>JALAZF010000743.1:0-1200000 GCA_022829125.1 Lathyrus tuberosus | reverse complement strand
TTCAGGTTAATCAATAATCGTTCGTATTGATCCTAGAATGTGTATACACTCGTCTGTGGTCTTTCAACACTCGTCCGTGTTTGTTTCAGGTTAATCAATACTCGTTCGTATTGATCCTAGAACGTGTAGACACTCGTTCATGATCTTTCAACACTCGTCCGTGTTTGTTTCAGGTTAATCAATACTCGTTCGTATTGATCCTAGAACGTGTAGACACTCGCCTGTTGTCTTTCAACACTCGTCCGTGTTTGTTTCAGGTTAATCAATAATCGTTCATATTGATCCTAGAATGTGTATACACTCGTCCGTGGTCTTTCAACACTCGTCCGTGTTTGTTTCAGGTTAATCAATACTCGTTCGTATTGATGCTAGAACGTGTAGACACTCGTTCGTGGTCTTTCAACACTCGTCCGTGTTTGTTTCAGGTTAATCAATACTCGTTCGTTTTGATCCTAGAACGTGTAGACACTCGTCTGTGGTCTTTCAACACTCGTCCGTGTTTGTTCAGGTTAATCAATACTCGTTCGTATTGATCCTAGAACGTGTAGACACTCGTCCGTGGTCTTTCAACACTCGTCCGTGTTTGTTTCAGGTTAATCAATACTCGTTCGTCTTGATCCTAGAACGTGTAGACACTCGTCTGTGGTCTTTCAACACTCGTCCGTGTTTGTTTTAGGTTAATCAATACTCGTTCGTATTGATCCTAGAACGTGTAGACACTCGTTTATGGTCTTTCAACAGTCCTCCGTGTTTATTTCAGGTTAATCAATACTTGTTCGTATTGATCCCAGAATGTGTAGACACTCGTTCGTGGTCTTTCAACACTCGTCTGTGTTTGTTTTAAGTTAATCAATACTCGTTCGTATTGATCCTAGAATGTGTAGACACTCGTCTGTGGTCTTTCAACACTCGTCCGTGTTTGTTTCAGGTTAATCAATAATCGTTCGTATTGATCCTAGAATGTGTATACACTCGTCTGTGGTCTTTCAACACTAGTCCGTGTTTGTTTCAGGTTAATCAATACTCGTTCGTATTGATCCTAGACCGTGTAGACACTCGTCTGTGGTCTTTCAACACTCGCCCGTGTTTGTTCAGGTTCATTAATACTCGTTCGTATTGATCCTAGAACGTGTAGACACTCGTCCGTGTTTGTTTCAGGTTAATCAATACTCATTCGTATTGATCCTAGAACGTGTAGACACTCGTCTGTGGTCTTTCAACACTCGTCCGGGTTTGTTTCAGGTTAATCAATACTCGTTCGTATTGATCCTAGAACGTGTAGACACTCGTCTGTGGTCTTTCAACACTCGTCCGTGTTTGTTTCAGGTTAATCAATACTCGTACGTATTGATCCTAGAACGTGTAGACACTCGTTCATGGTCTTTCAACACTCGTCCGTGTTTATTTCAGGTTAATCAATACTCATTCGTATTGATCCCAGAACGTGTAGACACTCGTTCGTGGTCTTTTAACACTCGTCAGTGTTTGTTTTAGGTTAATTAATATTTGTTCGTATTGATCCTAGAATGTGTAGACACTCGTCTGTGGTCTTTCAACACTCGTCCGTGTTTGTTTCAGGTTAATCAATAATCGTTCGTATTGATCCTAGAATGTGTATACACTCGTCTGTGGTCTTTCAACACTAGTCCGTGTTTGTTTCAGGTTAATCAATACTCGTTCGTATTGATCCTAGACCGTGTAGACACTCGTCTGTGGTCTTTCAACACTCGCCCGTGTTTGTTCAGGTTCATTAATACTCGTTCGTATTGATCCTAGAACGTGTAGACACTCGTCCGTGTTTGTTTCAGGTTAATCAATACTCGTTCGTATTGATCCTAGACCGTGTAGACACTCGTCTGTGGTCTTTCAACACTCGTCCGTGTTTGTTTCAGGTTAATCAATACTCGTTCGTATTGATCCTAGAACGTGTAGACACTCGTCTGTGGTCTTTCAACACTCGTCCGTGTTTGTTTCAGGTTAATCAATACTCGTTCGTATTGATCCTAGAACGTGTAGACACTCGTTCATGGTCTTTCAACACTCGTCCGTGTTTATTTCAGGTTAATCAATACTCATTCGTATTGATCCCAGAACGTGTAGACACTCGTTCGTGGTCTTTTAACACTCGTCTGTGTTTGTTTTAGGTTAATTAATATTTGTTCGTATTGATCCTAGAATGTGTAGACACTCGTCTGTGGTCTTTCAACACTCGTCCGTGTTTGTTTCAGGTTAATCAATAATCGTTCGTATTGATCCTAGAATGTGTATACACTCGTCTGTGGTCTTTCAACACTCGTCCGTGTTTGTTTCAGGTTAATCAATACTCGTTCGTATTGATCCTAGAACGTGTAGACACTCGTTCATGATCTTTCAACACTCGTCCGTGTTTGTTTCAGGTTAATCAATACTCGTTCGTATTGATCCTAGAACGTGTAGACACTCGCCTGTTGTCTTTCAACACTCGTCCGTGTTTGTTTCAGGTTAATCAATAATCGTTCATATTGATCCTAGAATGTGTATACACTCGTCCGTGGTCTTTCAACACTCGTCCGTGTTTGTTTCAGGTTAATCAATACTCGTTCGTATTGATGCTAGAACGTGTAGACACTCGTTCGTGGTCTTTCAACACTCGTCCGTGTTTGTTTCAGGTTAATCAATACTCGTTCGTTTTGATCCTAGAACGTGTAGACACTCGTCTGTGGTCTTTCAACACTCGTCCGTGTTTGTTCAGGTTAATCAATACTCGTTCGTATTGATCCTAGAACGTGTAGACACTCGTCCGTGGTCTTTCAACACTCGTCCGTGTTTGTTTCAGGTTAATCAATACTCGTTCGTCTTGATCCTAGAACGTGTAGACACTCGTCTGTGGTCTTTCAACACTCGTCCGTGTTTGTTTTAGGTTAATCAATACTCGTTCGTATTGATCCTAGAACGTGTAGACACTCGTTTATGGTCTTTCAACAGTCCTCCGTGTTTATTTCAGGTTAATCAATACTTGTTCGTATTGATCCCAGAATGTGTAGACACTCGTTCGTGGTCTTTCAACACTCGTCTGTGTTTGTTTTAGGTTAATCAATACTCGTTCGTATTGATCCTAGAATGTGTAGACACTCGTCTGTGGTCTTTCAACACTCGTCCGTGTTTGTTTCAGGTTAATCAATAATCGTTCGTATTGATCCTAGACCGTGTAGACACTCGTCTGTGGTCTTTCAACACTCGCCCGTGTTTGTTCAGGTTCATTAATACTCGTTCGTATTGATCCTAGAACGTGTAGACACTCGTCCGTGTTTGTTTCAGGTTAATCAATACTCATCCGTATTGATCCTAGAACGTGTAGACACTCGTCTGTGGTCTTTCAACACTCGTCCGGGTTTGTTTCAGGTTAATCAATACTCGTTCGTATTGATCCTAGAACGTGTAGACACTCGTCTGTGGTCTTTCAACACTCGTCCGTGTTTGTTTCAGGTTAATCAATACTCGTACGTATTGATCCTAGAACGTGTAGACACTCGTTCATGGTCTTTCAACACTCGTCCGTGTTTATTTCAGGTTAATCAATACTCATTCGTATTGATCCCAGAACGTGTAGACACTCGTTCGTGGTCTTTTAACACTCTTCTGTGTTTGTTTTAGGTTAATTAATATTTGTTCGTATTGATCCTAGAATGTGTAGACACTCGTCTGTGGTCTTTCAACACTTGTCCATGTTTGTTTCAGGTTAATCAATAATCGTTCGTATTGATCCTAGAATGTGTATACACTCGTCTGTGGTCTTTCAACACTAGTCCGTGTTTGTTTCAGGTTAATCAATACTCGTTCGTATTGATCCTAGACCGTGTAGACACTCGTCTGTGGTCTTTCAACACTCGCCCGTGTTTGTTCAGGTTCATTAATACTCGTTCGTATTGATCCTAGAACGTGTAGACACTCGTCCGTGTTTGTTTCAGGTTAATCAATACTCGTTCGTATTGATCCTAGACCGTGTAGACACTCGTCTGTGGTCTTTCAACACTCGTCCGTGTTTGTTCAGGTTCATCAATACTCGTTCGTATTGATCCTAGAACGTGTAGACACTCGTCCGTGGTCTTTCAACACTCGTCCGTGTTTGTTTCAGGTTAATCAATACTCGTTCGTATTGATCCTAGAACGTGTAGACACTCGCCTGTTGTCTTTCAACACTCGTCCGTGTTTGTTTCAGGTTAATCAATAATCGTTCATATTGATCCTAGAATGTGTATACACTCGTCCGTGGTCTTTCAACACTCGTCCGTGTTTGTTTCAGGTTAATCAATACTCGTTCGTATTGATGCTAGAACGTGTAGACACTCGTTCGTGGTCTTTCAACACTCGTCCGTGTTTGTTTCAGGTTAATCAATACTCGTTCGTTTTGATCCTAGAACGTGTAGACACTCGTCTGTGGTCTTTCAACACTCGTCCGTGTTTGTTCAGGTTAATCAATACTCGTTCGTATTGATCCTAGAACGTGTAGACACTCGTCCGTGGTCTTTCAACACTCGTCCGTGTTTGTTTCAGGTTAATCAATACTCGTTCGTATTGATCCTAGAACGTGTAGACACTCGTCTGTGGTCTTTCAACACTCGTCCGTGTTTGTTTCAGGTTAATCAATACTCGTTCGTATTGATCCTAGAACGTGTAGACACTCGTTCATGATCTTTCAACACTCGTCCGTGTTTGTTTCAGGTTAATCAATACTCGTTCGTATTGATCCTAGAACGTGTAGACACTCGCCTATTGTCTTTCAACACTCGTCCGTGTTTGTTTCAGGTTAATCAATAATCGTTCATATTGATCCTAGAATGTGTATACACTCGTCCGTGGTCTTTCAACACTCGTTCGTGTTTGTTTCAGGTTAATTAATACTCGTTCGTATTGATGCTAGAACGTGTAGACACTCGTTCGTGGTCTTTCAACACTCGTCCGTGTTTGTTTCAGGTTAATCAATACTCGTTCGTTTTGATCCTAGAACGTGTAGACACTCGTCTGTGGTCTTTCAACACTCGTCCGTGTTTGTTCAGGTTCATCAATACTCGTTCGTATTGATCCTAGAACGTGTAGACACTCGTCCGTGGTCTTTCAACACTCGTCCGTGTTTGTTTCAGGTTAATCAATACTCGTTCGTATTGATCCTAGAACGTGTAGACACTCGCCTGTTGTCTTTCAACACTCGTCCGTGTTTGTTTCAGGTTAATCAATAATCGTTCATATTGATCCTAGAATGTGTATACACTCGTCCGTGGTCTTTCAACACTCGTCCGTGTTTGTTTCAGGTTAATCAATACTCGTTCGTATTGATGCTAGAACGTGTAGACACTCGTTCGTGGTCTTTCAACACTCGTCCGTGTTTGTTTCAGGTTAATCAATACTCGTTCGTTTTGATCCTAGAACGTGTAGACACTCGTCTGTGGTCTTTCAACACTCGTCCGTGTTTGTTCAGGTTAATCAATACTCGTTCGTATTGATCCTAGAACGTGTAGACACTCGTCCGTGGTCTTTCAACACTCGTCCGTGTTTGTTTCAGGTTAATCAATACTCGTTCGTATTGATCCTAGAACGTGTAGACACTCGTCTGTGGTCTTTCAACACTCGTCCGTGTTTGTTTCAGGTTAATCAATACTCGTTCGTATTGATCCTAGAACGTGTAGACACTCGTTCATGATCTTTCAACACTCGTCCGTGTTTGTTTCAGGTTAATCAATACTCGTTCGTATTGATCCTAGAACGTGTAGACACTCGCCTGTTGTCTTTCAACACTCGTCCGTGTTTGTTTCAGGTTAATCAATAATCGTTCATATTGATCCTAGAATGTGTATACACTCGTCCGTGGTCTTTCAACACTCGTTCGTGTTTGTTTCAGGTTAATTAATACTCGTTCGTATTGATGCTAGAACGTGTAGACACTCGTTCGTGGTCTTTCAACACTCGTCCGTGTTTGTTTCAGGTTAATCAATACTCGTTCGTTTTGATCCTAGAACGTGTAGACACTCGTCTGTGGTCTTTCAACACTCGTCCGTGTTTGTTCAGGTTAATCAATACTCGTTCGTATTGATCCTAGAACGTGTAGACACTCGTCCGTGGTATTTCAACACTCGTTCGTGTTTGTTTTAGGTTAATCAATACTCGTTCGTATTGATCCTAGAACGTGTAGACACTCGTCTGTGGTCTTTCAACACTCGTCCGTGTTTGTTTCAGGTTAATCAATACTCGTACGTATTGATCCTAGAACGTGTAGACACTCGTTCATGGTCTTTCAACACTCGTCCGTGTTTATTTCAGGTTAATCAATACTCATTCGTATTGATCCCAGAACGTGTAGACACTCGTTCGTGGTCTTTTAACACTCGTCTGTGTTTGTTTTAGGTTAATTAATATTTGTTCGTATTGATCCTAGAATGTGTAGACACTCGTCTGTGGTCTTTCAACACTCGTCCGTGTTTGTTTCAGGTTAATCAATAATCGTTCGTATTGATCCTAGAATGTGTATACACTCGTCTGTGGTCTTTCAACACTAGTCCGTGTTTGTTTCAGGTTAATCAATACTCGTTCGTATTGATCCTAGACCGTGTAGACACTCGTCTGTGGTCTTTCAACACTCGCCCATGTTTGTTCAGGTTCATTAATACTCGTTCGTATTGATCCTAGAACGTGTAGACACTCGTCCGTGTTTGTTTCAGGTTAATCAATACTCGTTCGTATTGATCCTAGACCGTGTAGACACTCGTCTGTGGTCTTTCAACACTCGTCCGTGTTTGTTCAGGTTCATCAATACTCGTTCGTATTGATCCTAGAACGTGTAGACACTCGTCCGTGGTCTTTCAACACTCGTCCGTGTTTGTTTCAGGTTAATCAATACTCGTTCGTATTGATCCTAGAACGTGTAGACACTCGCCTGTTGTCTTTCAACACTCGTCCGTGTTTGTTTCAGGTTAATCAATAATCGTTCATATTGATCCTAGAATGTGTATACACTCGTCCGTGGTCTTTCAACACTCGTCCGTGTTTGTTTCAGGTTAATCAATACTCGTTCGTATTGATGCTAGAACGTGTAGACACTCGTTCGTGGTCTTTCAACACTCGTCCGTGTTTGTTTCAGGTTAATCAATACTCGTTCGTTTTGATCCTAGAACGTGTAGACACTCGTCTGTGGTCTTTCAACACTCGTCCGTGTTTGTTCAGGTTAATCAATACTCGTTCGTATTGATCCTAGAACGTGTAGACACTCGTCCGTGGTCTTTCAACACTCGTCCGTGTTTGTTTCAGGTTAATCAATACTCGTTCGTATTGATCCTAGAACGTGTAGACACTCGTCTGTGGTCTTTCAACACTCGTCCGTGTTTGTTTCAGGTTAATCAATACTCGTTCGTATTGATCCTAGAACGTGTAGACACTCGTTCATGATCTTTCAACACTCGTCCGTGTTTGTTTCAGGTTAATCAATACTCGTTCGTATTGATCCTAGAACGTGTAGACACTCGCCTGTTGTCTTTCAACACTCGTCCGTGTTTGTTTCAGGTTAATCAATAATCGTTCATATTGATCCTAGAATGTGTATACACTCGTCCGTGGTCTTTCAACACTCGTTCGTGTTTGTTTCAGGTTAATTAATACTCGTTCGTATTGATGCTAGAACGTGTAGACACTCGTTCGTGGTCTTTCAACACTCGTCCGTGTTTGTTTCAGGTTAATCAATACTCGTTCGTTTTGATCCTAGAACGTGTAGACACTCGTCTGTGGTCTTTCAACACTCGTCCGTGTTTGTTCAGGTTCATCAATACTCGTTCGTATTGATCCTAGAACGTGTAGACACTCGTCCGTGGTCTTTCAACACTCGTCCGTGTTTGTTTCAGGTTAATCAATACTCGTTCGTATTGATCCTAGAACGTGTAGACACTCGCCTGTTGTCTTTCAACACTCGTCCGTGTTTGTTTCAGGTTAATCAATAATCGTTCATATTGATCCTAGAATGTGTATACACTCGTCCGTGGTCTTTCAACACTCGTCCGTGTTTGTTTCAGGTTAATCAATACTCGTTCGTATTGATGCTAGAACGTGTAGACACTCGTTCGTGGTCTTTCAACACTCGTCCGTGTTTGTTTCAGGTTAATCAATACTCGTTCGTTTTGATCCTAGAACGTGTAGACACTCGTCTGTGGTCTTTCAACACTCGTCCGTGTTTGTTCAGGTTAATCAATACTCGTTCGTATTGATCCTAGAACGTGTAGACACTCGTCCGTGGTCTTTCAACACTCGTCCGTGTTTGTTTCAGGTTAATCAATACTCGTTCGTATTGATCCTAGAACGTGTAGACACTCGTCTGTGGTCTTTCAACACTCGTCCGTGTTTGTTTCAGGTTAATCAATACTCGTTCGTATTGATCCTAGAACGTGTAGACACTCGTTCATGATCTTTCAACACTCGTCCGTGTTTGTTTCAGGTTAATCAATACTCGTTCGTATTGATCCTAGAACGTGTAGACACTCGCCTGTTGTCTTTCAACACTCGTCCGTGTTTGTTTCAGGTTAATCAATAATCGTTCATATTGATCCTAGAATGTGTATACACTCGTCCGTGGTCTTTCAACACTCGTTCGTGTTTGTTTCAGGTTAATTAATACTCGTTCGTATTGATGCTAGAACGTGTAGACACTCGTTCGTGGTCTTTCAACACTCGTCCGTGTTTGTTTCAGGTTAATCAATACTCGTTCGTTTTGATCCTAGAACGTGTAGACACTCGTCTGTGGTCTTTCAACACTCGTCCGTGTTTGTTCAGGTTAATCAATACTCGTTCGTATTGATCCTAGAACGTGTAGACACTCGTCCGTGGTATTTCAACACTCGTTCGTGTTTGTTTTAGGTTAATCAATACTCGTTCGTATTGATCCTAGAACGTGTAGACACTCGTCTGTGGTCTTTCAACACTCGTCCGTGTTTGTTTCAGGTTAATCAATACTCGTACGTATTGATCCTAGAACGTGTAGACACTCGTTCATGGTCTTTCAACACTCGTCCGTGTTTATTTCAGGTTAATCAATACTTGTTCGTATTGATCCCAGAATGTTTAGACACTCGTTCGTGGTCTTTCAACACTCGTCTGTGTTTGTTTTAGGTTAATCAATACTCGTTCGTATTGATCCTAGAATGTGTAGACACTCGTCTGTGGTCTTTCAACACTCGTCCGTGTTTGTTTCAGGTTAATCAATAATCGTTCGTATTGATCCTAGAATGTGTATACACTCGTCTGTGGTCTTTCAACACTCGTCCGTGTTTGTTTCAGGTTAATCAATACTCGTTCGTATTGATCCTAGACCGTGTAGACACTCGTCTGTGGTCTTTCAACACTCGCCCGTGTTTGTTCAGGTTCATTAATACTCGTTCGTATTGATCCTATAACGTGTAGACACTCGTCCGTGTTTGTTTCAGGATAATCAATACTCATTCGTATTGATCCTAGAACGTGTAGACACTTGTCTGTGGTCTTTCAACACTCGTCCGTGTTTGTTTCAGGTTAATCAATACTCGTTCGTATTGATCCTATAACGTGTAGACACTCGTCTGTGGTCTTTCAACACTCGTCCGTGTTTGTTTCAGGTTAATCAATGCTCGTTCGTATTGATCCTATAACGTGTAGACACTCGTTCATGGTCTTTCAACACTCGTCCGTGTTTATTTCAGGTTAATCAATTCTCATTCGTATTGATCCCAGAACGTGTAGACACTCCTTCGTGGTCTTTCAACACTCGTCTGTGTTTGTTTTAGGTTAATTAATACTCGTTCGTATTGATCCTAGAATGTGTAGAAACTCGTCTGTGGTCTTTCAACACTCGTCCGTGTTTGTTTCAGGTTAATCAATAATCGTTCGTATTGATCCTAGAATGTGTATACACTCGTCTGTGGTCTTTCAACACTAGTCCGTGTTTGTTTCAGGTTAATCAATACTCGTTCGTATTGATCCTAGGCCGTGTAGACACTCGTCTGTGGTCTTTCAACACTCGCCCGTGTTTGTTCAGGTTCATTAATACTCGTTCGTATTGATCCTAGAACGTGTAGACACTCGTCCGTGTTTGTTTCAGGTTAATCAATACTCGTTCGTATTGATCCTAGACCGTGTAGACACTCGTTTGTGGTCTTTCAACACTCGTCCGTGTTTGTTCAGGTTCATCAATACTCGTTCGTATTGATCCTAGAACGTGTAGACACTCGTCCGTGGTCTTTCAACACTCGTCCGTGTTTGTTTCAGGTTAATCAATACTCGTTCGTATTGATCCTAGAACGTGTAGACACTCGCCTGTTGTCTTTCAACACTCGTCCGTGTTTGTTTCAGGTTAATCAATAATCGTTCATATTGATCCTAGAATGTGTATACACTCGTCCGTGGTCTTTCAACACTCGTCCGTGTATGTTTCAGGTTAATCAAGACTCGTTCGTATTGATGCTAGAACGTGTAGACACTCGTTCGTGGTCTTTCAACACTCGTCCGTGTTTGTTTCAGGTTAATCAATACTCGTTCGTTTTGATCCTAGAACGTGTAGACACTCGTCTGTGGTCTTTCAACACTCGTTCGTGTTTGTTCAGGTTAATCAATACTCGTTCGCATTGATCCTAGAACGTGTAGACACTCGTCCGTGGTCTTTCAACACTCGTCCGTGTTTGTTTCAGGTTAATCAATACTCGTTCGTATTGATCCTAGAACGTGTAGACACTCGTCTGTGGTCTTTCAACACTCGTCCGTGTTTGTTTCAGGTTAATCAATAATCGTTCGTATTGATCCTAGAATGTGTATACACTCGTCTGTGGTCTTTCAACACTCGTCCGTGTTTGTTTCAGGTTAATCAATACTCGTTCGTATTGATCCTAGACCGTGTAGACACTCGTCTGTGGTCTTTCAACACTCGCCCGTGTTTGTTCAGGTTCATTAATACTCGTTCGTATTGATCCTAGAACGTGTAGACACTCGTCCGTGTTTGTTTCAGGTTAATCAATACTCATTCGTATTGATCCTAGAACGTGTAGACACTCGTCTGTGGTCTTTCAACACTCATCTGTGTTTGTTTCAGGTTAATCAATACTCGTTCGTATTGATCCTAGAACGTGTAGACACTCGTCTGTGGTCTTTCAACACTTGTCCGTGTTTGTTTCAGGTTAATCAATACTCGTTCGTATTGATCCTAGAACGTGTAGACACTCGTTCATGGTCTTTCAACACTCGTCCGTGTTTATTTCAGGTTAATCAATACTCATTCGTATTGATCCCAGAACGTGTAGACACTCGTTCGTGGTCTTTCAACACTCGTTTGTGTTTGTTTTAGGTTAATTAATACTCGTTCGTATTGATCCTAGAATGTGTAGACACTCGTCTGTGGTCTTTCAACACTCGTCCGTGTTTGTTTCAGGTTAATCAATAATCGTTGGTATTGATCCTAGAATGTGTATACACTCGTCTGTGGTCTTTCAACACTAGTCCGTGTTTGTTTCAGGTTAATCAATACTCGTTCTTATTGATCCTAGACCGTGTAGACACTCGTCTGTGGTCTTTCAACACTCGCCCGTGTTTGTTCAGGTTCATTAATACTCGTTCGTATTGATCCTAGAACGTGTAGACACTCGTCCGTGTTTGTTTCAGGTTAATCAATACTCATTCGTATTGATCCTAGAACGTGTAGACACTCGTCTGTGGTCTTTCAACACTCATCCGTGTTTGTTTCAGGTTAATCAATACTCGTTCGTATTGATCCTAGAACGTGTAGACACTCGTCTGTGGTCTTTCAACACTCGTCCGTGTTTGTTTCAGGTTAATCAATACTCGTTCGTATTGATCCTAGAACGTGTAGACACTCGTTCATGGTCTTTCAACACTCGTCCGTGTTTATTTCAGGTTAATCAATACTCATTTGTATTGATCCCAGAACGTGTAGACACTCGTTCGTGGTCTTTCAACACTCGTCTGTGTTTGTTTTAGGTTAATTAATACTCGTTCGTATTGATCCTAGAATGTGTAGACACTCGTCTGTGGTCTTTCAACACTCGTCCGTGTTTGTTTTAGGTTAATCAATAATCGTTCGTATTGATCCTAGAATGTGTATACACTCGTCTGTGGTCTTTCAACACTAGTCCGTGTTTGTTTCAAGTTAATCAATACTCGTTCGTATTGATCCTAGACCGTGTAGACACTCGTCTGTGGTCTTTCAACACTCGCCCGTGTTTGTTCAGGTTCATTAATACTCGTTCGTATTGATCCTAGAACGTGTAGACACTCGTCCGTGTTTGTTTCAGGTTAATCAATACTCGTCGTATTGATCCTAGACCGTGTAGACACTCGTCTGTGGTCTTTCAACACTCGTCCGTCCGTGTTTGTTCAGGTTCATCAATACTCGTTCGTATTGATCCTAGAACGTGTAGACACTCGTCCGTTGTCTTTCAACACTCGTCCGTGTTTGTTTCAGGTTAATCAATACTCGTTCGTATTGATCCTAGAACGTGTAGACACCTCGCCTGTTGTCTTTCAACACTCGTCCGTGTTTGTTTCAGGTTAATCAATAATCGTTCATATTGATCCTAGAATGTGTATACACTCGTCCGTGGTCTTTCAACACTCGTCCGTGTTTGTTTCAGGTTAATCAATACTCGTTCGTATTGATGCTAGAACGTGTAGACACTCGTTCGTGGTCTTTCAACACTCGTCCGTGTTTGTTTCAGGTTAATCAATACTCGTTCGTTTTGATCCTAGAACGTGTAGACACTCGTCTGTAGTCTTTCAACACTAATCCGTGTTTGTTTCAGGTTAATCAATACTCGTTCGTATTGATCCTAGAACGTGTAGACACTCGTCTGTGGTCTTTCAACACTCGTCCGTGTTTGTTTCAGGTTAATCAATACTCGTTCGTATTGATCCTAGAACGTGTAGACACTCGTTCATTGGTCTTTCAACACTCGTCCGTGTTTATTTCAGGTTAATCAATACTCATTCGTATTGATCCCAGAACGTGTAGACACTCGTTCGTGGTCTTTCAACACTCGTCTGTGTTTGTTTTAGGTTAATTAATACTCGTTCGTATTGATCCTAGAATGTGTAGACACTCGTCTGTGGCCTTTCAACACTCGTCCGTGTTTGTTTCAGGTTAATCAATAATCGTTCGTATTGATCCTAGAATGTGTATACACTCGTCTGTGGTCTTTCAACACTAGTCCGTGTTTGTTTCAGGTTAATCAATACTCGTTCGTATTGATCCTACACCGTGTAGACACTCGTCTGTGGTCTTTCAACACTTGCCCGTGTTTGTTCAGGTTCATTAATACTCGTTCGTATTGATCCTAGAACGTGTAGACTGTAACGCCCCCAGTTTTGCCAATTTTATATTATTGAGTCTTTTTGGATTATTTTATTATTATTTTATTTTATTCTCGACTTTTATGCGAAAATATGTTATTTTTCGTCGTGATTATATTTTATCGCGTTTTGGGAACATTTGCGGGAGATTTGAGTGTGGGGGTATTTTGGACATTTCATAGATATTTTTACTAAGTTAGTAAGAAAGAAAAGAAAATAGAAAAGAAAAGGGAAAGAAAAATAGAGAGAAAGAAAGAAGAAAGAAGGAAAAAGAGAAGAAAAGAGGAGAAGAGAGAAAATTGGAGAAAGAGTGGAAAAATCATCAAGAACAATTTCTGGGAATCGATTAATCGGGTAAGGGTGCGAAACTCGATTATTCTATGATTGTATACGATTATGTATGTGTTTTGTTGTTGTTTTTGGATTGATTTGGAGAATATTAGTAAAACCTAGATTGTGTAAAAATTGATTAGAAATGAATTTGATTGTGGTAAAAGTCTTGTTGAATGCATTGTTGATTGTTCATACATGTTTGTGGTATGCTATTACACTTCAAATTGCTGTTTTTCTGAGTTTTAGGTGAAGAAATTGGTTGATGTTGGGTTGGAAAACGCAGAAATTGTTCTGCAGAATTTTTCTGGGTATGCTCTGGCCATACGCGTAAGGGGCATGTCCATACGCGTATGAGCCAAGGCGATACGCGTATCATTGGCTTGTTTTTGGGCCAATACGCGTATGAATCTTGGCATTACGCGTAACATGGGCGAGCCATGGGCCAATACGCGTATGGGTTTTGGAACGAGGAATTTGTGAAGGAAATGGGTTCTGTCCGTACGCGTATGGACATGAGTGATACGCGTATGGACAGGAGAATGTCAAAAATGTGATTTTTCAAAATGTGTTTTCGGTTTTGTCCGTAACTTTGGTTCCGATTATCCGATTTTTGCATTCTTGGTGTCGTTGGAAAGGTATCGAACTGTACTTTGTGAATATGAGGTTTTGAGAATCGTTAGCCGATTAAATTTGGTCGGAAAATGTGAATAGTGTCGAATCTCGACTTTTGTCGTTTTTAATAGTGCGTATTTGACTTGTATTGTGTTATATGTTTGTGCTTTGGATGTGTATGCCTTATGTGCTGTTGTGATGACGATTTGTGGCCGAGAGGCAAGAAAATGCTAAGTGTGGTATATTGGTGTTTGTGGCCATTTTGGGCAATTGTGTGCATTACTTTGTGTGCACTTGAAATACATGAATATTGTTGATGCATGAGTATTTGATGTTGGCATGAGTCATTAATGTGTCAAGTATCATGATATGTATTCTTGCATGGGAAGATTCATAGATGAATCAGTTTTATAGTCTTACGCCATGAAATATTGGTAGAAGCGATTAATCCCAATTGATTGTGCGCCCTGAAATACTGGTAGAAAGCAATCGGATTGTGCGCCCTGAAATACTGGTAGAAAGCAATCCATAAACGTCGTTCGCCCTGAAATATTGGTTTATAGCGACGGGGAACATCGTAGGCCCGACGGGGAGTTACTCTATGTAACGAGCGATGATTCCAAGAGTTCCTGGGGGACTAATGAATTACAAGATTTGAAGTCGGTACCCGCATGGCATGTGCATAGAGTCGTTGTGTCGGTCTATGTGCATTGCATAAATCATGAGTAATTGTGCTTGGAACGTGTTTGATTGTATTGTGAATGATTGATGTGATGTGGTATACGATAAGTGAGAATTGTACCGTGTGATATTATATGCGACTGTTGAGCATTTGTGGTGAGAATGTGTTGCTTGTGTATTTTTGTGTTAATATATATAATTTTATGCAATTATATTATGGTTGTTTTTCTCACCCTTCTGCTGTTTTATAACGCTCTATGAGGCGTTGCAGATTAGGTTTGCTGGAGGTATTCTTTTTGTGAAGCTTTGCATCTTCATTATTTTGGTCGGTCGGCTCTGATATGTGACTCCGGGTAGTTAGGGTGGCCGCGTGCTATTGTTTTGTATATCTGATGATATATTATATTTTGGTTGTACATATGCTACTTGATGTATGACAAACTGTTTATATGTGTATATGTTAATCAGATTTTAGATTTTCCGTTTTATTTCTAATTTCTGAAAAGTGGGTGTAAGGAACGAAGTTTCCTCTGTATGATTGCTACCCCACAGTTGCATATCATTATGGGCAGGTGTTGCATGTTATGTGTATATTTTGGTTACGTTGATGGGATGTCTCCTTTCTATGCCGTGTTTTCAAATGTACTCTGATCAATTTTTGAATTTTTCTTTTAACTGCTTTAAATGCATGCTAATTGGGGGTATTAGATTGGGGGCGTCACATTAAGTGGTATCAGAGCCGTTTGTGTCAGTTTGTGTCAGTTGTGGTTGTTGTGTCTGGCATATTGGGCGAGTTACGTTGGACGAGTTGTTGTTTAACCATAATTTGTTATCATTGGAAACGTTCAGATTATGGCTGGAAGACGTGATGCTGCTATGACTGCGGCCATGCAAGCTATGGCGCAGGCGATGCAGAATTTACCGAATGCTGCGGCGGACGAGGAGTCGCGTAGTATGGATAAGTTTCAGAAGAATAACCCACCGAGCTTCAATGGTACTCATGATCCTGAGGGAGCACAGATTTGGCTGAAGAAGATTGAGAAGATCTTCCGTTTCATTAAGTGTTCCGAGGATCAGAAAGTGCAGTTTGGTACTCATGTGCTGGAAAAGGAAGCTGAAGATTGGTGGATAAATGCTTCTCAGAGGTTTGAGGAGGATGAAATAGTGGTTACGTGGGCTGTGTTCAAAGATGCTTTTCTCGAAAAGTATTTTCCGGAAGATGAGAGAGGTAAGAAGGAAATTGAATTTCTTGAACTGAAACAGGATAATTCCTCTGTTGCGGATTATGCTGCTAAGTTTGAGGAACTTGTGAAGTTCTGTCCTAATTATAATACAGCGGGTTCAGAGAGGTCGAAGTGTTTGAAGTTTGTGAATGGCTTGAGGCCAGAAATCAAGCAGGGTATCGGTTATCAGGAGATAAGACAGTTTTCAGTGTTGGTGAACAAGAGTCGGATCTTTGATGAGGATAGCAAAGCACGTGCTACTCATTACAAGAATCTGAATGATAAGAAAGGAAAGGGGCAGTTCAGAGGTAGGCCTTATGTTACCCCTGTTGACAAAGGGAAACAGAAGTTTGCTTTTGATAGGAAGCCTAGTGGTGGAGGAATGAATTCTGCTGTGAAATGTCACAATTGTGGTGGTTTAGGACATCGTATATCGGAATGTAAGAGGAAAATGAATAATGTGGATATGTGTGCTAGTTGTGGTTTGAAAGGTCATGTGGCTGCTGATTGTAGGAGGAAGAATGGAGTTACATGTTATAATTGTGGGGAAGTTGGTCATGTTAGTACAAGGTGTACGAAACCAAGACAGGCTCAACCTGGAGGAAAAGTGTTTGCACTAGCAGGAACTCAGACCTCGAATGCAGATCGTTTGATTAGAGGTACTTGCTTTATTAATAATACGCCTTTAATTGCTATTATTGATACTGGAGCGACTCATTCGTTTATTTCGTCTGAGTGCGCGAAGAGTTTGAATCTTGTGTTGTCTGTGATGGGTGTTGAGATGGTTATTGATACTCCAGCGATGGGATCAGTAACTACTTCTATGGTTTGTCTAAATTGTCCTTTAGCCATTTATGGTAAAGATTTTGTGATGGATTTGGTGTGTTTACCATTGGAAGGGTTAGATGTGGTGTTGGGAATGAACTGGTTACAATTTAATCGGGTTCACATTGATTGTTATCATAAGCTAGTAAGGTTTCCTTCTCTGGAGGAAGACGAAGACTCGAGTTTCTTATCTACCAAAGAGTTGAAGAGACTTTTGGCGGATGAGGCTCAGTTGTTCAGTGTGTTTGCATCGTTGTCGGTGGAGAGTAAAGTTTCTCTTGAGGTGTTTCCTGTTGTGTGTGATTTTCCTGAGGTATTTCCTGAAGATATTTCAGATGTACCGCCGGAGAGAGAGGTGGAATTCTCGATAGATCTAGTCCCTGGTACTAGACCTGTTTCTATGGCACCTTATCGAATGTCGGCATCTGAATTGGTGGAGTTGAAAAAGCAGTTGAATGACTTACTGGAAAAGAGGTTCGTAAGACCAAGTGTTTCTCCTTGGGGTGCTCCAGTTTTGTTGGTGAAAAAGAAAGATGGGAGTATGCGATTATGTATTGATTATCGCCAGTTGAATAAAGTGACGATTAAGAACAAATATCCGCTTCCAAGGATTGATGATCTGATGGATCAGTTGGTTGGTGCTTGTGTATTTAGTAAGATTGACTTGAGATCGGGGTACCATCAGATAAGGGTGAAAGAAGAAGATATTCAGAAGACGGCCTTTAGGACACGCTACGGGCATTACGAGTTTGCTGTGATGCCGTTCGGGGTTTCTAATGCGCCTGGTGTGTTCATGGAATACATGAATCGGATTTTCCACGAGCATTTGGATCGTTTTGTGGTGGTGTTTATT
This sequence comes from Lathyrus tuberosus, assembly GCA_022829125.1. Classification (NCBI taxonomy): domain Eukaryota; kingdom Viridiplantae; phylum Streptophyta; class Magnoliopsida; order Fabales; family Fabaceae; genus Lathyrus; species Lathyrus tuberosus. The sequence continues at coordinate 1,182,132 of JALAZF010000743.1, read as the reverse complement.
GATGATATTTTAATCTATTCTAAGTCTCGTGAGGAACATGCAGAGCATTTACGTATTGTTTTGCAGGTTTTGAGAGAAAGGAAGCTTTTTGCCAAATTGTCCAAGTGTGAATTTTGGTTGTCGGAGGTGAGTTTTCTCGGGCACGTGATTTCAGGTAATGGTATTGCTGTGGATCCATCTAAAGTAGAAGCAGTTCTACAATGGGAGGCTCCTAGATCCGTTACTGAAATTCGAAGCTTTTTGGGTTTGGCTGGTTATTATCGGAGGTTCATTGAAGGTTTTTCCAAGCTAGCATTACCTTTGACGCAGTTGACTTGTAAGGGCAAAGCGTTCATTTGGGATATTCAGTGTGAAGAGAGTTTTTGTGAGCTGAAGAGAAGATTGACGACAGCTCCGATTCTTATTTTACCTAATCCTAATGAACCATTCGTTGTGTATTGTGATGCTTCTTTAATTGGTTTGGGTGGTGTTTTGATGCAGGAAGGTAAAGTTGTAGCTTATGCTTCAAGGCAATTAAGAGTTCATGAGAAAAACTATCCTACTCATGATCTTGAATTAGCTGCTGTGGTTTTTGTGTTAAAGATTTGGAGACACTATCTCTATGGTGCGAGGTTCGAAGTCTTTAGTGATCATAAAAGCTTGAAATATCTATTTGATCAGAAAGAGTTGAACATGAGGCAACGGAGATGGTTGGAATTCTTGAAAGACTACGACTTTGGCTTGAATTACCATCCTGGTAAAGCTAATGTGGTAGCCGATGCATTGAGCCGTAAGTCTTTGCATATGTCCGCATTGATGGCGAAAGAGTGGGAACTTTTGGAATCATTTAGAGACTTGAGTTTAGTTTGCGAAGTGACATCGGTGAGTGTGAGACTTGGTATGTTGAAAGTTACGAATGAGTTTTTGTTGTCGATTTGTGAGAAACAAAAGCTGGATTTGAAATTTGTTGATTTGATGATGAACGAGAATGAGGATTTCAAGGTTGATAAGTTTGGCGTTTTGAGATTTCGTGATCGTATTTGTATTCCTGACGATGCGGAGTTGAAAAGAATGATTTTGGAGGAAGGACACCGGAGTATTTTAAGTATTCATCCCGGAGCGAATAAAATGTACCAAGATTTGAGGAAGATTTTCTGGTGGTCTGGTTTGAAAAGAGATGTGGCTCAATTTGTTTATGCTTGTTTAACTTGTCAGAAATCGAAAGTGGAACATTTGAGGCCTAGTGGTTTGTTGCAACCATTAGACATTCCTGAGTGGAAATGGGATAGCATTTCGATGGATTTTGTAACGGGGTTACCGAATACTCAGCGAGGGCATAATGCTATTTGGGTGATTGTGGATAGGCTGACTAAATCGGCGCATTTCATTCCGATCGACATCAGTTTTTCTTTGGAGAGGTTAGCTGAGATTTATGTCGGTGTGGTTGTGAAATTGCATGGTGTCCCGTTGAGCATTGTTTCTGATAGAGATCCGAGGTTTACATCGAGATTTTGGGAGAGTCTACAGAAGGCTTTGGGTTCTAGATTGAAGTTGAGTTCGGCTTATCATCCGCAGACGGATGGTCAGACCGAAAGAACTATTCAGTCTTTGGAGGATTTGTTGAGATCGTGTGTTTTGGAACAAGGTGGTACGTGGGACAGTTATCTTGCTTTGGTTGAGTTCACGTACAATAACAGTTTCCATTCTAGTATTGGAATGGCACCTTTTGAGGCTTTATATGGGCGAAGATGTCGAACGCCGTTGTGTTGGCACGAAACAGGTGAGAGTTCTGTGGTTGGACCGGAATTGGTGCAACAGACGACGGAAAAGGTAAAGTTTATTCGTGAGAAAATGAAGGCTTCTCAGAGTAGGCAGAAGAGTTATCATGATAAGAGACGGAAGGATCTTGAGTTTCAAGAGGGTGATCACGTATTTCTGAGGGTTACGCCGGTTACGGGTGTTGGTCGTGCTTTGAAATCTAAGAAACTTACTCCTCGATTTATTGGTCCTTACCAGATATCTGCGAGAGTTGGTGCTGTAGCGTATCGGGTGGCGTTACCGCCGAATCTGTCGAATTTGCATGATGTGTTTCATGTTTCGCAGTTGCGGAAGTATGTTTCAGACCCTTCACATGTGATTCCTATGGACGAGGTTGAGGTAAGAGATAACCTTACGGTCGAGGCATTACCAGTTAGTATTGTGGATCGCGAGGTGAAGCGGTTGAGGGGTAAAGAGATTGCACTTGTGAAAGTGGCGTGGGGAGGCGCTGCTGATGGTAATCTGACGTGGGAGTTGGAGAGTAGGATGCGAGAATCGTATCCAGAGTTATTTGAATCAGGTAAGATTTTCGAGGACGAAAATTTCTAAGTGGGGGAGAATTGTAACGCCCCAGTTTTGCCAATTTTATATTATTGAGTCTTTTTGGATTATTTTATTATTATTTTATTTTATTCTCGACTTTTATGCGAAAATATGTTATTTTTCGTCGTGATTATATTTTATCGCGTTTTGGGAACATTTGCGGGATATTTGAGTGTGGGGGTATTTTGGACATTTCATAGATATTTTTACTAAGTTAGTAAGAAAGAAAAGAAAATAGAAAAGAAAAGGGAAAGAAAAATAGAGAGAAAGAAAGAAGAAAGAAGGAAAAAGAGAAGAAAAGAGGAGAAGAGAGAAAATTGGAGAAAGAGTGGAAAAATCATCAAGAACAATTTCTGGGAATCGATTAATCGGGTAAGGGTGCGAAACTCGATTATTCTATGATTGTATACGATTATGTATGTGTTTTGTTGTTGTTTTTGGATTGATTTGGAGAATATTAGTAAAACCTAGATTGTGTAAAAATTGATTAGAAATGAATTTGATTGTGGTAAAAGTCTTGTTGAATGCATTGTTGATTGTTCATACATGTTTGTGGTATGCTATTACACTTCAAATTGCTGTTTTTCTGAGTTTTAGGTGAAGAAATTGGTTGATGTTGGGTTGGAAAACGCAGAAATTGTTCTGCAGAATTTTTCTGGGTATGCTCTGGCCATACGCGTAAGGGGCATGTCCATACGCGTATGAGCCAAGGCGATACGCGTATCATTGGCTTGTTTTTGGGCCAATACGCGTATGAATCTTGGCATTACGCGTAACATGGGCGAGCCATGGGCCAATACGCGTATGGGTTTTGGAACGAGGAATTTGTGAAGGAAATGGGTTCTGTCCGTACGCGTATGGACATGAGTGATACGCGTATGGACAGGAGAATGTCAAAAATGTGATTTTTCAAAATGTGTTTTCGGTTTTGTCCGTAACTTTGGTTCCGATTATCCGATTTTTGCATTCTTGGTGTCGTTGGAAAGGTATCGAACTGTACTTTGTGAATATGAGGTTTTGAGAATCGTTAGCCGATTAAATTTGGTCGGAAAATGTGAATAGTGTCGAATCTCGACTTTTGTCGTTTTTAATAGTGCGTATTTGACTTGTATTGTGTTATATGTTTGTGCTTTGGATGTGTATGCCTTATGTGCTGTTGTGATGACGATTTGTGGCCGAGAGGCAAGAAAATGCTAAGTGTGGTATATTGGTGTTTGTGGCCATTTTGGGCAATTGTGTGCATTACTTTGTGTGCACTTGAAATACATGAATATTGTTGATGCATGAGTATTTGATGTTGGCATGAGTCATTAATGTGTCAAGTATCATGATATGTATTCTTGCATGGGAAGATTCATAGATGAATCAGTTTTATAGTCTTACGCCATGAAATATTGGTAGAAGCGATTAATCCCAATTGATTGTGCGCCTTGAAATACTGGTAGAAAGCAATCGGATTGTGCGCCCTGAAATACTGGTAGAAAGCAATCCATAAACGTCGTTCGCCCTGAAATATTGGTTTATAGCGACGGGGAACATCGTAGGCCCGACGGGGAGTTACTCTATGTAACGAGCGATGATTCCAAGAGTTCCTGGGGGACTAATGAATTACAAGATTTGAAGTCGGTACCGCATGGCATGTGCATAGAGTCGTTGTGTCGGTCTATGTGCATTGCATAAATCATGAGTAATTGTGCTTGGAACGTGTTTGATTGTATTGTGAATGATTGATGTGATGTGGTATACGATAAGTGAGAATTGTACCGTGTGATATTATATGCGACTGTTGAGCATTTGTGGTGAGAATGTGTTGCTTGTGTATTTTTGTGTTAATATATATAATTTTATGCAATTATATTATGGTTGTTTTTCTCACCCTTCTGCTGTTTTATAACGCTCTATGAGGCGTTGCAGATTAGGTTTGCTGGAGGTATTCTTTTTGTGAAGCTTTGCATCTTCATTATTTTGGTCGGTCGGCTCTGATATGTGACTCCGGGTAGTTAGGGTGGCCGCGTGCTATTGTTTTGTATATCTGATGATATATTATATTTTGGTTGTACATATGCTACTTGATGTATGACAAACTGTTTATATGTGTATATGTTAATCAGATTTTAGATTTTCCGTTTTATTTCTAATTTCTGAAAAGTGGGTGTAAGGAACGAAGTTTCCTCTGTATGATTGCTACCCCACAGTTGCATATCATTATGGGCAGGTGTTGCATGTTATGTGTATATTTTGGTTACGTTGATGGGATGTCTCCTTTCTATGCCGTGTTTTCAAATGTACTCTGATCAATTTTTGAATTTTTCTTTTAACTGCTTTAAATGCATGCTAATTGGGGGTATTAGATTGGGGGCGTCACATAGACACTCGTCCGTGTTTGTTTCAGGTTAATCAATACTCGTTCGTATTGATCCTAGACCGTGTAGACACTCGTCTGTGGTCTTTCAACACTCGTCCGTGTTTGTTCAGGTTCATCAATACTCGTTCGTATTGATCCTAGAACGTGTAGACACTCGTCCGTGGTCTTTCAACACTCGTCCGTGTTTGTTTCAGGATAATCAATACTCGTTCGTATTGATCCTAGAACGTGTAGACACTCGCCTGTTGTCTTTCAACACTCGTCCGTGTTTGTTTTAGGTTAATCAATAATCGTTCATATTGATCCTAGAATGTGTATACACTCGTCCGTGGTCTTTCAACACTCGTCCGTGTTTGTTTCAGGTTAATCAATACTCGTTCGTATTGATGTTAGAACGTGTAGACACTCGTTCGTGGTCTTTCAACACTCGTCCGTGTTTGTTTCAGGTTAATCAATACTCGTTCGTATTGATCCTAGACCGTGTAGACACTCGTCTGTGGTCTTTCAACACTCGCCCGTGTTTGTTCAGGTTCATTAATACTCGTTCGTATTGATCCTAGAACGTGTAGACACTCGTCCGTGTTTGTTTCAGGTTAATCAATACTCATTCGTATTGATCCTAGAACGTGTAGACACTCGTCTGTGGTCTTTCAACACTCATCCGTGTTTGTTTCAGGTTAATCAATACTCGTTCGTATTGATCCTAGAACGTGTAGACACTCGTCTGTGGTCTTTCAACACTCGTCCGTGTTTGTTTCAGGTTAATCAATACTCGTTCGTATTGATCCTAGAACGTGTAGACACTCGTTCATGGTCTTTCAACACTCGTCCGTGTTTATTTCAGGTTAATCAATACTCATTCGTATTGATCCCAGAACGTGTAGACACTCGTTCGTGGTCTTTCAACACTCGTCTGTGTTTGTTTTAGGTTAATTAATACTCGTTCGTATTGATCCTAGAATGTGTAGACACTCGTCTGTGGTCTTTCAACACTCGTCCGTGTTTGTTTCAGGTTAATCAATAATCGTTCGTATTGATCCTAGAATGTGTATACACTCGTCTGTGGTCTTTCAACACTAGTCCGTGTTTGTTTCAGGTTAATCAATACTCATTCGTATTGATCCTAGACCGTGTAGACACTCGTCTGTGGTCTTTCAACACTCGCCCGTGTTTGTTCAGGTTCATTAATACTCGTTCGTATTGATCCTAGAACGTGTAGACACTCGTCCGTGTTTGTTTCAGGTTAATCAATACTCGTTCGTATTGATCCTAGACCGTGTAGACACTCGTCTGTGGTCTTTCAACACTCGTCCGTGTTTGTTCAGGTTCATCAATACTCGTTCGTATTGATCCTAGAACGTGTAGACACTCGTCCGTGGTCTTTCAACACTCGTCCGTGTTTGTTTCAGGTTAATCAATACTCGTTCGTATTGATCCTAGAACGTGTAGACACTCGCCTGTTGTCTTTCAACACTCGTCCGTGTTTGTTTCAGGTTAATCAATAATCGTTCATATTGATCCTAGAATGTGTATACACTCGTCCGTGGTCTTTCAACACTCGTCCGTGCTTGTTTCAGGTTAATCAATACTCGTTCGTATTGATGCTAGAACGTGTAGACACTCGTTCGTGGTCTTTCAACACTCGTCCGTGTTTGTTTCAGGTTAATCAATACTCGTTCGTTTTGATCCTAGAACGTGTAGACACTCGTCTGTGGTCTTTCAACACTCGTCCGTGTTTGTTCAGGTTAATCAATACTCGTTCGTATTGATCCTAGAACGTGTAGACACTCGTCCGTGGTCTTTCAACACTCGTCCGTGTTTGTTTCAGGTTAATCAATACTCGTTCGTATTGATCCTAGAACGTGTAGACACTCGTTCATGGTCTTTCAACACTCGTCCGTGTTTATTTCAGGTTAATCAATACTCATTCGTATTGATCCCAGAACGTGTAGACACTCGTTCGTGGTCTTTCAACACTCGTCTGTGTTTGTTTTAGGTTAATTAATACTCGTTCGTATTGATCCTAGAATGTGTAGACACTCGTCTGTGGTCTTTCAACACTCGTCCGTGTTTGTTTCAGGTTAATCAATAATCGTTCGTATTGATCCTAGAATGTGTATACACTCGTCTGTGGTCTTTCAACACTAGTCCGTGTTTGTTTCAGGTTAATCAATACTCATTCGTATTGATCCTAGACCGTGTAGACACTCGTCTGTGGTCTTTCAACACTCGCCCGTGTTTGTTCAGGTTCATTAATACTCGTTCGTATTGATCCTAGAACGTGTAGACACTCGTCCGTGTTTGTTTCAGGTTAATCAATACTCGTTCGTATTGATCCTAGACCGTGTAGACACTCGTCTGTGGTCTTTCAACACTCGTCCGTGTTTGTTCAGGTTCATCAATACTCGTTCTTATTGATCCTAGAACGTGTAGACACTCGTCCGTGGTCTTTCAACACTCGTCCGTGTTTGTTTCAGGTTAATCAATACTCGTTCGTATTGATCCTAGAACGTGTAGACACTCGCCTGTTGTCTTTCAACACTCGTCCGTGTTTGTTTCAGGTTAATCAATAATCGTTCATATTGATCCTAGAATGTGTATACACTCGTCCGTGGTCTTTCAACACTCGTCCGTGTTTGTTTCAGGTTAATCAATACTCGTTCGTATTGATGCTAGAACGTGTAGACACTCGTTCGTGGTCTTTCAACACTCGTCCGTGTTTGTTTCAGGTTAATCAATACTCGTTCGTTTTGATCCTAGAACGTGTAGACACTCGTCTGTGGTCTTTCAACACTCGTCCGTGTTTGTTCAGGTTAATCAATACTCGTTCGTATTGATCCTAGAATGTGTATACACTCGTCCGTGGTCTTTCAACACTCGTCCGTGTTTGTTTCAGGTTAATCAATACTCGTTCGTATTGATCCTAGAACGTGTAGACACTCGTCCGTGGTCTTTCAACACTCGTCCGTGTTTGTTTCAGGATAATCAATACTCGTTCGTATTGATCCTAGAACGTGTAGACACTCGCCTGTTGTCTTTCAACACTCGTCCGTGTTTGTTTTAGGTTAATCAATAATCGTTCATATTGATCCTAGAATGTGTATACACTCGTCCGTGGTCTTTCAACACTCGTCCGTGTTTGTTTCAGGTTAATCAATACTCGTTCGTATTGATGTTAGAACGTGTAGACACTCGTTCGTGGTCTTTCAACACTCGTCCGTGTTTGTTTCAGGTTAATCAATACTCGTTCGTATTGATCCTAGACCGTGTAGACACTCGTCTGTGGTCTTTCAACACTCGCCCGTGTTTGTTCAGGTTCATTAATACTCGTTCGTATTGATCCTAGAACGTGTAGACACTCGTCCGTGTTTGTTTCAGGTTAATCAATACTCATTCGTATTGATCCTAGAACGTGTAGACACTCGTCTGTGGTCTTTCAACACTCATCCGTGTTTGTTTCAGGTTAATCAATACTCGTTCGTATTGATCCTAGAACGTGTAGACACTCGTCTGTGGTCTTTCAACACTCGTCCGTGTTTGTTTCAGGTTAATCAATACTCGTTCGTATTGATCCTAGAACGTGTAGACACTCGTTCATGGTCTTTCAACACTCGTCCGTGTTTATTTCAGGTTAATCAATACTCATTCGTATTGATCCCAGAACGTGTAGACACTCGTTCGTGGTCTTTCAACACTCGTCTGTGTTTGTTTTAGGTTAATTAATACTCGTTCGTATTGATCCTAGAATGTGTAGACACTCGTCTGTGGTCTTTCAACACTCGTCCGTGTTTGTTTCAGGTTAATCAATAATCGTTCGTATTGATCCTAGAATGTGTATACACTCGTCTGTGGTCTTTCAACACTAGTCCGTGTTTGTTTCAGGTTAATCAATACTCATTCGTATTGATCCTAGACCGTGTAGACACTCGTCTGTGGTCTTTCAACACTCGCCCGTGTTTGTTCAGGTTCATTAATACTCGTTCGTATTGATCCTAGAACGTGTAGACACTCGTCCGTGTTTGTTTCAGGTTAATCAATACTCGTTCGTATTGATCCTAGACCGTGTAGACACTCGTCTGTGGTCTTTCAACACTCGTCCGTGTTTGTTCAGGTTCATCAATACTCGTTCGTATTGATCCTAGAACGTGTAGACACTCGTCCGTGGTCTTTCAACACTCGTCCGTGTTTGTTTCAGGTTAATCAATACTCGTTCGTATTGATCCTAGAACGTGTAGACACTCGCCTGTTGTCTTTCAACACTCGTCCGTGTTTGTTTCAGGTTAATCAATAATCGTTCATATTGATCCTAGAATGTGTATACACTCGTCCGTGGTCTTTCAACACTCGTCCGTGCTTGTTTCAGGTTAATCAATACTCGTTCGTATTGATGCTAGAACGTGTAGACACTCGTTCGTGGTCTTTCAACACTCGTCCGTGTTTGTTTCAGGTTAATCAATACTCGTTCGTTTTGATCCTAGAACGTGTAGACACTCGTCTGTGGTCTTTCAACACTCGTCCGTGTTTGTTCAGGTTAATCAATACTCGTTCGTATTGATCCTAGAACGTGTAGACACTCGTCCGTGGTCTTTCAACACTCGTCCGTGTTTGTTTCAGGTTAATCAATACTCGTTCGTATTGATCCTAGAACGTGTAGACACTCGTTCATGGTCTTTCAACACTCGTCCGTGTTTATTTCAGGTTAATCAATACTCATTCGTATTGATCCCAGAACGTGTAGACACTCGTTCGTGGTCTTTCAACACTCGTCTGTGTTTGTTTTAGGTTAATTAATACTCGTTCGTATTGATCCTAGAATGTGTAGACACTCGTCTGTGGTCTTTCAACACTCGTCCGTGTTTGTTTCAGGTTAATCAATAATCGTTCGTATTGATCCTAGAATGTGTATACACTCGTCTGTGGTCTTTCAACACTAGTCCGTGTTTGTTTCAGGTTAATCAATACTCATTCGTATTGATCCTAGACCGTGTAGACACTCGTCTGTGGTCTTTCAACACTCGCCCGTGTTTGTTCAGGTTCATTAATACTCGTTCGTATTGATCCTAGAACGTGTAGACACTCGTCCGTGTTTGTTTCAGGTTAATCAATACTCGTTCGTATTGATCCTAGACCGTGTAGACACTCGTCTGTGGTCTTTCAACACTCGTCCGTGTTTGTTCAGGTTCATCAATACTCGTTCGTATTGATCCTAGAACGTGTAGACACTCGTCCGTGGTCTTTCAACACTCGTCCGTGTTTGTTTCAGGTTAATCAATACTCGTTCGTATTGATCCTAGAACGTGTAGACACTCGCCTGTTGTCTTTCAACACTCGTCCGTGTTTGTTTCAGGTTAATCAATAATCGTTCATATTGATCCTAGAATGTGTATACACTCGTCCGTGGTCTTTCAACACTCGTCCGTGTTTGTTTCAGGTTAATCAATACTCGTTCGTATTGATGCTAGAACGTGTAGACACTCGTTCGTGGTCTTTCAACACTCGTCCGTGTTTGTTTCAGGTTAATCAATACTCGTTCGTTTTGATCCTAGAACGTGTAGACACTCGTCTGTGGTCTTTCAACACTCGTCCGTGTTTGTTCAGGTTAATCAATACTCGTTCGTATTGATCCTAGAACGTGTAGACACTCGTCTCTGGTCTTTCAACACTCGTCCGTGTTTGTTTCAGGTTAATCAATACTCGTTTGTATTGATCCTAGAACGTGTAGACACTCGTTCATGGTCTTTCAACACTCGTCCGTGTTTATTTCAGGTTAATCAATACTCATTCGTATTGATCCCAGAACGTGTAGACACTCGTTCGTGGTCTTTCAACACTCGTCTGTGTTTGTTTTAGGTTAATTAATACTCGTTCGTATTGATCCTAGAATGTGTAGACACTCTTCTGTGGTCTTTCAACACTCGTCCGTGTTTGTTTCAGGTTAATCAATAATCGTTCGTATTGATCCTAGAATGTGTATACACTCGTCTGTGGTCTTTCAACACTAGTCCGTGTTTGTTTCAGGTTAATCAATACTCATTCGTATTGATCCTAGACCGTGTAGACACTCGTCTGTGGTCTTTCAACACTCGCCCGTGTTTGTTCAGGTTCATTAATACTCGTTCGTATTGATCCTAGAACGTGTAGACACTCGTCCGTGTTTGTTTCAGGTTAATCAATACTCGTTCGTATTGATCCTAGACCGTGTAGACACTCGTCTGTGGTCTTTCAACACTCGTCCGTGTTTGTTCAGGTTCATCAATACTCGTTCTTATTGATCCTAGAACGTGTAGACACTCGTCCGTGGTCTTTCAACACTCGTCCGTGTTTGTTTCAGGTTAATCAATACTCGTTCGTATTGATCCTAGAACGTGTAGACACTCGCCTGTTGTCTTTCAACACTCGTCCGTGTTTGTTTCAGGTTAATCAATAATCGTTCATATTGATCCTAGAATGTGTATACACTCGTCCGTGGTCTTTCAACACTCGTCCGTGTTTGTTTCAGGTTAATCAATACTCGTTCGTATTGATGCTAGAACGTGTAGACACTCGTTCGTGGTCTTTCAACACTCGTCCGTGTTTGTTTCAGGTTAATCAATACTCGTTCGTTTTGATCCTAGAACGTGTAGACACTCGTCTGTGGTCTTTCAACACTCGTCCGTGTTTGTTCAGGTTAATCAATACTCGTTCGTATTGATCCTAGAACGTGTAGACACTCGTCTCTGGTCTTTCAACACTCGTCCGTGTTTGTTTCAGGTTAATCAATACTCGTTCGTATTGATGTTAGAACGTGTAGACACTCGTTCGTGGTCTTTCAACACTCGTCCGTGTTTGTTTCAGGTTAATCAATACTCGTTCGTATTGATCCTAGACCGTGTAGACACTCGTCTGTGGTCTTTCAACACTCGCCCGTGTTTGTTCAGGTTCATTAATACTCGTTCGTATTGATCCTAGAACGTGTAGACACTCGTCCGTGTTTGTTTCAGGTTAATCAATACTCATTCGTATTGATCCTAGAACGTGTAGACACTCGTCTGTGGTCTTTCAACACTCATCCGTGTTTGTTTCAGGTTAATCAATACTCGTTCGTATTGATCCTAGAACGTGTAGACACTCGTCTGTGGTCTTTCAACACTCGTCCGTGTTTGTTTCAGGTTAATCAATACTCGTTCGTATTGATCCTAGAACGTGTAGACACTCGTTCATGGTCTTTCAACACTCGTCCGTGTTTATTTCAGGTTAATCAATACTCATTCGTATTGATCCCAGAACGTGTAGACACTCGTTCGTGGTCTTTCAACACTCGTCTGTGTTTGTTTTAGGTTAATTAATACTCGTTCGTATTGATCCTAGAATGTGTAGACACTCGTCTGTGGTCTTTCAACACTCGTCCGTGTTTGTTTCAGGTTAATCAATAATCGTTCGTATTGATCCTAGAATGTGTATACACTCGTCTGTGGTCTTTCAACACTAGTCCGTGTTTGTTTCAGGTTAATCAATACTCATTCGTATTGATCCTAGACCGTGTAGACACTCGTCTGTGGTCTTTCAACACTCGCCCGTGTTTGTTCAGGTTCATTAATACTCGTTCGTATTGATCCTAGAACGTGTAGACACTCGTCCGTGTTTGTTTCAGGTTAATCAATACTCGTTCGTATTGATCCTAGACCGTGTAGACACTCGTCTGTGGTCTTTCAACACTCGTCCGTGTTTGTTCAGGTTCATCAATACTCGTTCGTATTGATCCTAGAACGTGTAGACACTCGTCCGTGGTCTTTCAACACTCGTCCGTGTTTGTTTCAGGTTAATCAATACTCGTTCGTATTGATCCTAGAACGTGTAGACACTCGCCTGTTGTCTTTCAACACTCGTCCGTGTTTGTTTCAGGTTAATCAATAATCGTTCATATTGATCCTAGAATGTGTATACACTCGTCCGTGGTCTTTCAACACTCGTCCGTGCTTGTTTCAGGTTAATCAATACTCGTTCGTATTGATGCTAGAACGTGTAGACACTCGTTCGTGGTCTTTCAACACTCGTCCGTGTTTGTTTCAGGTTAATCAATACTCGTTCGTTTTGATCCTAGAACGTGTAGACACTCGTCTGTGGTCTTTCAACACTCGTCCGTGTTTGTTCAGGTTAATCAATACTCGTTCGTATTGATCCTAGAACGTGTAGACACTCGTCCGTGGTCTTTCAACACTCGTCCGTGTTTGTTTCAGGTTAATCAATACTCGTTCGTATTGATCCTAGAACGTGTAGACACTCGTTCATGGTCTTTCAACACTCGTCCGTGTTTATTTCAGGTTAATCAATACTCATTCGTATTGATCCCAGAACGTGTAGACACTCGTTCGTGGTCTTTCAACACTCGTCTGTGTTTGTTTTAGGTTAATTAATACTCGTTCGTATTGATCCTAGAATGTGTAGACACTCGTCTGTGGTCTTTCAACACTCGTCCGTGTTTGTTTCAGGTTAATCAATAATCGTTCGTATTGATCCTAGAATGTGTATACACTCGTCTGTGGTCTTTCAACACTAGTCCGTGTTTGTTTCAGGTTAATCAATACTCATTCGTATTGATCCTAGACCGTGTAGACACTCGTCTGTGGTCTTTCAACACTCGCCCGTGTTTGTTCAGGTTCATTAATACTCGTTCGTATTGATCCTAGAACGTGTAGACACTCGTCCGTGTTTGTTTCAGGTTAATCAATACTCGTTCGTATTGATCCTAGACCGTGTAGACACTCGTCTGTGGTCTTTCAACACTCGTCCGTGTTTGTTCAGGTTCATCAATACTCGTTCGTATTGATCCTAGAACGTGTAGACACTCGTCCGTGGTCTTTCAACACTCGTCCGTGTTTGTTTCAGGTTAATCAATACTCGTTCGTATTGATCCTAGAACGTGTAGACACTCGCCTGTTGTCTTTCAACACTCGTCCGTGTTTGTTTCAGGTTAATCAATAATCGTTCATATTGATCCTAGAATGTGTATACACTCGTCCGTGGTCTTTCAACACTCGTCCGTGTTTGTTTCAGGTTAATCAATACTCGTTCGTATTGATGCTAGAACGTGTAGACACTCGTTCGTGGTCTTTCAACACTCGTCCGTGTTTGTTTCAGGTTAATCAATACTCGTTCGTTTTGATCCTAGAACGTGTAGACACTCGTCTGTGGTCTTTCAACACTCGTCCGTGTTTGTTCAGGTTAATCAATACTCGTTCGTATTGATCCTAGAACGTGTAGACACTCGTCTCTGGTCTTTCAACACTCGTCCGTGTTTGTTTCAGGTTAATCAATACTCGTTTGTATTGATCCTAGAACGTGTAGACACTCGTTCATGGTCTTTCAACACTCGTCCGTGTTTATTTCAGGTTAATCAATACTCATTCGTATTGATCCCAGAACGTGTAGACACTCGTTCGTGGTCTTTCAACACTCGTCTGTGTTTGTTTTAGGTTAATTAATACTCGTTCGTATTGATCCTAGAATGTGTAGACACTCTTCTGTGGTCTTTCAACACTCGTCCGTGTTTGTTTCAGGTTAATCAATAATCGTTCGTATTGATCCTAGAATGTGTATACACTCGTCTGTGGTCTTTCCACACTAGTCCGTGTTTGTTTCAGGTTAATCAATACTCATTCGTATTGATCCTAGACCGTGTAGACACTCGTCTGTGGTCTTTCAACACTCGCCCGTGTTTGTTCAGGTTCATTAATACTCGTTCGTATTGATCCTAGAACGTGTAGACACTCGTCCGTGTTTGTTTCAGGTTAATCAATACTCGTTCGTATTGATCCTAGACCGTGTAGACACTCGTCTGTGGTCTTTCAACACTCGTCCGTGTTTGTTCAGGTTCATCAATACTCGTTCTTATTGATCCTAGAACGTGTAGACACTCGTCCGTGGTCTTTCAACACTCGTCCGTGTTTGTTTCAGGTTAATCAATACTCGTTCGTATTGATCCTAGAACGTGTAGACACTCGCCTGTTGTCTTTCAACACTCGTCCGTGTTTGTTTCAGGTTAATCAATAATCGTTCATATTGATCCTAGAATGTGTATACACTCGTCCGTGGTCTTTCAACACTCGTCCGTGTTTGTTTCAGGTTAATCAATACTCGTTCGTATTGATGCTAGAACGTGTAGACACTCGTTCGTGGTCTTTCAACACTCGTCCGTGTTTGTTTCAGGTTAATCAATACTCGTTCGTTTTGATCCTAGAACGTGTAGACACTCGTCTGTGGTCTTTCAACACTCGTCCGTGTTTGTTCAGGTTAATCAATACTCGTTCGTATTGATCCTAGAACGTGTAGACACTCGTCCGTGGTCTTTCAACACTCGTCCGTGTTTGTTTCAGGTTAATCAATACTCGTTCGTATTGATGCTAGAACGTGTAGACACTCGTCCGTGGTCTTTCAACACTCGTCCGTGTTTGTTTCAGGTTAATCAATACTCGTTCGTATTGATCCTAGAACGTGTAGACACTCGTCTGTGGTCTTTCAACACTCGTCCGTGTTTGTTTTAGGTTAATTAATACTCGTTCGTATTGATCCTAGAATGTGTAGACACTCGTCTGTGGTCTTTCAACACTCGTCCGTGTTTGTTTCAGGTTAATCAATAATCGTTCGTATTGATCCTAGAATGTGTATACACTCGTCTGTGGTCTTTCAACACTAGTCCGTGTTTGTTTCAGGTTAATCAATACTCGTTCGTATTGATCCTAGACCGTGTAGACACTCGTCTGTGGTCTTTCAACACTCGCCCGTGTTTGTTCAGGTTCATTAATACTCGTTCGTATTGATCCTAGAACGTGTAGACACTCGTCCGTGTTTGTTTCAGGTTAATCAATACTTGTTCGTATTGATCCTAGACCGTGTAGACACTCGTCTGTGGTCTTTCAACACTCGTCCGTGTTTGTTCAGGTTCATCAATACTCGTTCGTATTGATCCTAGAACGTGTAGACACTCGTCCGTGGTCTTTCAACACTCGTCCGTGTTTGTTTCAGGTTAATCAATACTCGTTCGTATTGATCCTAGAACGTGTAGACACTCGCCTGTTGTCTTTCAACACTCGTCCGTGTTTGTTTCAGGTTAATCAATAATCGTTCATATTGATCCTAGAATGTGTATACACTCGTCCGTGGTCTTTCAACACTCGTCCGTGTTTGTTTCAGGTTAATCAATACTCGTTCGTATTGATGCTAGAACGTGTAGACACTCGTTCGTGGTCTTTCAACACTCGTCCGTGTTTGTTTCAGGTTAATCAATACTCGTTCGTTTTGATCCTAGAACGTGTAGACACTCGTCTGTGGTCTTTCAACACTCATCCGTGTTTGTTTCAGGTTAATCAATACTCGTTCGTATTGATCCTAGAACGTGTAGACACTCGTCTGTGGTCTTTCAACACTCGTCCGTGTTTGTTTCAGGTTAATCAATACTCGTTCGTATTGATCCTAGAACGTGTAGACACTCGTTCATGGTCTTTCAACACTCGTCCGTGTTTATTTCAGGTTAATCAATACTCATTCGTATTGATCCCAGAACGTGTAGACACTCGTTCGTGGTCTTTCAACACTCGTCTGTGTTTGTTTTAGGTTAATTAATACTCGTTCGTATTGATCCTAGAATGTGTAGACACTCGTCTGTGGTCTTTCAACACTCGTCCGTGTTTGTTTCAGGTTAATCAATAATCGTTCGTATTGATCCTAGAATGTGTATACACTCGTCTGTGGTCTTTCAACACTAGTCCGTGTTTGTTTCAGGTTAATCAATACTCGTTCGTATTGATCCTAGACCGTGTAGACACTCGTCTGTGGTCTTTCAACACTCGCCCGTGTTTGTTCAGGTTCATTAATACTCGTTCGTATTGATCCTAGAACGTGTAGACACTCGTCCGTGTTTGTTTCAGGTTAATCAATAATCGTTCGTATTGATCCTAGAATGTGTATACACTCGTCTGTGGTCTTTCAACACTAGTCCGTGTTTGTTTCAGGTTAATCAATACTCGTTCGTATTGATCCTAGACCGTGTAGACACTCGTCTGTGGTCTTTCAACACTCGCCCGTGTTTGTTCAGGTTCGTTAATACTCGTTCGTATTGATCCTAGAACGTGTAGACACTCGTCCGTGTTTGTTTCAGGTTAATCAATACTCGTTCGTATTGATCCTAGACCGTGTAGACACTCGTCTGTGGTCTTTCAACACTCGTCCGTGTTTGTTCAGGTTCATCAATACTCGTTCGTATTGATCCTAGAACGTGTAGACACTCGTCCGTGGTCTTTCAACACTCGTCCGTGTTTGTTTCAGGTTAATCAATACTCGTTCGTATTGATCCTAGAACGTGTAGACACTCACCTGTTGTCTTTCAACACTCGTCCGTGTTTGTTTCAGGTTAATCAATAATCGTTCATATTGATCCTAGAATGTGTATACACTCGTCCGTGGTCTTTCAACACTCGTCCGTGTTTGTTTCAGGTTAATCAATACTCGTTCGTATTGATGCTAGAACGTGTAGACACTCGTTCGTGGTCTTTCAACACTCGTCCGTGTTTGTTTCAGGTTAATCAATACTCGTTCGTTTTGATCCTAGAACGTGTAGACACTCGTCTGTGGTCTTTCAACACTCATCCGTGTTTGTTTCAGGTTAATCAATACTCGTTCGTATTGATCCTAGACCGTGTAGACACTCGTCTGTGGTCTTTCAACACTCGCCCGTGTTTGTTCAGGTTCATTAATACTCGTTCGTATTGATCCTAGAACGTGTAGACACTCGTCCGTGTTTGTTTCAGGTTAATCAATACTTGTTCGTATTGATCCTAGACCGTGTAGACACTCGTCTGTGGTCTTTCAACACTCGTCCGTGTTTGTTCAGGTTCATCAATACTCGTTCGTATTGATCCTAGAACGTGTAGACACTCGTCCGTGGTCTTTCAACACTCGTCCGTGTTTGTTTCAGGTTAATCAATACTCGTTCGTATTGATCCTAGAACGTGTAGACACTCGCCTGTTGTCTTTCAACACTCGTCCGTGTTTGTTTCAGGTTAATCAATAATCGTTCATATTGATCCTAGAATGTGTATACACTCGTCCGTGGTCTTTCAACACTCGTCCGTGTTTGTTTCAGGTTAATCAATACTCGTTCGTATTGATGCTAGAACGTGTAGACACTCGTTCGTGGTCTTTCAACACTCGTCCGTGTTTGTTTCAGGTTAATCAATACTCGTTCGTTTTGATCCTAGAACGTGTAGACACTCGTCTGTGGTCTTTCAACACTCATCCGTGTTTGTTTCAGGTTAATCAATACTCGTTCGTATTGATCCTAGAACGTGTAGACACTCGTCTGTGGTCTTTCAACACTCGTCCGTGTTTGTTTCAGGTTAATCAATACTCGTTCGTATTGATCCTAGACCGTGTAGACACTCGTCTGTGGTCTTTCAACACTCGCCCGTGTTTGTTCAGGTTCATTAATACTCGTTCGTATTGATCCTAGAACGTGTAGACACTCGTCCGTGTTTGTTTCAGGTTAATCAATAATCGTTCGTATTGATCCTAGAATGTGTATACACTCGTCTGTGGTCTTTCAACACTAGTCCGTGTTTGTTTCAGGTTAATCAATACTCGTTCGTATTGATCCTAGACCGTGTAGACACTCGTCTGTGGTCTTTCAACACTCGCCCGTGTTTGTTCAGGTTCGTTAATACTCGTTCGTATTGATCCTAGAACGTGTAGACACTCGTCCGTGTTTGTTTCAGGTTAATCAATACTCGTTCGTATTGATCCTAGACCGTGTAGACACTCGTCTGTGGTCTTTCAACACTCGTCCGTGTTTGTTCAGGTTCATCAATACTCGTTCGTATTGATCCTAGAACGTGTAGACACTCGTCCGTGGTCTTTCAACACTCGTCCGTGTTTGTTTCAGGTTAATCAATACTCGTTCGTTTTGATCCTAGAACGTGTAGACAGTCGTCTGTGGTCTTTCAACACTCATCCGTGTTTGTTTCAGGTTAATCAATACTCGTTCGTATTGATCCTAGACCGTGTAGACACTCGTCTGTGGTCTTTCAACACTCGCCCGTGTTTGTTCAGGTTCATTAATACTCGTTCGTATTGATCCTAGAACGTGTAGACACTCGTCCGTGTTTGTTTCAGGTTAATCAATACTCGTTCGTATTGATGCTAGAACGTGTAGACACTCGTTCGTGGTCTTTCAACACTCGTCCGTGTTTGTTTCAGGTTAATCAATACTCGTTCGTTTTGATCCTAGAACGTGTAGACACTCGTCTGTGGTCTTTCAACACTCATCCGTGTTTGTTTCAGGTTAATCAATACTCGTTCGTATTGATCCTAGACCGTGTAGACACTCGTCTGTGGTCTTTCAACACTCGCCCGTGTTTGTTCAGGTTCATTAATACTCGTTCGTATTGATCCTAGAACGTGTAGACACTCGTCCGTGTTTGTTTCAGGTTAATCAATACTTGTTCGTATTGATCCTAGACCGTGTAGACACTCGTCTGTGGTCTTTCAACACTCGTCCGTGTTTGTTCAGGTTCATCAATACTCGTTCGTATTGATCCTAGAACGTGTAGACACTCGTCCGTGGTCTTTCAACACTCGTCCGTGTTTGTTTCAGGTTAATCAATACTCGTTCGTATTGATCCTAGAACGTGTAGACACTCGCCTGTTGTCTTTCAACACTCGTCCGTGTTTGTT
This sequence comes from Lathyrus tuberosus, assembly GCA_022829125.1. Lineage (NCBI taxonomy): Eukaryota > Viridiplantae > Streptophyta > Magnoliopsida > Fabales > Fabaceae > Lathyrus > Lathyrus tuberosus. The sequence goes on along the minus strand of JALAZF010000743.1, from coordinate 1,162,724 downwards.
TCAGGTTAATCAATAATCGTTCGTATTGATCCTAGAATGTGTATACACTCGTCTGTGGTCTTTCAACACTAGTCCGTGTTTGTTTCAGGTTAATCAATACTCGTTCGTATTGATCCTAGACCGTGTAGACACTCGTCTGTGGTCTTTCAACACTCGCCCGTGTTTGTTCAGGTTCATTAATACTCGTTCGTATTGATCCTAGAACGTGTAGACACTCGTCCGTGTTTGTTTCAGGTTAATCAATACTTGTTCGTATTGATCCTAGACCGTGTAGACACTCGTCTGTGGTCTTTCAACACTCGTCCGTGTTTGTTCAGGTTCATCAATACTCGTTCGTATTGATCCTAGAACGTGTAGACACTCGTCCGTGGTCTTTCAACACTCGTCCGTGTTTGTTTCAGGTTAATCAATACTCGTTCGTATTGATCCTAGAACGTGTAGACACTCGCCTGTTGTCTTTCAACACTCGTCCGTGTTTGTTTCAGGTTAATCAATAATCGTTCATATTGATCCTAGAATGTGTATACACTCGTCCGTGGTCTTTCAACACTCGTCCGTGTTTGTTTCAGGTTAATCAATACTCGTTCGTATTGATGCTAGAACGTGTAGACACTCGTTCGTGGTCTTTCAACACTCGTCCGTGTTTGTTTCAGGTTAATCAATACTCGTTCGTTTTGATCCTAGAACGTGTAGACACTCGTCTGTGGTCTTTCAACACTCATCCGTGTTTGTTTCAGGTTAATCAATACTCGTTCGTATTGATCCTAGAACGTGTAGACACTCGTCTGTGGTCTTTCAACACTCGTCCGTGTTTGTTTCAGGTTAATCAATACTCGTTCGTATTGATCCTAGAACGTGTAGACACTCGTTCATGGTCTTTCAACACTCGTCCGTGTTTATTTCAGGTTAATCAATACTCATTCGTATTGATCCCAGAACGTGTAGACACTCGTTCGTGGTCTTTCAACACTCGTCTGTGTTTGTTTTAGGTTAATTAATACTCGTTCGTATTGATCCTAGAATGTGTAGACACTCGTCTGTGGTCTTTCAACACTCGTCCGTGTTTGTTTCAGGTTAATCAATAATCGTTCGTATTGATCCTAGAATGTGTATACACTCGTCTGTGGTCTTTCAACACTAGTCCGTGTTTGTTTCAGGTTAATCAATACTCGTTCGTATTGATCCTAGACCGTGTAGACACTCGTCTGTGGTCTTTCAACACTCGCCCGTGTTTGTTCAGGTTCATTAATACTCGTTCGTATTGATCCTAGAACGTGTAGACACTCGTCCGTGTTTGTTTCAGGTTAATCAATAATCGTTCGTATTGATCCTAGAATGTGTATACACTCGTCTGTGGTCTTTCAACACTAGTCCGTGTTTGTTTCAGGTTAATCAATACTCGTTCGTATTGATCCTAGACCGTGTAGACACTCGTCTGTGGTCTTTCAACACTCGCCCGTGTTTGTTCAGGTTCGTTAATACTCGTTCGTATTGATCCTAGAACGTGTAGACACTCGTCCGTGTTTGTTTCAGGTTAATCAATACTCGTTCGTATTGATCCTAGACCGTGTAGACACTCGTCTGTGGTCTTTCAACACTCGTCCGTGTTTGTTCAGGTTCATCAATACTCGTTCGTATTGATCCTAGAACGTGTAGACACTCGTCCGTGGTCTTTCAACACTCGTCCGTGTTTGTTTCAGGTTAATCAATACTCGTTCGTATTGATCCTAGAACGTGTAGACACTCACCTGTTGTCTTTCAACACTCGTCCGTGTTTGTTTCAGGTTAATCAATAATCGTTCATATTGATCCTAGAATGTGTATACACTCGTCCGTGGTCTTTCAACACTCGTCCGTGTTTGTTTCAGGTTAATCAATACTCGTTCGTATTGATGCTAGAACGTGTAGACACTCGTTCGTGGTCTTTCAACACTCGTCCGTGTTTGTTTCAGGTTAATCAATACTCGTTCGTTTTGATCCTAGAACGTGTAGACACTCGTCTGTGGTCTTTCAACACTCATCCGTGTTTGTTTCAGGTTAATCAATACTCGTTCGTATTGATCCTAGACCGTGTAGACACTCGTCTGTGGTCTTTCAACACTCGCCCGTGTTTGTTCAGGTTCATTAATACTCGTTCGTATTGATCCTAGAACGTGTAGACACTCGTCCGTGTTTGTTTCAGGTTAATCAATACTTGTTCGTATTGATCCTAGACCGTGTAGACACTCGTCTGTGGTCTTTCAACACTCGTCCGTGTTTGTTCAGGTTCATCAATACTCGTTCGTATTGATCCTAGAACGTGTAGACACTCGTCCGTGGTCTTTCAACACTCGTCCGTGTTTGTTTCAGGTTAATCAATACTCGTTCGTATTGATCCTAGAACGTGTAGACACTCGCCTGTTGTCTTTCAACACTCGTCCGTGTTTGTTTCAGGTTAATCAATAATCGTTCATATTGATCCTAGAATGTGTATACACTCGTCCGTGGTCTTTCAACACTCGTCCGTGTTTGTTTCAGGTTAATCAATACTCGTTCGTATTGATGCTAGAACGTGTAGACACTCGTTCGTGGTCTTTCAACACTCGTCCGTGTTTGTTTCAGGTTAATCAATACTCGTTCGTTTTGATCCTAGAACGTGTAGACACTCGTCTGTGGTCTTTCAACACTCATCCGTGTTTGTTTCAGGTTAATCAATACTCGTTCGTATTGATCCTAGAACGTGTAGACACTCGTCTGTGGTCTTTCAACACTCGTCCGTGTTTGTTTCAGGTTAATCAATACTCGTTCGTATTGATCCTAGACCGTGTAGACACTCGTCTGTGGTCTTTCAACACTCGCCCGTGTTTGTTCAGGTTCATTAATACTCGTTCGTATTGATCCTAGAACGTGTAGACACTCGTCCGTGTTTGTTTCAGGTTAATCAATAATCGTTCGTATTGATCCTAGAATGTGTATACACTCGTCTGTGGTCTTTCAACACTAGTCCGTGTTTGTTTCAGGTTAATCAATACTCGTTCGTATTGATCCTAGACCGTGTAGACACTCGTCTGTGGTCTTTCAACACTCGCCCGTGTTTGTTCAGGTTCGTTAATACTCGTTCGTATTGATCCTAGAACGTGTAGACACTCGTCCGTGTTTGTTTCAGGTTAATCAATACTCGTTCGTATTGATCCTAGACCGTGTAGACACTCGTCTGTGGTCTTTCAACACTCGTCCGTGTTTGTTCAGGTTCATCAATACTCGTTCGTATTGATCCTAGAACGTGTAGACACTCGTCCGTGGTCTTTCAACACTCGTCCGTGTTTGTTTCAGGTTAATCAATACTCGTTCGTTTTGATCCTAGAACGTGTAGACACTCGTCTGTGGTCTTTCAACACTCATCCGTGTTTGTTTCAGGTTAATCAATACTCGTTCGTATTGATCCTAGACCGTGTAGACACTCGTCTGTGGTCTTTCAACACTCGCCCGTGTTTGTTCAGGTTCATTAATACTCGTTCGTATTGATCCTAGAACGTGTAGACACTCGTCCGTGTTTGTTTCAGGTTAATCAATACTCGTTCGTATTGATGCTAGAACGTGTAGACACTCGTTCGTGGTCTTTCAACACTCGTCCGTGTTTGTTTCAGGTTAATCAATACTCGTTCGTTTTGATCCTAGAACGTGTAGACACTCGTCTGTGGTCTTTCAACACTCATCCGTGTTTGTTTCAGGTTAATCAATACTCGTTCGTATTGATCCTAGACCGTGTAGACACTCGTCTGTGGTCTTTCAACACTCGCCCGTGTTTGTTCAGGTTCATTAATACTCGTTCGTATTGATCCTAGAACGTGTAGACACTCGTCCGTGTTTGTTTCAGGTTAATCAATACTTGTTCGTATTGATCCTAGACCGTGTAGACACTCGTCTGTGGTCTTTCAACACTCGTCCGTGTTTGTTCAGGTTCATCAATACTCGTTCGTATTGATCCTAGAACGTGTAGACACTCGTCCGTGGTCTTTCAACACTCGTCCGTGTTTGTTTCAGGTTAATCAATACTCGTTCGTATTGATCCTAGAACGTGTAGACACTCGCCTGTTGTCTTTCAACACTCGTCCGTGTTTGTTTCAGGTTAATCAATAATCGTTCATATTGATCCTAGAATGTGTATACACTCGTCCGTGGTCTTTCAACACTCGTCCGTGTTTGTTTCAGGTTAATCAATACTCGTTCGTATTGATGCTAGAACGTGTAGACACTCGTTCGTGGTCTTTCAACACTCGTCCGTGTTTGTTTCAGGTTAATCAATACTCGTTCGTTTTGATCCTAGAACGTGTAGACACTCGTCTGTGGTCTTTCAACACTCATCCGTGTTTGTTTCAGGTTAATCAATACTCGTTCGTATTGATCCTAGAACGTGTAGACACTCGTCTGTGGTCTTTCAACACTCGTCCGTGTTTGTTTCAGGTTAATCAATACTTGTTCGTATTGATCCTAGACCGTGTAGACACTCGTCTGTGGTCTTTCAACACTCGTCCGTGTTTGTTCAGGTTCATCAATACTCGTTCGTATTGATCCTAGAACGTGTAGACACTCGTCCGTGGTCTTTCAACACTCGTCCGTGTTTGTTTCAGGTTAATCAATACTCGTTCGTATTGATCCTAGAACGTGTAGACACTCGCCTGTTGTCTTTCAACACTCGTCCGTGTTTGTTTCAGGTTAATCAATAATCGTTCATATTGATCCTAGAATGTGTATACACTCGTCCGTGGTCTTTCAACACTCGTCCGTGTTTGTTTCAGGTTAATCAATACTCGTTCGTATTGATGCTAGAACGTGTAGACACTCGTTCGTGGTCTTTCAACACTCGTCCGTGTTTGTTTCAGGTTAATCAATACTCGTTCGTTTTGATCCTAGAACGTGTAGACACTCGTCTGTGGTCTTTCAACACTCATCCGTGTTTGTTTCAGGTTAATCAATACTCGTTCGTATTGATCCTAGAACGTGTAGACACTCGTCTGTGGTCTTTCAACACTCGTCCGTGTTTGTTTCAGGTTAATCAATACTCGTTCGTATTGATCCTAGACCGTGTAGACACTCGTCTGTGGTCTTTCAACACTCGCCCGTGTTTGTTCAGGTTCATTAATACTCGTTCGTATTGATCCTAGAACGTGTAGACACTCGTCCGTGTTTGTTTCAGGTTAATCAATAATCGTTCGTATTGATCCTAGAATGTGTATACACTCGTCTGTGGTCTTTCAACACTAGTCCGTGTTTGTTTCAGGTTAATCAATACTCGTTCGTATTGATCCTAGACCGTGTAGACACTCGTCTGTGGTCTTTCAACACTCGCCCGTGTTTGTTCAGGTTCGTTAATACTCGTTCGTATTGATCCTAGAACGTGCAGACACTCGTCCGTGTTTGTTTCAGGTTAATCAATACTCGTTCGTATTGATCCTAGACCGTGTAGACACTCGTCTGTGGTCTTTCAACACTCGTCCGTGTTTGTTCAGGTTCATCAATACTCGTTCGTATTGATCCTAGAACGTGTAGACACTCGTCCGTGGTCTTTCAACACTCGTCCGTGTTTGTTTCAGGTTAATCAATACTCGTTCGTATTGATCCTAGAACGTGTAGACACTCACCTGTTGTCTTTCAACACTCGTCCGTGTTTGTTTCAGGTTAATCAATAATCGTTCATATTGATCCTAGAATGTGTATACACTCGTCCGTGGTCTTTCAACACTCGTCCGTGTTTGTTTCAGGTTAATCAATACTCGTTCGTATTGATGCTAGAACGTGTAGACACTCGTTCGTGGTCTTTCAACACTCGTCCGTGTTTGTTTCAGGTTAATCAATACTCGTTCGTTTTGATCCTAGAACGTGTAGACACTCGTCTGTGGTCTTTCAACACTCATCCGTGTTTGTTTCAGGTTAATCAATACTCGTTCGTATTGATCCTAGACCGTGTAGACACTCGTCTGTGGTCTTTCAACACTCGCCCGTGTTTGTTCAGGTTCATTAATACTCGTTCGTATTGATCCTAGAACGTGTAGACACTCGTCCGTGTTTGTTTCAGGTTAATCAATACTTGTTCGTATTGATCATAGACCGTGTAGACACTCGTCTGTGGTCTTTCAACACTCGTCCGTGTTTGTTCAGGTTCATCAATACTCGTTCGTATTTATCCTAGAATGTGTAGACACTCGTCCGTGGTCTTTCAACACTCGTCCGTGTTTGTTTCAGGTTAATCAATACTCGTTCGTATTGATCCTAGAACGTGTAGACACTCGCCTGTTGTCTTTCAACACTCATCCGTGTTTGTTTCAGGTTAATCAATAATCATTCATATTGATCCTAGAATGTGTATACACTCGTCCGTGGTCTTTCAACACTCGTCCGTGTTTGTTTCAGGTTAATCAATACTCGTTCGTATTGATGCTAGAACGTGTAGACACTCGTTCGTGGTCTTTCAACACTCGTCCGTGTTTGTTTCAGGTTAATCAATACTCGTTCGTTTTGATCCTAGAACGTGTAGACACTCGTCTGTGGTCTTTCAACACTCATCCGTGTTTGTTTCAGGTTAATCAATACTCGTTCGTATTGATCCTAGAACGTGTAGACACTCGTCTGTGGTCTTTCAACACTCGTCCGTGTTTGTTTCAGGTTAATCAATACTCGTTCGTATTGATCCTAGAACGTGTAGACACTCGTTCATGGTCTTTCAACACTCGTCCGTGTTTATTTCAGGTTAATCAATACTCATTCGTATTGATCCCAGAACGTGTAGACACTCGTTCGTGGTCTTTCAACACTCGTCTGTGTTTGTTTTAGGTTAATTAATACTCGTTCGTATTGATCCTAGAATGTGTAGACACTCGTCTGTGGTCTTTCAACACTCGTCCGTGTTTGTTTCAGGTTAATCAATAATCGTTCGTATTGATCCTAGAATGTGTATACACTCGTCTGTGGTCTTTCAACACTAGTCCGTGTTTGTTTCAGGTTAATCAATACTCGTTCGTATTGATCCTAGACCGTGTAGACACTCGTCTGTGGTCTTTCAACACTCGCCCGTGTTTGTTCAGGTTCATTAATACTCGTTCGTATTGATCCTAGAACGTGTAGACACTCGTCCGTGTTTGTTTCAGGTTAATCAATAATCGTTCGTATTGATCCTAGAATGTGTATACACTCGTCTGTGGTCTTTCAACACTAGTCCGTGTTTGTTTCAGGTTAATCAATACTCGTTCGTATTGATCCTAGACCGTGTAGACACTCGTCTGTGGTCTTTCAACACTCGCCCGTGTTTGTTCAGGTTCGTTAATACTCGTTCGTATTGATCCTAGAACGTGTAGACACTCGTCCGTGTTTGTTTCAGGTTAATCAATACTCGTTCGTATTGATCCTAGACCGTGTAGACACTCGTCTGTGGTCTTTCAACACTCGTCCGTGTTTGTTCAGGTTCATCAATACTCGTTCGTATTGATCCTAGAACGTGTAGACACTCGTCCGTGGTCTTTCAACACTCGTCCGTGTTTGTTTCAGGTTAATCAATACTCGTTCGTATTGATCCTAGAACGTGTAGACACTCACCTGTTGTCTTTCAACACTCGTCCGTGTTTGTTTCAGGTTAATCAATAATCGTTCATATTGATCCTAGAATGTGTATACACTCGTCCGTGGTCTTTCAACACTCGTCCGTGTTTGTTTCAGGTTAATCAATACTCGTTCGTATTGATGCTAGAACGTGTAGACACTCGTTCGTGGTCTTTCAACACTCGTCCGTGTTTGTTTCAGGTTAATCAATACTCGTTCGTTTTGATCCTAGAACGTGTAGACACTCGTCTGTGGTCTTTCAACACTCATCCGTGTTTGTTTCAGGTTAATCAATACTCGTTCGTATTGATCCTAGACCGTGTAGACACTCGTCTGTGGTCTTTCAACACTCGCCCGTGTTTGTTCAGGTTCATTAATACTCGTTCGTATTGATCCTAGAACGTGTAGACACTCGTCCGTGTTTGTTTCAGGTTAATCAATACTTGTTCGTATTGATCCTAGACCGTGTAGACACTCGTCTGTGGTCTTTCAACACTCGTCCGTGTTTGTTCAGGTTCATCAATACTCGTTCGTATTGATCCTAGAACGTGTAGACACTCGTCCGTGGTCTTTCAACACTCGTCCGTGTTTGTTTCAGGTTAATCAATACTCGTTCGTATTGATCCTAGAACGTGTAGACACTCGCCTGTTGTCTTTCAACACTCGTCCGTGTTTGTTTCAGGTTAATCAATAATCGTTCATATTGATCCTAGAATGTGTATACACTCGTCCGTGGTCTTTCAACACTCGTCCGTGTTTGTTTCAGGTTAATCAATACTCGTTCGTATTGATGCTAGAACGTGTAGACACTCGTTCGTGGTCTTTCAACACTCGTCCGTGTTTGTTTCAGGTTAATCAATACTCGTTCGTTTTGATCCTAGAACGTGTAGACACTCGTCTGTGGTCTTTCAACACTCATCCGTGTTTGTTTCAGGTTAATCAATACTCGTTCGTATTGATCCTAGAACGTGTAGACACTCGTCTGTGGTCTTTCAACACTCGTCCGTGTTTGTTTCAGGTTAATCAATACTCGTTCGTATTGATCCTAGACCGTGTAGACACTCGTCTGTGGTCTTTCAACACTCGCCCGTGTTTGTTCAGGTTCATTAATACTCGTTCGTATTGATCCTAGAACGTGTAGACACTCGTCCGTGTTTGTTTCAGGTTAATCAATAATCGTTCGTATTGATCCTAGAATGTGTATACACTCGTCTGTGGTCTTTCAACACTAGTCCGTGTTTGTTTCAGGTTAATCAATACTCGTTCGTATTGATCCTAGACCGTGTAGACACTCGTCTGTGGTCTTTCAACACTCGCCCGTGTTTGTTCAGGTTCGTTAATACTCGTTCGTATTGATCCTAGAACGTGTAGACACTCGTCCGTGTTTGTTTCAGGTTAATCAATACTCGTTCGTATTGATCCTAGACCGTGTAGACACTCGTCTGTGGTCTTTCAACACTCGTCCGTGTTTGTTCAGGTTCATCAATACTCGTTCGTATTGATCCTAGAACGTGTAGACACTCGTCCGTGGTCTTTCAACACTCGTCCGTGTTTGTTTCAGGTTAATCAATACTCGTTCGTATTGATCCTAGAACGTGTAGACACTCACCTGTTGTCTTTCAACACTCGTCCGTGTTTGTTTCAGGTTAATCAATAATCGTTCATATTGATCCTAGAATGTGTATACACTCGTCCGTGGTCTTTCAACACTCGTCCGTGTTTGTTTCAGGTTAATCAATACTCGTTCGTATTGATGCTAGAACGTGTAGACACTCGTTCGTGGTCTTTCAACACTCGTCCGTGTTTGTTTCAGGTTAATCAATACTCGTTCGTTTTGATTCTAGAACGTGTAGACACTCGTCTGTGGTCTTTCAACACTCATCCGTGTTTGTTTCAGGTTAATCAATACTCGTTCGTATTGATCCTAGACCGTGTAGACACTCGTCTGTGGTCTTTCAACACTCGCCCGTGTTTGTTCAGGTTCATTAATACTCGTTCGTATTGATCCTAGAACGTGTAGACACTCGTCCGTGTTTGTTTCAGGTTAATCAATACTTGTTCGTATTGATCCTAGACCGTGTAGACACTCGTCTGTGGTCTTTCAACACTCGTCCGTGTTTGTTCAGGTTCATCAATACTCGTTCGTATTTATCCTAGAACGTGTAGACACTCGTCCGTGGTCTTTCAACACTCGTCCGTGTTTGTTTCAGGTTAATCAATACTCGTTCGTATTGATCCTAGAACGTGTAGACACTCGCCTGTTGTCTTTCAACACTCGTCCGTGTTTGTTTCAGGTTAATCAATAATCATTCATATTGATCCTAGAATGTGTATACACTCGTCCGTGGTCTTTCAACACTCGTCCGTGTTTGTTTCAGGTTAATCAATACTCGTTCGTATTGATGCTAGAACGTGTAGACACTCGTTCGTGGTCTTTCAACACTCGTCCGTGTTTGTTTCAGGTTAATCAATACTCGTTCGTTTTGATCCTAGAACGTGTAGACACTCGTCTGTGGTCTTTCAACACTCATCCGTGTTTGTTTCAGGTTAATCAATACTCGTTCGTATTGATCCTAGAACGTGTAGACACTCGTCTGTGGTCTTTCAACACTCGTCCGTGTTTGTTTCAGGTTAATCAATACTCGTTCGTATTGATCCTAGAACGTGTAGACACTCGTTCATGGTCTTTCAACACTCGTCCGTGTTTATTTCAGGTTAATCAATACTCATTCGTATTGATCCCAGAACGTGTAGACACTCGTTCGTGGTCTTTCAACACTCGTCTGTGTTTGTTTTAGGTTAATTAATACTCGTTCGTATTGATCCTAGAATGTGTAGACACTCGTCTGTGGTCTTTCAACACTCGTCCGTGTTTGTTTCAGGTTAATCAATAATCGTTCGTATTGATCCTAGAATGTGTATACACTCGTCTGTGGTCTTTCAACACTAGTCCGTGTTTGTTTCAGGTTAATCAATACTCGTTCGTATTGATCCTAGACCGTGTAGACACTCGTCTGTGGTCTTTCAACACTCGCCCGTGTTTTATTCAGGTTCATTAATACTCGTTCGTATTGATCCTAGAACGTGTAGACACTCGTCCGTGTTTGTTTCAGGTTAATCAATAATCGTTCGTATTGATCCTAGAATGTGTATACACTCGTCTGTGGTCTTTCAACACTAGTCCGTGTTTGTTTCAGGTTAATCAATACTCGTTCGTATTGATCCTAGACCGTGTAGACACTCGTCTGTGGTCTTTCAACACTCGCCCGTGTTTGTTCAGGTTCGTTAATACTCGTTCGTATTGATCCTAGAACGTGTAGACACTCGTCCGTGTTTGTTTCAGGTTAATCAATACTCGTTCGTATTGATCCTAGACCGTGTAGACACTCGTCTGTGGTCTTTCAACACTCGTCCGTGTTTGTTCAGGTTCATCAATACTCATTCGTATTGATCCTAGAACGTGTAGACACTCGTCCGTGGTCTTTCAACACTCGTCCGTGTTTGTTTCAGGTTAATCAATACTCGTTCGTATTGATCCTAGAACGTGTAGACACTCACCTGTTGTCTTTCAACACTCGTCCGTGTTTGTTTCAGGTTAATCAATAATCGTTCATATTGATCCTAGAATGTGTATACACTCGTCCGTGGTCTTTCAACACTCGTCTGTGTTTGTTTCAGGTTAATCAATACTCGTTCGTATTGATGCTAGAACGTGTAGACACTCGTTCGTGGTCTTTCAACACTCGTCCGTGTTTGTTTCAGGTTAATCAATACTCGTTCGTTTTGATCCTAGAACGTGTAGACACTCGTCTGTGGTCTTTCAACACTCATCCGTGTTTGTTTCAGGTTAATCAATACTCGTTCGTATTGATCCTAGAACGTGTAGACACTCGTCTGTGGTCTTTCAACACTCGTCCGTGTTTGTTTCAGGTTAATCAATACTCGTTCGTATTGATCCTAGAACGTGTAGACACTCGTTCGTGGTCTTTCAACACTCGTCCGTGTTTATTTCAGGTTAATCAATACTCATTCGTATTGATCCCAGAACGTGTAGACACTCGTTCGTGGTCTTTCAACACTCGTCTGTGTTTGTTTTAGGTTAATTAATACTCGTTCGTATTGATCCTAGAATGTGTAGACACTCGTCTGTGGTCTTTCAACACTCGTCCGTGTTTGTTTCAGGTTAATCAATAATCGTTCGTATTGATCCTAGAATGTGTATACACTCGTCTGTGGTCTTTCAACACTAGTCCGTGTTTGTTTCAGGTTAATCAATACTCGTTCGTATTGATCCAAGACCGTGTAGACACTCGTCTGTGGTCTTTCAACACTCGCCCGTGTTTGTTCAGGTTCATTAATACTCGTTCGTATTGATCCTAGAACGTGTAGACACTCGTCCGTGTTTGTTTCAGGTTAATCAATACTCGTTCGTATTGATCCTAGACCGTGTAGACACTCGTCTGTGGTCTTTCAACACTCGTCCGTGTTTGTTCAGGTTCATCAATACTCGTTCGTATTGATCCTAGAACGTGTAGACACTCGTCCGTGGTCTTTCAACACTCGTCCGTGTTTGTTTCAGGTTAATCAATACTCGTTCGTATTGATCCTAGAACGTGTAGACACTCGCCTGTTGTCTTTCAACACTCGTCCGTGTTTGTTTCAGGTTAATCAATAAACGTTCATATTGATCCTAGAATGTGTATACACTCGTCCGTGGTCTTTCAACACTCGTCCGTGTTTGTTTCAGGTTAATCAATACTCGTTCGTATTGATGCTAGAACGTGTAGACACTCGTTCGTGGTCTTTCAACACTCGTCCGTGTTTATTTCAGGTTAATCAATACTCATTCGTATTGATCCCAGAACGTGTAGACACTCGTTCGTGGTCTTTCAACACTCGTCTGTGTTTGTTTTAGGTTAATTAATACTCGTTCGTATTGATCCTAGAATGTGTAGACACTCGTCTGTGGTCTTTCAACACTCGTCCGTGTTTGTTTCAGGTTAATCAATACTCGTTCGTATTGATCCTAGACCGTGTAGACACTCGTCTGTGGTCTTTCAACACTCGTCCGTGTTTGTTCAGGTTCATCAATACTCGTTCGTATTGATCCTAGAACGTGTAGACACTCGTCCGTGGTCTTTCAACACTCGTCCGTGTTTGTTTCAGGTTAATCAATACTCGTTCGTATTGATCCTAGAACGTGTAGACACTCACCTGTTGTCTTTCAACACTCGTCCGTGTTTGTTTCAGGTTAATCAATAATCGTTCATATTGATCCTAGAATGTGTATACACTCGTCCGTGGTCTTTCAACACTCGTCCGTGTTTGTTTCAGGTTAATCAATACTCGTTCGTATTGATGCTAGAACGTGTAGACACTCGTTCGTGGTCTTTCAACACTCGTCCGTGTTTGTTTCAGGTTAATCAATACTCGTTCGTTTTGATCCTAGAACGTGTAGACACTCGTCTGTGGTCTTTCAACACTCATCCGTGTTTGTTTCAGGTTAATCAATACTCGTTCGTATTGATCCTAGACCGTGTAGACACTCGTCTGTGGTCTTTCAACACTCGCCCGTGTTTGTTCAGGTTCATTAATACTCGTTCGTATTGATCCTAGAACGTGTAGACACTTGTCCGTGTTTGTTTCAGGTTAATCAATACTTGTTCGTATTGATCCTAGACCGTGTAGACACTCGTCTGTGGTCTTTCAACACTCGTCTGTGTTTGTTCAGGTTCATCAATACTCGTTCGTATTTATCCTAGAACGTGTAGACACTCGTCCATGGTCTTTCAACACTCGTCCGTGTTTGTTTCAGGTTAATCAATACTCGTTCGTATTGATCCTAGAACGTGTAGACACTCGCCTGTTGTCTTTCAACACTCGTCCGTGTTTGTTTCAGGTTAATCAATAATCGTTCATATTGATCCTAGAATGTGTATACACTCGTCCTTGGTCTTTCAACACTCGTCCGTGTTTGTTTCAGGTTAATCAATACTCGTTCGTATTGATGCTAGAACGTGTAGACACTCGTTCGTGGTCTTTCAACACTCGTCCGTGTTTGTTTCAGGTTAATCAATACTCGTTCGTTTTGATCCTAGAACGTGTAGACACTCGTCTGTGGTCTTTCAACACTCGTCCGTGTTTGTTTCAGGTTAATCAATACTCGTTCGTATTGATCCTAGAACGTGTAGACACTCGTTCATGGTCTTTCAACACTCGTCCGTGTTTATTTCAGGTTAATCAATACTCATTCGTATTGATCCCAGAACGTGTAGACACTCGTTCGTGGTCTTTCAACACTCGTCTGTGTTTGTTTTAGGTTAATTAATACTCGTTCGTATTGATCCTAGAATGTGTAGACACTCGTCTGTGGTCTTTCAACACTCGTCCGTGTTTGTTTCAGGTTAATCAATAATCGTTCGTATTGATCCTAGAATGTGTATACACTCGTCTGTGGTCTTTCAACACTAGTCCGTGTTTGTTTCAGGTTAATCAATACTCGTTCGTATTGATCCTAGACCGTGTAGACACTCGTCTGTGGTCTTTCAACACTCGCCCGTGTTTGTTCAGGTTCATTAATACTCGTTCGTATTGATCCTAGAACGTGTAGACACTCGTCCGTGTTTGTTTCAGGTTAATCAATAATCGTTCGTATTGATCCTAGAATGTGTATACACTCGTCTGTGGTCTTTCAACACTAGTCCGTGTTTGTTTCAGGTTAATCAATACTCGTTCGTATTGATCCTAGACCGTGTAGACACTCGTCTGTGGTCTTTCAACACTCGCCCGTGTTTGTTCAGGTTCGTTAATACTCGTTCGTATTGATCCTAGAACGTGTAGACACTCGTCCGTGTTTGTTTCAGGTTAATCAATACTCGTTCGTATTGATCCTAGACCGTGTAGACACTCGTCTGTGGTCTTTCAACACTCGTCCGTGTTTGTTCAGGTTCATCAATACTCGTTCGTATTGATCCTAGAACGTGTAGACACTCGTCCGTGGTCTTTCAACACTCGTCCGTGTTTGTTTCAGGTTAATCAATACTCGTTCGTATTGATCCTAGAACGTGTAGACACTCACCTGTTGTCTTTCAACACTCGTCCGTGTTTGTTTCAGGTTAATCAATAATCGTTCATATTGATCCTAGAATGTGTATACACTCGTCCGTGGTCTTTCAACACTCGTCCGTGTTTGTTTCAGGTTAATCAATACTCGTTCGTATTGATGCTAGAACGTGTAGACACTCGTTCGTGGTCTTTCAACACTCGTCCGTGTTTGTTTCAGGTTAATCAATACTCGTTCGTTTTGATCCTAGAACGTGTAGACACTCGTCTGTGGTCTTTCAACACTCATCCGTGTTTGTTTCAGGTTAATCAATACTCGTTCGTATTGATCCTAGAACGTGTAGACACTCGTCTGTGGTCTTTCAACACTCGTCCGTGTTTGTTTCAGGTTAATCAATACTCGTTCGTATTGATCCTAGAACGTGTAGACACTCGTTCATGGTCTTTCAACACTCGTCCGTGTTTATTTCAGGTTAATCAATACTCATTCGTATTGATCCCAGAACGTGTAGACACTCGTTCGTGGTCTTTCAACACTCGTCCGTGTTTGTTTCAGGTTAATCAATACTCGTTCGTTTTGATCCTAGAACGTGTAGACACTCGTCTGTGGTCTTTCAACACTCATCCGTGTTTGTTTCAGGTTAATCAATACTCGTTCGTATTGATCCTAGACCGTGTAGACACTCGTCTGTGGTCTTTCAACACTCGCCCGTGTTTGTTCAGGTTCATTAATACTCGTTCGTATTGATCCTAGAACGTGTAGACACTCGTCCGTGTTTGTTTCAGGTTAATCAATACTTGTTCGTATTGATCCTAGACCGTGTAGACACTCGTCTGTGGTCTTTCAACACTCGTCTGTGTTTGTTCAGGTTCATCAATACTCGTTCGTATTTATCCTAGAACGTGTAGACACTCGTCCATGGTCTTTCAACACTCGTCCGTGTTTGTTTCAGGTTAATCAATACTCGTTCGTATTGATCCTAGAACGTGTAGACACTCGCCTGTTGTCTTTCAACACTCGTCCGTGTTTG
Source organism: Lathyrus tuberosus (assembly GCA_022829125.1). NCBI lineage: Eukaryota > Viridiplantae > Streptophyta > Magnoliopsida > Fabales > Fabaceae > Lathyrus > Lathyrus tuberosus. The sequence goes on along the minus strand of JALAZF010000743.1, from coordinate 1,147,059 downwards.
TTTCAGGTTAATCAATAATCGTTCATATTGATCCTAGAATGTGTATACACTCGTCCTTGGTCTTTCAACACTCGTCCGTGTTTGTTTCAGGTTAATCAATACTCGTTCGTATTGATGCTAGAACGTGTAGACACTCGTTCGTGGTCTTTCAACACTCGTCCGTGTTTGTTTCAGGTTAATCAATACTCGTTCGTTTTGATCCTAGAACGTGTAGACACTCGTCTGTGGTCTTTCAACACTCGTCCGTGTTTGTTTCAGGTTAATCAATACTCGTTCGTATTGATCCTAGAACGTGTAGACACTCGTTCATGGTCTTTCAACACTCGTCCGTGTTTATTTCAGGTTAATCAATACTCATTCGTATTGATCCCAGAACGTGTAGACACTCGTTCGTGGTCTTTCAACACTCGTCTGTGTTTGTTTTAGGTTAATTAATACTCGTTCGTATTGATCCTAGAATGTGTAGACACTCGTCTGTGGTCTTTCAACACTCGTCCGTGTTTGTTTCAGGTTAATCAATAATCGTTCGTATTGATCCTAGAATGTGTATACACTCGTCTGTGGTCTTTCAACACTAGTCCGTGTTTGTTTCAGGTTAATCAATACTCGTTCGTATTGATCCTAGACCGTGTAGACACTCGTCTGTGGTCTTTCAACACTCGCCCGTGTTTGTTCAGGTTCATTAATACTCGTTCGTATTGATCCTAGAACGTGTAGACACTCGTCCGTGTTTGTTTCAGGTTAATCAATAATCGTTCGTATTGATCCTAGAATGTGTATACACTCGTCTGTGGTCTTTCAACACTAGTCCGTGTTTGTTTCAGGTTAATCAATACTCGTTCGTATTGATCCTAGACCGTGTAGACACTCGTCTGTGGTCTTTCAACACTCGCCCGTGTTTGTTCAGGTTCGTTAATACTCGTTCGTATTGATCCTAGAACGTGTAGACACTCGTCCGTGTTTGTTTCAGGTTAATCAATACTCGTTCGTATTGATCCTAGACCGTGTAGACACTCGTCTGTGGTCTTTCAACACTCGTCCGTGTTTGTTCAGGTTCATCAATACTCGTTCGTATTGATCCTAGAACGTGTAGACACTCGTCCGTGGTCTTTCAACACTCGTCCGTGTTTGTTTCAGGTTAATCAATACTCGTTCGTATTGATCCTAGAACGTGTAGACACTCACCTGTTGTCTTTCAACACTCGTCCGTGTTTGTTTCAGGTTAATCAATAATCGTTCATATTGATCCTAGAATGTGTATACACTCGTCCGTGGTCTTTCAACACTCGTCCGTGTTTGTTTCAGGTTAATCAATACTCGTTCGTATTGATGCTAGAACGTGTAGACACTCGTTCGTGGTCTTTCAACACTCGTCCGTGTTTGTTTCAGGTTAATCAATACTCGTTCGTTTTGATCCTAGAACGTGTAGACACTCGTCTGTGGTCTTTCAACACTCATCCGTGTTTGTTTCAGGTTAATCAATACTCGTTCGTATTGATCCTAGAACGTGTAGACACTCGTCTGTGGTCTTTCAACACTCGTCCGTGTTTGTTTCAGGTTAATCAATACTCGTTCGTATTGATCCTAGAACGTGTAGACACTCGTTCATGGTCTTTCAACACTCGTCCGTGTTTATTTCAGGTTAATCAATACTCATTCGTATTGATCCCAGAACGTGTAGACACTCGTTCGTGGTCTTTCAACACTCGTCTGTGTTTGTTTTAGGTTAATTAATACTCGTTCGTATTGATCCTAGAATGTGTAGACACTCGTCTGTGGTCTTTCAACACTCGTCCGTGTTTGTTTCAGGTTAATCAATAATCGTTCGTATTGATCCTAGAATGTGTATACACTCGTCTGTGGTCTTTCAACACTAGTCCGTGTTTGTTTCAGGTTAATCAATACTCGTTCGTATTGATCCTAGACCGTGTAGACACTCGTCTGTGGTCTTTCAACACTCGCCCGTGTTTGTTCAGGTTCATTAATACTCGTTCGTATTGATCCTAGAACGTGTAGACACTCGTCCGTGTTTGTTTCAGGTTAATCAATACTCGTTCGTATTGATCCTAGACCGTGTAGACACTCGTCTGTGGTCTTTCAACACTCGTCCGTGTTTGTTCAGGTTCATCAATACACGTTCGTATTGATCCTAGAACGTGTAGACACTCGTCCGTGGTCTTTCAACACTCGTCCGTGTTTGTTTCAGGTTAATCAATACTCGTTCGTATTGATCCTAGAACGTGTAGACACTCGCCTGTTGTCTTTCAACACTCGTCCGTGTTTGTTTCAGGTTAATCAATAATCGTTCATATTGATCCTAGAATGTGTATACACTCGTCCGTGGTCTTTCAACACTCGTCCGTGTTTGTTTCAGGTTAATCAATACTCGTTCGTATTGATGCTAGAACGTGTAGACACTCGTTCGTGGTCTTTCAACACTCGTCCGTGTTTGTTTCAGGTTAATCAATACTCGTTCGTATTGATCCTAGAACGTGTAGACACTCGTTCATGGTCTTTCAACACTCGTCCGTGTTTATTTCAGGTTAATCAATACTCATTCGTATTGATCCCAGAACGTGTAGACACTCGTTCGTGGTCTTTCAACACTCGTCTGTGTTTGTTTTAGGTTAATTAATACTCGTTCGTATTGATCCTAGAATGTGTAGACACTCGTCTGTGGTCTTTCAACACTCGTCCGTGTTTGTTTCAGGTTAATCAATAATCGTTCGTATTGATCCTAGAATGTGTATACACTCGTCTGTGGTCTTTCAACACTAGTCCGTGTTTGTTTCAGGTTAATCAATACTCGTTCGTATTGATCCTAGACCGTGTAGACACTCGTCTGTGGTCTTTCAACACTCGCCCGTGTTTGTTCAGGTTCATTAATACTCGTTCGTATTGATCCTAGAACGTGTAGACACTCGTCCGTGTTTGTTTCAGGTTAATCAATACTCGTTCGTATTGATCCTAGACCGTGTAGACACTCGTCTGTGGTCTTTCAACACTCGTCCGTGTTTGTTCAGGTTCATCAATACACGTTCGTATTGATCCTAGAACGTGTAGACACTCGTCCGTGGTCTTTCAACACTCGTCCGTGTTTGTTTCAGGTTAATCAATACTCGTTCGTATTGATCCTAGAACGTGTAGACACTCGCCTGTTGTCTTTCAACACTCGTCCGTGTTTGTTTCAGGTTAATCAATAATCGTTCATATTGATCCTAGAATGTGTATACACTCGTCCGTGGTCTTTCAACACTCGTCCGTGTTTGTTTCAGGTTAATCAATACTCGTTCGTATTGATGCTAGAACGTGTAGACACTCGTTCGTGGTCTTTCAACACTCGTCCGTGTTTGTTTCAGGTTAATCAATAATCGTTCGTATTGATCCTAGAATGTGTATACACTCGTCTGTGGTCTTTCAACACTCGTCCGTGTTTGTTTCAGGTTAATCAATACTCGTTCGTATTGATCCTAGAATGTGTAGACACTCGTCTGTGGTCTTTCAACACTCGCCCGTGTTTGTTCAGGTTCATTAATACTCGTTCGTATTGATCCTAGAACGTGTAGACACTCGTCCGTGTTTGTTTCAGGTTAATCAATACTCATTCGTATTGATCCTAGAACGTGTAGACACTCGTCTGTGGTCTTTCAACACTCATCCGTGTTTGTTTCAGGTTAATCAATACTCGTTCGTATTGATCCTAGAACGTGTAGACACTCGTCTGTGGTCTTTCAACACTCGTCCGTGTTTGTTTCAGGTTAATCAATACTCGTTCGTATTGATCCTAGAACGTGTAGACACTCGTTCATGGTCTTTCAACACTCGTCCGTGTTTATTTCAGGTTAATCAATACTCATTCGTATTGATCCCAGAACGTGTAGACACTCGTTCGTCGTCTTTCAACACTCGTCTGTGTTTGTTTTAGGTTAATTAATACTCGTTCGTATTGATCCTAGAATGTGTAGACACTCGTCTGTGGTCTTTCAACACTCGTCCGTGTTTGTTTTAGGTTAATCAATAATCGTTCGTATTGATCCTAGAATGTGTATACACTCGTCTGTGGTCTTTCAACACTAGTCCGTGTTTGTTTCAGGTTAATCAATACTCGTTCGTATTGATCCTAGACCGTGTAGACACTCGTCTGTGGTCTTTCAACACTCGCCCGTGTTTGTTCAGGTTCATTAATACTCGTTCGTATTGATCCTAGAACGTGTAGACACTCGTCCGTGTTTGTTTCAGGTTAATCAATACTCATTCGTATTGATCCTAGAACGTGTAGACACTCGTCTGTGGTCTTTCAACACTCGTCCGTGTTTGTTTCAGGTTAATCAATACTCGTTCGTATTGATCCTAGAACGTGTAGACACTCGTTCATGGTCTTTCAACACTCGTCCGTGTTTATTTCAGGTTAATCAATACTCATTCGTATTGATCCCAGAACGTGTAGACACTCGTTCGTCGTCTTTCAACACTCGTCTGTGTTTGTTTTAGGTTAATTAATACTCGTTCGTATTGATCCTAGAATGTGTAGACACTCGTCTGTGGTCTTTCAACACTCGTCCGTGTTTGTTTTAGGTTAATCAATAATCGTTCGTATTGATCCTAGAATGTGTATACACTCGTCTGTGGTCTTTCAACACTAGTCCGTGTTTGTTTCAGGTTAATCAATACTCGTTCGTATTGATCCTAGACCGTGTAGACACTCGTCTGTGGTCTTTCAACACTCGCCCGTGTTTGTTCAGGTTCATTAATACTCGTTCGTATTGATCCTAGAACGTGTAGACACTCGTCCGTGTTTGTTTCAGGTTAATCAATACTCATTCGTATTGATCCTAGAACGTGTAGACACTCGTCTGTGGTCTTTCAACACTCATCCGTGTTTGTTTCAGGTTAATCAATACTCGTTCGTATTGATCCTAGAACGTGTAGACACTCGTCTGTGGTCTTTCAACACTCGTACGTGTTTGTTTCAGGTTAATCAATACTCGTTCGTATTGATCCTAGAACGTGTAGACACTCGTTCATGGTCTTTCAACACTCGTCCGTGTTTATTTCAGGTTAATCAATACTCATTCGTATTGATCCCAGAACGTGTAGACACTCGTTCGTGGTCTTTCAACACTCGTCTGTGTTTGTTTTAGGTTAATTAATACTCGTTCGTATTGATCCTAGAATGTGTAGACACTCGTCTGTGGTCTTTCAACACTCGTCCGTGTTTGTTTCAGGTTAATCAATAATCGTTCGTATTGATCCTAGAATGTGTATACACTCGTCTGTGGTCTTTCAACACTAGTCCGTGTTTGTTTCAGGTTAATCAATACTCGTTCGTATTGATCCTAGACCGTGTAGACACTCGTCTGTGGTCTTTCAACACTCGCCCGTGTTTGTTCAGGTTCATTAATACTCGTTCGTATTGATCCTAGAACGTGTAGACACTCGTCCGTGTTTGTTTCAGGTTAATCAATACTCGTTCGTATTGATCCTAGACCGTGTAGACACTCGTCTGTGGTCTTTCAACACTCGTCCGTGTTTGTTCAGGTTCATCAATACTCGTTCGTATTGATCCTAGAACGTGTAGACACTCGTCCGTGGTCTTTCAACACTCGTCCGTGTTTGTTTCAGGTTAATCAATACTCGTTCGTATTGATCCTAGAACGTGTAGACACTCGCCTGTTGTCTTTCAACACTCGTCTGTGTTTGTTTCAGGTTAATCAATAATCGTTCATATTGATCCTAGAATGTGTATACACTCGTCCGTGGTCTTTCAACACTCGTCCGTGTTTGTTTCAGGTTAATCAATACTCGTTCGTATTGATGCTAGAACGTGTAGACACTCGTTCGTGGTCTTTCAACACTCGTCCGTGTTTGTTTCAGGTTAATCAATACTCGTTCGTTTTGATCCTAGAACGTGTAGACACTCGTCTGTGGTCTTTCAACACTCATCCGTGTTTGTTTCAGGTTAATCAATACTCGTTCGTATTGATCCTAGAACGTGTAGACACTCGTCTGTGGTCTTTCAACACTCGTCCATGTTTGTTTCAGGTTAATCAATACTCGTTCGTATTGATCCTAGAACGTGTAGACACTCGTTCATGGTCTTTCAACACTCGTCCGTGTTTATTTCAGGTTAATCAATACTCATTCGTATTGATCCCAGAACGTGTAGACACTCGTTCGTGGTCTTTCAACACTCGTCTGTGTTTGTTTTAGGTTAATTAATACTCGTTCGTATTGATCCTAGAATGTGTAGACACTCGTCTGTGGTCTTTCAACACTCGTCCGTGTTTGTTTCAGGTTAATCAATAATCGTTCGTATTGATCCTAGAATGTGTATACACTCGTCTGTGGTCTTTCAACACTAGTCCGTGTTTGTTTCAGGTTAATCAATACTCGTTCGTATTAATCCTAGACCGTGTAGACACTCGTCTGTGGTCTTTCAACACTCGCCCGTGTTTGTTCAGGTTCATTAATACTCGTTCGTATTGATCCTAGAACGTGTAGACACTCGTCCGTGTTTGTTTCAGGTTAATCAATACTCGTTCGTATTGATCCTAGACCGTGTAGACACTCGTCTGTGGTCTTTCAACACTCGTCCGTGTTTGTTCAGGTTCATCAATACTCGTTCGTATTGATCCTAGAACGTGTAGACACTCGTCCGTGGTCTTTCAACACTCGTCCGTGTTTGTTTCAGGTTAATCAATACTCGTTCGTATTGATCCTAGAACGTGTAGACACTCGCCTGTTGTCTTTCAACACTCGTCCGTGTTTGTTTCAGGTTAATCAATAATCGTTCATATTGATCCTAGAATGTGTATACACTCGTCCGTGGTCTTTCAACACTCGTCCGTGTTTGTTTCAGGTTAATCAATACTCGTTCGTATTGATGCTAGAACGTGTAGACACTCGTTCGTGGTCTTTCAACACTCGTCCGTGTTTGTTTCAGGTTAATCAATACTCGTTCGTTTTGATCCTAGAACGCGTAGACACTCGTCTGTGGTCTTTCAACACTCATCCGTGTTTGTTTCAGGTTAATCAATACTCGTTCGTATTGATCCTAGAACGTGTAGACACTCGTCTGTGGTCTTTCAACACTCGTCCGTGTTTGTTTCAGGTTAATCAATACTCGTTCGTATTGATCCTAGAACGTGTAGACACTCGTTCATGGTCTTTCAACACTCGTCCGTGTTTATTTCAGGTTAATCAATACTCATTCGTATTGATCCCAGAACGTGTAGACACTCGTTCGTGGTCTTTCAACACTCGTCTGTGTTTGTTTTAGGTTAATTAATACTCGTTCGTATTGATCCTAGAATGTGTAGACACTCGTCTGTCGTCTTTCAACACTCGTCCGTGTTTGTTTCAGGTTAATCAATAATCGTTCGTATTGATCCTAGAATGTGTATACACTCGTCTGTGGTCTTTCAACACTAGTCCGTGTTTATTTCAGGTTAATCAATACTCGTTCGTATTGATCCTAGACCGTGTAGACACTCGTCTGTGGTCTTTTAACACTCGCCCGTGTTTGTTCAGGTTCATTAATACTCGTTCGTATTGATCCTAGAACGTGTAGACACTCGTCCGTGTTTGTTTCAGGTTAATCAATACTCGTTCGTATTGATCCTAGACCGTGTAGACACTCGTCTGTGGTCTTTCAACACTCGTCCGTGTTTGTTCAGGTTCATCAATACACGTTCGTATTGATCCTAGAACGTGTAGACACTCGTCCGTGGTCTTTCAACACTCGTCCGTGTTTGTTTCAGGTTAATCAATACTCGTTCGTATTGATCCTAGAACGTGTAGACACTCGCCTGTTGTCTTTCAACACTCGTCCGTGTTTGTTTCAGGTTAATCAATAATCGTTCATATTGATCCTAGAATGTGTATACACTCGTCCGTGGTCTTTCAACACTCGTCCGTGTTTGTTTCAGGTTAATCAATACTCGTTCGTATTGATGCTAGAACGTGTAGACACTCGTTCGTGGTCTTTCAACACTCGTCCGTGTTTGTTTCAGGTTAATCAATACTCGTTCGTATTGATCCTAGAACGTGTAGACACTCGTTCATGGTCTTTCAACACTCGTCCGTGTTTATTTCAGGTTAATCAATACTCATTCGTATTGATCCCAGAACGTGTAGACACTCGTTCGTGGTCTTTCAACACTCGTCTGTGTTTATTTTAGGTTAATTAATACTCGTTCGTATTGATCCTAGAATGTGTAGACACTCGTCTGTGGTCTTTCAACACTCGTCCGTGTTTGTTTCAGGTTAATCAATAATCGTTCGTATTGATCCTAGAATGTGTATACACTCGTCTGTGGTCTTTCAACACTAGTCCGTGTTTGTTTCAGGTTAATCAATACTCGTTCGTATTGATCATAGACCGTGTAGACACTCGTCTGTGGTCTTTCAACACTCGCCCGTGTTTGTTCAGGTTCATTAATACTCGTTCGTATTGATCCTAGAACGTGTAGACACTCGTCCGTGTTTGTTTCAGGTTAATCAATACTCGTTCGTATTGATCCTAGACCGTGTAGACACTCGTCTGTGGTCTTTCAACACTCGTCCGTGTTTGTTCAGGTTCATCAATACACGTTCGTATTGATCCTAGAACGTGTAGACACCCGTCCGTGGTCTTTCAACACTCGTCCGTGTTTGTTTCAGGTTAATCAATACTCGTTCGTATTGATCCTAGAACGTGTAGACACTCGCCTGTTGTCTTTCAACACTCGTCCGTGTTTGTTTCAGGTTAATCAATAATCGTTCATATTGATCCTAGAATGTGTATACACTCGTCCGTGGTCTTTCAACACTCGTCCGTGTTTGTTTCAGGTTAATCAATACTCGTTCGTATTGATGCTAGAACGTGTAGACACTCGTTCGTGGTCTTTCAACACTCGTCCGTGTTTGTTTCAGGTTAATCAATAATCGTTCGTATTGATCCTAGAATGTGTATACACTCGTCTGTGGTCTTTCAACACTCGTCCGTGTTTGTTTCAGGTTAATCAATACTCGTTCGTATTGATCCTAGAATGTGTAGACACTCGTCTGTGGTCTTTCAACACTCGCCCGTGTTTGTTCAGGTTCATTAATACTCGTTCGTATTGATCCTAGAACGTGTAGACACTCGTCCGTGTTTGTTTCAGGTTAATCAATACTCATTCGTATTGATCCTAGAACGTGTAGACACTCGTCTGTGGTCTTTCAACACTCATCCGTGTTTGTTTCAGGTTAATCAATACTCGTTCGTATTGATCCTAGAACGTGTAGACACTCGTCTGTGGTCTTTCAACACTCGTCCGTGTTTGTTTCAGGTTAATCAATACTCGTTCGTATTGATCCTAGAACGTGTAGACACTCGTTCATGGTCTTTCAACACTCGTCCGTGTTTATTTCAGGTTAATCAATACTCATTCGTATTGATCCCAGAACGTGTAGACACTCGTTCGTCGTCTTTCAACACTCGTCTGTGTTTGTTTTAGGTTAATTAATACTCGTTCGTATTGATCCTAGAATGTGTAGACACTCGTCTGTGGTCTTTCAACACTCGTCCGTGTTTGTTTTAGGTTAATCAATAATCGTTCGTATTGATCCTAGAATGTGTATACACTCGTCTGTGGTCTTTCAACACTAGTCCGTGTTTGTTTCAGGTTAATCAATACTCGTTCGTATTGATCCTAGACCGTGTAGACACTCGTCTGTGGTCTTTCAACACTCGCCCGTGTTTGTTCAGGTTCATTAATACTCGTTCGTATTGATCCTAGAACGTGTAGACACTCGTCCGTGTTTGTTTCAGGTTAATCAATACTCATTCGTATTGATCCTAGAACGTGTAGACACTCGTCTGTGGTCTTTCAACACTCATCCGTGTTTGTTTCAGGTTAATCAATACTCGTTCGTATTGATCCTAGAACGTGTAGACACTCGTCTGTGGTCTTTCAACACTCGTACGTGTTTGTTTCAGGTTAATCAATACTCGTTCGTATTGATCCTAGAACGTGTAGACACTCGTTCATGGTCTTTCAACACTCGTCCGTGTTTATTTCAGGTTAATCAATACTCATTCGTATTGATCCCAGAACGTGTAGACACTCGTTCGTGGTCTTTCAACACTCGTCTGTGTTTGTTTTAGGTTAATTAATACTCGTTCGTATTGATCCTAGAATGTGTAGACACTCGTCTGTGGTCTTTCAACACTCGTCCGTGTTTGTTTCAGGTTAATCAATAATCGTTCGTATTGATCCTAGAATGTGTATACACTCGTCTGTGGTCTTTCAACACTAGTCCGTGTTTGTTTCAGGTTAATCAATACTCGTTCGTATTGATCCTAGACCGTGTAGACACTCGTCTGTGGTCTTTCAACACTCGCCCGTGTTTGTTCAGGTTCATTAATACTCGTTCGTATTGATCCTAGAACGTGTAGACACTCGTCCGTGTTTGTTTCAGGTTAATCAATACTCATTCGTATTGATCCTAGAACGTGTAGACACTCGTCTGTGGTCTTTCAACACTCATCCGTGTTTGTTTCAGGTTAATCAATACTCGTTCGTATTGATCCTAGAACGTGTAGACACTCGTCTGTGGTCTTTCAACACTCGTCCGTGTTTGTTTCAGGTTAATCAATACTCGTTCGTATTGATCCTAGAACGTGTAGACACTCGTTCATGGTCTTTCAACACTCGTCCGTGTTTATTTCAGGTTAATCAATACTCATTCGTATTGATCCCAGAACGTGTAGACACTCGTTCGTCGTCTTTCAACACTCGTCTGTGTTTGTTTTAGGTTAATTAATACTCGTTCGTATTGATCCTAGAATGTGTAGACACTCGTCTGTGGTCTTTCAACACTCGTCCGTGTTTGTTTTAGGTTAATCAATAATCGTTTGTATTGATCCTAGAATGTGTATACACTCGTCTGTGGTCTTTCAACACTAGTCCGTGTTTGTTTCAGGTTAATCAATACTCGTTCGTATTGATCCTAGACCGTGTAGACACTCGTCTGTGGTCTTTCAACACTCGCCCGTGTTTGTTCAGGTTCATTAATACTCGTTCGTATTGATCCTAGAACGTGTAGACACTCGTCCGTGTTTGTTTCAGGTTAATCAATACTCATTCGTATTGATCCTAGAACGTGTAGACACTCGTCTGTGGTCTTTCAACACTCATCCGTGTTTGTTTCAGGTTAATCAATACTCGTTCGTATTGATCCTAGAACGTGTAGACACTCGTCTGTGGTCTTTCAACACTCGTACGTGTTTGTTTCAGGTTAATCAATACTCGTTCGTATTGATCCTAGAACGTGTAGACACTCGTTCATGGTCTTTCAACACTCGTCCGTGTTTATTTCAGGTTAATCAATACTCATTCGTATTGATCCCAGAACGTGTAGACACTCGTTCGTGGTCTTTCAACACTCGTCTGTGTTTGTTTTAGGTTAATTAATACTCGTTCGTATTGATCCTAGAATGTGTAGACACTCGTCTGTGGTCTTTCAACACTCGTCCGTGTTTGTTTCAGGTTAATCAATAATCGTTCGTATTGATCCTAGAATGTGTATACACTCGTCTGTGGTCTTTCAACACTAGTCCGTGTTTGTTTCAGGTTAATCAATACTCGTTCGTATTGATCCTAGACCGTGTAGACACTCGTCTGTGGTCTTTCAACACTCGCCCGTGTTTGTTCAGGTTCATTAATACTCGTTCGTATTGATCCTAGAACGTGTAGACACTCGTCCGTGTTTGTTTCAGGTTAATCAATACTCGTTCGTATTGATCCTAGACCGTGTAGACACTCGTCTGTGGTCTTTCAACACTCGTCCGTGTTTGTTCAGGTTCATCAATACTCGGTCGTATTGATCCTAGAACGTGTAGACACTCGTCCGTGGTCTTTCAACACTCGTCCGTGTTTGTTTCAGGTTAATCAATACTCGTTCGTATTGATCCTAGAACGTGTAGACACTCGCCTGTTGTCTTTCAACACTCGTCCGTGTTTGTTTCAGGTTAATCAATAATCGTTCATATTGATCCTAGAATGTGTATACACTCGTCCGTGGTCTTTCAACACTCGTCCGTGTTTGTTTCAGGTTAATCAATACTCGTTCGTATTGATGCTAGAACGTGTAGACACTCGTTCGTGGTCTTTCAACACTCGTCCGTGTTTGTTTCAGGTTAATCAATACTCGTTCGTTTTGATCCTAGAACGTGTAGACACTCGTCTGTGGTCTTTCAACACTCATCCGTGTTTGTTTCAGGTTAATCAATACTCGTTCGTATTGATCCTAGAACGTGTAGACACTCGTCTGTGGTCTTTCAACACTCGTCCGTGTTTGTTTCAGGTTAATCAATACTCGTTCGTATTGATCCTAGAACGTGTAGACACTCATTCATGGTCTTTCAACACTCGTCCGTGTTTATTTCAGGTTAATCAATACTCATTCGTATTGATCCCAGAACGTGTAGACACTCGTTCGTGGTCTTTCAACACTCGTCTGTGTTTGTTTTAGGTTAATTAATACTCGTTCGTATTGATCCTAGAATGTGTAGACACTCGTCTGTGGTCTTTCAACACTCGTCCGTGTTTGTTTCAGGTTAATCAATAATCGTTCGTATTGATCCTAGAATGTGTATACACTCGTCTGTGGTCTTTCAACACTAGTCCGTGTTTGTTTCAGGTTAATCAATACTCGTTCGTATTAATCCTAGACCGTGTAGACACTCGTCTGTGGTCTTTCAACACTCGCCCGTGTTTGTTCAGGTTCATTAATACTCGTTCGTATTGATCCTAGAACGTGTAGACACTCGTCCGGGTTTGTTTCAGGTTAATCAATACTCGTTCGTATTGATCCTAGACCGTGTAGACACTCGTCTGTGGTCTTTCAACACTCGTCCGTGTTTGTTCAGGTTCATCAATACTCGTTCGTATTGATCCTAGAACGTGTAGACACTCGTCCGTGGTCTTTCAACACTCGTCCGTGTTTGTTTCAGGTTAATCAATACTCGTTCGTATTGATCCTAGAACGTGTAGACACTCGCCTGTTGTCTTTCAACACTCGTCCGTGTTTGTTTCAGGTTAATCAATAATCGTTCATATTGATCCTAGAATGTGTATACACTCGTCCGTGGTCTTTCAACACTCGTCCGTGTTTGTTTCAGGTTAATCAATACTCGTTCGTATTGATGCTAGAACGTGTAGACACTCGTTCGTGGTCTTTCAACACTCGTCCGTGTTTGTTTCAGGTTAATCAATACTCGTTCGTTTTGATCCTAGAACGCGTAGACACTCGTCTGTGGTCTTTCAACACTCATCCGTGTTTGTTTCAGGTTAATCAATACTCGTTCGTATTGATCCTAGAACGTGTAGACACTCGTCTGTGGTCTTTCAACACTCGTCCGTGTTTGTTTCAGGTTAATCAATACTCGTTCGTATTGATCCTAGAACGTGTAGACACTCGTTCATGGTCTTTCAACACTCGTCCGTGTTTATTTCAGGTTAATCAATACTCATTCGTATTGATCCCAGAACGTGTAGACACTCGTTCGTGGTCTTTCAACACTCGTCTGTGTTTGTTTTAGGTTAATTAATACTCGTTCGTATTGATCCTAGAATGTGTAGACACTCGTCTGTGGTCTTTCAACACTCGTCCGTGTTTGTTTCAGGTTAATCAATAATCGTTCGTATTGATCCTAGAATGTGTATACACTCGTCTGTGGTCTTTCAACACTAGTCCGTGTTTGTTTCAGGTTAATCAATACTCGTTCGTATTGATCCTAGACCGTGTAGACACTCGTCTGTGGTCTTTTAACACTCGCCCGTGTTTGTTCAGGTTCATTAATACTCGTTCGTATTGATCCTAGAACGTGTAGACACTCGTCCGTGTTTGTTTCAGGTTAATCAATACTCGTTCGTATTGATCCTAGACCGTGTAGACACTCGTCTGTGGTCTTTCAACACTCGTCTGTGTTTGTTCAGGTTCATCAATACACGTTCGTATTGATCCTAGAACGTGTAGACACTCGTCCGTGGTCTTTCAACACTCGTCCGTGTTTGTTTCAGGTTAATCAATACTCGTTCGTATTGATCCTAGAACGTGTAGACACTCGCCTGTTGTCTTTCAACACTCGTCCGTGTTTGTTTCAGGTTAATCAATAATCGTTCATATTGATCCTAGAATGTGTATACACTCGTCCGTGGTCTTTCAACACTCGTCCGTGTTTGTTTCAGGTTAATCAATACTCGTTCGTATTGATGCTAGAACGTGTAGACACTCGTTCGTGGTCTTTCAACACTCGTCCGTGTTTGTTTCAGGTTAATCAATACTCGTTCGTATTGATCCTAGAACGTGTAGACACTCGTTCATGGTCTTTCAACACTCGTCCGTGTTTATTTCAGGTTAATCAATACTCATTCGTATTGATCCCAGAACGTGTAGACACTCGTTCGTGGTCTTTCAACACTCGTCTGTGTTTGTTTTAGGTTAATTAATACTCGTTCGTATTGATCCTAGAATGTGTAGACACTCGTCTGTGGTCTTTCAACACTCGTCCGTGTTTGTTTCAGGTTAATCAATAATCGTTCGTATTGATCCTAGAATGTGTATACACTCGTCTGTGGTCTTTCAACACTAGTCCGTGTTTGTTTCAGGTTAATCAATACTCGTTCGTATTGATCATAGACCGTGTAGACACTCGTCTGTGGTCTTTCAACACTCGCCCGTGTTTGTTCAGGTTCATTAATACTCGTTCGTATTGATCCTAGAACGTGTAGACACTCGTCCGTGTTTGTTTCAGGTTAATCAATACTCGTTCGTATTGATCCTAGACCGTGTAGACACTCGTCTGTGGTCTTTCAACACTCGTCCGTGTTTGTTCAGGTTCATCAATACACGTTCGTATTGATCCTAGAACGTGTAGACACTCGTCCGTGGTCTTTCAACACTCGTCCGTGTTTGTTTCAGGTTAATCAATACTCGTTCGTATTGATCCTAGAACGTGTAGACACTCGCCTGTTGTCTTTCAACACTCGTCCGTGTTTGTTTCAGGTTAATCAATAATCGTTCATATTGATCCTAGAATGTGTATACACTCGTCCGTGGTCTTTCAACACTCGTCCGTGTTTGTTTCAGGTTAATCAATACTCGTTCGTATTGATGCTAGAACGTGTAGACACTCGTTCGTGGTCTTTCAACACTCGTCCGTGTTTGTTTCAGGTTAATCAATAATCGTTCGTATTGATCCTAGAATGTGTATACACTCGTCTGTGGTCTTTCAACACTCCTCCGTGTTTGTTTCAGGTTAATCAATACTCGTTCGTATTGATCCTAGAATGTGTAGACACTCGTCTGTGGTCTTTCAACACTCGCCCGTGTTTGTTCAGGTTCATTAATACTCGTTCGTATTGATCCTAGAACGTGTAGACACTCGTCCGTGTTTGTTTCAGGTTAATCAATACTCGTTCGTATTGATCCTAGACCGTGTAGACACTCGTCTGTGGTCTTTCAACACTCGTCCGTGTTTGTTCAGGTTCATCAATACACGTTCGTATTGATCCTAGAACGTGTAGACACTCGTCCGTGGTCTTTCAACACTCGTCCGTGTTTGTTTCAGGTTAATCAATACTCGTTCGTATTGATCCTAGAACGTGTAGACACTCGCCTGTTGTCTTTCAACACTCGTCCGTGTTTGTTTCAGGTTAATCAATAATCGTTCATATTGATCCTAGAATGTGTATACACTCGTCCGTGGTCTTTCAACACTCGTCCGTGTTTGTTTCAGGTTAATCAATACTCGTTCGTATTGATGCTAGAACGTGTAGACACTCGTTCGTGGTCTTTCAACACTCGTCCGTGTTTGTTTCAGGTTAATCAATACTCGTTCGTATTGATCCTAGAACGTGTAGACACTCGTTCATGGTCTTTCAACACTCGTCCGTGTTTATTTCAGGTTAATCAATACTCATTCGTATTGATCCCAGAACGTGTAGACACTCGTTCGTGGTCTTTCAACACTCGTCTGTGTTTGTTTTAGGTTAATTAATACTCGTTCGTATTGATCCTAGAATGTGTAGACACTCGTCTGTGGTCTTTCAACACTCGTCCGTGTTTGTTTCAGGTTAATCAATAATCGTTCGTATTGATCCTAGAATGTGTATACACTCGTCTGTGGTCTTTCAACACTAGTCCGTGTTTGTTTCAGGTTAATCAATACTCGTTCGTATTGATCCTAGACCGTGTAGACACTCGTCTGTGGTCTTTCAACACTCGCCCGTGTTTGTTCAGGTTCATTAATACTCGTTCGTATTGATCCTAGAACGTGTAGACACTCGTCCGTGTTTGTTTCAGGTTAATCAATACTCGTTCGTATTGATCCTAGACCGTGTAGACACTCGTCTGTGGTCTTTCAACACTCGTCCGTGTTTGTTCAGGTTCATCAATACACGTTCGTATTGATCCTAGAACGTGTAGACACTCGTCCGTGGTCTTTCAACACTCGTCCGTGTTTGTTTCAGGTTAATCAATACTCGTTCGTATTGATCCTAGAACGTGTAGACACTCGCCTGTTGTCTTTCAACACTCGTCCGTGTTTGTTTCAGGTTAATCAATAATCGTTCATATTGATCCTAGAATGTGTATACACTCGTCTGTGGTCTTTCAACACTCGTCCGTGTTTGTTTCAGGTTAATCAATACTCGTTCGTATTGATGCTAGAACGTGTAGACACTCGTTCGTGGTCTTTCAACACTCGTCCGTGTTTGTTTCAGGTTAATCAATAATCGTTCGTATTGATCCTAGAATGTGTATACACTCGTCTGTGGTCTTTCAACACTCGTCCGTGTTTGTTTCAGGTTAATCAATACTCGTTCGTATTGATCCTAGAATGTGTAGACACTCGTCTGTGGTCTTTCAACACTCGCCCGTGTTTGTTCAGGTTCATTAATACTCGTTCGTATTGATCCTAGAACGTGTAGACACTCGTCCGTGTTTGTTTCAGGTTAATCAATACTCATTCGTATTGATCCTAGAACGTGTAGACACTCGTCTGTGGTCTTTCAACACTCATCCGTGTTTGTTTAAGGTTAATCAATACTCGTTCGTATTGATCCTAGAACGTGTAGACACTCGTCTGTGGTCTTTCAACACTCGTCCGTGTTTGTTTCAGGTTAATCAATACTCGTTCGTATTGATCCTAGAACGTGTAGACACTCGTTCATGGTCTTTCAACACTCGTCCGTGTTTATTTCAGGTTAATCAATACTCATTCGTATTGATCCCAGAACGTGTAGACACTCGTTCGTCGTCTTTCAACACTCGTCTGTGTTTGTTTTAGGTTAATTAATACTCGTTCGTATTGATCCTAGAATGTGTAGACACTCGTCTGTGGTCTTTCAACACTCGTCCGTGTTTGTTTTAGGTTAATCAATAATCGTTCGTATTGATCCTAGAATGTGTATACACTCGTCTGTGGTCTTTCAACACTAGTCCGTGTTTGTTTCAGGTTAATCAATACTCGTTCGTATTGATCCTAGACCGTGTAGACACTCGTCTGTGGTCTTTCAACACTCGCCCGTGTTTGTTCAGGTTCATTAATACTCGTTCGTATTGATCCTAGAACGTGTAGACACTCGTCCGTGTTTGTTTCAGGTTAATCAATACTCATTCGTATTGATCCTAGAACGTGTAGACACTCGTCTGTGGTCTTTCAACACTCATCCGTGTTTGTTTCAGGTTAATCAATACTCGTTCGTATTGATCCTAGAACGTGTAGACACTCGTCTGTGGTCTTTCAACACTCGTACGTGTTTGTTTCAGGTTAATCAATACTCGTTCGTATTGATCCTAGAACGTGTAGACACTCGTTCATGGTCTTTCAACACTCGTCCGTGTTTATTTCAGGTTAATCAATACTCATTCGTATTGATCCCAGAACGTGTAGACACTCGTTCGTGGTCTTTCAACACTCGTCTGTGTTTGTTTTAGGTTAATTAATACTCGTTCGTATTGATCCTAGAATGTGTAGACACTCGTCTGTGGTCTTTCAACACTCGTCCGTGTTTGTTTCAGGTTAATCAATAATCGTTCGTATTGATCCTAGAATGTGTATACACTCGTCTGTGGTCTTTCAACACTAGTCCGTGTTTGTTTCAGGTTAATCAATACTCGTTCGTATTGATCCTAGACCGTGTAGACACTCGTCTGTGGTCTTTCAACACTCGCCCGTGTTTGTTCAGGTTCATTAATACTCGTTCGTATTGATCCTAGAACGTGTAGACACTCGTCCGTGTTTGTTTCAGGTTAATCAATACTCGTTCGTATTGATCCTAGACCGTGTAGACACTCGTCTGTGGTCTTTCAACACTCGTCCGTGTTTGTTCAGGTTCATCAATACTCGTTCGTATTGATCCTAGAACGTGTAGACACTCGTCCGTGGTCTTTCAACACTCGTCCGTGTTTGTTTCAGGTTAATCAATACTCGTTCGTATTGATCCTAGAACGTGTAGACACTCGCCTGTTGTCTTTCAACACTCGTCCGCGTTTGTTTCAGGTTAATCAATAATCGTTCATATTGATCCTAGAATGTGTATACACTCGTCCGTGGTCTTTCAACACTCGTCCGTGTTTGTTTCAGGTTAATCAATACTCGTTCGTATTGATGCTAGAACGTGTAGACACTCGTTCGTGGTCTTTCAACACTCGTCCGTGTTTGTTTCAGGTTAATCAATACTCGTTCGTTTTGATCCTAGAACGTGTAGACACTCGTCTGTGGTCTTTCAACACTCATCCGTGTTTGTTTCAGGTTAATCAATACTCGTTCGTATTGATCCTAGAACGTGTAGACACTCGTCTGTGGTCTTTCAACACTCGTCCGTGTTTGTTTCAGGTTAATCAATACTCGTTCGTATTGATCCTAGAACGTGTAGACACTCGTTCATGGTCTTTCAACACTCGTCCGTGTTTATTTCAGGTTAATCAATACTCATTCGTATTGATCCCAAAACGTGTAGACACTCGTTCGTGGTCTTTCAACACTCGTCTGTGTTTGTTTTAGGTTAATTAATACTCGTTCGTATTGATCCTAGAATGTGTAGACACTCGTCTGTGGTCTTTCAACACTCGTCCGTGTTTGTTTCAGGTTAATCAATAATCGTTCGTATTGATCCTAGAATGTGTATACACTCGTCTGTGGTCTTTCAACACTAGTCCGTGTTTGTTTCAGGTTAATCAATACTCGTTCGTATTGATCCTAGACCGTGTAGACACTCGTCTGTGGTCTTTCAACACTCGCCCGTGTTTGTTCAGGTTCATTAATACTCGTTCGTATTGATCCTAGAACGTGTAGACACTCGTCCGTGTTTGTTTCAGGTTAATCAATACTCATTCGTATTGATCCTAGAACGTGTAGACACTCGTCTGTGGTCTTTCAACACTCATCCGTGTTTGTTTCAGGTTAATCAATACTCGTTCGTATTGATCCTAGAACGTGTAGACACTCGTCTGTGGTCTTTCAACACTCGTCCGTGTTTGTTTCAGGTTAATCAATACTCGTTCGTATTGATCCTAGAACGTGTAGACACTCGTTCATGGTCTTTCAACACTCGTCCATGTTTATTTCAGGTTAATCAATACTCATTCGTATTGATCCCAGAACGTGTAGACACTCGTTCGTGGTCTTTCAACACTCGTCTGTGTTTGTTTTAGGTTAATTAATACTCGTTCGTATTGATCCTAGAATGTGTAGACACTCGTCTGTGGTCTTTCAACACTCGTCCGTGTTTGTTTCAGGTTAATCAATAATCGTTCGTATTGATCCTAGAATGTGTATACACTCGTCTGTGGTCTTTCAACACTAGTCCGTGTTTGTTTCAGGTTAATCAATACTCGTTCGTATTGATCCTAGACCGTGTAGACACTCGTCTGTGGTCTTTCAACACTCGCCCGTGTTTGTTCAGGTTCATTAATACTCGTTCGTATTGATCCTAGAACGTGTAGACACTCGTCCGTGTTTGTTTCAGGTTAATCAATACTCGTTCGTATTGATCCTAGACCGTGTAGACACTCGTCTGTGGTCTTTCAACACTTGTCCGTGTTTGTTCAGGTTCATCAATACTCGTTCGTATTGATCCTAGAACGTGTAGACACTCGTCCGTGGTCTTTCAACACTCGTCCGTGTTTGTTTCAGGTTAATCAATACTCGTTCGTATTGATCCTAGAACGTGTAGAACACTCGCCTGTTGTCTTTCAACACTCGTCCGTGTTTGTTTCAGGTTAATCAATAATCGTTCATATTGATCCTAGAATGTGTATACACTCGTCCGTGGTCTTTCAACACTCGTCCGTGTTTGTTTCAGGTTAATCAATACTCGTTCGTATTGATGCTAGAACGTGTAGACACTCGTTCGTGGTCTTTCAACACTCGTCCGTGTTTGTTTCAGGTTAATCAATACTCGTTCGTTTTGATCCTAGAACGTGTAGACACTCGTCTGTGGTCTTTCAACACTCATCCGTGTTTGTTTCAGGTTAATCAATACTCGTTCGTATTGATCCTAGAACGTGTAGACACTCGTCTGTGGTCTTTCAACACTCGTCCGTGTTTGTTTCAGGTTAATCAATACTCGTTCGTATTGATCCAAGAACGTGTAGACACTCGTTCATGGTCTTTCAACACTCGTCCGTGTTTATTTCAGGTTAATCAATACTCATTCGTATTGATCCCAGAACGTGTAGACACTCGTTCGTGGTCTTTCAACACTCGTCGGTGTTTGTTTTAGGTTAATTAATACTCGTTCGTATTGATCCTAGAATGTGTAGACACTCGTCTGTGGTCTTTCAACACTCGTCCGTGTTTGTTTCAGGTTAATCAATAATCGTTCGTATTGATCCTAGAATGTGTATACACTCGTCTGTGGTCTTTCAACACTAGTCCGTGTTTGTTTCAGGTTAATCAATACTCGTTCGTATTGATCCTAGACCGTGTAGACACTCGTCTGTGGTCTTTCAACACTCGCCCGTGTTTGTTCAGGTTCATTAATACTCGTTCGTATTGATCCTAGAACGTGTAGACACTCGTCCGTGTTTGTTTCAGGTTAATCAATACTCATTCGTATTGATCCTAGAACGTGTAGACACTCGTCTGTGGTCTTTCAACACTCATCCGTGTTTGTTTCAGGTTAATCAATACTCGTTCGTATTGATCCTAGAACGTGTAGACACTCGTCTGTGGTCTTTCAACACTCGTCCGTGTTTGTTTCAGGTTAATCAATACTCGTTCGTATTGATCCTAGAACGTGTAGACACTCGTTCATGGTCTTTCAACACTCGTCCGTGTTTATTTCAGGTTAATCAATACTCATTCGTATTGATCCCAGAACGTGTAGACACTCGTTCGTGGTCTTTCAACACTCGTCTGTGTTTGTTTTAGGTTAATTAATACTCGTTCGTATTGATCCTAGAATGTGTAGACACTCGTCTGTGGTCTTTCAACACTCGTCCGTGTTTGTTTCAGGTTAATCAATAATCGTTCGTATTGATCCTAGAATGTGTATACACTCGTCTGTGGTCTTTCAACACTAGTCCGTGTTTGTTTCAGGTTAATCAATACTCGTTCGTATTGATCCTAGACCGTGTAGACAGTCGTCTGTGGTCTTTCAACACTCGCCCGTGTTTGTTCAGGTTCATTAATACTCGTTCGTATTGATCCTAGAACGTGTAGACACTCGTCCGTGTTTGTTTCAGGTTAATCAATACTCGTTCGTATTGATCCTAGACCGTGTAGACACTCGTCTGTGGTCTTTCAACACTCGTCCGTGTTTGTTCAGGTTCATCAATACTCGTTCGTATTGATCCTAGAACGTGTAGACACTCGTCCGTGGTCTTTCAACACTCGTCCGTGTTTGTTTCAGGTTAATCAATACTCGTTCGTATTGATCCTAGAACGTGTAGACACTCGCCTGTTGTCTTTCAACACTCGTCCGTGTTTGTTTCAGGTTAATCAATAATCGTTCATATTGATCCTAGAATGTGTATACACTCGTCCGTGGTCTTTCAACACTCGTCCGTGTTTGTTTCAGGTTAATCAATACTCGTTCGTATTGATGCTAGAACGTGTAGACACTCGTTCGTGGTCTTTCAACACTCGTCCGTGTTTGTTTCAGGTTAATCAATACTCGTTCGTTTTGATCCTAGAACGTGTAGACACTCGTCTGTGGTCTTTCAACACTCATCCGTGTTTGTTTCAGGTTAATCAATACTCGTTCGTATTGATCCTAGAACGTGTAGACACTCGTCTGTGGTCTTTCAACACTCGTCCGTGTTTGTTTCAGGTTAATCAATACTCGTTCGTATTGATCCTAGAACGTGTAGACACTCGTTCATGGTCTTTCAACACTCGTCCGTGTTTATTTCAGGTTAATCAATACTCATTCGTATTGATCCCAAAACGTGTAGACACTCGTTCGTGGTCTTTCAACACTCGTCTGTGTTTGTTTTAGGTTAATTAATACTCGTTCGTATTGATCCTAGAATGTGTAGACACTCGTCTGTGGTCTTTCAACACTCGTCCGTGTTTGTTTCAGGTTAATCAATAATCGTTCGTATTGATCCTAGAATGTGTATACACTCGTCTGTGGTCTTTCAACACTAGTCCGTGTTTGTTTCAGGTTAATCAATACTCGTTCGTATTGATCCTAGACCGTGTAGACACTCGTCTGTGGTCTTTCAACACTCGCCCGTGTTTGTTCAGGTTCATTAATACTCGTTCGTATTGATCCTAGAACGTGTAGACACTCGTCCGTGTTTGTTTCAGGTTAATCAATACTCATTCGTATTGATCCTAGAACGTGTAGACACTCGTCTGTGGTCTTTCAACACTCATCCGTGTTTGTTTCAGGTTAATCAATACTCGTTCGTATTGATCCTAGAACGTGTAGACACTCGTCTGTGGTCTTTCAACACTCGTCCGTGTTTGTTTCAGGTTAATCAATACTCGTTCGTATTGATCCTAGAACGTGTAGACACTCGTTCATGGTCTTTCAACACTCGTCCATGTTTATTTCAGGTTAATCAATACTCATTCGTATTGATCCCAGAACGTGTAGACACTCGTTCGTGGTCTTTCAACACTCGTCTGTGTTTGTTTTAGGTTAATTAATACTCGTTCGTATTGATCCTAGAATGTGTAGACACTCGTCTGTGGTCTTTCAACACTCGTCCGTGTTTGTTTCAGGTTAATCAATAATCGTTCGTATTGATCCTAGAATGTGTATACACTCGTCTGTGGTCTTTCAACACTAGTCCGTGTTTGTTTCAGGTTAATCAATACTCGTTCGTATTGATCCTAGACCGTGTAGACACTCGTCTGTGGTCTTTCAACACTCGCCCGTGTTTGTTCAGGTTCATTAATACTCGTTCGTATTGATCCTAGAACGTGTAGACACTCGTCCGTGTTTGTTTCAGGTTAATCAATACTCGTTCGTATTGATCCTAGACCGTGTAGACACTCGTCTGTGGTCTTTCAACACTTGTCCGTGTTTGTTCAGGTTCATCAATACTCGTTCGTATTGATCCTAGAACGTGTAGACACTCGTCCGTGGTCTTTCAACACTCGTCCGTGTTTGTTTCAGGTTAATCAATACTCGTTCGTATTGATCCTAGAACGTGTAGACACTCGCCTGTTGTCTTTCAACACTCGTCCGTGTTTGTTTCAGGTTAATCAATAATCGTTCATATTGATCCTAGAATGTGTATACACTCGTCCGTGGTCTTTCAACACTCGTCCGTGTTTGTTTCAGGTTAATCAATACTCGTTCGTATTGATGCTAGAACGTGTAGACACTCGTTCGTGGTCTTTCAACACTCGTCCGTGTTTGTTTCAGGTTAATCAATACTCGTTCGTTTTGATCCTAGAACGTGTAGACACTCGTCTGTGGTCTTTCAACACTCATCCGTGTTTGTTTCAGGTTAATCAATACTCGTTCGTATTGATCCTAGAACGTGTAGACACTCGTCTGTGGTCTTTCAACACTCGTCCGTGTTTGTTTCAGGTTAATCAATAATCGTTCGTATTGATCCTAGAATGTTTATACACTCGTCTGTGGTCTTTCAACACTAGTGCGTGTTTGTTTCAGGTTAATGAATACTCGTTCGTATTGATCCTAGACCGTGTAGACACTCGTCTGTGGTCTTTCAACACTCGCCCGTGTTTGTTCAGGTTCATTAATACTCGTTCGGATTGATCCTAGAACGTGTAGACACTCGTCCGTGTTTGTTTCAGGTTAATCAATACTCGTTCGTATTGATCCTAGACCGTGTAGACACTCGTCTGTGGTCTTTCAACACTCGTCCGAGTTTGTTCAGGTTCATCAATACTCGTTCGTATTGATCCTAGAACGTGTAGACACTCGTCCGTGGTCTTTCAACACTCGTCCGTGTTTGTTTCAGGTTAATCAATACTCGTTCGTATTGATCCTAGAACGTGTAGACACTCGCCTGTTGTCTTTCAACACTCGTCCGTGTTTGTTTCAGGTTAATCAATAATCGTTCATATTGATCCTAGAATGTGTATACACTCGTCCGTGGTCTTTCAACACTCGTCCGTGTTTGTTTCAGGTTAATCAATACTCGTTCGTATTGATGCTAGAACGTGTAGACACTCGTTCGTGGTCTTTCAACACTCGTCCGTGTTTGTTTCAGGTTAATCAATACTCGTTCGTTTTGATCCTAGAACGTGTAGACACTCGTCTGTGGTCTTTCAACACTCATCCGTGTTTGTTTCAGGTTAATCAATACTCGTTCGTATTGATCCTAGAACGTGTAGACACTCGTCTGTGGTCTTTCAACACTCGTCCGTGTTTGTTTCAGGTTAATCAATACTCGTTCGTATTGATCCAAGAACGTGTAGACACTCGTTCATGGTCTTTCAACACTCGTCCGTGTTTATTTCAGGTTAATCAATACTCATTCGTATTGATCCCAGAACGTGTAGACACTCGTTCGTGGTCTTTCAACACTCGTCGGTGTTTGTTTTAGGTTAATTAATACTCGTTCGTATTGATCCTAGAATGTGTAGACACTCGTCTGTGGTCTTTCAACACTCGTCCGTGTTTGTTTCAGGTTAATCAATAATCGTTCGTATTGATCCTAGAATGTGTATACACTCGTCTGTGGTCTTTCAACACTAGTCCGTGTTTGTTTCAGGTTAATCAATACTCGTTCGTATTGATCCTAGACCGTGTAGACACTCGTCTGTGGTCTTTCAACACTCGCCCGTGTTTGTTCAGGTTCATTAATACTCGTTCGTATTGATCCTAGAACGTGTAGACACTCGTCCGTGTTTGTTTCAGGTTAATCAATACTCATTCGTATTGATCCTAGAACGTGTAGACACTCGTCTGTGGTCTTTCAACACTCATCCGTGTTTGTTTCAGGTTAATCAATACTCGTTCGTATTGATCCTAGAACGTGTAGACACTCGTCTGTGGTCTTTCAACACTCGTCCGTGTTTGTTTCAGGTTAATCAATACTCGTTCGTATTGATCCTAGAACGTGTAGACACTCGTTCATGGTCTTTCAACACTCGTCCGTGTTTATTTCAGGTTAATCAAT
This sequence comes from Lathyrus tuberosus, assembly GCA_022829125.1. Lineage (NCBI taxonomy): Eukaryota > Viridiplantae > Streptophyta > Magnoliopsida > Fabales > Fabaceae > Lathyrus > Lathyrus tuberosus. The sequence goes on along the minus strand of JALAZF010000743.1, from coordinate 1,121,472 downwards.
ACAAATTCGTATTGATCCCAGAACGTGTAGACACTCGTTCGTGGTCTTTCAACACTCGTCTGTGTTTGTTTTAGGTTAATTAATACTCGTTCGTATTGATCCTAGAATGTGTAGACACTCGTCTGTGGTCTTTCAACACTCGTCCGTGTTTGTTTCAGGTTAATCAATAATCGTTCGTATTGATCCTAGAATGTGTATACACTCGTCTGTGGTCTTTCAACACTAGTCCGTGTTTGTTTCAGGTTAATCAATACTCGTTCGTATTGATCCTAGACCGTGTAGACAGTCGTCTGTGGTCTTTCAACACTCGCCCGTGTTTGTTCAGGTTCATTAATACTCGTTCGTATTGATCCTAGAACGTGTAGACACTCGTCCGTGTTTGTTTCAGGTTAATCAATACTCGTTCGTATTGATCCTAGACCGTGTAGACACTCGTCTGTGGTCTTTCAACACTCGTCCGTGTTTGTTCAGGTTCATCAATACTCGTTCGTATTGATCCTAGAACGTGTAGACACTCGTCCGTGGTCTTTCAACACTCGTCCGTGTTTGTTTCAGGTTAATCAATACTCGTTCGTATTGATCCTAGAACGTGTAGACACTCGCCTGTTGTCTTTCAACACTCGTCCGTGTTTGTTTCAGGTTAATCAATAATCGTTCATATTGATCCTAGAATGTGTATACACTCGTCCGTGGTCTTTCAACACTCGTCCGTGTTTGTTTCAGGTTAATCAATACTCGTTCGTATTGATGCTAGAACGTGTAGACACTCGTTCGTGGTCTTTCAACACTCGTCCGTGTTTGTTTCAGGTTAATCAATACTCGTTCGTTTTGATCCTAGAACGTGTAGACACTCGTCTGTGGTCTTTCAACACTCGTCCGTGTTTGTTCAGGTTTATCAATACTCGTTCGTATTGAACCTAGAACGTGTAGACACTCGTCCGTGGTCTTTCAACACTCGTCCGTGTTTGTTTCAGGTTAATCAATACTCGTTCGTATTGATCCTAGAACGTGTAGACACTCGTCTGTGGTCTTTCAACACTCGTCCGTGTTTGTTTCAGGTTAATCAATAATCGTTCGTATTGATCCTAGAATGTGTATACACTCGTCTGTGGTCTTTCAACACTCGTCCGTGTTTGTTTCAGGTTAATCAATACTCGTTCGTATTGATCCTAGACCGTGTAGACACTCGTCTGTGGTCTTTCAACACTCGCCCGTGTTTGTTCAGGTTCATTAATACTCGTTCGTATTAATCTTAGAACGTGTAGACACTCGTCCGTGTTTGTTTCAGGTTAATCAATACTCATTCGTATTGATCCTAGAACGTGTAGACACTCGTCTGTGGTCTTTCAACACTCGTCCGTGTTTGTTTCAGGTTAATCAATACTCGTTCGTATTGATCCTATAACGTGTAGACACTCGTTCATGGTCTTTCAACACTCGTCCGTATTTATTTCAGGTTAATCAATACTCATTCGTATTGATCCCAGAACGTGTAGACACTCGTTCGTGGTCTTTCAACACTCGTCTGTGTTTGTTTTAGGTTAATTAATACTCGTTCGTATTGATCCTAGAATGTGTAGACACTCGTCTGTGGTCTTTCAACACTCGTCCGTGTTTGTTTCAGGTTAATCAATAATCGTTCGTATTGATCCCAGAATGTGTATACACTCGTCTGTGGTCTTTCAACACTAGTCCGTGTTTGTTTCAGGTTAATCAATACTCGTTCGTATTGATCCTAGACCGTGTAGACACTCGTCTGTGGTCTTTCAACACTCGCCCGTGTTTGTTCAGGTTCATTAATACTCGTTCGTATTGATCCTAGAACGTGTAGACACTCGTCCGTGTTTGTTTCAGGTTAATCAATACTCGTTCGTATTGATCCTAGACCGTGTAGACACTCGTCTGTGGTCTTTCAACACTCGTCCGTGTTTGTTCAGGTTCATCAATACTCGTTCGTATTGATCCTAGAACGTGTAGACACTCGTCCGTGGTCTTTCAACACTCGTCCGTGTTTGTTTCAGGTTAATCAATACTCGTTCGTATTGATCCTAGAACGTGTAGACACTCGCCTGTTGTCTTTCAACACTCGTCCGTGTTTGTTTCAGGTTAATCAATAATCGTTCATATTGATCCTAGAATGTGTATACACTCGTCCGTGGTCTTTCAACACTCGTCCGTGTTTGTTTCAAGTTAATCAATACTCGTTCGTATTGATGCTAGAACGTGTAGACACTCGTTCGTGGTCTTTCAACACTCGTCCGTGTTTGTTTCAGGTTAATCAATACTCGTTCGTTTTGATCCTAGAACGTGTAGACACTCGTCTGTGGTCTTTCAACACTCGTCCGTGTTTGTTCAGGTTAATCAATACTCGTTCGTATTGATCCTAGAACGTGTAGACACTCGTCCGTGGTCTTTCAACACTCGTCCGTGTTTGTTTCAGGTTAATCAATACTCGTTCGTATTGATGCTAGAACGTGTAGACACTCGTCCGTGGTCTTTCAACACTCGTCCGTGTTTGTTTCAGGTTAATCAATACTCGTTCGTATTGATCCTAGAACGTGTAGACACTCGTCTGTGGTCTTTCAACACTCGTCCGTGTTTGTTTCAGGTTAATCAATAATCGTTCGTATTGATCCAAGAATGTGTATACACTCGTCTGTGGTCTTTCAACACTCGTCCGTGTTTGTTTCAGGTTAATCAATACTCGTTCGTATTGATCCTAGACCGTGTAGACACTCGTCTGTGGTCTTTCAACACTCGCCCGTGTTTGTTCAGGTTCATTAATACTCGTTCGTATTGATCTTAGAACGTGTAGACACTCGTCCGTGTTTGGTTCAGGTTAATCAATACTCATTCGTATTGATCCTAGAACGTGTAGACACTCGTCTGTGGTCTTTCAACACTCGTCCGTGTTTGTTTCAGGTTAATCAATACTCGTTCGTATTGATCCTATAACGTGTAGACACTCGTTCATGGTCTTTCAACACTCGTCCGTGTTTATTTCAGGTTAATCAATACTCATTCGTATTGATCCCAGAACGTGTAGACACTCGTTCGTGGTCTTTCAACACTCGTCTGTGTTTGTTTTAGGTTAATTAATACTCGTTCGTATTGATCCTAGAATGTGTAGACACTCGTCTGTGGTCTTTCAACACTCGTCCGTGTTTGTTTCAGGTTAATCAATAATCGTTCGTATTGATCCTATAATGTGTATACACTCGTCTGTGGTCTTTCAACACTAGTCCGTGTTTGTTTCAGGTTAATCAATACTCGTTCGTATTGATCCTAGACCGTGTAGACACTCGTCTGTGGTCTTTCAACACTCGCCCGTGTTTGTTCAGGTTCATTAATACTCGTTCGTATTGATCCTAGAACGTGTAGACACTCGTCCGTGTTTGTTTCAGGTTAATCAATACTCGTTCGTATTGATCCTAGACCGTGTAGACACTCGTCTGTGGTCTTTCAACACTCGTCCGTGTTTGTTCAGGTTCATCAATACTCGTTCGTATTGATCCTAGAACGTGTAGACACTCGTCCGTGGTCTTTCAACACTCGTCCGTGTTTGTTTCAGGTTAATCAATACTCGTTCGTATTGATCCTAGAACGTGTAGACACTCGCCTGTTGTCTTTCAACACTCGTCCGTGTTTGTTTCAGGTTAATCAATAATCGTTCATAATGATCCTAGAATGTGTATACACTCGTCCGTGGTCTTTCAACACTCGTCCGTGTTTGTTTCAGGTTAATCAATACTCGTTCGTATTGATGCTAGAACGTGTAGACACTCGTTCGTGGTCTTTCAACACTCGTCCGTGTTTGTTTCAGGTTAATCAATACTCGTTCGTTTTGATCCTAGAACGTGTAGACACTCGTCTGTGGTCTTTCAACACTCGTCCGTGTTTGTTCAGGTTAATCAATACTCGTTCGTATTGATCCTAGAACGTGTAGACACTCGTCCGTGGTCTTTCAACACTCGTCCGTGTTTGTTTCAGGTTAATCAATACTCGTTCGTATTGATCCTAGAACGTGTAGACACTCGTCTGTGGTCTTTCAACACTCGTCCGTGTTTGTTTCAGGTTAATCAATAATCGTTCGTATTGATCCTAGAATGTGTATACACTCGTCTGTGGTCTTTCAACACTCGTCCGTGTTTGTTTCAGGTTAATCAATAATCGTTCGTATTGATCCCAGAATGTGTATACACTCGTCTGTGGTCTTTCAACACTAGTCCGTGTTTGTTTCAGGTTAATCAATACTCGTTCGTATTGATCCTAGACCGTGTAGACACTCGTCTGTGGTCTTTCAACACTCGCCCGTGTTTGTTCAGGTTCATTAATACTCGTTCGTATTGATCCTAGAACGTGTAGACACTCGTCCGTGTTTGTTTCAGGTTAATCAATACTCGTTCGTATTGATCCTAGACCGTGTAGACACTCGTCTGTGGTCTTTCAACACTCGTCCGTGTTTGTTCAGGTTCATCAATACTCGTTCGTATTGATCCTAGAACGTGTAGACACTCGTCCGTGGTCTTTCAACACTCGTCCGTGTTTGTTTCAGGTTAATCAATACTCGTTCGTATTGATCCTAGAACGTGTAGACACTCGCCTGTTGTCTTTCAACACTCGTCCGTGTTTGTTTCAGGTTAATCAATAATCGTTCATATTGATCCTAGAATGTGTATACACTCGTCCGTGGTCTTTCAACACTCGTCCGTGTTTGTTTCAGGTTAATCAATACTCGTTCGTATTGATGCTAGAACGTGTAGACACTCGTTCGTGGTCTTTCAACACTCGTCCGTGTTTGTTTCAGGTTAATCAATACTCGTTCGTTTTGATCCTAGAACGTGTAGACACTCGTCTGTGGTCTTTCAACACTCGTCCGTGTTTGTTCAGGTTAATCAATACTCGTTCGTATTGATCCTAGAACGTGTAGACACTCGTCCGTGGTCTTTCAACACTCGTCCGTGTTTGTTTCAGGTTAATCAATACTCGTTCGTATTGATGCTAGAACGTGTAGACACTCGTCCGTGGTCTTTCAACACTCGTCCGTGTTTGTTTCAGGTTAATCAATACTCGTTCGTATTGATCCTAGAACGTGTAGACACTCGTCTGTGGTCTTTCAACACTCGTCCGTGTTTGTTTCAGGTTAATCAATAATCGTTCGTATTGATCCAAGAATGTGTATACACTCGTCTGTGGTCTTTCAACACTCGTCCGTGTTTGTTTCAGGTTAATCAATACTCGTTCGTATTGATCCTAGACTGTGTAGACACTCGTCTGTGGTCTTTCAACACTCGCCCGTGTTTGTTCAGGTTCATTAATACTCGTTCGTATTGATCTTAGAACGTGTAGACACTCGTCCGTGTTTGGTTCAGGTTAATCAATACTCATTCGTATTGATCCTAGAACGTGTAGACACTCGTCTGTGGTCTTTCAACACTCGTCCGTGTTTGTTTCAGGTTAATCAATACTCGTTCGTATTGATCCTATAACGTGTAGACACTCGTTCATGGTCTTTTAACACTCGTCCGTGTTTATTTCAGGTTAATCAATACTCATTCGTATTGATCCCAGAACGTGTAGACACTCGTTCGTGGTCTTTCAACACTCGTCTGTGTTTGTTTTAGGTTAATTAATACTCGTTCGTATTGATCCTAGAATGTGTAGACACTCGTCTGTGGTCTTTCAACACTCGTCCGTGTTTGTTTCAGGTTAATCAATAATCGTTCGTATTGATCCTATAATGTGTATACACTCGTCTGTGGTCTTTCAACACTAGTCCGTGTTTGTTTCAGGTTAATCAATACTCGTTCGTATTGATCCTAGACCGTGTAGACACTCGTCTGTGGTCTTTCAACACTCGCCCGTGTTTGTTCAGGTTCATTAATACTCGTTCGTATTGATCCTAGAACGTGTAGACACTCGTCCGTGTTTGTTTCAGGTTAATCAATACTCGTTCGTATTGATCCTAGACCGTGTAGACACTCGTCTGTGGTCTTTCAACACTCGTCCGTGTTTGTTCAGGTTCATCAATACTCGTTCGTATTGATCCTAGAACGTGTAGACACTCGTCCGTGGTCTTTCAACACTCGTCCGTGTTTGTTTCAGGTTAATCAATACTCGTTCGTATTGATCCTAGAACGTGTAGACACTCGCCTGTTGTCTTTCAACACTCGTCCGTGTTTGTTTCAGGTTAATCAATAATCGTTCATATTGATCCTAGAATGTGTATACACTCGTCCGTGGTCTTTCAACACTCGTCCGTGTTTGTTTCAGGTTAATCAATACTCGTTCGTATTGATGCTAGAACGTGTAGACACTCGTTCGTGGTCTTTCAACACTCGTCCGTGTTTGTTTCAGGTTAATCAATACTCGTTCGTTTTGATCCTAGAACGTGTAGACACTCGTCTGTGGTCTTTCAACACTCGTCCGTGTTTGTTCAGGTTAATCAATACTCGTTCGTATTGATCCTAGAACGTGTAGACACTCGTCCGTGGTCTTTCAACACTCGTCCGTGTTTGTTTCAGGTTAATCAATACTCGTTCGTATTGATGCTAGAACGTGTAGACACTCGTCCGTGGTCTTTCAACACTCGTCCGTGTTTGTTTCAGGTTAATCAATACTCGTTCGTATTGATCCTAGAACGTGTAGACACTCGTCTGTGGTCTTTCAACACTCGTCCGTGTTTGTTTCAGGTTAATCAATAATCGTTCGTATTGATCCAAGAATGTGTATACACTCGTCTGTGGTCTTTCAACACTCGTCCGTGTTTGTTTCAGGTTAATCAATACTCGTTCGTATTGATCCTAGACCGTGTAGACACTCGTCTGTGGTCTTTTAACACTCGCCCGTGTTTGTTCAGGTTCATTAATACTCGTTCGTATTGATCTTAGAACGTGTAGACACTCGTCCGTGTTTGGTTCAGGTTAATCAATACTCATTCGTATTGATCCTAGAACGTGTAGACACTCGTCTGTGGTCTTTCAACACTCGTCCGTGTTTGTTTCAGGTTAATCAATACTCGTTCGTATTGATCCTATAACGTGTAGACACTCGTTCATGGTCTTTCAACACTCGTCCGTGTTTATTTCAGGTTAATCAATACTCATTCGTATTGATCCCAGAACGTGTAGACACTCGTTCGTGGTCTTTCAACACTCGTCTGTGTTTGTTTTAGGTTAATTAATACTCGTTCGTATTGATCCTAGAATGTGTAGACACTCGTCTGTGGTCTTTCAACACTCGTCCGTGTTTGTTTCAGGTTAATCAATAATCGTTCGTATTGATCCTATAATGTGTATACACTCGTCTGTGGTCTTTCAACACTAGTCCGTGTTTGTTTCAGGTTAATCAATACTCGTTCGTATTGATCCTAGACCGTGTAGACACTCGTCTGTGGTCTTTCAACACTCGCCCGTGTTTGTTCAGGTTCATTAATACTCGTTCGTATTGATCCTAGAACGTGTAGACACTCGTCCGTGTTTGTTTCAGGTTAATCAATACTCGTTCGTATTGATCCTAGACCGTGTAGACACTCGTCTGTGGTCTTTCAACACTCGTCCGTGTTTGTTCAGGTTCATCAATACTCGTTCGTATTGATCCTAGAACGTGTAGACACTCGTCCGTGGTCTTTCAACACTCGTCCGTGTTTGTTTCAGGTTAATCAATACTCGTTCGTATTGATCCTAGAACGTGTAGACACTCGCCTGTTGTCTTTCAACACTCGTCCGTGTTTGTTTCAGGTTAATCAATAATCGTTCATATTGATCCTAGAATGTGTATACACTCGTCCGTGGTCTTTCAACACTCGTCCGTGTTTGTTTCAGGTTAATCAATACTCGTTCGTATTGATGCTAGAACGTGTAGACACTCGTTCGTGGTCTTTCAACACTCGTCCGTGTTTGTTTCAGGTTAATCAATACTCGTTCATTTTGATCCTAGAACGTGTAGACACTCGTCTGTGGTCTTTCAACACTCGTCCGTGTTTGTTCAGGTTAATCAATACTCGTTCGTATTGATCCTAGAACGTGTAGACACTCGTCCGTGGTCTTTCAACACTCGTCCGTGTTTGTTTCAGGTTAATCAATACTCGTTCGTATTGATCCTAGAACGTGTAGACACTCGTCTGTGGTCTTTCAACACTCGTCCGTGTTTGTTTCAGGTTAATCAATAATCGTTCGTATTGATCCTAGAATGTGTATACACTCGTCTGTGGTCTTTCAACACTCGTCCGTGTTTGTTTCAGGTTAATCAATACTCGTTCGTATTGATCCTAGACCGTGTAGACACTCGTCTGTGGTCTTTCAACACTCGCCCGTGTTTGTTCAGGTTCATTAATACTCGTTCGTATTGATCTTAGAACGTGTAGACACTCGTCCGTGTTTGTTTCAGGTTAATCAATACTCATTCGTATTGATCCTAGAACGTGTAGACACACGTCTGTGGTCTTTCAACACTCGTCCGTGTTTGTTTCAGGTTAATCAATACTCGTTCGTATTGATCCTATAACGTGTAGACACTCGTTCATGGTCTTTCAACACTCGTCCGTGTTTATTTCAGGTTAATCAATACTCATTTGTATTGATCCCAGAACGTGTAGACACTCGTTCGTGGTCTTTCAACACTCGTCTGTGTTTGTTTTAGGTTAATTAATACTCGTTCGTATTGATCCTAGAATGTGTAGACACTCGTCTGTGGTCTTTCAACACTCGTCCGTATTTGTTTCAGGTTAATCAATAATCGTTCGTATTGATCCTATAATGTGTATACACTCGTCTGTGGTCTTTCAACACTAGTCCGTGTTTGTTTCAGGTTAATCAATACTCGTTCGTATTGATCCTAGACCGTGTAGACACTCGTCTGTGGTCTTTCAACACTCGCCCGTGTTTGTTCAGGTTCATTAATACTCGTTCGTATTGATCCTAGAACGTGTAGACACTCGTCCGTGTTTGTTTCAGGTTAATCAATACTCGTTCGTATTGATCCTAGACCGTGTAGACACTCGTCTGTGGTCTTTCAACACTCGTCCGTGTTTGTTCAGGTTCATCAATACTCGTTCGTATTGATCCTAGAATGTGTAGACACTAGCCTGTTGTCTTTCAACACTCGTCCGTGTTTGTTTCAGGTTAATCAATAATCGTTCATATTGATCCTAGAATATGTATACACTCGTCCGTGGTCTTTCAACACTCGTCCGTGTTTGTTTCAGGTTAATCAATACTCGTTCGTATTGATGCTAGAACGTGTAGACACTCGTTCGTGGTCTTTCAACACTCGTCCGTGTTTGTTTCAGGTTAATCAATACTCGTTCGTTTTGATCCTAGAACGTGTAGACACTCGTTTGTGGTCTTTCAACACTCGTCCGTGTTTGTTCAGGTTAATCAATACTCGTTCGTATTGATCCTAGAACGTGTAGACACTCGTCCGTGGTCTTTCAACACTCGTCCGTGTTTGTTTCAGGTTAATCAATACTCGTTCGTATTGATCCTAGAACGTGTAGACACTCGTCCGTGGTCTTTCAACACTCATCCATGTTTGTTTCAGGTTAATCAATAATCGTTCGTATTGATCCTAGAATGTGTATACACTCGTCTGTGGTCTTTCAACACTAGTCCGTGTTTGTTTCAGGTTAATCAATACTCGTTCGTATTGATCCTAGACCGTGTAGACACTCGTCTGTGGTCTTTCAACACTCGCCCGTGTTTGTTCAGGTTCATTAATACTCGTTCGTATTGATCCTAGAACGTGTAGACACTCGTCCGTGTTTGTTTCAGGTTAATCAATACTCATTCGTATTGATCCTAGAACGTGTAGACACTCGTCTGTGGTCTTTCAACACTCGTCCGTGTTTGTTTCAGGTTAATCAATACTCGTTCGTATTGATCCTAGAACGTGTAGACACTCGTCTGTGGTCTTTCAACACTCGTCCGTGTTTGTTTCAGGTTAATCAATACTCGTTCGTATTGATCCTAGAACGTGTAGACACTCGTTCATGGTCTTTCAACACTCGTCCGTGTTTATTTCAGGTTAATCAATACTCATTCGTATTGATCCCAGAACGTGTAGACACTCGTTCGTGGTCTTTCAACACTCGTCTGTGTTTGTTTTAGGTTAATTAATACTCGTTCGTATTGATCCTAGAATGTGTAGACACTCGTCTGTGGTCTTTCAACACTCGTCCGTGTTTGTTTCAGGTTAATCAATAATCGTTCGTATTGATCCTAGAATGTGTATACACTCGTCTGTGGTCTTTCAACACTAGTCCGTGTTTGTTTCAGGTTAATCAATACTCGTTCGTATTGATCCTAGACCGTGTAGACACTCGTCTGTGGTCTTTCAACACTCGCCCGTGTTTGTTCAGGTTCATTAATACTCGTTCGTATTGATCCTAGAACGTGTAGACACTCGTCCGTGTTTGTTTCAGGTTAATCAATACTCGTTCGTATTGATCCTAGACCGTGTAGACACTCGTCTGTGGTCTTTCAACACTCGTCCGTGTTTGTTCAGGTTCATCAATACTCGTTCGTATTGATCCTAGAACGTGTAGACACTCGTCCGTGGTCTTTCAACACTCGTCCGTGTTTGTTTCAGGTTAATCAATACTCGTTCGTATTGATCCTAGAACGTGTAGACACTCGCCTGTTGTCTTTCAACACTCGTCCGTGTTTGTTTCAGGTTAATCAATAATCGTTCATATTGATCCTAGAATGTGTATACACTCGTCCGTGGTCTTTCAACACTCGTCCGTGTTTGTTTCAGGTTAATCAATACTCGTTCGTATTGATGCTAGAACGTGTAGACACTCGTTCGTGGTCTTTCAACACTCGTCCGTGTTTGTTTCAGGTTAATCAATACTCGTTCGTTTTGATCCTAGAACGTGTAGACACTCGTCTGTGGTCTTTCAACACTCGTCCGTGTTTGTTCAGGTTAATCAATACTCGTTCGTATTGATCCTAGAACGTGTAGACACTCGTCCGTGGTCTTTCAACACTCGTCCGTGTTTGTTTCAGGTTAATCAATACTCGTTCGTATTGATCCTAGAACGTGTAGACCCTCGTCTGTGGTCTTTCAACACTCGTCCGTGTTTGTTTCAGGTTAATCAATAATCGTTCGTATTGATCCTAGAATGTGTATACACTCGTCTGTGGTCTTTCAACACTCGTCCGTGTTTGTTTCAGGTTAATCAATACTCGTTCGTATTGATCCTAGACCGTGTAGACACTCGTCTGTGGTCTTTCAACACTCGCCCGTGTTTGTTCAGGTTCATTAATACTCGTTCGTATTGATCTTAGAACGTGTAGACACTCGTCCGTGTTTGTTTCAGGTTAATCAATACTCATTCGTATTGATCCTAGAACGTGTAGACACTCGTCTGTGGTCTTTCAACACTCGTCCGTGTTTGTTTCAGGTTAATCAATACTCGTTCGTATTGATCCTATAACGTGTAGACACTCGTTCATGGTCTTTCAACACTCGTCCGTGTTTATTTCAGGTTAATCAATACTCATTCGTATTGATCCCAGAACGTGTAGACACTCGTTCGTGGTCTTTCAACACTCGTCTGTGTTTGTTTTAGGTTAATTAATACTCGTTCGTATCGATCCTAGAATGTGTAGACACTCGTCTGTGGTCTTTCAACACTCGTCCGTGTTTGTTTCAGGTTAATCAATAATCGTTCGTATTGATCCTATAATGTGTATACACTCGTCTGTGGTCTTTCAACACTAGTCCGTGTTTGTTTCAGGTTAATCAATACTCGTTCGTATTGATCCTAGACAGTGTAGACACTCGTCTGTGGTCTTCCAACACTCGCCCGTGTTTGTTCAGGTTCATTAATACTCGTTCGTATTGATCCTAGAACGTGTAGACACTCGTCCGTGTTTGTTTCAGGTTAATCAATACTCGTTCGTATTGATCCTAGACCGTGTAGACACTCGTCTGTGGTCTTTCAACACTCGTCCGTGTTTGTTCAGGTTCATCAATATCGTTCGTATTGATCCTAGAATGTGTAGACACTCGTCCGTGGTCTTTCAACACTCGTCCGTGTCTGTTTCAGGTTAATCAATACTCGTTCGTATTGATCCTAGAATGTGTAGACACTCGCCTGTTGTCTTTCAACACTCGTCCGTGTTTGTTTCAGGTTAATCAATAATCGTTCATATTGATCCTAGAATATGTATACACTCGTCCGTGGTCTTTCAACACTCGTCCGTGTTTGTTTCAGGTTAATCAATACTCGTTCGTATTGATGCTAGAACGTGTAGACACTCGTTCGTGGTCTTTCAACACTCGTCCGTGTTTGTTTCAGGTTAATCAATACTCGTTCGTATTGATCCTAGAACGTGTAGACACTCGTTTATGGTCTTTCAACAGCCGTCCGTGTTTATTTCAGGTTAATCAATACTTGTTCGTATTGATCCCAGAATGTGTAGACACTCGTTCGTGGTCTTTCAACACTCGTCTGTGTTTGTTTTAGGTTAATCAATACTCGTTCGTATTGATCCTAGAATGTGTAGACACTCGTCTGTGGTCTTTCAACACTCGTCCGTGTTTGTTTTAGGTTAATCAATACTCGTTCGTATTGATCCTAGAACGTGTAGACACTCGTTTATGGTCTTTCAACAGCCGTCCGTGTTTATTTCAGGTTAATCAATACTTGTTCGTATTGATCCCAGAATGTGTAGACACTCGTTCGTGGTCTTTCAACACTCGTCTGTGTTTGTTTTAGGTTAATCAATACTCGTTCGTATTGATCCTAGAATGTGTAGACACTCGTCTGTGGTCTTTCAACACTCGTCCGTGTTTGTTTCAGGTTAATCAATAATCGTGCGTATTGATCCTAGAATGTGTATACACTCGTCTGTGGTCTTTCAACACTAGTCCGTGTTTGTTTCAGGTTAATCAATACTCGTTCGTATTGATCCTAGACCGTGTAGACACTCGTCTGTGGTCTTTCAACACTCGCCCGTGTTTGTTCAGGTTCATTAATACTCGTTCGTATTGATCCTAGAACGTGTAGACACTCGTCCGTGTTTGTTTCAGGTTAATCAATACTCATTCGTATTGATCCTAGAACGTGTAGACACTCGTCTGTGGTCTTTCAACACTCGTCCGTGTTTGTTTCAGGTTAATCAATACTCGTTCGTATTGATCCTAGAACGTGTAGACACTCGTCTGTGGTCTTTCAACACTCGTCCGTGTTTATTTCAGGTTAATCAATACTCGTTCGTATTGATCCTAGAACGTGTAGACACTCGTTCATGGTCTTTCAACACTCGTCCGTGTTTATTTCAGGTTAATCAATACTCATTCGTATTGATCCCAGAACGTGTAGACACTCGTTCGTGGTCTTTCAACACTCGTCTGTGTTTGTTTTAGGTTAATTAATACTCGTTCCTATTGATCCTAGAATGTGTAGACACTCGTCTGTGGTCTTTCAACACTCGTCCGTGTTTGTTTCAGGTTAATCAATAATCGTTAGTATTGATCCTAGAATGTGTATACACTCGTCTGTGGTCTTTCAACACTAGTCCGTGTTTGTTTCAGGTTAATCAATACTAGTTCGTATTGATCCTAGACCGTGTAGACACTCGTCTTTGGTCTTTCAACACTCGCCCGTGTTTGTTCAGGTTCATTAATACTCGTTCGTATTGATCCTAGAACGTGTAGACACTCGTCCGTGTTTGTTTCAGGTTAATCAATACTCGTTCGTATTGATCCTAGACCGTGTAGACACTCGTCTGTGGTCTTTCAACACTCGTCCGTGTTTGTTCAGGTTCATCAATACTCGTTCGTATTGATCCTAGAACGTGTAGACACTCGTCCGTGGTCTTTCAACACTCGTCCGTGTTTGTTTCTGGTTAATCATTACTCGTTTTTATTGATCCTAGAACGTGTAGACACTCGCCTGTTGTCTTTCAACACTCGTCCGTGTTTGTTTCAGGTTAATCAATAATCGTTCATATTGATTCTAGAATGTGTATACACTCGTCCGTGGTCTTTCAACACTCGTCCATGTTTGTTTCAGGTTAATCAATACTCGTTCGTATTGATGCTAGAACGTGTAGACACTCGTTCGTGGTCTTTCAACACTCGTCCGTGTTTGTTCAGGTTAATCAATACTCGTTCGTATTGATCCTAGAACGTGTAGACAGTCGTCCGTGGTCTTTCAACACTCGTCCGTGTTTGTTTCAGGTTAATCAATACTCGTTCGTATTGATCCTAGAACGTGTAGACACTCGTCTGTGGTCTTTCAACACTCGTCCGTGTTTGTTTCAGGTTAATCAATAATCGTTCGTATTGATCCTAGAATGTGTATACACTCGTCTGTGGTCTTTCAACACTCGTCCGTGTTTGTTTCAGGTTAATCAATACTCGTTCGTATTGATCCTAGACCGTGTAGACACTCGTCTGTGGTCTTTCAACACTCGCCCGTGTTTGTTCAGGTTCATTAATACTCGTTCGTATTGATCCTAGAACGTGTAGACACTCGTCCGTGTTTGTTTCAGGTTAATCAATACTCATTCGTATTGATCCTAGAATGTGTAGACACTCGTCTGTGGTCTTTCAACACTCGTCCGTGTTTGTTTCAGGTTAATCAATACTCGTTCGTATTGATCCTAGAACGTGTAGACACTCGTCTGTGGTCTTTCAACACTCGTCCGTGTTTGTTTCAGGTTAATCAATACTCGTTCGTATTGATCCTAGAACGTGTAGACACTCGTTCATGGTCTTTCAACACTCGTCCGTGTTTATTTGAGGTTAATCAATACTCATTCGTATTGATCCCAGAACGTGTAGACACTCGTTCGTGGTCTTTCAACACTCGTCTGTGTTTGTTTTAGGTTAATTAATACTCGTTCGTATTGATCCTAGAATGTGTAGACACTCGTCTGTGGTCTTTCAACACTCGTCCGTGTTTGTTTTAGGTTAATCAATAATCGTTCGTATTGATCCTAGAATGTTTATACACTCGTCTGTGGTCTTTCAACACTAGTGCGTGTTTGTTTCAGGTTAATGAATACTCGTTCGTATTGATCCTAGACCGTGTAGACACTCGTCTGTGGTCTTTCAACACTCGCCCGTGTTTGTTCAGGTTCATTAATACTCGTTCGGATTGATCCTAGAACGTGTAGACACTCGTCCGTGTTTGTTTCAGGTTAATCAATACTCGTTCGTATTGATCCTAGACCGTGTAGACACTCGTCTGTGGTCTTTCAACACTCGTCCGTGTTTGTTCAGGTTCATCAATACTCGTTCGTATTGATCCTAGAACGTGTAGACACTCGTCCGTGGTCTTTCAACACTCGTCCGTGTTTGTTTCAGGTTAATCAATACTCGTTCGTATTGATCCTAGAACGTGTAGACACTCGCCTGTTGTCTTTCAACACTCGTCCGTGTTTGTTTCAGGTTAATCAATAATCGTTCATATTGATCCTAGAATGTGTATACACTCGTCCGTGGTCTTTCAACACTCGTCCGTGTTTGTTTCAGGTTAATCAATACTCGTTCGTATTGATGCTAGAACGTGTAGACACTCGTTCGTGGTCTTTCAACACTCGTCCGTGTTTGTTTCAGGTTAATCAATACTCGTTCGTTTTGATCCTAGAACGTGTAGACACTCGTCTGTGGTCTTTCAACACTCGTCCGTGTTTGTTCAGGTTAATCAATACTCGTTCGTATTGATCCTAGAACGTGTAGACACTCGTCTGTGGTCTTTCAACACTCGTCCGTGTTTGTTTTAGGTTAATCAATACTCGTTCGTATTGATCCTAGAACGTGTAGACACTCGTTTATGGTCATTCAACAGTCGTCCGTGTTTATTTCAGGTTAATCAATACTTGTTCGTATTGATCCCAGAATGTGTAGACACTCGTTCGTGGTCTTTCAACACTCGTCCGTGTTTGTTTCAGGTTAATCAATACTCGTTCGTATTGATGCTAGAACGTGTAGACACTCGTTCGTGGTCTTTCAACACTCGTCCGTGTTTGTTTCAGGTTAATCAATACTCGTTCGTTTTGATCCTAGAACGTGTAGACACTCGTCTGTGGTCTTTCAACACTCGTCCGTGTTTGTTCAGGTTAATCAATACTCGTTCGTATTGATCCTAGAACGTGTAGACACTCGTCTGTGGTCTTTCAACACTCGTCCGTGTTTGTTTTAGGTTAATCAATACTCGTTCGTATTGATCCTAGAACGTGTAGACACTCGTTTATGGTCTTTCAACAGTCGTCCGTGTTTATTTCAGGTTAATCAATACTTGTTCGTATTGATCCCAGAATGTGTAGACACTCGTTCGTGGTCTTTCAACACTCGTCTGTGTTTGTTTTAGGTTAATCAATACTCGTTCCTATTGATCCTAGAATGTGTAGACACTCGTCTGTGGTCTTTCAACACTCGTCCGTGTTTGTTTCAGGTTAATCAATAATCGTTAGTATTGATCCTAGAATGTGTATACACTCGTCTGTGGTCTTTCAACACTAGTCCGTGTTTGTTTCAGGTTAATCAATACTCGTTCGTATTGATCCTAGACCGTGTAGACACTCGTCTTTGGTCTTTCAACACTCGCCCGTGTTTGTTCAGGTTCATTAATACTCGTTCGTATTGATCCTAGAACGTGTAGACACTCGTCCGTGTTTATTTCAGGTTAATCAATACTCGTTCGTATTGATCCTAGACCGTGTAGACACTCGTCTGTGGTCTTTCAACACTCGTCCGTGTTTGTTCAGGTTCATCAATACTCGTTCGTATTGATCCTAGAACGTGTAGACACTCGTCCGTGGTCTTTCAACACTCGTCCGTGTTTGTTTCTGGTTAATCAATACTCGTTTTTATTGATCCTAGAACGTGTAGACACTCGCCTGTTGTCTTTCAACACTCGTCCGTGTTTGTTTCAGGTTAATCAATAATCGTTCATATTGATTCTAGAATGTGTATACACTCGTCCGTGGTCTTTCAACACTCGTCCATGTTTGTTTCAGGTTAATCAATACTCGTTCGTATTGATGCTAGAACGTGTAGACACTCGTTCGTGGTCTTTCAACACTCGTCCGTGTTTGTTCAGGTTAATCAATACTCGTTCGTATTGATCCTAGAACGTGTAGACAGTCGTCCGTGGTCTTTCAACACTCGTCCGTGTTTGTTTCAGGTTAATCAATACTCGTTCGTATTGATCCTAGAACGTGTAGACACTCGTCTGTGGTCTTTCAACACTCGTCCGTGTTTGTTTCAGGTTAATCAATAATCGTTCGTATTGATCCTAGAATGTGTATACACTCGTCTGTGGTCTTTCAACACTCGTCCGTGTTTGTTTCAGGTTAATCAATACTCGTTCGTATTGATCCTAGACCGTGTAGACACTCGTCTGTGGTCTTTCAACACTCGCCCGTGTTTGTTCAGGTTCATTAATACTCGTTCGTATTGATCTTAGAACGTGTAGACACTCGTCCGTGTTTGTTTCAGGTTAATCAATACTCATTCGTATTGATCCTAGAACGTGTAGACACTCGTCTGTGGTCTTTCAACACTCGTCCGTGTTTGTTTCAGGTTAATCAATACTCGTTCGTATTGATCCTAGAACGTGTAGACACTCGTCTGTGGTCTTTCAACACTCGTCCGTGTTTGTTTCAGGTTAATCAATACTCGTTCGTATTGATCCTAGAACGTGTAGACACTCATATATGGTCTTTCAACACTCGTCCGTGTTTATTTGAGGTTAATCAATACTCATTCGTATTGATCCCAGAACGTGTAGACACTCGTTCGTGGTCTTTCAACACTCGTCTGTGTTTGTTTTAGGTTAATTAATACTCGTTCGTATTGATCCTAGAATGTGTAGACACTCGTCTGTGGTCTTTCAACACTCGTCCGTGTTTGTTTCAGGTTAATCAATAATCGTTCATATTGATCCTAGAATGTTTATACACTCGTCTGTGGTCTTTCAACACTAGTCCGTGTTTGTTTCAGGTTAATGAATACTCGTTCGTATTGATCCTAGACCGTGTAGACACTCGTCTGTGGTCTTTCAACACTCGCCCGTGTTTGTTCAGGTTCATTAATACTCGTTCGGATTGATCCTAGAACGTGTAGACACTCGTCCGTGTTTGTTTCAGGTTAATCAATACTCGTTCGTATTGATCCTAGACCGTGTAGACACTCGTCTGTGGTCTTTCAACACTCGTCCGTGTTTGTTCAGGTTCATCAATACTCGTTCGTATTGATCCTAGAACGTGTAGACACTCGTCCGTGGTCTTTCAACACTCGTCCGTGTTTGTTTCAGGTTAATCAATACTCGTTCGTATTGATCCTAGAACGTGTAGACACTCGCCTGTTGTCTTTCAACACTCGTCCGTGTTTGTTTCAGGTTAATCAATAATCGTTCATATTGATCCTAGAATGTGTATACACTCGTCCGTGGTCTTTCAACACTCGTCCGTGTTTGTTTCAGGTTAATCAATACTCGTTCGTATTGATGCTAGAACGTGTAGACACTCGTTCGTGGTCTTTCAACACTCGTCCGTGTTTGTTTCAGGTTAATCAATACTCGTTCGTTTTGATCCTAGAACGTGTAGACACTCGTCTGTGGTCTTTCAACACTCGTCCGTGTTTGTTCAGGTTAATCAATACTCGTTCGTATTGATCCTAGAACGTGTAGACACTCGTCTGTGGTCTTTCAACACTCGTCCGTGTTTGTTTTAGGTTAATCAATACTCGTTCGTATTGATCCTAGAACGTGTAGACACTCGTTTATGGTCTTTCAACAGTCGTCCGTGTTTATTTCAGGTTAATCAATACTTGTTCGTATTGATCCCAGAATGTGTAGACACTCGTTCGTGGTCTTTCAACACTCGTCTGTGTTTGTTTTAGGTTAATCAATACTCGTTCGTATTGATCCTAGAATGTGTAGACACTCGTCTGTGGTCTTTCAACACTCGTCCGCGTTTGTTTCAGGTTAATCAATAATCGTTCGTATTGATCCTAGAATGTGTATACACTCGTCTGTGGTCTTTCAACACTAGTCCGTGTTTGTTTCAGGTTAATCAATACTCGTTCGTATTGATCCTAGACCGTGTAGACACTCGTTTGTGGTCTTTCAACACTCGCCCGTGTTTGTTCAGGTTCATTAATACTCGTTCGTATTGATCCTAGAACGTGTAGACACTCGTCCGTGTTTGTTTCAGGTTAATCAATACTCATTCGTATTGATCCTAGAACGTGTAGACACTCGTCTGTGGTCTTTCAACACTCGTCCGTGTTTGTTTCAGGTTAATCAATACTCGTTCGTATTGATCCTAGAACGAGTAGACACTCGTCTGTGGTCTTTCAACACTCGTCCGTGTTTGTTTCAGGTTAATCAATACTCGTTTGTATTGATTCTAGAACGTGTAGACACTCGTTCATGGTCTTTCAACACTCGTCCGTGTTTATTTCAGGTTAATCAATACTCATTCGTATTGATCCCAGAACGTGTAGACACTCGTTCGTGGTCTTTCAACACTCGTCTGTGTATGTTTTAGGTTAATTAATACTCGTTCGTATTGATCTTAGAATGTGTAGACACTCGTCTGTGGTCTTTCAACACTCGTCCGTGTTTGTTTCAGGTTAATCAATAATCGTTCGTATTGATCCTAGAATGTCTATACACTCGTCTGTGGTCTTTCAACACTAGTCCGTGTTTGGTTCAGGTTAATCAATACTCGTTCGTATTGATCCTAGACCGTGTAGACACTCGTCTGTGGTCTTTCAACACTCGCCCGTGTTTGTTCAAGTTCATTAATACTCGTTCGTATTGATCCTAGAACGTGTAGACACTCGTCCTTGTTTGTTTCAGGTTAATCAATACTCGTTCGTATTGATCCTAGACCGTGTAGACACTCGTCTGTGGTCTTTCAACACTCGTCCGTGTTTGTTCAGGTTCATCAATACTCGTTCGTATTGATCCTAGAACGTGTAGACACTCGTCCGTGGTCTTTCAACACTCGTCCGTGTTTGTTTCAGGTTAATCAATACTCGTTCGTATTGATCCTAGAACGTGTAGACACTCGCCTGTTGTCTTTCAACACGCGTCCGTGTTTGTTTCAGGTTAATCAATAATCGTTCATATTGATCCTAGAATGTGTATACACTCGTCCGTGGTCTTTCAACACTCGTCCGTGTTTGTTTCAGGTTAATCAATACTCGTTCGTATTGATGCTAGAACGTGTAGACACTCGTTCGTGGTCTTTCAACACTCGTCCGTGTTTGTTTCAGGTTAATCAATACTCGTTCGTTTTGATCCTAGAACGTGTAGACACTCGTCTGTGGTCTTTCAACACTCGTCCGTGTTTGTTCAGGTTAATCAATACTCGTTCGTATTGATCCTAGAACGTGTAGACACTCGTCCGTGGTCTTTCAACACTCGTCCGTGTTTGTTTCAGGTTAATCAATACTCGTTCGTATTGATCCTAGAACGTGTAGACACTCGTCTGTGGTCTTTCAAAACTCGTCCGTGTTTGTTTCAGGTTAATCAATACTCGTTCGTATTGATCCTAGAACGTGTAGACACTCGTTCATGGTCTTTCAACACTCGTCCGTGTTTATTTCAGGTTAATCAATACTCATTCGTATTGATCCCAGAACGTGTAGACACTCGTTCGTGGTCTTTCAACACTCGTCTGTGTTTGTTTTAGGTTAATCAATACTCGTTCGTATTGATCCTAGAACGTGTAGACACTCGTTCATGGTCTTTCAACACTCGTCCGTGTTTATTTCAGGTTAATCAATACTCATTCGTATTGATCCTAGAACGTGTAGACACTCGTCTGTGGTCTTTCAACACTCATCCGTGTTTGTTTCAGGTTAATCAATACTCGTTCGTATTGATCCTAGAACGTGTAGACACTCGTCTGTGGTCTTTCAACACTCGTACGTGTTTGTTTCAGGTTAATCAATACTCGTTCGTATTGATCCTAGAACGTGTAGACACTCGTTCATGGTCTTTCAACACTCGTCCGTGTTTATTTCAGGTTAATCAATACTCATTCGTATTGATCCCAGAACGTGTAGACACTCGTTCGTGGTCTTTCAACACTCGTCTGTGTTTGTTTTAGGTTAATTAATACTCGTTCGTATTGATCCTAGAATGTGTAGACACTCGTCTGTGGTCTTTCAACACTCGTCCGTGTTTGTTTCAGGTTAATCAATAATCGTTCGTATTGATCCTAGAATGTGTATACACTCGTCTGTGGTCTTTCAACACTAGTCCGTGTTTGTTTCAGGTTAATCAATACTCGTTCGTATTGATCCTAGACCGTGTAGACACTCGTCTGTGGTCTTTCAACACTCGCCCGTGTTTGTTCAGGTTCATTAATACTCGTTCGGATTGATCCTAGAACGTGTAGACACTCGTCCGTGTTTGTTTCAGGTTAATCAATACTCGTTCGTATTAATCCTAGACCGTGTAGACACTCGTCTGTGGTCTTTCAACACTCGTCCGTGTTTGTTCAGGTTCATCAATACTCGTTCGTATTGATCCTAGAACGTGTAGACACTCGTCCGTGGTCTTTCAACACTCGTCCGTGTTTGTTTCAGGTTAATCAATACTCGTTCGTATTGATCCTAGAACGTGTAGACACTCGCCTGTTGTCTTTCAACACTCGTCCGTGTTTGTTTCAGGTTAATCAATAATCGTTCATATTGATCCTAGAATGTGTATACACTCGTCCGTGGTCTTTCAACACTCGTCCGTGTTTGTTTCAGGTTAATCAATACTCGTTCGTATTGATGCTAGAACGTGTAGACACTCGTTCGTGGTCTTTCAACACTCGTCCGTGTTTGTTTCAGGTTAATCAATACTCGTTCGTTTTGATCCTAGAACGTGTAGACACTCGTCTGTGGTCTTTCAACACTCGTCCGTGTTTGTTCAGGTTAATCAATAATCGTTCGTATTGATCCTAGAATGTGTATACACTCGTCTGTGGTCTTTCAACACTAGTCCGTGTTTGTTTCAGGTTAATCAATACTCGTTCGTATTGATCCTAGACCGTGTAGACACTCGTCTGTGGTCTTTCAACACTCGCCCGTGTTTGTTCAAGTTCATTAATACTCGTTCGTATTGATCCTAGAACGTGTAGACACTCGTCCTTGTTTGTTTCAGGTTAATCAATACTCGTTCGTATTGATCCTAGACCGTGTAGACACTCATCTGTGGTCTTTCAACACTCGTCCGTGTTTGTTCAGGTTCATCAATACTCGTTCGTATTGATCCTAGAACGTGTAGACACTCGTCCGTGGTCTTTCAACACTCGTCCGTGTTTGTTTCAGGTTAATCAATACTCGTTCGTATTGATCCTAGAACGTGTAGACACTCGTCTGTGGTCTTTCAACACTCGTCCGTGTTTGTTTTAGGTTAATCAATACTCGTTCGTATTGATCCTAGAACGTGTAGACACTCGTTTATGGTCTTTCAACAGTCGTCCGTGTTTATTTCAGGTTAATCAATAGTTGTTCGTATTGATCCCAGAATGTGTAGACACTCGTTCGTGGTCTTTTAACACTCGTCTGTGTTTGTTTTAGGTTAATCAATACTCGTTCGTATTGATCCTAGAATGTGTAGACACTCGTCTGTGGTCTTTCAACACTCGTCCGTGTTTGTTCAGGTTAATCAATACTCGTTCGTATTGATCCTAGAACGTGTAGACACTCGTCCGTGGTCTTTCAACACTCGTCCGTGTTTGTTTCAGGTTAATCAATACTCGTTCGTATTGATCCTAGAACGTGTAGACACTCGTCTGTGGTCTTTCAAAACTCGTCCGTGTTTGTTTCAGGTTAATCAATACTCGTTCGTATTGATCCTAGAACGTGTAGACACTCGTTCATGGTCTTTCAACACTCGTCCGTGTTTATTTCAGGTTAATCAATACCCATTCGTATTGATCCCAGAACGTGTAGACACTCGTTCGTGGTCTTTCAACACTCGTCTGTGTTTGTTTTAGGTTAATTAATACTCGTTCGTATTGATCCTAGAATGTGTAGACACTCGTCTGTGGTCTTTCAACACTCGTCCGTGTTTGTTTCAGGTTAATCAATAATCGTTCGTATTGATCCTAGAATGTGTATACACTCGTCTGTGGTCTTTCAACACTAGTCCGTGTTTGTTTCAGGTTAATCAATACTCGTTCGTATTGATCCTAGACCGTGTAGACACTCGTCTGTGGTCTTTCAACACTCGCCCGTGTTTGTTCAGGTTCATTAATACTCGTTCGGATTGATCCTAGAACGTGTAGACACTCGTCCGTGTTTGTTTCAGGTTAATCAATACTCGTTCGTATTGATCCTAGACCGTGTAGACACTCGTCTGTGGTCTTTCAACACTCGTCCGTGTTTGTTCAGGTTCATCAATACTCGTTCGTATTGATCCTAGAACGTGTAGACACTAGTCCGTGGTCTTTCAACACTCGTCCGTGTTTGTTTCAGGTTAATCAATACTCGTTCGTATTGATCCTAGAACGTGTAGACACTCGCCTGTTGTCTTTCAACACTCGTCCGTGTTTGTTTCAGGTTAATCAATAATCGTTCATATTGATCCTAGAATGTGTATACACTCGTCCGTGGTCTTTCAACACTCGTCCGTGTTTGTTTCAGGTTAATCAATACTCGTTCGTATTAATGCTAGAACGTGTAGACACTCGTTCGTGGTCTTTCAACACTCGTCCGTGTTTGTTTCAGGTTAATCAATACTCGTTCGTTTTGATCCTAGAACGTGTAGACACTCGTCTGTGGTCTTTCAACACTCGTCCGTGTTTGTTCAGGTTAATCAATACTCGTTCGTATTGATCCTAGAACGTGTAGACACTCGTCTGTGGTCTTTCAACACTCGTCCGTGTTTGTTTTAGGTTAATCAATACTCGTTCGTATTGATCCTAGAATGTGTAGACACTCGTTTATGGTCTTTCAACAGTCGTCCGTGTTTATTTCAGGTTAATCAATACTTGTTCGTATTGATCCCAGAATGTGTAGACACTCGTTCGTGGTCTTTTAACACTCGTCTGTGTTTGTTTTAGGTTAATCAATACTCGTTCGTATTGATCCTAGAATGTGTAGATACTCGTCTGTGGTCTTTCAACACTCGTCCGTGTTTGTTTCAGGTTAATCAATAATCGTTCGTATTGATCCTAGAATGTGTATACACTCGTCTGTGGTCTTTCAACACTAGTCCGTGTTTGTTTCAGGTTAATCAATACTCGTTCGTATTGATCCTAGACCGTGTAGACACTCGTCTGTGGTCTTTCAACACTCGCCCGTGTTTGTTCAGGTTCATTAATACTCGTTCGTATTGATCCTAGAACGTGTAGACACTCGTCCGTGTTTGTTTCAGGTTAATCAATACTCATTCGTATTGATCCTAGAACGTGTAGACACTCGTCTGTGGTCTTTCAACACTCGTCCGTGTTTGTTCAGGTTAATCAATAATCGTTCGTATTGATCCTAGAATGTGTATACACTCGTCTGTGGTCTTTCAACACTAGTCCGTGTTTGTTTCAGGTTAATCAATACTCGTTCGTATTGATCCTAGACCGTGTAGACACTCGTCTGTGGTCTTTCAACACTCGCCCGTGTTTGTTCAAGTTCATTAATACTCGTTCGTATTGATCCTAGAACGTGTAGACACTCGTCCTTGTTTGTTTCAGGTTAATCAATACTCGTTCGTATTGATCCTAGACCGTGTAGACACTCGTCTGTGGTCTTTCAACACTCGTCCGTGTTTGTTCAGGTTCATCAATGCTCGTTCGTATTGATCCTAGAACGTGTAGACACTCGTCCGTGGTCTTTCAACACTCGTCCGTGTTTGTTTCAGGTTAATCAATACTCGTTCGTATTGATCCTAGAACGTGTAGACACTCGTCTGTGGTCTTTCAACACTCGTCCGTGTTTGTTTTAGGTTAATCAATACTCGTTCGTATTGATCCTAGAACGTGTAGACACTCGTTTATGGTCTTTCAACAGTCGTCCGTGTTTATTTCAGGTTAATCAATACTTGTTCGTATTGATCCCAGAATGTGTAGACACTCGTTCGTGGTCTTTTAACACTCGTCTGTGTTTGTTTTAGGTTAATCAATACTCGTTCGTATTGATCCTAGAATGTGTAGACACTCGTCTGTGGTCTTTCAACACTCGTCCGTGTTTGTTCAGGTTAATCAATACTCGTTCGTATTGATCCTAGAACGTGTAGACACTCGTCCGTGGTCTTTCAACACTCGTCCGTGTTTGTTTCAGGTTAATCAATACTCGTTCGTATTGATCCTAGAACGTGTAGACACTCGTCTGTGGTCTTTGAAAACTCGTCCGTGTTTGTTTCAGGTTAATCAATACTCGTTCGTATTGATCCTAGAACGTGTAGACACTCGTTCATGGTCTTTCAACACTCGTCCGTGTTTATTTCAGGTTAATCAATACTCATTCGTATTGATCCCAGAACGTGTAGACACTCGTTCGTGGTCTTTCAACACTCGTCTGTGTTTGTTTTAGGTTAATTAATACTCGTTCGTATTGATCCTAGAATGTGTAGACACTCGTCTGTGGTCTTTCAACACTCGTCCGTGTTTGTTTCAGGTTAATCAATAATCGTTCGTATTGATCCTAGAATGTGTATACACTCGTCTGTGGTCTTTCAACACTAGTCCGTGTTTGTTTCAGGTTAATCAATACTCGTTCGTATTGATCCTAGACCGTGTAGACACTCGTCTGTGGTCTTTCAACACTCGCCCGTGTTTGTTCAGGTTCATTAATACTCGTTCGGATTGATCCTAGAACGTGTAGACACTCGTCCGTGTTTGTTTCAGGTTAATCAATACTCGTTCGTATTGATCCTAGACCGTGTAGACACTCGTCTGTGGTCTTTCAACACTCGTCCGTGTTTGTTCAGGTTCATCAATACTCGTTCGTATTGATCCTAGAACGTGTAGACACTAGTCCGTGGTCTTTCAACACTCGTCCGTGTTTGTTTCAGGTTAATCAATACTCGTTCGTATTGATCCTAGAACGTGTAGACACTCGCCTGTTGTCTTTCAACACTCGTCCGTGTTTGTTTCAGGTTAATCAATAATCGTTCATATTGATCCTAGAATGTGTATACACTCGTCCGTGGTCTTTCAACACTCGTCCGTGTTTGTTTCAGGTTAATCAATACTCGTTCGTATTAATGCTAGAACGTGTAGACACTCGTTCGTGGTCTTTCAACACTCGTCCGTGTTTGTTTCAGGTTAATCAATACTCGTTCGTTTTGATCCTAGAACGTGTAGACACTCGTCTGTGGTCTTTCAACACTCGTCCGTGTTTGTTCAGGTTAATCAATACTCGTTCGTATTGATCCTAGAACGTGTAGACACTCGTCTGTGGTCTTTCAACACTCGTCCGTGTTTGTTTTAGGTTAATCAATACTCGTTCGTATTGATCCTAGAATGTGTAGACACTCGTTTATGGTCTTTCAACAGTCGTCCGTGTTTATTTCAGGTTAATCAATACTTGTTCGTATTGATCCCAGAATGTGTAGACACTCGTTCGTGGTCTTTTAACACTCGTCTGTGTTTGTTTTAGGTTAATCAATACTCGTTCGTATTGATCCTAGAATGTGTAGATACTCGTCTGTGGTCTTTCAACACTCGTCCGTGTTTGTTTCAGGTTAATCAATAATCGTTCGTATTGATCCTAGAATGTGTATACACTCGTCTGTGGTCTTTCAACACTAGTCCGTGTTTGTTTCAGGTTAATCAATACTCGTTCGTATTGATCCTAGACCGTGTAGACACTCGTCTGTGGTCTTTCAACACTCGCCCGTGTTTGTTCAGGTTCATTAATACTCGTTCGTATTGATCCTAGAACGTGTAGACACTCGTCCGTGTTTGTTTCAGGTTAATCAATACTCATTCGTATTGATCCTAGAACGTGTAGACACTCGTCTGTGGTCTTTCAACACTCGTCCGTGTTTGTTTCAGGTTAATCAATACTCGTTCGTATTGATCCTAGAACGTGTAGACACTCGTCCGTGGTCTTTCAACACTCGTCCGTGTTTGTTTCAGGTTAATCAATACTCGTTTGTATTGATTCTAGAACGTGTAGACACTCGTTCATGGTCTTTCAACACTCGTCCGTGTTTATTTCAGGTTAATCAATACTCATTCGTATTGATCCCAGAACGTGTAGACACTCGTTCGTGGTCTTTCAACACTCGTCTGTGTTT
Source organism: Lathyrus tuberosus (assembly GCA_022829125.1). NCBI lineage: Eukaryota > Viridiplantae > Streptophyta > Magnoliopsida > Fabales > Fabaceae > Lathyrus > Lathyrus tuberosus. The sequence goes on along the minus strand of JALAZF010000743.1, from coordinate 1,094,261 downwards.
GTTTTAGGTTAATTAATACTCGTTTGTATTGATCTTAGAATGTGTAGACACTCGTCTGTGGTCTTTCAACACTCGTCCGTGTTTGTTTCAGGTTAATCAATAATCGTTCGTATTGATCCTAGAATGTGTATACACTCGTCTGTGGTCTTTCAACACTAGTCCGTGTTTGTTTCAGGTTAATCAATACTCGTTCGTATTGATCCTAGACCGTGTAGACACTCGTCTGTGGTCTTTCAACACTCGCCCGTGTTTGTTCAAGTTCATTAATACTCGTTCGTATTGATCCTAGAACGTGTAGACACTCGTCCGTGTTTGTTTCAGGTTAATCAATACTCGTTCGTATTGATCCTAGACCGTGTAGACACTCGTCTGTGGTCTTTCAACACTCGTCCGTGTTTGTTCAGGTTCATCAATACTCATTCGTATTGATCCTAGAACGTGTAGACACTCGTCCGTGGTCTTTCAACACTCGTCCGTGTTTGTTTCAGGTTAATCAATACTCGTTCGTATTGATCCTAGAACGTGTAGACACTCGCCTGTTGTCTTTCAACACGCGTCCGTGTTTGTTTCAGGTTAATCAATAATCGTTCATATTGATCCTAGAATGTGTATACACTCGTCCGTGGTCTTTCAACACTCGTCCGTGTTTGTTTCAGGTTAATCAATACTCGTTCGTATTGATGCTAGAACGTGTAGACACTCGTTCGTGGTCTTTCAACACTCGTCCGTGTTTGTTTCAGGTTAATCAATACTCGTTCGTATTGATCCTAGAACGTGTAGACACTCGTCCGTGGTCTTTCAACACTCGTCCGTGTTTGTTTCAGGTTAATCAATACTCGTTCGTATTGATCCTAGAACGTGTAGACACTCGCCTGTTGTCTTTCAACACGCGTCCGTGTTTGTTTCAGGTTAATCAATAATCGTTCATATTGATCCTAGAATGTGTATACACTCGTCCGTGGTCTTTCAACACTCGTCCGTGTTTGTTTCAGGTTAATCAATACTCGTTCGTATTGATGCTAGAACGTGTAGACACTCGTTCGTGGTCTTTCAACACTCGTCCGTGTTTGTTTCAGGTTAATCAATACTCGTTCGTTTTGATCCTAGAACGTGTAGACACTCGTCTGTGGTCTTTCAACACTCGTCCGTGTTTGTTCAGGTTAATCAATACTCGTTCGTATTGATCCTAGAACGTGTAGACACTCGTCCGTGGTCTTTCAACACTCGTCCGTGTTTGTTTCAGGTTAATCAATACTCATTCGTATTGATCCTAGAACGTGTAGACACTCGTCTGTGGTCTTTCAACACTCGTCCGTGTTTGTTTCAGGTTAATCAATACTCGTTCGTATTGATCCTAGAACGTGTAGACACTCGTTCATGGTCTTTCAACACTCGTCCGTGTTTGTTTCAGGTTAATCAATACTCGTTCGTATTGATCCTAGAACGTGTAGACACTCGCCTGTTATCTTTCAACACTCGTCCGTGTTTGTTTCAGGTTAATCAATAATCGTTCATATTGATCCTAGAATGTGTATACACTCGTCCGTGGTCTTTCAACACTCGTCCGTGTTTGTTCAGGTTAATCAATACTCGTTCGTATTGATCCTAGAACGTGTAGACACTCGTCTGTGGTCTTTCAACACTCGTCCGTGTTTGTTTTAGGTTAATCAATACTCGTTCGTATTGATCCTAGAACGTGTAGACACTCGTTTATGGTCTTTCAACAGTCGTCCGTGTTTATTTCAGGTTAATCAATTCTTGTTCGTATTGATCCCAGAATGTGTAGACACTCGTTCGTGGTCTTTCAACACTCGTCTGTGTTTGTTTTAGGTTAATCAATACTCGTTCGTATTGATCCTAGAATGTGTAGACACTCGTCTGTGGTCTTTCAACACTCGTCCGTGTTTGTTTCAGGTTAATCAATAATCGTTCGTATTGATCCTAGAATGTGTATACACTCGTCTGTGGTCTTTCAACACTAGTCCGTGTTTGTTTCAGGTTAATCAATACTCGTTCGTATTGATCCTAGACCGTGTAGACACTCGTCTGTGGTCTTTCAACACTCGCCCGTGTTTGTTCAGGTTCATTAATACTCGTTCGTATTGATCCTAGAACGTGTAGACACTCGTCCGTGTTTGTTTCAGGTTAATCAATACTCATTCGTATTGATCCTAGAACGTGTAGACACTCGTCTGTGGTCTTTCAACACTCGTCCGTGTTTGTTTCAGGTTAATCAATACTCGTTCGTATTGATCCTAGAACGTGTAGACACTCGTCCGTGGTCTTTCAACACTCGTCCGTGTTTGTTTCAGGTTAATCAATACTCGTTTGTATTGATTCTAGAACGTGTAGACACTCGTTCATGGTCTTTCAACACTCATCCGTGTTTATTTCAGGTTAATCAATACTCATTCGTATTGATCCCAGAACGTGTAGACACTCGTTCGTGGTCTTTCAACACTCGTCTGTGTTTGTTTTAGGTTAATTAATACTCGTTCGTATTGATCTTAGAATGTGTAGACACTCGTCTGTGGTCTTTCAACACTCGTCCGTGTTTGTTTCAGGTTAATCAATAATCGTTCGTATTGATCCTAGAATGTGTATACACTCGTCTGTGGTCTTTCAACACTAGTCCGTGTTTGTTTCAGGTTAATCAATACTCGTTCGTATTGATCCTAGACCGTGTAGACACTCGTCTGTGGTCTTTCAACACTCGCCCGTGTTTGTTCAAGTTCATTAATACTCGTTCGTATTGATCCTAGAACGTGTAGACACTCGTCCGTGTTTGTTTCAGGTTAATCAATACTCGTTCGTATTGATCCTAGACCGTGTAGACACTCGTCTGTGGTCTTTCAACACTCGTCCGTGTTTGTTCAGGTTCATCAATACTCGTTCGTATTGATCCTAGAACGTGTAGACACTCGTCCGTGGTCTTTCAACACTCGTCCGTGTTTGTTTTAGGTTAATCAATACTCGTTCGTATTGATCCTAGAACGTGTAGACACTCGCCTGTTGTCTTTCAACACGCGTCCGTGTTTGTTTCAGGTTAATCAATAATCGTTCATATTGATCCTAGAATGTGTATACACTCGTCCGTGGTCTTTCAACACTCGTCCGTGTTTGTTTCAGGTTAATCAATACTCGTTCGTATTGATGCTAGAACGTGTAGACACTCGTTCGTGGTCTTTCAACACTCGTCCGTGTTTGTTTCAGGTTAATCAATACTCGTTCGTATTGATCCTAGAACGTGTAGACACTCGTCCGTGGTCTTTCAACACTCGTCCGTGTTTGTTTCAGGTTAATCAATACTCGTTCGTATTGATCCTAGAACGTGTAGACACTCGCCTGTTGTCTTTCAACACGCGTCCGTGTTTGTTTCAGGTTAATCAATAATCGTTCATATTGATCCTAGAATGTGTATACACTCGTCCGTGGTCTTTCAACACTCGTCCGTGTTTGTTTCAGGTTAATTAATACTCGTTCGTATTGATGCTAGAACGTGTAGACACTCGTTCGTGGTCTTTCAACACTCGTCCGTGTTTGTTTCAGGTTAATCAATACTCGTTCGTTTTGATCCTAGAACGTGTAGACACTCGTCTGTGGTCTTTCAACACTCGTCCGTGTTTGTTCAGGTTAATCAATACTCGTTCGTATTGATCCTAGAACGTGTAGACACTCGTCCGTGGTCTTTCAACACTCGTCCGTGTTTGTTTCAGGTTAATCAATACTCGTTCGTATTGATCCTAGAACGTGTAGACACTCGTCTGTGGTCTTTCAACACTCGTCCGTGTTTGTTTCAGGTTAATCAATACTCGTTCGTATTGATCCTAGAACGTGTAGACACTCGTTCATGGTCTTTCAACACTCGTCCGTGTTTGTTTCAGGTTAATCAATACTCGTTCGTATTGATCCTAGAACGTGTAGACACTCGTTCGTGGTCTTTCAACACTCGTCCGTGTTTGTTTCAGGTTAATCAATACTCGTTCGTATTGATCCTAGAACGTGTAGACACTCGTCCGTGGTCTTTCAACACTCGTCCGTGTTTGTTTCAGGTTAATCAATACTCGTTCGTATTGATCCTAGAACGTGTAGACACTCGCCTGTTGTCTTTCAACACGCGTCCGTGTTTGTTTCAGGTTAATCAATAATCGTTCATATTGATCCTAGAATGTGTATACACTCGTCCGTGGTCTTTCAACACTCGTCCGTGTTTGTTTCAGGTTAATCAATACTCGTTCGTATTGATGCTAGAACGTGTAGACACTCGTTCGTGGTCTTTCAACACTCGTCCGTGTTTGTTTCAGGTTAATCAATACTCGTTCGTTTTGATCCTAGAACGTGTAGACACTCGTCTGTGGTCTTTCAACACTCGTCCGTGTTTGTTCAGGTTAATCAATACTCGTTCGTATTGATCCTAGAACGTGTAGACACTCGTCCGTGGTCTTTCAACACTCGTCCGTGTTTGTTTCAGGTTAATCAATACTCATTCGTATTGATCCTAGAACGTGTAGACACTCGTCTGTGGTCTTTCAACACTCGTCCGTGTTTGTTTCAGGTTAATCAATACTCGTTCGTATTGATCCTAGAACGTGTAGACACTCGTTCATGGTCTTTCAACACTCGTCCGTGTTTGTTTCAGGTTAATCAATACTCGTTCGTATTGATCCTAGAACGTGTAGACACTCGCCTGTTATCTTTCAACACTCGTCCGTGTTTGTTTCAGGTTAATCAATAATCGTTCATATTGATCCTAGAATGTGTATACACTCGTCCGTGGTCTTTCAACACTCGTCCGTGTTTGTTCAGGTTAATCAATACTCGTTCGTATTGATCCTAGAACGTGTAGACACTCGTCTGTGGTCTTTCAACACTCGTCCGTGTTTGTTTTAGGTTAATCAATACTCGTTCGTATTGATCCTAGAACGTGTAGACACTCGTTTATGGTCTTTCAACAGTCGTCCGTGTTTATTTCAGGTTAATCAATTCTTGTTCGTATTGATCCCAGAATGTGTAGACACTCGTTCGTGGTCTTTCAACACTCGTCTGTGTTTGTTTTAGGTTAATCAATACTCGTTCGTATTGATCCTAGAATGTGTAGACACTCGTCTGTGGTCTTTCAACACTCGTCCGTGTTTGTTTCAGGTTAATCAATAATCGTTCGTATTGATCCTAGAATGTGTATACACTCGTCTGTGGTCTTTCAACACTAGTCCGTGTTTGTTTCAGGTTAATCAATACTCGTTCGTATTGATCCTAGAACGTGTAGACACTCGTCTGTGGTCTTTCAACACTCGCCCGTGTTTGTTCAGGTTCATTAATACTCGTTCGTATTGATCCTAGAACGTGTAGACACTCGTCCGTGTTTGTTTCAGGTTAATCAATACTCATTCGTATTGATCCTAGAACGTGTAGACACTCGTCTGTGGTCTTTCAACACTCGTCCGTGTTTGTTTCAGGTTAATCAATACTCGTTCGTATTGATCCTAGAACGTGTAGACACTCGTCCGTGGTCTTTCAACACTCGTCCGTGTTTGTTTCAGGTTAATCAATACTCGTTTGTATTGATTCTAGAACGTGTAGACACTCGTTCATGGTCTTTCAACACTCGTCCGTGTTTATTTCAGGTTAATCAATACTCATTCGTATTGATCCCAGAACGTGTAGACACTCGTTCGTGGTCTTTCAACACTCGTCTGTGTTTGTTTTAGGTTAATTAATACTCGTTCGTATTGATCTTAGAATGTGTAGACACTCGTCTGTGGTCTTTCAACACTCGTCCGTGTTTGTTTCAGGTTAATCAATAATCGTTCGTATTGATCCTAGAATGTGTATACACTCGTCTGTGGTCTTTCAACACTAGTCCGTTTTTGTTTCAGGTTAATCAATACTCGTTCGTATTGATCCTAGACCGTGTAGACACTCGTCTGTGGTCTTTCAACACTCGCCCGTGTTTGTTCAAGTTCATTAATACTCGTTCGTATTGATCCTAGAACGTGTAGACACTCGTCCGTGTTTGTTTCAGGTTAATCAATACTCGTTCGTATTGATCCTAGACCGTGTAGACACTCGTCTGTGGTCTTTCAACACTCGTCCGTGTTTGTTCAGGTTCATCAATACTCGTTCGTATTGATCCTAGAACGTGTAGACACTCGTCCGTGGTCTTTCAACACTCGTCCGTGTTTGTTTTAGGTTAATCAATACTCGTTCGTATTGATCCTAGAACGTGTAGACACTCGCCTGTTGTCTTTCAACACGCGTCCGTGTTTGTTTCAGGTTAATCAATAATCGTTCATATTGATCCTAGAATGTGTATACACTCGTCCGTGGTCTTTCAACACTCGTCCGTGTTTGTTTCAGGTTAATCAATACTCGTTCGTATTGATGCTAGAACGTGTAGACACTCGTTCGTGGTCTTTCAACACTCGTCCGTGTTTGTTTCAGGTTAATCAATACTCGTTCGTATTGATCCTAGAACGTGTAGACACTCGTCCGTGGTCTTTCAACACTCGTCCGTGTTTGTTTCAGGTTAATCAATACTCGTTCGTATTGATCCTAGAACGTGTAGACACTCGCCTGTTGTCTTTCAACACGCGTCCGTGTTTGTTTCAGGTTAATCAATAATCGTTCATATTGATCCTAGAATGTGTATACACTCGTCCGTGGTCTTTCAACACTCGTCCGTGTTTGTTTCAGGTTAATCAATACTCGTTCGTATTGATGCTAGAACGTGTAGACACTCGTTCGTGGTCTTTCAACACTCGTCCGTGTTTGTTTCAGGTTAATCAATACTCGTTCGTTTTGATCCTAGAACGTGTAGACACTCGTCTGTGGTCTTTCAACACTCGTCCGTGTTTGTTCAGGTTAATCAATACTCGTTCGTATTGATCCTAGAACGTGTAGACACTCGTCCGTGGTCTTTCAACACTCGTCCGTGTTTGTTTCAGGTTAATCAATACTCGTTCGTATTGATCCTAGAACGTGTAGACACTCGTCTGTGGTCTTTCAACACTCGTCCGTGTTTGTTTCAGGTTAATCAATACTCGTTCGTATTGATCCTAGAACGTGTAGACACTCGTTCATGGTCTTTCAACACTCGTCCGTGTTTGTTTCAGGTTAATCAATACTCGTTCGTATTGATCCTAGAACGTGTAGACACTCGTCCGTGGTCTTTCAACACTCGTCCGTGTTTGTTTCAGGTTAATCAATACTCGTTTGTATTGATTCTAGAACGTGTAGACACTCGTTCATGGTCTTTCAACACTCGTCCGTGTTTATTTCAGGTTAATCAATACTCATTCGTATTGATCCCAGAACGTGTAGACACTCGTTCGTGGTCTTTCAACACTCGTCTGTGTTTGTTTTAGGTTAATTAATACTCGTTCGTATTGATCTTAGAATGTGTAGACACTCGTCTGTGGTCTTTCAACACTCGTCCGTGTTTGTTTCAGGTTAATCAATAATCGTTCGTATTGATCCTAGAATGTGTATACACTCGTCTGTGGTCTTTCAACACTAGTCCGTGTTTGTTTCAGGTTAATCAATACTCGTTCGTATTGATCCTAGACCGTGTAGACACTCGTCTGTGGTCTTTCAACACTCGCCCGTGTTTGTTCAAGTTCATTAATACTCGTTCGTATTGATCCTAGAACGTGTAGACACTCGTCCGTGTTTGTTTCAGGTTAATCAATACTCGTTCGTATTGATCCTAGACCGTGTAGACACTCGTCTGTGGTCTTTCAACACTCGTCCGTGTTTGTTCAGGTTCATCAATACTCGTTCGTATTGATCCTAGAACGTGTAGACACTCGTCCGTGGTCTTTCAACACTCGTCCGTGTTTGTTTCAGGTTAATCAATACTCGTTCGTATTGATCCTAGAACGTGTAGACACTCGCCTGTTGTCTTTCAACACGCGTCCGTGTTTGTTTCAGGTTAATCAATAATCGTTCATATTGATCCTAGAATGTGTATACACTCGTCCGTGGTCTTTCAACACTCGTCCGTGTTTGTTTCAGGTTAATCAATACTCGTTCGTATTGATGCTAGAACGTGTAGACACTCGTTCGTGGTCTTTCAACACTCGTCCGTGTTTGTTTCAGGTTAATCAATACTCGTTCGTATTGATCCTAGAACGTGTAGACACTCGTCCGTGGTCTTTCAACACTCGTCCGTGTTTGTTTCAGGTTAATCAATACTCGTTCGTATTGATCCTAGAACGTGTAGACACTCGCCTGTTGTCTTTCAACACGCGTCCGTGTTTGTTTCAGGTTAATCAATAATCGTTCATATTGATCCTAGAATGTGTATACACTCGTCCGTGGTCTTTCAACACTCGTCCGTGTTTGTTTCAGGTTAATCAATACTCGTTCGTATTGATGCTAGAACGTGTAGACACTCGTTCGTGGTCTTTCAACACTCGTCCGTGTTTGTTTCAGGTTAATCAATACTCGTTCGTTTTGATCCTAGAACGTGTAGACACTCGTCTGTGGTCTTTCAACACTCGTCCGTGTTTGTTCAGGTTAATCAATACTCGTTCGTATTGATCCTAGAACGTGTAGACACTCGTCCGTGGTCTTTCAACACTCGTCCGTGTTTGTTTCAGGTTAATCAATACTCGTTCGTATTGATCCTAGAACGTGTAGACACTCGTCTGTGGTCTTTCAACACTCGTCCGTGTTTGTTTCAGGTTAATCAATACTCGTTCGTATTGATCCTAGAACGTGTAGACACTCGTTCATGGTCTTTCAACACTCGTCCGTGTTTGTTTCAGGTTAATCAATACTCGTTCGTATTGATCCTAGAACGTGTAGACACTCGCCTGTTGTCTTTCAACACTCGTCCGTGTTTGTTTCAGGTTAATCAATAATCGTTCATATTGATCCTAGAATGTGTATACACTCGTCCGTGGTCTTTCAACACTCGTCCGTGTTTGTTTCAGGTTAATCAATGCTCGTTCGTATTGATGCTAGAACGTGTAGACACTCGTTCGTGGTCTTTCAACACTCGTCTGTGTTTGTCTCAGGTTAATCAATACTCGTTCGTTTTGATCCTAGAACGTGTAGACACTCGTCTGTGGTCTTTCAACACTCGTCCGTGTTTGTTTTAGGTTAATCAATACTCGTTCGTATTGATCCTAGAACGTGTAGACACTCGTTTATGGTCTTTCAACAGTCGTCCGTGTTTATTTCAGGTTAATCAATACTTGTTCGTATTGATCCCAGAATGTGTAGACACTCGTTCGTGGACTTTCAACACTCGTCCGTGTTTGTTTCAGGTTAATCAATACTCGTTCGTATTGATCCTAGAACGTGTAGACACTCGCCTGTTGTCTTTCAACACGCGTCCGTGTTTGTTTCAGGTTAATCAATAATCGTTCATATTGATCCTAGAATGTGTATACACTCGTCCGTGGTCTTTCAACACTCGTCCGTGTTTGTTTCAGGTTAATCAATGCTCGTTCGTATTGATGCTAGAACGTGTAGACACTCGTTCGTGGTCTTTCAACACTCGTCTGTGTTTGTCTCAGGTTAATCAATACTCGTTCGTTTTGATCCTAGAACGTGTAGACACTCGTCTGTGGTCTTTCAACACTCGTCCGTGTTTGTTTTAGGTTAATCAATACTCGTTCGTATTGATCCTAGAACGTGTAGACACTCGTTTATGGTCTTTCAACAGTCGTCCGTGTTTATTTCAGGTTAATCAATACTTGTTCGTATTGATCCCAGAATGTGTAGACACTCGTCTGTGGTCTTTCAACACTCGTCCGTGTTTGTTTCAGGTTAATCAATAATCGTTCGTATTGATCCTAGAATGTGTATACACTCGTCTGTGGTCTTTCAACACTAGTCCGTGTTTGTTTCAGGTTAATCAATACTCGTTCGTATTGATCCTAGACCGTGTAGACACTCGTCTGTGGTCTTTCAACACTCGCCCGTGTTTGTTCAAGTTCATTAATACTCGTTCGTATTGATCCTAGAACGTGTAGACACTCGTCCGTGTTTGTTTCAGGTTAATCAATACTCGTTCGTATTGATCCTAGACCGTGTAGACACTCGTCTGTGGTCTTTCAACACTCGTCCGTGTTTGTTCAGGTTCATCAATACTCGTTCGTATTGATCCTAGAACGTGTAGACACTCGTCCGTGGTCTTTCAACACTCGTCCGTGTTTGTTTCAGGTTAATCAATACTCGTTCGTATTGATCCTAGAACGTGTAGACACTCGCCTGTTGTCTTTCAACACGCGTCCGTGTTTGTTTCAGGTTAATCAATAATCGTTCATATTGATCCTAGAATGTGTATACACTCGTCCGTGGTCTTTCAACACTCGTCCGTGTTTGTTTCAGGTTAATCAATACTCGTTCGTATTGATGCTAGAACGTGTAGACACTCGTTCGTGGTCTTTCAACACTCGTCCGTGTTTGTTTCAGGTTAATCAATACTCGTTCGTATTGATCCTAGAACGTGTAGACACTCGTCCGTGGTCTTTCAACACTCGTCCGTGTTTGTTTCAGGTTAATCAATACTCGTTCGTATTGATCCTAGAACGTGTAGACACTCGCCTGTTGTCTTTCAACACGCGTCCGTGTTTGTTTCAGGTTAATCAATAATCGTTCATATTGATCCTAGAATGTGTATACACTCGTCCGTGGTCTTTCAACACTCGTCCGTGTTTGTTTCAGGTTAATCAATACTCGTTCGTATTGATGCTAGAACGTGTAGACACTCGTTCGTGGTCTTTCAACACTCGTCCGTGTTTGTTTCAGGTTAATCAATACTCGTTCGTTTTGATCCTAGAACGTGTAGACACTCGTCTGTGGTCTTTCAACACTCGTCCGTGTTTGTTCAGGTTAATCAATACTCGTTCGTATTGATCCTAGAACGTGTAGACACTCGTCCGTGGTCTTTCAACACTCGTCCGTGTTTGTTTCAGGTTAATCAATACTCGTTCGTATTGATCCTAGAACGTGTAGACACTCGTCTGTGGTCTTTCAACACTCGTCCGTGTTTGTTTCAGGTTAATCAATACTCGTTCGTATTGATCCTAGAACGTGTAGACACTCGTTCATGGTCTTTCAACACTCGTCCGTGTTTGTTTCAGGTTAATCAATACTCGTTCGTATTGATCCTAGAACGTGTAGACACTCGTTCGTGGTCTTTCAACACTCGTCCGTGTTTGTTTCAGGTTAATCAATACTCGTTCGTATTGATCCTAGAACGTGTAGACACTCGTCCGTGGTCTTTCAACACTCGTCCGTGTTTGTTTCAGGTTAATCAATACTCGTTCGTATTGATCCTAGAACGTGTAGACACTCGCCTGTTGTCTTTCAACACGCGTCCGTGTTTGTTTCAGGTTAATCAATAATCGTTCATATTGATCCTAGAATGTGTATACACTCGTCCGTGGTCTTTCAACACTCGTCCGTGTTTGTTTCAGGTTAATCAATACTCGTTCGTATTGATGCTAGAACGTGTAGACACTCGTTCGTGGTCTTTCAACACTCGTCCGTGTTTGTTTCAGGTTAATCAATACTCGTTCGTTTTGATCCTAGAACGTGTAGACACTCGTCTGTGGTCTTTCAACACTCGTCCGTGTTTGTTCAGGTTAATCAATACTCGTTCGTATTGATCCTAGAACGTGTAGACACTCGTCCGTGGTCTTTCAACACTCGTCCGTGTTTGTTTCAGGTTAATCAATACTCATTCGTATTGATCCTAGAACGTGTAGACACTCGTCTGTGGTCTTTCAACACTCGTCCGTGTTTGTTTCAGGTTAATCAATACTCGTTCGTATTGATCCTAGAACGTGTAGACACTCGTTCATGGTCTTTCAACACTCGTCCGTGTTTGTTTCAGGTTAATCAATACTCGTTCGTATTGATCCTAGAACGTGTAGACACTCGCCTGTTATCTTTCAACACTCGTCCGTGTTTGTTTCAGGTTAATCAATAATCGTTCATATTGATCCTAGAATGTGTATACACTCGTCCGTGGTCTTTCAACACTCGTCCGTGTTTGTTCAGGTTAATCAATACTCGTTCGTATTGATCCTAGAACGTGTAGACACTCGTCTGTGGTCTTTCAACACTCGTCCGTGTTTGTTTTAGGTTAATCAATACTCGTTCGTATTGATCCTAGAACGTGTAGACACTCGTTTATGGTCTTTCAACAGTCGTCCGTGTTTATTTCAGGTTAATCAATTCTTGTTCGTATTGATCCCAGAATGTGTAGACACTCGTTCGTGGTCTTTCAACACTCGTCTGTGTTTGTTTTAGGTTAATCAATACTCGTTCGTATTGATCCTAGAATGTGTAGACACTCGTCTGTGGTCTTTCAACACTCGTCCGTGTTTGTTTCAGGTTAATCAATAATCGTTCGTATTGATCCTAGAATGTGTATACACTCGTCTGTGGTCTTTCAACACTAGTCCGTGTTTGTTTCAGGTTAATCAATACTCGTTCGTATTGATCCTAGAACGTGTAGACACTCGTCTGTGGTCTTTCAACACTCGCCCGTGTTTGTTCAGGTTCATTAATACTCGTTCGTATTGATCCTAGAACGTGTAGACACTCGTCCGTGTTTGTTTCAGGTTAATCAATACTCATTCGTATTGATCCTAGAACGTGTAGACACTCGTCTGTGGTCTTTCAACACTCGTCCGTGTTTGTTTCAGGTTAATCAATACTCGTTCGTATTGATCCTAGAACGTGTAGACACTCGTCCGTGGTCTTTCAACACTCGTCCGTGTTTGTTTCAGGTTAATCAATACTCGTTTGTATTGATTCTAGAACGTGTAGACACTCGTTCATGGTCTTTCAACACTCGTCCGTGTTTATTTCAGGTTAATCAATACTCATTCGTATTGATCCCAGAACGTGTAGACACTCGTTCGTGGTCTTTCAACACTCGTCTGTGTTTGTTTTAGGTTAATTAATACTCGTTCGTATTGATCTTAGAATGTGTAGACACTCGTCTGTGGTCTTTCAACACTCGTCCGTGTTTGTTTCAGGTTAATCAATAATCGTTCGTATTGATCCTAGAATGTGTATACACTCGTCTGTGGTCTTTCAACACTAGTCCGTTTTTGTTTCAGGTTAATCAATACTCGTTCGTATTGATCCTAGACCGTGTAGACACTCGTCTGTGGTCTTTCAACACTCGCCCGTGTTTGTTCAAGTTCATTAATACTCGTTCGTATTGATCCTAGAACGTGTAGACACTCGTCCGTGTTTGTTTCAGGTTAATCAATACTCGTTCGTATTGATCCTAGACCGTGTAGACACTCGTCTGTGGTCTTTCAACACTCGTCCGTGTTTGTTCAGGTTCATCAATACTCGTTCGTATTGATCCTAGAACGTGTAGACACTCGTCCGTGGTCTTTCAACACTCGTCCGTGTTTGTTTTAGGTTAATCAATACTCGTTCGTATTGATCCTAGAACGTGTAGACACTCGCCTGTTGTCTTTCAACACGCGTCCGTGTTTGTTTCAGGTTAATCAATAATCGTTCATATTGATCCTAGAATGTGTATACACTCGTCCGTGGTCTTTCAACACTCGTCCGTGTTTGTTTCAGGTTAATCAATACTCGTTCGTATTGATGCTAGAACGTGTAGACACTCGTTCGTGGTCTTTCAACACTCGTCCGTGTTTGTTTCAGGTTAATCAATACTCGTTCGTATTGATCCTAGAACGTGTAGACACTCGTCCGTGGTCTTTCAACACTCGTCCGTGTTTGTTTCAGGTTAATCAATACTCGTTCGTATTGATCCTAGAACGTGTAGACACTCGCCTGTTGTCTTTCAACACGCGTCCGTGTTTGTTTCAGGTTAATCAATAATCGTTCATATTGATCCTAGAATGTGTATACACTCGTCCGTGGTCTTTCAACACTCGTCCGTGTTTGTTTCAGGTTAATCAATACTCGTTCGTATTGATGCTAGAACGTGTAGACACTCGTTCGTGGTCTTTCAACACTCGTCCGTGTTTGTTTCAGGTTAATCAATACTCGTTCGTTTTGATCCTAGAACGTGTAGACACTCGTCTGTGGTCTTTCAACACTCGTCCGTGTTTGTTCAGGTTAATCAATACTCGTTCGTATTGATCCTAGAACGTGTAGACACTCGTCCGTGGTCTTTCAACACTCGTCCGTGTTTGTTTCAGGTTAATCAATACTCGTTCGTATTGATCCTAGAACGTGTAGACACTCGTCTGTGGTCTTTCAACACTCGTCCGTGTTTGTTTCAGGTTAATCAATACTCGTTCGTATTGATCCTAGAACGTGTAGACACTCGTTCATGGTCTTTCAACACTCGTCCGTGTTTGTTTCAGGTTAATCAATACTCGTTCGTATTGATCCTAGAACGTGTAGACACTCGTCCGTGGTCTTTCAACACTCGTCCGTGTTTGTTTCAGGTTAATCAATACTCGTTTGTATTGATTCTAGAACGTGTAGACACTCGTTCATGTTCTTTCAACACTCGTCCGTGTTTATTTCAGGTTAATCAATACTCATTCGTATTGATCCCAGAACGTGTAGACACTCGTTCGTGGTCTTTCAACACTCGTCTGTGTTTGTTTTAGGTTAATTAATACTCGTTCGTATTGATCTTAGAATGTGTAGACACTCGTCTGTGGTCTTTCAACACTCGTCCGTGTTTGTTTCAGGTTAATCAATAATCGTTCGTATTGATCCTAGAATGTGTATACACTCGTCTGTGGTCTTTCAACACTAGTCCGTGTTTGTTTCAGGTTAATCAATACTCGTTCGTATTGATCCTAGACCGTGTAGACACTCGTCTGTGGTCTTTCAACACTCGCCCGTGTTTGTTCAAGTTCATTAATACTCGTTCGTATTGATCCTAGAACGTGTAGACACTCGTCCGTGTTTGTTTCAGGTTAATCAATACTCGTTCGTATTGATCCTAGACCGTGTAGACACTCGTCTGTGGTCTTTCAACACTCGTCCGTGTTTGTTCAGGTTCATCAATACTCGTTCGTATTGATCCTAGAACGTGTAGACACTCGTCCGTGGTCTTTCAACACTCGTCCGTGTTTGTTTCAGGTTAATCAATACTCGTTCGTATTGATCCTAGAACGTGTAGACACTCGCCTGTTGTCTTTCAACACGCGTCCGTGTTTGTTTCAGGTTAATCAATAATCGTTCATATTGATCCTAGAATGTGTATACACTCGTCCGTGGTCTTTCAACACTCGTCCGTGTTTGTTTCAGGTTAATCAATACTCGTTCGTATTGATGCTAGAACGTGTAGACACTCGTTCGTGGTCTTTCAACACTCGTCCGTGTTTGTTTCAGGTTAATCAATACTCGTTCGTATTGATCCTAGAACGTGTAGACACTCGTCCGTGGTCTTTCAACACTCGTCCGTGTTTGTTTCAGGTTAATCAATACTCGTTCGTATTGATCCTAGAACGTGTAGACACTCGCCTGTTGTCTTTCAACACGCGTCCGTGTTTGTTTCAGGTTAATCAATAATCGTTCATATTGATCCTAGAATGTGTATACACTCGTCCGTGGTCTTTCAACACTCGTCCGTGTTTGTTTCAGGTTAATCAATACTCGTTCGTATTGATGCTAGAACGTGTAGACACTCGTTCGTGGTCTTTCAACACTCGTCCGTGTTTGTTTCAGGTTAATCAATACTCGTTCGTTTTGATCCTAGAACGTGTAGACACTCGTCTGTGGTCTTTCAACACTCGTCCGTGTTTGTTCAGGTTAATCAATACTCGTTCGTATTGATCCTAGAACGTGTAGACACTCGTCCGTGGTCTTTCAACACTCGTCCGTGTTTGTTTCAGGTTAATCAATACTCGTTCGTATTGATCCTAGAACGTGTAGACACTCGTCTGTGGTCTTTCAACACTCGTCCGTGTTTGTTTCAGGTTAATCAATACTCGTTCGTATTGATCCTAGAACGTGTAGACACTCGTTCATGGTCTTTCAACACTCGTCCGTGTTTGTTTCAGGTTAATCAATACTCGTTCGTATTGATCCTAGAACGTGTAGACACTCGCCTGTTGTCTTTCAACACTCGTCCGTGTTTGTTTCAGGTTAATCAATAATCGTTCATATTGATCCTAGAATGTGTATACACTCGTCCGTGGTCTTTCAACACTCGTCCGTGTTTGTTTCAGGTTAATCAATGCTCGTTCGTATTGATGCTAGAACGTGTAGACACTCGTTCGTGGTCTTTCAACACTCGTCTGTGTTTGTCTCAGGTTAATCAATACTCGTTCGTTTTGATCCTAGAACGTGTAGACACTCGTCTGTGGTCTTTCAACACTCGTCCGTGTTTGTTTTAGGTTAATCAATACTCGTTCGTATTGATCCTAGAACGTGTAGACACTCGTTTATGGTCTTTCAACAGTCGTCCGTGTTTATTTCAGGTTAATCAATACTTGTTCGTATTGATCCCAGAATGTGTAGACACTCGTTCGTGGACTTTCAACACTCGTCCGTGTTTGTTTCAGGTTAATCAATACTCGTTCGTATTGATCCTAGAACGTGTAGACACTCGCCTGTTGTCTTTCAACACGCGTCCGTGTTTGTTTCAGGTTAATCAATAATCGTTCATATTGATCCTAGAATGTGTATACACTCGTCCGTGGTCTTTCAACACTCGTCCGTGTTTGTTTCAGGTTAATCAATACTCGTTCGTATTGATGCTAGAACGTGTAGGCACTCGTTCGTGGTCTTTCAACACTCGTCCGTGTTTGTTTCAGGTTAATCAATACTCGTTCGTATTGATCCTAGAACGTGTAGACACTCGTCCGTGGTCTTTCAACACTCGTCCGTGTTTGTTTCAGGTTAATCAATACTCGTTCGTATTGATCCTAGAACGTGTAGACACTCGCCTGTTGTCTTTCAACACGCGTCCGTGTTTGTTTCAGGTTAATCAATAATCGTTCATATTGATCCTAGAATGTGTATACACTCGTCCGTGGTCTTTCAACACTCGTCCGTGTTTGTTTCAGGTTAATCAATACTCGTTCGTATTGATGCTAGAACGTGTAGACACTCGTTCGTGGTCTTTCAACACTCGTCCGTGTTTGTTTCAGGTTAATCAATACTCGTTCGTTTTGATCCTAGAACGTGTAGACACTCGTCTGTGGTCTTTCAACACTCGTCCGTGTTTGTTCAGGTTAATCAATACTCGTTCGTATTGATCCTAGAACGTGTAGACACTCGTCCGTGGTCTTTCAACACTCGTCCGTGTTTGTTTCAGGTTAATCAATACTCGTTCGTATTGATCCTAGAACGTGTAGACACTCGTCTGTGGTCTTTCAACACTCGTCCGTGTTTGTTTCAGGTTAATCAATACTCGTTCGTATTGATCCTAGAACGTGTAGACACTCGCCTGTTGTCTTTCAACACTCGTCCGTGTTTGTTTCAGGTTAATCAATAATCGTTCATATTGATCCTAGAATGTGTATACACTCGTCCGTGGTCTTTCAACACTCGTCCGTGTTTGTTTCAGGTTAATCAATGCTCGTTCGTATTGATGCTAGAACGTGTAGACACTCGTTCGTGGTCTTTCAACACTCGTCTGTGTTTGTCTCAGGTTAATCAATACTCGTTCGTTTTGATCCTAGAACGTGTAGACACTCGTCTGTGGTCTTTCAACACTCGTCCGTGTTTGTTTTAGGTTAATCAATACTCGTTCGTATTGATCCTAGAACGTGTAGACACTCGTTTATGGTCTTTCAACAGTCGTCCGTGTTTATTTCAGGTTAATCAATACTTGTTCGTATTGATCCCAGAATGTGTAGACACTCGTTCGTGGACTTTCAACACTCGTCCGTGTTTGTTTCAGGTTAATCAATACTCGTTCGTATTGATCCTAGAACGTGTAGACACTCGCCTGTTGTCTTTCAACACGCGTCCGTGTTTGTTTCAGGTTAATCAATAATCGTTCATATTGATCCTAGAATGTGTATACACTCGTCCGTGGTCTTTCAACACTCGTCCGTGTTTGTTTCAGGTTAATCAATACTCGTTCGTATTGATGCTAGAACGTGTAGGCACTCGTTCGTGGTCTTTCAACACTCGTCCGTGTTTGTTTCAGGTTAATCAATACTCGTTCGTATTGATCCTAGAACGTGTAGACACTCGTCCGTGGTCTTTCAACACTCGTCCGTGTTTGTTTCAGGTTAATCAATACTCGTTCGTATTGATCCTAGAACGTGTAGACACTCGCCTGTTGTCTTTCAACACGCGTCCGTGTTTGTTTCAGGTTAATCAATAATCGTTCATATTGATCCTAGAATGTGTATACACTCGTCCGTGGTCTTTCAACACTCGTCCGTGTTTGTTTCAGGTTAATCAATACTCGTTCGTATTGATGCTAGAACGTGTAGACACTCGTTCGTGGTCTTTCAACACTCGTCCGTGTTTGTTTCAGGTTAATCAATACTCGTTCGTTTTGATCCTAGAACGTGTAGACACTCGTCTGTGGTCTTTCAACACTCGTCCGTGTTTGTTCAGGTTAATCAATACTCGTTCGTATTGATCCTAGAACGTGTAGACACTCGTCCGTGTTTGTTTCAGGTTAATCAATACTCGTTCGTATTGATCCTAGAACGTGTAGACACTCGTCTGTGGTCTTTCAACACTCGTCCGTGTTTGTTTCAGGTTAATCAATACTCGTTCGTATTGATCCTAGAACGTGTAGACACTCGCCTGTTGTCTTTCAACACTCGTCCGTGTTTGTTTCAGGTTAATCAATAATCGTTCATATTGATCCTAGAATGTGTATACACTCGTCCGTGGTCTTTCAACACTCGTCCGTGTTTGTTTCAGGTTAATCAATGCTCGTTCGTATTGATGCTAGAACGTGTAGACACTCGTTCGTGGTCTTTCAACACTCGTCTGTGTTTGTCTCATTTTAATCAATACTCGTTCGTATTGATCCTAGAACGTGTAGACACTCGTCTGTGGTCTTTCAACACTCGTCCGTGTTTGTTTTAGGTTAATCAATACTCGTTCGTATTGATCCTAGAACGTGTAGACACTCGTTTATGGTCTTTCAACAGTCGTCCGTGTTTATTTCAGGTTAATCAATACTTGTTCGTATTGATCCCAGAATGTGTAGACACTCGTTCGTGGACTTTCAACACTCGTCTGTGTTTGTTTTAGGTTAATCAATACTCGTTCGTATTGATCATAGAATGTGTAGACACTCGTCTGTGGTCTTTCAACACTCGTCCGTGTTTGTTTCAGGTTAATCAATAATCGTTCGTATTGATCCTAGAATGTGTATACACTCGTCTGTGGTCTTTCAACACTAGTCCGTGTTTGTTTCAGGTTAATCAATACTCGTTCGTATTGATCCTAGACCGTGTAGACACTCGTCTGTGGTCTTTCAACACTCGCCCGTGTTTGTTCAGGTTCATTAATACTCGTTCGTATTGATCTTAGAACGTGTAGACACTCGTCCGTGTTTGTTTCAGGTTAATCAATACTCATTCGTATTGATCCTAGAACGTGTAGACACTCGTCTGTGGTCTTTCAACACTCGTCCGTGTTTGTTTCAGGTTAATCAATACTCGTTCGTATTGATCCTAGAATGTGTAGACACTCGTCTTTGGTCTTTCAACACTCGTCCGTGTTTGTTTCAGGTTAATCAATACTCGTTCGTATTGATCCTAGAACGTGTAGACACTCGTTCATGGTCTTTCAACACTCGTCCGTGTTTATTTCAGGTTAATCAATACTCATTCGTATTGATCCCAGAACGTGTAGACACTCGTTCGTGGTCTTTCAACACTCGTCTGTGTTTGTTTTAGGTTAATTAATACTCGTTCGTATTGATCCTAGAATGTGTAGACACTCGTCTGTGGTCTTTCAACACTCGTCCGTGTTTGTTTCAGGTTAATCAATAATCGTTCGTATTGATCCTAGAATGTGTATACACTCGTCTGTGGTCTTTCAACACTAGTCCGTGTTTGTTTCAGGTTAATCAATACTCGTTTGTATTGATCCTAGACCGTGTAGACACTCGTCTGTGGTCTTTCAACACTCGCCCGTGTTTGTTCAGGTTCATTAATACTCGTTCGTATTGATCCTAGAACGTGTAGACACTCGTCCGTGTTTGTTTCAGGTTAATCAATACTCATTCGTATTGATCCTAGAACGTGTAGACACTCGTCTGTGGTCTTTCAACACTCGTCCGTGTTTGTTTCAGGTTAATCAATACTCGTTCGTATTGATCCTAGAACGTGTAGACACTCGTCTGTGGTCTTTCAACACTCGTCCGTGCTTGTTTCAGGTTAATCAATACTCGTTCGTATTGATCCTAGAACGTGTAGACACTCGTTCATGGTCTTTCAACACTCGTCCGTGTTTATTTCAGGTTAATCAATACTCATTCGTATTGATCCCAGAACGTGTAGACACTCGTTCGTGGTCTTTCAACACTCGTCTGTGTTTGTTTCAGGTTAATCAATACTCGTTCGTATTGATCCTAGAACGTGCAGACACTCGTTCATGGTCTTTCAACACTCGTCCGTGTTTGTTTCAGGTTAATCAATACTCGTTCGTATTGATCCTAGAACGTGTAGACACTCGCCTGTTGTCTTTCAACACTCGTCCGTGTTTGTTTCAGGTTAATCAATAATCGTTTATATTGATCCTAGAATGTGTATACACTCGTCCGTGGTCTTTCAACACTCGTCCGTGTTTGTTTCAGGTTAATCAATACTCGTTCGTATTGATGTTAGAACGTGTAGACACTCGTTCGTGGTCTTTCAACACTCGTCCGTGTTTGTTTCAGGTTAATCAATACTCGTTCGTTTTGATCCTAGAACGTGTAGACACTCGTCTGTGGTCTTTCAACACTCGTCCGTGTTTGTTCAGGTTAATCAATACTCGTTCGTATTGATCCTAGAACGTGTAGACACTCGTCTGTGGTCTTTCAACACTCGTCCGTGTTTGTTTCAGGTTAATCAATACTCGTTCGTATTGATCCTAGAACGTGTAGACACTCGCCTGTTGTCTTTCAACACTCGTCCGTGTTTGTTTCAGGTTAATCAATAATCGTTCATATTGATCCTAGAATGTGTATACACTCGTCCGTGGTCTTTCAACACTCGTCCGTGTTTGTTTCAGGTTAATCAATACTCGTTCGTATTGATGCTAGAACGTGTAGGCACTCGTTCGTGGTCTTTCAACACTCGTCCGTGTTTGTTTCAGGTTAATCAATACTCGTTCGTATTGATCCTAGAACGTGTAGACACTCGTCCGTGGTCTTTCAACACTCGTCCGTGTTTGTTTCAGGTTAATCAATACTCGTTCGTATTGATCCTAGAACGTGTAGACACTCGCCTGTTGTCTTTCAACACGCGTCCGTGTTTGTTTCAGGTTAATCAATAATCGTTCATATTGATCCTAGAATGTGTATACACTCGTCCGTGGTCTTTCAACACTCGTCCGTGTTTGTTTCAGGTTAATCAATACTCGTTCGTATTGATGCTAGAACGTGTAGACACTCGTTCGTGGTCTTTCAACACTCGTCCGTGTTTGTTTCAGGTTAATCAATACTCGTTCGTTTTGATCCTAGAACGTGTAGACACTCGTCTGTGGTCTTTCAACACTCGTCCGTGTTTGTTCAGGTTAATCAATACTCGTTCGTATTGATCCTAGAACGTGTAGACACTCGTCCGTGTTTGTTTCAGGTTAATCAATACTCGTTCGTATTGATCCTAGAACGTGTAGACACTCGTCTGTGGTCTTTCAACACTCGTCCGTGTTTGTTTCAGGTTAATCAATACTCGTTCGTATTGATCCTAGAACGTGTAGACACTCGCCTGTTGTCTTTCAACACTCGTCCGTGTTTGTTTCAGGTTAATCAATAATCGTTCATATTGATCCTAGAATGTGTATACACTCGTCCGTGGTCTTTCAACACTCGTCCGTGTTTGTTTCAGGTTAATCAATGCTCGTTCGTATTGATGCTAGAACGTGTAGACACTCGTTCGTGGTCTTTCAACACTCGTCTGTGTTTGTCTCATTTTAATCAATACTCGTTCGTATTGATCCTAGAACGTGTAGACACTCGTCTGTGGTCTTTCAACACTCGTCCGTGTTTGTTTTAGGTTAATCAATACTCGTTCGTATTGATCCTAGAACGTGTAGACACTCGTTTATGGTCTTTCAACAGTCGTCCGTGTTTATTTCAGGTTAATCAATACTTGTTCGTATTGATCCCAGAATGTGTAGACACTCGTTCGTGGACTTTCAACACTCGTCTGTGTTTGTTTTAGGTTAATCAATACTCGTTCGTATTGATCATAGAATGTGTAGACACTCGTCTGTGGTCTTTCAACACTCGTCCGTGTTTGTTTCAGGTTAATCAATAATCGTTCGTATTGATCCTAGAATGTGTATACACTCGTCTGTGGTCTTTCAACACTAGTCCGTGTTTGTTTCAGGTTAATCAATACTCGTTCGTATTGATCCTAGACCGTGTAGACACTCGTCTGTGGTCTTTCAACACTCGCCCGTGTTTGTTCAGGTTCATTAATACTCGTTCGTATTGATCTTAGAACGTGTAGACACTCGTCCGTGTTTGTTTCAGGTTAATCAATACTCATTCGTATTGATCCTAGAACGTGTAGACACTCGTCTGTGGTCTTTCAACACTCGTCCGTGTTTGTTTCAGGTTAATCAATACTCGTTCGTATTGATCCTAGAATGTGTAGACACTCGTCTTTGGTCTTTCAACACTCGTCCGTGTTTGTTTCAGGTTAATCAATACTCGTTCGTATTGATCCTAGAACGTGTAGACACTCGTTCATGGTCTTTCAACACTCGTCCGTGTTTATTTCAGGTTAATCAATACTCATTCGTATTGATCCCAGAACGTGTAGACACTCGTTCGTGGTCTTTCAACACTCGTCTGTGTTTGTTTTAGGTTAATTAATACTCGTTCGTATTGATCCTAGAATGTGTAGACACTCGTCTGTGGTCTTTCAACACTCGTCCGTGTTTGTTTCAGGTTAATCAATAATCGTTCGTATTGATCCTAGAATGTGTATACACTCGTCTGTGGTCTTTCAACACTAGTCCGTGTTTGTTTCAGGTTAATCAATACTCGTTTGTATTGATCCTAGACCGTGTAGACACTCGTCTGTGGTCTTTCAACACTCGCCCGTGTTTGTTCAGGTTCATTAATACTCGTTCGTATTGATCCTAGAACGTGTAGACACTCGTCCGTGTTTGTTTCAGGTTAATCAATACTCATTCGTATTGATCCTAGAACGTGTAGACACTCGTCTGTGGTCTTTCAACACTCGTCCGTGTTTGTTTCAGGTTAATCAATACTCGTTCGTATTGATCCTAGAACGTGTAGACACTCGTCTGTGGTCTTTCAACACTCGTCCGTGCTTGTTTCAGGTTAATCAATACTCGTTCGTATTGATCCTAGAACGTGTAGACACTCGTTCATGGTCTTTCAACACTCGTCCGTGTTTATTTCAGGTTAATCAATACTCATTCGTATTGATCCCAGAACGTGTAGACACTCGTTCGTGGTCTTTCAACACTCGTCTGTGTTTGTTTCAGGTTAATCAATACTCGTTCGTATTGATCCTAGAACGTGCAGACACTCGTTCATGGTCTTTCAACACTCGTCCGTGTTTGTTTCAGGTTAATCAATACTCGTTCGTATTGATCCTAGAACGTGTAGACACTCGCCTGTTGTCTTTCAACACTCGTCCGTGTTTGTTTCAGGTTAATCAATAATCGTTTATATTGATCCTAGAATGTGTATACACTCGTCCGTGGTCTTTCAACACTCGTCCGTGTTTGTTTCAGGTTAATCAATACTCGTTCGTATTGATGTTAGAACGTGTAGACACTCGTTCGTGGTCTTTCAACACTCGTCCGTGTTTGTTTCAGGTTAATCAATACTCGTTCGTTTTGATCCTAGAACGTGTAGACACTCGTCTGTGGTCTTTCAACACTCGTCCGTGTTTGTTCAGGTTAATCAATACTCGTTCGTATTGATCCTAGAACGTGTAGACACTCGTCTGTGGTCTTTCAACACTCGTCCGTGTTTGTTTCAGGTTAATCAATACTCGTTCGTATTGATCCTAGAACGTGTAGACACTCGCCTGTTGTCTTTCAACACTCGTCCGTGTTTGTTTCAGGTTAATCAATAATCGTTCATATTGATCCTAGAATGTGTATACACTCGTCCGTGGTCTTTCAACACTCGTCCGTGTTTGTTTCAGGTTAATCAATGCTCGTTCGTATTGATGCTAGAACGTGTAGACACTCGTTCGTGGTCTTTCAACACTCGTCTGTGTTTGTCTCAGGTTAATCAATACTCGTTCGTATTGATCCTAGAACGTGTAGACACTCGTCTGTGGTCTTTCAACACTCGTCCGTGTTTGTTTTAGGTTAATCAATACTCGTTCGTATTGATCCTAGAACGTGTAGACACTCGTTTATGGTCTTTCAACAGTCGTCCGTGTTTATTTCAGGTTAATCAATACTTGTTCGTATTGATCCCAGAATGTGTAGACACTCGTTCGTGGACTTTCAACACTCGTCTGTGTTTGTTTTAGGTTAATCAATACTCGTTCGTATTGATCATAGAATGTGTAGACACTCGTCTGTGGTCTTTCAACACTCGTCCGTGTTTGTTTCAGGTTAATCAATAATCGTTCGTATTGATCCTAGAATGTGTATACACTCGTCTGTGGTCTTTCAACACTAGTCCGTGTTTGTTTCAGGTTAATCAATACTCGTTCGTATTGATCCTAGACCGTGTAGACACTCGTCTGTGGTCTTTCAACACTCGCCCGTGTTTGTTCAGGTTCATTAATACTCGTTCGTATTGATCTTAGAACGTGTAGACACTCGTCCGTGTTTGTTTCAGGTTAATCAATACTCATTCGTATTGATCCTAGAACGTGTAGACACTCGTCTGTGGTCTTTCAACACTCGTCCGTGTTTGTTTCAGGTTAATCAATACTCGTTCGTATTGATCCTAGAATGTGTAGACACTCGTCTTTGGTCTTTCAACACTCGTCCGTGTTTGTTTCAGGTTAATCAATACTCGTTCGTATTGATCCTAGAACGTGTAGACACTCGTTCATGGTCTTTCAACACTCGTCCGTGTTTATTTCAGGTTAATCAATACTCATTCGTATTGATCCCAGAACGTGTAGACACTCGTTCGTGGTCTTTCAACACTCGTCTGTGTTTGTTTTAGGTTAATTAATACTCGTTCGTATTGATCCTAGAATGTGTAGACACTCGTCTGTGGTCTTTCAACACTCGTCCGTGTTTGTTTCAGGTTAATCAATAATCGTTCGTATTGATCCTAGAATGTGTATACACTCGTCTGTGGTCTTTCAACACTAGTCCGTGTTTGTTTCAGGTTAATCAATACTCGTTCGTATTGATCCTAGACCGTGTAGACACTCGTCTGTGGTCTTTCAACACTCGCCCGTGTTTGTTCAGGTTCATTAATACTCGTTCGTATTGATCCTAGAACGTGTAGACACTCGTCCGTGTTTGTTTCAGGTTAATCAATACTCATTCGTATTGATCCTAGAACGTGTAGACACTCGTCTGTGGTCTTTCAACACTCGTCCGTGTTTGTTTCAGGTTAATCAATACTCGTTCGTATTGATCCTAGAACGTGTAGACACTCGTCTGTGGTCTTTCAACACTCGTCCGTGCTTGTTTCAGGTTAATCAATACTCGTTCGTATTGATCCTAGAACGTGTAGACACTCGTTCATGGTCTTTCAACACTCGTCCGTGTTTATTTCAGGTTAATCAATACTCATTCGTATTGATCCCAGAACGTGTAGACACTCGTTCGTGGTCTTTCAACACTCGTCTGTGTTTGTTTCAGGTTAATCAATACTCGTTCGTATTGATCCTAGAACGTGCAGACACTCGTTCATGGTCTTTCAACACTCGTCCGTGTTTGTTTCAGGTTAATCAATACTCGTTCGTATTGATCCTAGAACGTGTAGACACTCGCCTGTTGTCTTTCAACACTCGTCCGTGTTTGTTTCAGGTTAATCAATAATCGTTTATATTGATCCTAGAATGTGTATACACTCGTCCGTGGTCTTTCAACACTCGTCCGTGTTTGTTTCAGGTTAATCAATACTCGTTCGTATTGATGTTAGAACGTGTAGACACTCGTTCGTGGTCTTTCAACACTCGTCCGTGTTTGTTTCAGGTTAATCAATACTCGTTCGTTTTGATCCTAGAACGTGTAGACACTCGTCTGTGGTCTTTCAACACTCGTCCGTGTTTGTTCAGGTTAATCAATACTCGTTCGTATTGATCCTAGAACATGTAGACACTCGTCCGTGGTCTTTCAACACTCGTCCGTGTTTGTTTCAGGTTAATCAATACTCGTTCGTATTGATCCTAGAACGTGTAGACACTCGTCTGTGGTCTTTCAACACTCGTCCGTGTTTGTTTTAGGTTAATCAATACTCGTTCGTATTGATCCTAGAACGTGTAGACACTCGTTTATGGTCTTTCAACAGTCGTCCGTGTTTATTTCAGGTTAATCAATACTTGTTCGTATTGATCCCAGAATGTGTAGACACTCGTTCGTGGTCTTTCAACACTCGTCTGTGTTTGTTTTAGGTTAATCAATACTCGTTCGTATTGATCCTAGAATGTGTAGACACTCGTCTGTGGTCGTTCAACACTCGTCCGTGTTTCTTTCAGGTTAATCAATAATCGTTCGTATTGATCCTAGAATGTGTATACACTCGTCTGTGGTCTTTCAACACTAGTCCGTGTTTGTTTCAAGTTAATCAATACTCGTTCGTATTGATCCTAGACCGTGTAGACACTCGTCTGTGGTCTTTCAACACTCGCCCGTGTTTGTTCAGGTTCATTTATACTCGTTCGTATTGATCTTAGAACGTGTAGACACTCGTCCGTGTTTGTTTCAGGTTAATCAATACTCATTCGTATTGATCCTAGAACGTGTAGACACTCATCTGTGGTCTTTCAACACTCGTCCGTGTTTGTTTCAGGTTAATCAATACTCGTTCGTATTGATCCTAGAACGTGTAGACACTCGTCCGTGGTCTTTCAACACTCGTCCGTGTTTGTTTCAGGTTAATCAATACTCGTTCGTATTGATCCTAGAACGTGTAGACACTCGTTCATGGTCTTTCAACACTCGTCCGTGTTTATTTCAGGTTAATCAATACTCATTCGTATTGATCCCAGAACGTGTAGACACTCGTTCGTGGTCTTTCAACACTCGTCTGTGTTTGTTTTAGGTTAATTAATACTCGTTCGTATTGATCCTAGAATGTGTAGACACTCGTCTGTGGTCTTTCAACACTCGTCCGTGTTTGTTTCAGGTTAATCAATAATCGTTCGTATTGATCCTAGAATGTGTATACACTCGTCTGTGGTCTTTCAACACTAGTCCGTGTTTGTTTCAGGTTAATCAATACTCGTTCGTATTGATCCTAGACCGTGTAGACACTCGTCTGTGGTCTTTCAACACTCGCCCGTGTTTGTTCAGGTTCATTAATACTCGTTCGTATTGATCCTAGAACGTGTAGACACTCGTCCCTGTTTGTTTCAGGTTAATCAATACTCATTCGTATTGACCCTAGAACGTGTAGACACTCGTCTGTGGTCTTTCAACACTCGTCCGTGTTTGTTTCAGGTTAATCAATACTTGTTCGTATTGATCCTAGAACGTGTAGACACTCGTCTGTGGTCTTTCAACACTCGTCCGTGTTTGTTTCAGGTTAATCAATACTCGTTCGTATTGATCCTAGAACGTGTAGACACTCGTTCATGGTCTTTCAACACTCGTCCGTGTTTATTTCAGGTTAATCAATACTCATTCGTATTGATCCCAGAACGTGTAGACACTCGTTCGTGGTCTTTCAACACTCGTCTGTGTTTGTTTTAGGTTAATTAATACTCGTTCGTATTGATCCTAGAATGTGTAGACACTCGTCTGTGGTCTTTCAACACTCGTCCGTGTTTGTTTCAGGTTAATCAATAATCGTTCGTATTGATCCTAGAATGTGTATACACTCGTCTGTGGTCTTTCAACACTAGTCCGTGTTTGTTTCAGGTTAATCAATACTCGTTCGTATTGATCCTAGACCGTGTAGACACTCGTCTGTGGTCTTTCAACACTCGTCCGTGTTTGTTTCAGGTTAATCAATACTCGTTCGTATTGATCCTAGAACGTGTAGACACTCGTTCATGGTCTTTCAACACTCGTCCGTGTTTATTTCAGGTTAATCAATACTCATTCGTATTGATCCCAGAACGTGTAGACACTCGTTCGTGGTCTTTCAACACTCGTCTGTGTTTGTTTTAGGTTAATTAATACTCGTTCGTATTGATCCTAGAATGTGTAGACACTCGTCTGTGGTCTTTCAACACTCGTCCGTGTTTGTTTCAGGTTAATAAATAATCGTTCGTATTGATCCTAGAATGTGTATACACTCGTCTGTGGTCTTTCAACACTAGTCCGTGTTTGTTTCAGGTTAATCAATACTCGTTCGTATTGATCCTAGACCGTGTAGACACTCGTCTGTGGTCTTTCAACACTCGCCCGTGTTTGTTCAGGTTCATTAATACTCGTTCGTATTGATCCTAGAACGTGTAGACACTCGTCCGTGTTTGTTTCAGGTTAATCAATACTCATTCGTATTGACCCTAGAACGTGTAGACACTCGTCTGTGGTCTTTCAACACTCGTCCGTGTTTGTTTCAGGTTAATCAATACTCGTTCGTATTGATCCTAGAACGTGTAGACACTCGTCTGTGGTCTTTCAACACTCGTCCGTGTTTGTTTCAGGTTAATCAATACTCGTTCGTATTGATCCTAGAACGTGTAGACACTCGTTCATGGTCTTTCAACACTCGTCCGTGTTTATTTCAGGTTAATCAATACTCATTCGTATTGATCCCAGAACGTGTAGACACTCGTTCGTGGTCTTTCAACACTCGTCTGTGTTTGTTTTAGGTTAATTAATACTCGTTCGTATTGATCCTAGAATGTGTAGACACTCGTCTGTGGTCTTTCAACACTCGTCCGTGTTTGTTTCAGGTTAATCAATAATCGTTCGTATTGATCCTAGAATGTGTATACACTCGTCTGTGGTCTTTCAACACTAGTTCGTGTTTGTTTCAGGTTAATCAATACTCGTTCGTATTGATCCTAGACCGTGTAGACACTCGTCTGTGGTCTTTCAACACTCGTCCGTGTTTGTTCAGGTTCATCAATACTCGTTCGTATTGATCCTAGAACGTGTAGACACTCGTCCGTGGTCTTTCAACACTCGTCCGTGTTTGTTTCAGGTTAATCAATACTCGTTCGTATTGATCCTAGAACGTGTAGACACTCGCCTGTTGTCTTTCAACACTCGTCCGTGTTTGTTTCAGGTTAATCAATAATCGTTCATATTGATCCTAGAATGTGTATACACTCGTCCGTGGTCTTTCAACACTCGTCCGTGTTTGTTTCAGGTTAATCAATACTCGTTTGTATTGATGCTAGAACGTGTAGACACTCGTTCGTGGTCTTTCAACACTCGTCCGTGTTTGTTTCAGGTTAATCAATACTCGTTCGTTTTGATCCTAGAACGTGTAGACACTCGTCTATGGTCTTTCAACACTCGTCCGTGTTTGTTGAGGTTAATCAACACTTGTTCGTATTGATCCTAGAACGTGTAGACACTCGTCCGTGGTCTTTCAACACTCGTCCATGTTTGTTTCAGGTTAATCAATACTCATTCGTATTGATCCTAGAACGTGTAGACACTCGTCTGTGGTCTTTCAACACTCGTCCGTGTTTGTTTCAGGTTAATCAATACTCGTTCGTATTGATCCTAGAACGTGTAGACACTCGTCCGTGGTCTTTCAACACTCGTCCGTGTTTGTTTCAGGTTAATCAATACTCGTTCGTATTGATCCTAGAACGTGTAGACACTCGTATGTGGTCTTTCAACACTCGTCCGTGTTTGTTTCAGGTTAATCAATACTCGTTCGTATTGATCCTAGAACGTGTAGACACTCGTCTGTGGTCTTTCAACACTCGTCCGTGTTTGTTTCAGGTTAATCAATACTCGTTCGTATTGATCCTAGAACGTGTAGACACTCGTCTGTGGTCTTTCAACACTCGTCCGTGTTTGTTTTAGGTTAATCAATACTCGTTCGTATTGATCCTAGAACGTATAGACACTCGTTTATGGTCTTTCAACAGTCGTCCGTGTTTGTTTCAGGTTAATCAATACTCGTTCGTATTGATCCTAGAACGTGTAGACACTCGCCTGTTGTCTTTCAACACTCGTCCGTGTTTGTTTCAGGTTAATCAATAATCGTTCATATTGATCCTAGAATGTGTATACACTCGTCCGTGGTCTTTCAACACTCGTCCGTGTTTGTTTCAGGTTAATCAATACTCGTTCGTATTGATGCTAGAACGTGTAGACACTCGTTCGTGGTCTTTCAACACTCGTCCGTGTTTGTTTCAGGTTAATCAATACTCGTTCGTTTTGATCCTAGAACGTGTAGACACTCGTCTGTGGTCTTTCAACACTCGTCCGTGTTTGTTCAGGTTAATCAATACTCGTTCGTATTGATCCTAGACCGTGTAGACACTCGTCTGTGGTCTTTCAACACTCGCCCGTGTTTGTTCAGGTTCATTAATACTCGTTCGTATTGATCCTAGAACGTGTAGACACTCGTCCGTGTTTGTTTCAGGTTAATCAATACTCATTCGTATTGACCCTAGAACGTGTAGACACTCGTCTGTGGTCTTTCAACACTCGTCCGTGTTTGTTTCAGGTTAATCAATACTCGTTCGTATTGATCCTAGAACGTGTAGACACTCGTCTGTGGTCTTTCAACACTCGTCCGTGTTTGTTTCAGGTTAATCAATACTCGTTCGTATTGATCCTAGAACGTGTAGACACTCGTTCATGGTCTTTCAACACTCGTCCGTGTTTATTTCAGGTTAATCAATACTCATTCGTATTGATCCCAGAACGTGTAGACACTCGTTCGTGGTCTTTCAACACTCGTCTGTGTTTGTTTTAGGTTAATTAATACTCGTTCGTATTGATCCTAGAATGTGTAGACACTCGTCTGTGGTCTTTCAACACTCGTCCGTGTTTGTTTCAGGTTAATCAATAATCGTTCGTATTGATCCTAGAATGTGTATACACTCGTCTGTGGTCTTTCAACACTAGTTCGTGTTTGTTTCAGGTTAATCAATACTCGTTCGTATTGATCCTAGACCGTGTAGACACTCGTCTGTGGTCTTTCAACACTCGTCCGTGTTTGTTCAGGTTCATCAATACTCGTTCGTATTGATCCTAGAACGTGTAGACACTCGTCCGTGGTCTTTCAACACTCGTCCGTGTTTGTTTCAGGTTAATCTATACTCGTTCGTATTGATCCTAGAACGTGTAGACACTCGCCTGTTGTCTTTCAACACTCGTCCGTGTTTGTTTCAGGTTAATCAATAATCGTTCATATTGATCCTAGAATGTGTATACACTCGTCCGTGGTCTTTCAACACTCGTCCGTGTTTGTTTCAGGTTAATCAATACTCGTTTGTATTGATGCTAGAACGTGTAGACACTCGTTCGTGGTCTTTCAACACTCGTCCGTGTTTGTTTCAGGTTAATCAATACTCGTTCGTTTTGATCCTAGAACGTGTAGACACTCGTCTATGGTCTTTCAACACTCGTCCGTGTTTGTTGAGGTTAATCAACACTTGTTCGTATTGATCCTAGAACGTGTAGACACTCGTCCGTGGTCTTTCAACACTCGTCCATGTTTGTTTCAGGTTAATCAATACTCATTCGTATTGATCCTAGAACGTGTAGACACTCGTCTGTGGTCTTTCAACACTCGTCCGCGTTTGTTTCAGGTTAATCAATACTCGTTCGTATTGATCCTAGAACGTGTAGACACTCGTCCGTGGTCTTTCAACACTCGTCCGTGTTTGTTTCAGGTTAATCAATACTCGTTCGTATTGATCCTAGAACGTGTAGACACTCGTATGTGGTCTTTCAACACTCGTCCGTGTTTGTTTCAGGTTAATCAATACTCGTTCGTATTGATCCTAGAACGTGTAGACACTCGTCTGTGGTCTTTCAACACTCGTCCGTGTTTGTTTCAGGTTAATCAATACTCGTTCGTATTGATCCTAGAACGTGTAGACACTCGTCTGTGGTCTTTCAACACTCGTCCGTGTTTGTTTTAGGTTAATCAATACTCGTTCGTATTGATCCTAGAACGTATAGACACTCGTTTATGGTCTTTCAACAGTCGTCCGTGTTTGTTTCAGGTTAATCAATACTCGTTCGTATTGATCCTAGAACGTGTAGACACTCGCCTGTTGTCTTTCAACACTCGTCCGTGTTTGTTTCAGGTTAATCAATAATCGTTCATATTGATCCTAGAATGTGTATACACTCGTCCGTGGTCTTTCAACACTCGTCCGTGTTTGTTTCAGGTTAATCAATACTCGTTCGTATTGATGCTAGAACGTGTAGACACTCGTTCGTGGTCTTTCAACACTCGTCCGTGTTTGTTTCAGGTTAATCAATACTCGTTCGTTTTGATCCTAGAACGTGTAGACACTCGTCTGTGGTCTTTCAACACTCGTCCGTGTTTGTTCAGGTTAATCAATACTCGTTCGTATTGATCCTAGAACGTGTAGACACTCGTCTGTGGTCTTTCAACACTCGTCCGTGTTTGTTCAGGTTAATCAATACTCGTTCGTATTGATCCTAGAACGTGTAGACACTCGTCCGTGGTCTTTCAACACTCGTCCGTGTTTGTTTCAGGTTAATCAATACTCGTTCGTATTGATCCTAGAACGTGTAGACACTCGTCTGTGGTCTTTCAACACTCGTCCGTGTTTGTTTCAGGTTAATCAATACTCGTTCGTATTGATCCTAGAACGTGTAGACACTCGTCTGTGGTCTTTCAACACTCGTCCGTGTTTGTTTTAGGTTAATCAATACTCGTTCGTATTGATCCTAGAACGTGTAGACACTCGTTTATGGTCTTTCAACAGTCGTCCGTGTTTATTTTAGGTTAATCAATACTTGTTCGTATTGATCCCAGAATGTGTAGACACTCGTTCGTGGTCTTTCAACACTCGTCTGTGTTTGTTTTAGGTTAATCAATACTCGTTCGTATTGATCCTAGAATGTGTAGACACTCGTCTGTGGTCTTTCAACACTCGTCCGTGTTTGTTTCAGGTTAATCAATAATCGTTCGTATTGATCCTAGAATGTGTATACACTCGTCTGTGGTCTTTCAACACTAGTCCGTGTTTGTTTCAGGTTAATCAATACTCGTTCGTATTGATCCTAGACCGTGTAGACACTCGTCTGTGGTCTTTCAACACTCGTCCGTGTTTGTTCAGGTTCATCAATACTCGTTCGTATTGATCCTAGAACGTGTAGACACTCGTCCGTGGTCTTTCAACACTCGTCCGTGTTTGTTTCAGGTTAATCAATACTCGTTCGTATTGATCCTAGAACGTGTAGACACTCGCCTGTTGTCTTTCAACACTCGTTCGTGTTTGTTTCAGGTTAATCAATAATCGTTCATATTGATCCTAGAATGTGTATACACTCGTCCGTGGTCTTTCAACACTCGTCCGTGTTTGTTTCAGGTTAATCAATACTCGTTCGTATTGATGCTAGAACGTGTAGACACTCGTTCGTGGTCTTTCAACACTCGTCCGTGTTTGTTTCAGGTTAATCAATACTCGTTCGTTTTGATCCTAGAACGTGTAGACACTCGTCTATGGTCTTTCAACACTCGTCCGTGTTTGTTGAGGTTAATCAACACTCGTTCGTATTGATCCTAGAACGTGTAGACACTCGTCCGTGGTCTTTCAACACTCGTCCATGTTTGTTTCAGGTTAATCAATACTCGTTCGTATTGATCCTAGAACGTGTAGACACTCGTCTGTGGTCTTTCAACACTCGTCCGTGTTTGTTTCAGGTTAATCAATACTCGTTCGTATTGATCCTAGAACGTGTAGACACTCGTTCATGGTCTTTCAACACTCGTCCGTGTTTATTTCAGGTTAATCAATACTCATTCGTATTGATCCCAGAACGTGTAGACACTCGATCGTGGTCTTTCAACACTCGTCTGTGTTTGTTTTAGGTTAATTAATACTCGTTCGTATTGATCCTAGAATGTGTAGACACTCGTCTGTGGTCTTTCAACACTCGTCCGTGTTTGTTTCAGGTTAATCAATACTCGTTCGTATTGATGCTAGAACGTGTAGACACTCGTTCGTGGTCTTTCAACACTCGTCCGTGTTTGTTTCAGGTTAATCAATACTCGTTCGTTTTGATCCTAGAACGTGTAGACACTCGTCTGTGGTCTTTCAACAGTCGTCCGTGTTTATTTCAGGTTAATCAATACTTGTTCGTATTGATCCCAGAATGTGTAGACACTCGTTCGTGGTCTTTCAACACTCGTCCGTGTTTGTTTCAGGTTAATCAATACTCGTTCGTTTTGATCCTAGAACGTGTAGACACTCGTCTGTGGTCTTTCAACACTCGTCCGTGTTTGTTCAGGTTAATCAATACTCGTTCGTATTGATCCTAGAACGTGTAGACACTCGTCCGTGGTCTTTCAACACTCGTCCGTGGTTGTTTCAGGTTAATCAATACTCATTCGTATTGATCCTAGAACGTGTAGACACTCGTCTGTGGTCTTTCAACACTCGTCCGTGTTTGTTTCAGGTTAATCAATACTCGTTCATATTGATCCTAGAACGTGTAGACACTCGTTCATGGTCTTTCAACACTCGTCCGTGTTTGTTCAGGTTCATCAATACTCGTTCGTATTGATCCTAGAACGTGTAGACACTCGCCTGTTGTCTTTCAACACTCGTTCGTGTTTGTTTCAGGTTAATCAATAATCGTTCATATTGATCCTAGAATGTGTATACACTCGTCCGTGGTCTTTCAACACTCGTCCGTGTTTGTTTCAGGTTAATCAATACTCGTTCGTATTGATGCTAGAACGTGTAGACACTCGTTCGTGGTCTTTCAACACTTGTCCGTGTTTGTTTCAGGTTAATCAATACTCGTTCGTTTTGATCCTAGAACGTGTAGACACTCGTCTATGGTCTTTCAACACTCGTCCGTGTTTGTTGAGGTTAATCAACACTCGTTCGTATTGATCCTAGAACGTGTAGACACTCGTCTGTGGTCTTTCAACACTAGTCCGTGTTTGTTTCAGGTTAATCAATACTCGTTCGTATTGATCCTAGACCGTGTAGACACTCGTCTGTGGTCTTTCAACACTCGTCCGTGTTTGTTCAGGTTCATCAATACTCGTTCGTATTGATCCTAGAACGTGTAGACACTCGTCCGTGGTCTTTCAACACTCGTCCGTGTTTGTTTCAGGTTAATCAATACTCGTTCGTATTGATCCTAGAACGTGTAGACACTCGCCTGTTGTCTTTCAACACTCGTTCGTGTTTGTTTCAGGTTAATCAATAATCGTTCATATTGATCCTAGAATGTGTATACACTCGTCCGTGGTCTTTCAACACTCGTCCGTGTTTGTTTCAGGTTAATCAATACTCGTTCGTATTGATGCTAGAACGTGTAGACACTCGTTCGTGGTCTTTCAACACTCGTCCGTGTTTGTTTCAGGTTAATCAATACTCGTTCGTTTTGATCCTAGAACGTGTAGACACTCGTCTATGGTCTTTCAACACTCGTCCGTGTTTGTTGAGGTTAATCAACACTCGTTCGTATTGATCCTAGAACGTGTAGACACTCGTCCGTGGTCTTTCAACACTCGTCCATGTTTGTTTCAGGTTAATCAATACTCGTTCGTATTGATCCTAGAACGTGTAGACACTCGTCTGTGGTCTTTCAACACTCGTCCGTGTTTGTTTCAGGTTAATCAATACTCGTTCGTATTGATCCTAGAACGTGTAGACACTCGTTCATGGTCTTTCAACACTCGTCCGTGTTTATTTCAGGTTAATCAATACTCATTCGTATTGATCCCAGAACGTGTAGACACTCGATCGTGGTCTTTCAACACTCGTCTGTGTTTGTTTTAGGTTAATTAATACTCGTTCGTATTGATCCTAGAATGTGTAGACACTCGTCTGTGGTCTTTCAACACTCGTCCGTGTTTGTTTCAGGTTAATCAATACTCGTTCGTATTGATGCTAGAACGTGTAGACACTCGTTCGTGGTCTTTCAACACTCGTCCGTGTTTGTTTCAGGTTAATCAATACTCATTCGTATTGATCCTAGAACGTGTAGACACTCGTCTGTGGTCTTTCAACACTCGTCCGTGTTTGTTTCAGGTTAATCAATACTCGTTCGTATTGATCCTAGAACGTGTAGACACTCGTTCATGGTCTTTCAACACTCGTCCGTGTTTATTTCAGGTTAATCAATACTCATTCGTATTGATCCCAGAACGTGTAGACACTCGATCGTGGTCTTTCAACACTCGTCTGTGTTTGTTTTAGGTTAATCAATACTCGTTCGTTTTGATCCTAGAACGTGTAGACACTCGTCTGTGGTCTTTCAACAGTCGTCCGTGTTTATTTCAGGTTAATCAATACTTGTTCGTATTGATCCCAGAATGTGTAGACACTCGTTCGTGGTCTTTCAACACTCGTCCGTGTTTGTTTCAGGTTAATCAATCCTCGTTCGTTTTGATCCTAGAACGTGTAGACACTCGTCCGTGGTCTTTCAACACTCGTCCATGTTTGTTTCAGGTTAATCAATACTCATTCGTATTGATCCTAGAACGTGTAGACACTCGTCTGTGGTCTTTCAACACTCGTCCGTGTTTGTTTCAGGTTAATCAATACTCGTTCGTATTGATCCTAGAACGTGTAGACACTCGTCCGTGGTCTTTCAACACTCGTCCGTGTTTGTTTCAGGTTAATCAATACTCGTTCGTATTGATCCTAGAACGTGTAGACACTCGTATGTGGTCTTTCAACACTCGTCCGTGTTTGTTTCAGGTTAATCAATACTCGTTCGTATTGATCCTAGAACGTGTAGACACTCGTCTGTGGTCTTTCAACACTCGTCCGTGTTTGTTTCAGGTTAATCAATACTCGTTCGTATTGATCCTAGAACGTGTAGACACTCGTCTGTGGTCTTTCAACACTCGTCCGTGTTTGTTTTAGGTTAATCAATACTCGTTCGTATTGATCCTAGAACGTATAGACACTCGTTTATGGTCTTTCAACAGTCGTCCGTGTTTGTTTCAGGTTAATCAATACTCGTTCGTATTGATCCTAGAACGTGTAGACACTCGCCTGTTGTCTTTCAACACTCGTCCGTGTTTGTTTCAGGTTAATCAATAATCGTTCATATTGATCCTAGAATGTGTATACACTCGTCCGTGGTCTTTCAACACTCGTCCGTGTTTGTTTCAGGTTAATCAATACTCGTTCGTATTGATGCTAGAACGTGTAGACACTCGTTCGTGGTCTTTCAACACTCGTCCGTGTTTGTTTCAGGTTAATCAATACTCGTTCGTTTTGATCCTAGAACGTGTAGACACTCGTCTGTGGTCTTTCAACACTCGTCCGTGTTTGTTCAGGTTAATCAATACTCGTTCGTATTGATCCTAGAACGTGTAGACACTCGTCTGTGGTCTTTCAACACTCGTCCGTGTTTGTTCAGGTTAATCAATACTCGTTCGTATTGATCCTAGAACGTGTAGACACTCGTCCGTGGTCTTTCAACACTCGTCCGTGTTTGTTTCAGGTTAATCAATACTCGTTCGTATTGATCCTAGAACGTGTAGACACTCGTCTGTGGTCTTTCAACACTCGTCCGTGTTTGTTTCAGGTTAATCAATACTCGTTCGTATTGATCCTAGAACGTGTAGACACTCGTCTGTGGTCTTTCAACACTCGTCCGTGTTTGTTTTAGGTTAATCAATACTCGTTCGTATTGATCCTAGAACGTGTAGACACTCGTTTATGGTCTTTCAACAGTCGTCCGTGTTTATTTTAGGTTAATCAATACTTGTTCGTATTGATCCCAGAATGTGTAGACACTCGTTCGTGGTCTTTCAACACTCGTCTGTGTTTGTTTTAGGTTAATCAATACTCGTTCGTATTGATCCTAGAATGTGTAGACACTCGTCTGTGGTCTTTCAACACTCGTCCGTGTTTGTTTCAGGTTAATCAATAATCGTTCGTATTGATCCTAGAATGTGTATACACTCGTCTGTGGTCTTTCAACACTAGTCCGTGTTTGTTTCAGGTTAATCAATACTCGTTCGTATTGATCCTAGACCGTGTAGACACTCGTCTGTGGTCTTTCAACACTCGTCCGTGTTTGTTCAGGTTCATCAATACTCGTTCGTATTGATCCTAGAACGTGTAGACACTCGTCCGTGGTCTTTCAACACTCGTCCGTGTTTGTTTCAGGTTAATCAATACTCGTTCGTATTGATCCTAGAACGTGTAGACACTCGCCTGTTGTCTTTCAACACTCGTTCGTGTTTGTTTCAGGTTAATCAATAATCGTTCATATTGATCCTAGAATGTGTATACACTCGTCCGTGGTCTTTCAACACTCGTCCGTGTTTGTTTCAGGTTAATCAATACTCGTTCGTATTGATGCTAGAACGTGTAGACACTCGTTCGTGGTCTTTCAACACTCGTCCGTGTTTGTTTCAGGTTAATCAATACTCGTTCGTTTTGATCCTAGAACGTGTAGACACTCGTCTATGGTCTTTCAACACTCGTCCGTGTTTGTTGAGGTTAATCAACACTCGTTCGTATTGATCCTAGAACGTGTAGACACTCGTCCGTGGTCTTTCAACACTCGTCCATGTTTGTTTCAGGTTAATCAATACTCGTTCGTATTGATCCTAGAACGTGTAGACACTCGTCTGTGGTCTTTCAACACTCGTCCGTGTTTGTTTCAGGTTAATCAATACTCGTTCGTATTGATCCTAGAACGTGTAGACACTCGTTCATGGTC
Organism: Lathyrus tuberosus; assembly: GCA_022829125.1. Lineage (NCBI taxonomy): Eukaryota > Viridiplantae > Streptophyta > Magnoliopsida > Fabales > Fabaceae > Lathyrus > Lathyrus tuberosus. Next base: position 1,055,243 of record JALAZF010000743.1, on the reverse strand, counting down.
TTTCAACACTCGTCCGTGTTTATTTCAGGTTAATCAATACTCATTCGTATTGATCCCAGAACGTGTAGACACTCGATCGTGGTCTTTCAACACTCGTCTGTGTTTGTTTTAGGTTAATTAATACTCGTTCGTATTGATCCTAGAATGTGTAGACACTCGTCTGTGGTCTTTCAACACTCGTCCGTGTTTGTTTCAGGTTAATCAATACTCGTTCGTATTGATGCTAGAACGTGTAGACACTCGTTCGTGGTCTTTCAACACTCGTCCGTGTTTGTTTCAGGTTAATCAATACTCGTTCGTTTTGATCCTAGAACGTGTAGACACTCGTCTGTGGTCTTTCAACAGTCGTCCGTGTTTATTTCAGGTTAATCAATACTTGTTCGTATTGATCCCAGAATGTGTAGACACTCGTTCGTGGTCTTTCAACACTCGTCCGTGTTTGTTTCAGGTTAATCAATACTCGTTCGTTTTGATCCTAGAACGTGTAGACACTCGTCTGTGGTCTTTCAACACTCGTCCGTGTTTGTTCAGGTTAATCAATACTCGTTCGTATTGATCCTAGAACGTGTAGACACTCGTCCGTGGTCTTTCAACACTCGTCCGTGGTTGTTTCAGGTTAATCAATACTCATTCGTATTGATCCTAGAACGTGTAGACACTCGTCTGTGGTCTTTCAACACTCGTCCGTGTTTGTTTCAGGTTAATCAATACTCGTTCATATTGATCCTAGAACGTGTAGACACTCGTTCATGGTCTTTCAACACTCGTCCGTGTTTGTTCAGGTTCATCAATACTCGTTCGTATTGATCCTAGAACGTGTAGACACTCGCCTGTTGTCTTTCAACACTCGTTCGTGTTTGTTTCAGGTTAATCAATAATCGTTCATATTGATCCTAGAATGTGTATACACTCGTCCGTGGTCTTTCAACACTCGTCCGTGTTTGTTTCAGGTTAATCAATACTCGTTCGTATTGATGCTAGAACGTGTAGACACTCGTTCGTGGTCTTTCAACACTTGTCCGTGTTTGTTTCAGGTTAATCAATACTCGTTCGTTTTGATCCTAGAACGTGTAGACACTCGTCTATGGTCTTTCAACACTCGTCCGTGTTTGTTGAGGTTAATCAACACTCGTTCGTATTGATCCTAGAACGTGTAGACACTCGTCTGTGGTCTTTCAACACTAGTCCGTGTTTGTTTCAGGTTAATCAATACTCGTTCGTATTGATCCTAGACCGTGTAGACACTCGTCTGTGGTCTTTCAACACTCGTCCGTGTTTGTTCAGGTTCATCAATACTCGTTCGTATTGATCCTAGAACGTGTAGACACTCGTCCGTGGTCTTTCAACACTCGTCCGTGTTTGTTTCAGGTTAATCAATACTCGTTCGTATTGATCCTAGAACGTGTAGACACTCGCCTGTTGTCTTTCAACACTCGTTCGTGTTTGTTTCAGGTTAATCAATAATCGTTCATATTGATCCTAGAATGTGTATACACTCGTCCGTGGTCTTTCAACACTCGTCCGTGTTTGTTTCAGGTTAATCAATACTCGTTCGTATTGATGCTAGAACGTGTAGACACTCGTTCGTGGTCTTTCAACACTCGTCCGTGTTTGTTTCAGGTTAATCAATACTCGTTCGTTTTGATCCTAGAACGTGTAGACACTCGTCTATGGTCTTTCAACACTCGTCCGTGTTTGTTGAGGTTAATCAACACTCGTTCGTATTGATCCTAGAACGTGTAGACACTCGTCCGTGGTCTTTCAACACTCGTCCATGTTTGTTTCAGGTTAATCAATACTCGTTCGTATTGATCCTAGAACGTGTAGACACTCGTCTGTGGTCTTTCAACACTCGTCCGTGTTTGTTTCAGGTTAATCAATACTCGTTCGTATTGATCCTAGAACGTGTAGACACTCGTTCATGGTCTTTCAACACTCGTCCGTGTTTATTTCAGGTTAATCAATACTCATTCGTATTGATCCCAGAACGTGTAGACACTCGATCGTGGTCTTTCAACACTCGTCTGTGTTTGTTTTAGGTTAATTAATACTCGTTCGTATTGATCCTAGAATGTGTAGACACTCGTCTGTGGTCTTTCAACACTCGTCCGTGTTTGTTTCAGGTTAATCAATACTCGTTCGTATTGATGCTAGAACGTGTAGACACTCGTTCGTGGTCTTTCAACACTCGTCCGTGTTTGTTTCAGGTTAATCAATACTCATTCGTATTGATCCTAGAACGTGTAGACACTCGTCTGTGGTCTTTCAACACTCGTCCGTGTTTGTTTCAGGTTAATCAATACTCGTTCGTATTGATCCTAGAACGTGTAGACACTCGTTCATGGTCTTTCAACACTCGTCCGTGTTTATTTCAGGTTAATCAATACTCATTCGTATTGATCCCAGAACGTGTAGACACTCGATCGTGGTCTTTCAACACTCGTCTGTGTTTGTTTTAGGTTAATCAATACTCGTTCGTTTTGATCCTAGAACGTGTAGACACTCGTCTGTGGTCTTTCAACAGTCGTCCGTGTTTATTTCAGGTTAATCAATACTTGTTCGTATTGATCCCAGAATGTGTAGACACTCGTTCGTGGTCTTTCAACACTCGTCCGTGTTTGTTTCAGGTTAATCAATCCTCGTTCGTTTTGATCCTAGAACGTGTAGACACTCGTCTGTGGTCTTTCAACACTCGTCCGTGTTTGTTCAGGTTAATCAATACTCGTTCGTATTGATCCTAGAACGTGTAGACACTCGTCCGTGGTCTTTCAACACTCGTCCGTGGTTGTTTCAGGTTAATCAATACTCATTCGTATTGATCCTAGAACGTGTAGACACTCGTCTGTGGTCTTTCAACACTCGTCCGTGTTTGTTTCAGGTTAATCAATACTCGTTCATATTGATCCTAGAACGTGTAGACACTCGTTCATGGTCTTTCAACACTCGTCCGTGTTTGTTCAGGTTCATCAATACTCGTTCGTATTGATCCTAGAACGTGTAGACACTCGCCTGTTGTCTTTCAACACTCGTTCGTGTTTGTTTCAGGTTAATCAATAATCGTTCATATTGATCCTAGAATGTGTATACACTCGTCCGTGGTCTTTCAACACTCGTCCGTGTTTGTTTCAGGTTAATCAATACTCGTTCGTATTGATGCTAGAACGTGTAGACACTCGTTCGTGGTCTTTCAACACTCGTCCGTGTTTGTTTCAGGTTAATCAATACTCGTTCGTTTTGATCCTAGAACGTGTAGACACTCGTCTATGGTCTTTCAACACTCCTCCGTGTTTGTTGAGGTTAATCAACACTCGTTCGTATTGATCCTAGAACGTGTAGACACTCGTCTGTGGTCTTTCAACACTAGTCCGTGTTTGTTTCAGGTTAATCAATACTTGTTCGTATTGATCCTAGACCGTGTAGACACTCGTCTGTGGTCTTTCAACACTCGTCCGTGTTTGTTCAGGTTCATCAATACTCGTTCGTATTGATCCTAGAACGTGTAGACACTCGTCCGTGGTCTTTCAACACTCGTCCGTGTTTGTTTCAGGTTAATCAATACTCGTTCATATTGATCCTAGAACGTGTAGACACTCGCCTGTTGTCTTTCAACACTCGTTCGTGTTTGTTTCAGGTTAATCAATAATCGTTCATATTGATCCTAGAATGTGTATACACTCGTCCGTGGTCTTTCAACACTCGTCCGTGTTTGTTTCAGGTTAATCAATACTCGTTCGTATTGATGCTAGAACGTGTAGACACTCGTTCGTGGTCTTTCAACACTCGTCCGTGTTTGTTTCAGGTTAATCAATACTCGTTCGTTTTGATCCTAGAACGTGTAGACACTCGTCTATGGTCTTTCAACACTCGTCCGTGTTTGTTGAGGTTAATCAACACTCGTTCGTATTGATCCTAGAACGTGTAGACACTCGTCCGTGGTCTTCCAACACTCGTCCATGTTTGTTTCAGGTTAATCAATACTCGTTCGTATTGATCCTAGAACGTGTAGACACACGTCTGTGGTCTTTCAACACTCGTCCGTGTTTGTTTCAGGTTAATCAATACTCGTTCGTATTGATCCTAGAACGTGTAGACACTCGTTCATGGTCTTTCAACACTCGTCCGTGTTTATTTCAGGTTAATCAATACTCATTCGTATTGATCCCAGAACGTGTAGACACTCGATCGTGGTCTTTCAACACTCGTCTGTGTTTGTTTTAGGTTAATTAATACTCGTTCGTATTGATCCTAGAATGTGTAGACACTCGTCTGTGGTCTTTCAACACTCGTCCGTGTTTGTTTCAGGTTAATCAATACTCGTTCGTATTGATGCTAGAACGTGTAGACACTCGTTCGTGGTCTTTCAACACTCGTCCGTGTTTGTTTCAGGTTAATCAATACTCATTCGTATTGATCCTAGAACGTGTAGACACTCGTCTGTGGTCTTTCAACACTCGTCCGTGTTTGTTTCAGGTTAATCAATACTCGTTCGTATTGATCCTAGAACGTGTAGACACTCGTTCATGGTCTTTCAACACTCGTCCGTGTTTATTTCAGGTTAATCAATACTCATTCGTATTGATCCCAGAACGTGTAGACACTCGATCGTGGTCTTTCAACACTCGTCTGTGTTTGTTTTAGGTTAATTAATACTCGTTCGTATTGATCCTAGAATGTGTAGACACTCGTCTGTGGTCTTTCAACACTCGTCCGTGTTTGTTTCAGGTTAATCAATACTCGTTCGTATTGATGCTAGAACGTGTAGACACTCGTTCGTGGTCTTTCAACACTCGTCCGTGTTTGTTTCAGGTTAATCAATACTCGTTCGTTTTGATCCTAGAACGTGTAGACACTCGTCTGTGGTCTTTCAACAGTCGTCCGTGTTTATTTCAGGTTAATCAATACTTGTTCGTATTGATCCCAGAATGTGTAGACACTCGTTCGTGGTCTTTCAACACTCGTCCGTGTTTGTTTCAGGTTAATCAATACTCGTTCGTTTTGATCCTAGAACGTGTAGACACTCGTCTGTGGTCTTTCAACACTCGTCCGTGTTTGTTCAGGTTAATCAATACTCGTTCGTATTGATCCTAGAACGTGTAGACACTCGTCCGTGGTCTTTCAACACTCGTCTGTGGTTGTTTCAGGTTAATCAATACTCATTCGTATTGATCCTAGAACGTGTAGACACTCGTCTGTGGTCTTTCAACACTCGTCCGTGTTTGTTTCAGGTTAATCAATACTCGTTCATATTGATCCTAGAACGTGTAGACACTCGTTCATGGTCTTTCAACACTCGTCCGTGTTTGTTTCAGGTTAATGAATACTCGTTCGTATTGATCCTAGAACGTGTAGACACTCGCCTGTTGTCTTTCAACACTCGTCCGTGTTTGTTTCTGGTTAATCAATAATCGTTCATATTGATCCTAGAATGTGTATACACTCGTCCGTGGTCTTTCAACACTCGTCCGTGTTTGTTTCAGGTTAATCAATACTCGTTCGTATTGATCCTAGAACGTGTAGACACTCGTTCATGGTCTTTCAACAGTCGTCCGTGTTTATTTCAGGTTAATCAATACTTGTTCGTATTGATCCCAGAATGTGTAGACACTCGTTCGTGGTCTTTCAACACTCGTCCGTGTTTGTTTCAGGTTAATCAATACTCGTTCGTTTTGATCCTAGAACGTGTAGACACTCGTCTGTGGTCTTTCAACACTCGTCCGTGTTTGTTCAGGTTAATCAATACTCGTTCGTATTGATCCTAGAACGTGTAGACACTCGTCCGTGGTCTTTCAACACTCGTCCGTGTTTGTTTCAGGTTAATCAATACTCGTTCGTATTGATCCTAGAACGTGTAGACACTCGTCTGTGGTCTTTCAACACTCGTCCGTGTTTGTTTCAGGTTAATCAATACTCGTTCGTATTGATCCTAGAACGTGTAGACACTTGTTCATGGTCTTTCAACACTCGTCCGTGTTTGTTTAGGTTCATCAATACTCGTTCGTATTGATCCTAGAACGTGTAGACACTCGTCCGTGGTCTTTCAACATTCGTCCGTGTTTGTTTCAGGTTAATCAATACTCGTTCGTATTGATCCTAGAACGTGTAGACACTCGCCTGTTGTCTTTCAACACTCGTCCGTGTTTGTTTCAGGTTAATCAATAATCGTTCATATTGATCCTAGAATGTGTATACACTCGTCCGTGGTCTTTCAACACTCGTCCGTGTTTGTTTCAGGTTAATCGATACTCGTTCGTATTGATGCTAGAACGTGTAGACACTCGTTCGTGATCTTTCAACACTCGTCCGTGTTTGTTTCAGGTTAATCAATACTCGTTCGTTTTGATCCTAGAACGTGTAGACACTCGTCTGTGGTCTTTCAACACTCGTCCGTGTTTGTTCAGGTTAATCAATACTCGTTCGTATTGATCCTAGAACGTGTAGACACTCGTTTATGGTCTTTCAACAGTCGTCCGTGTTTATTTCAGGTTAATCAATACTTGTTCGTATTGATCCCAGAATGTGTAGACACTCGTTCGTGGTCTTTCAATACTCGTCTGTGTTTGTTTTAGGTTAATCAATACTCGTTCGTATTGATCCTAGAATGTGTAGACACTCGTCTGTGGTCTTTCAACACTCGTCCGTGTTTGTTTCAGGTTAATCAATAATCGTTCGTATTGATCCTAGAATGTGTATACACTCGTCTGTGGTCTTTCAACACTAGTCCGTGTTTGTTTCAGTTTAATCAATACTCGTTCGTATTGATCCTAGACCGTGTAGACACTCGTCTGTAGTCTTTCAACACTCGCCCGTGTTTGTTCAGGTTCATTAATACTCGTTTGTATTGATCCTAGAACGTGTAGACATTCGTCCGTGTTTGTTTCAGGTTAATCAATACTCATTCGTATTGATCCTAGAACGTGTAGACACTCGTCTGTGGTCTTTCAACACTCGTCCGTGTTTGTTTCAGGTTAATCAATACTCGTTCGTATTGATCCTAGAACGTGTAGACACTCGTCTGTGGTCTTTCAACACTCGTCCGTGTTTGTTTCAGGTTAATCAATACTCGTTCGTATTGATCCTAGAACGTGTAGACACTCGTTCATGGTCTTTCAACACTCGTCCGTGTTTATTTCAGGTTAATCAATACTCATTCGTATTGATCCCAGAACGTGTAGACACTCGTTCGTGGTCTTTCAACACTCGTCTGTGTTTGTTTTAGGTTAATTAATACTCGTTCGTATTGATCGTAGAATGTGTAGACACTCATCGGTGGTCTTTCAACACTCGTCTGTGTTTGTTTCAGGTTAATCAATAATCGTTCGTATTGATCCTAGAATGTGTATACACTCGTCTGTGGTCTTTCAACACTAGTCCGTGTTTGTTTCAGGTTAATCAATACTCGTTCGTATTGATCCTAGAATGTGTATACACTCGTCCGTGGTCTTTCAACACTCGTCCGTGTTTGTTTCAGGTTAATCAATACTCGTTCGTATTGATGCTAGAACGTGTAGACACTCGTTCGTGGTCTTTCAACACTCGTCCGTGTTTGTTTCAGGTTAATCAATACTCGTTCGTTTTGATCCTAGAACGTGTAGACACTCGTCTATGGTCTTTCAACACTCGTCCATGGTTGTTTAGGTTAATCAACACTCGTTCGTATTGATCCTAGAACGTGTAGACACTCGTCCGTGGTCTTTCAACACTCGTCCGTGTTTGTTTCAGGTTAATCAATACTCGTTCGTATTGATCCTAGAACGTGTAGACACTCGTCTGTGGTCTTTCAACACTCGTCCGTGTTTGTTTCAGGTTAATCAATACTCGTTCGTATTGATCCTAGAACGTGTAGACACTCGTTCATGGTCTTTCAACAGTCGTCCGTGTTTATTTCAGGTTAATCAATACTTGTTCGTATTGATCCCAGAATGTGTAGACACTCGTTCGTGGTCTTTCAACACTTGTCCGTGTTTGTTTCAGGTTAATCAATACTCGTTCGTTTTGATCCTAGAACGTGTAGACACTCGTCTGTGGTCTTTCAACACTCGTCCGTGTTTGTTCAGGTTAATCAATACTCGTTCGTATTGATCCTAGAACGTGTAGACACTCGTACGTGGTCTTTCAACACTCGTCCGTGTTTGTTTCAGGTTAATCAATACTCGTTCGTATTGATCCTAGAACGTGTAGACACTCGTCTGTGGTCTTTCAACACTCGTCCGTGTTTGTTTCAGGTTAATCAATACTCGTTCGTATTGATCCTAGAACGTGTAGACACTCGTTCATGGTCTTTCAACACTCGTCCGTGTTTGTTTCAGGTTAATCAATAATCGTTCGTATTGATCCTAGAATGTGTAGACACTCGTCTGTGGTCTTTCAACACTAGTCCGTGTTTGTTTCAGGTTAATCAATACTCGTTCGTATTGATCCTAGACCGTGTAGACACTCGTCTGTGGTCTTTCAACACTCGTCCGTGCTTGTTCAGGTTCATCAATACTCGTTCGTATTGATCCTAGAACGTGTAGACACTCGTCCGTGGTCTTTCAACACTCGTCCGTGTTTGTTTCAGGTTAATCAATACTCGTTCGTATTGATCCTAGAACGTGTAGACACTCGCCTGTTGTCTTTCAACACTCGTCCGTGTTTGTTTCAGGTTAATCAATAATCGTTCATATTGATCCTAGAATGTGTATACACTCGTCCGTGGTCTTTCAACACTCGTCCGTGTTTGTTTCAGGTTAATCAATACTCGTTCGTATTGATGCTAGAACGTGTAGACACTCGTTCGTGGTCTTTCAACACTCGTCCGTGTTTGTTTCAGGTTAATCAATACTCGTTCGTTTTGATCCTAGAACGTGTAGACACTCGTCTATGGTCTTTCAACACTCGTCCATGGTTGTTTAGGTTAATCAACACTCGTTCGTATTGATCCTAGAACGTGTAGACACTCGTCCGTGGTCTTTCAACACTCGTCCGTGTTTGTTTCAGGTTAATCAATACTCGTTCGTATTGATCCTAGAACGTGTAGACACTCGTCTGTGGTCTTTCAACACTCGTCCGTGTTTGTTTCAGGTTAATCAATACTCGTTCGTATTGATCCTAGAACGTGTAGACACTCGTTCATGGTCTTTCAACAGTCGTCCGTGTTTATTTCAGGTTAATCAATACTTGTTCGTATTGATCCCAGAATGTGTAGACACTCGTTCGTGGTCTTTCAACACTTGTCCGTGTTTGTTTCAGGTTAATCAATACTCGTTCGTTTTGATCCTAGAACGTGTAGACACTCGTCTGTGGTCTTTCAACACTCGTCCGTGTTTGTTCAGGTTAATCAATACTCGTTCGTATTGATCCTAGAACGTGTAGACACTCGTACGTGGTCTTTCAACACTCGTCCGTGTTTGTTTCAGGTTAATCAATACTCGTTCGTATTGATCCTAGAACGTGTAGACACTCGTCTGTGGTCTTTCAACACTCGTCCGTGTTTGTTTCAGGTTAATCAATACTCGTTCGTATTGATCCTAGAACGTGTAGACACTCGTTCATGGTCTTTCAACACTCGTCCGTGTTTGTTTCAGGTTAATCAATACTCGTTCGTATTGATCCTAGAACGTGCAGACACTCGCCTGTTGTCTTTCAACACTCGTCCGTGTTTGTTTCTGGTTAATCAATAATCGTTCATATTGATCCTAGAATGTGTATACACTCGTCCGTGGTCTTTCAACACTCGTCCGTGTTTGTTTCAGGTTAATCAATACTCGTTCGTATTGATCCTAGAACGTGTAGACACTCGTTCATGGTCTTTCAACAGTCGTCCGTGTTTATTTCAGGTTAATCAATACTTGTTCGTATTGATCCCAGAATGTGTAGACACTCGTTCGTGGTCTTTCCACAATCGTCCGTGTTTGTTTCAGGTTAATCAATACTCGTTCGTTTTGATTCTAGAACGTGTAGACACTCGTCTGTGGTCTTTTAACACTAGTCCGTGTTTGTTTCAGGTTAATCAATACTCGTTCGTATTGATCCTAGACCGTGTAGACACTCGTCTGTGGTCTTTCAACACTCGTCCGTGTTTGTTCAGGTTCATCAATACTCGTTCGTATTGATCCTAGAACGTGTAGACACTCGTCCGGGGTCTTTCAACACTCGTCCGTGTTTGTTTCAGGTTAATTAATACTCGTTCGTATTGATCCTAGAACGTGTAGACACTCGCCTGTTGTCTTTCAACACTCGTCCGTGTTTGTTTCAGGTTAATCAATAATCGTTCATATTGATCCTAGAATGTGTATACACTCGTCCGTGGTCTTTCAACACTCGTCCGTGTTTGTTTCAGGTTAATCAATACTCGTTCGTATTGATGCTAGAACGTGTAGACACTCGTTCGTGGTCTTTCAACACTCGTCCGTGTTTGTTTCAGGTTAATTAATACTCGTTCGTTTTGATTCTAGAACGTGTAGACACTCGTCTATGGTCTTTCAACACTCGTCCGTGTTTGTTGAGGTTAATCAACACTCGTTCGTATTGATCCTAGAACGTGTAGACACTCGTCCGTGGTCTTTCAACACTCGTCCGTGTTTGTTTCAGGTTAATCAATACTCGTTCGTATTGATCCTAGAACGTGTAGACACTCGTCTGTGGTCTTTCAACACTCGTCCGTGTTTGTTTCAGGTTAATCAATACTCATTCGTATTGATCCTAGAACGTGTAGACACTCGTCCGTGGTCTTTCAACACTCGTCCGTGTTTGATTCAGGTTAATCAATACTCGTTCGTATTGATGCTAGAACGTGTAGACACTCGTTCGTGGTCTTTCAACACTCGTCCGTGTTTGTTTCTGGTTAATCAATACTCGTTCGTTTTGATCATAGAACGTGTAGACACTCGTCTGTGGTCTTTCAACACTCGTCCGTGTTTGTTCAGGTTAATCAATACTCGTTCGTATTGATCCTAGAACGTGTAGACACTTGTCCGTGGTCTTTCAACACTCGTCCGTTATTGTTTCAGGTTAATCAATACTCGTTCGTATTGATCCTAGAACGTGTAGACACTCGTCTGTGGTCTTTCAACACTCGTCCGTGTTTGTTTCAGGTTAATCAATACTCGTTCCTATTGATCCTAGAACGTGTAGACACTCGTTCATGGTCTTTCAACACTCGTCCGTGTTTGTTTCAGGTTAATCAATACTCGTTCGTATTGATCCTAGAACGTGTAGACACTCGCCTGTTGTCTTTCAACACTCGTCCGTGTTTGTTTCTGGTTAATCAATAATCGTTCATATTGATCCTAGAATGTGTATACACTCGTCCGTGGTCTTTCAACACTCGTCCGTGTTTGTTTCAGGTTAATCAATACTCGTTCGTATTGATCCTAGAACGTGTAGACACTCGTTCATGGTCTTTCAACAGTCGTCCGTGTTTATTTCAGGTTAATCAATACTTGTTCGTATTGATCCCAGAATGTGTAGACACTCGTTCGTGGTCTTTCAACACTCGTCCGTGTTTGTTTCAGGTTAATCAATACTCGTTCGTTTTGATCCTAGAACGTGTAGACACTCGTCTGTGGTCTTTCAACACTCGTCCGTGTTTGTAAAGGTTAATCAATACTCGTTCGTATTGATCCTAGAACGTGTAGACACTCGTCCGTGGTCTTTCAACACTCGTCCGTGTTTGTTTCAGGTTAATCAATACTCGTTCGTATTGATCCTAGAACGTGTAGACACTCGTCTGTGGTCTTTCAACACTCGTCCGTGTTTGTTTCAGGTTAATCAATACTCGTTCGTATTAATCCTAGAACGTGTAGACACTTGTTCATGGTCTTTCAACACTCGTCCGTGTTTGTTCAGGTTCATCAATACTCGTTCGTATTGATCCTAGAACGTGTAGACACTCGTCCATGGTCTTTCAACATTCGTCCGTGTTTGTTTCAGGTTAATCAATACTCGTTCGTTTTGATCCTAGAACGTGTAGACACTCGTCTATGGTCTTTCAACACTCGTCCGTGTTTGTTGAGGTTAATCAACACTCGTTCGTATTGATCCTAGAACGTGTAGACACTCGTCCGTGGTCTTTCAACACTCGTCCGTGTTTGTTTCAGGTTAATCAATACTCGTTCGTATTGATCCTAGAACGTGTAGACACTCGTCTGTGGTCTTTCAACACTCGTCCGTGTTTGTTTCAGGTTAATCAATACTCGTTCGTATTGATCCTAGAACGTGTAGACACTCGTTCATGGTCTTTCAACAGTCGTCCGTGTTTATTTCAGGTTAATCAATACTCGTTCGTATTGATGCTAGAACGTGTAGACACTCGTTCGTGGTCTTTCAACACTCGTCCGTGTTTGTTTCTGGTTAATCAATACTCGTTCGTTTTGATCCTAGAACGTGTAGACACTCGTCTGTGGTCTTTCAACACTCGTCCGTGTTTGTTCAGGTTAATCAATACTCGTTCGTATTGATCCTAGAACGTGTAGACACTTGTCCGTGGTCTTTCAACACTCGTCCGTTATTGTTTCAGGTTAATCAATACTCGTTCGTATTGATCCTAGAACGTGTAGACACTCGTCTGTGGTCTTTCAACACTCGTCCGTGTTTGTTTCAGGTTAATCAATACTCGTTCCTATTGATCCTAGAACGTGTAGACACTCGTCTGTGGTCTTTCAACACTCGTCCGTGTTTGTTTCAGGTTAATCAATACTCGTTCGTATTGATCCTAGAACGTGTAGACACTCGCCTGTTGTCTTTCAACACTAGTCCGTGTTTGTTTCTGGTTAATCAATAATCGTTCATATTGATCCTAGAATGTGTATACACTCGTCCGTGGTCTTTCAACACTCGTCCGTGTTTGTTTCAGGTTAATCAATACTCGTTCGTATTGATCCTAGAACGTGTAGACACTCGTTCATGGTCTTTCAACAGTCGTCCGTGTTTATTTCAGGTTAATCAATACTTGTTCGTATTGATCCCAGAATGTGTAGACACTCGTTCGTGGTCTTTCAACACTCGTCCGTGTTTGTTTCAGGTTAATCAATACTCGTTCGTTTTGATCCTAGAACGTGTAGACACTCGTCTGTGGTCTTTCAACACTCGTCCGTGTTTGTAAAGGTTAATCAATACTCGTTCGTATTGATCCTAGAACGTGTAGACACTCGTCCGTGGTCTTTCAACACTCGTCCGTGTTTGTTTCAGGTTAATCAATACTCGTTCGTATTGATCCTAGAACGTGTAGACACTCGCCTGTTGTCTTTCAACACTCGTCCGTGTTTGTTTCAGGTTAATCAATAATCGTTCATATTGATCCTAGAATGTGTAGACACTCGTCTGTGGTCTTTCAAAACTCGTCCGTGTTTGTTTCAGGTTAATCAATACTCGTTCGTATTGATCCTAGAACGTGTAGACACTTGTTCATGGTCTTTCAACACTCGTCCGTGTTTGTTCAGGTTCATCAATACTCGTTCGTATTGATCCTAGAACGTGTAGACACTCGTCCGTGGTCTTTCAACATTCGTCCGTGTTTGTTTCAGGTTAATCAATAATCGTTCGTATTGATCCTAGAACGTGTAGACACTCGCCTGTTGTCTTTCAACACTCGTCCGTGTTTGTTTCAGGTTAATCAATACTCGTTCGTTTTGATCCTAGAACGTGTAGACACTCGTCTGTGGTCTTTCAACACTCGTCCGTGTTTGTTCAGGTTAATCAATACTCGTTCGTATTGATCCTAGAACGTGTAGACACTCGTCCGTGGTCTTTCAACACTCGTCCGTGTTTGTTTCAGGTTAATCAATACTCGTTCGTATTGATCCTAGAACGTGTAGACACTCGTCTGTGGTCTTTCAACACTCGTCCGTGTTTGTTTCAGGTTAATCAATACTCGTTCGTATTGATCCTAGAACGTGTAGACACTCGTTCATGGTATTTCAAAACTCGTCCGTGTTTGTTTCAGGTTAATCAATACTCGTTCGTATTGATCCTAGAACGTGTAGACACTCGCCTGTTGTCTTTCAACACTCGTCCGTGTTTGTTTCTGGTTAATCAATAATCGTTCATATTGATCCTAGAATGTGTATACACTCGTCCGTGGTCTTTCAACACTCGTCCGTGTTTGTTTTAGGTTAATCAATACTCGTTCGTATAGATCCTAGAACGTGTAGACACTCGTTCATGGTCTTTCAACAGTCGTCCGTGTTTATTTCAGGTTAATCAATACTTGTTCGTATTGATCCCAGAATGTGTAGACACTCGTTCGTGGTCTTTCAACACTCGTCCGTGTTTGTTTCAGGTTCATCAATACTCGTTCGTATTGATCCTAGAACGTGTAGACACTCGTCCATGGTCTTTCAACATTCGTCCGTGTTTGTTTCAGGTTAATCAATACTCGTTCGTTTTGATCCTAGAACGTGTAGACACTCGTCTATGGTCTTTCAACACTCGTCCGTGTTTGTTGAGGTTAATCAACACTCGTTCGTATTGATCCTAGAACGTGTAGACACTCGTCCGTGGTCTTTCAACACTCGTCCGTGTTTGTTTCAGGTTAATCAATACTCATTCGTATTGATCCTAGAACGTGTAGACACTCGTCTGGGGTCTTTCAACACTCGTCCGTGTTTGTTTCAGGTTAATCAATACTCGTTCGTATTGATCCTAGAACGTGTAGACACTCGTTCATGGTCTTTCAACAGTCGTCCGTGTTTATTTCAGGTTAATCAATACTCGTTCGTATTGATGCTAGAACGTGTAGACACTCGTTCGTGGTCTTTCAACACTCGTCCGTGTTTGTTTCAGGTTAATTAATACTCGTTCGTTTTGATCCTAGAACGTGTAGACACTCGTCTATGGTCTTTCAACACTCGTCCGTGTTTGTTGAGGTTAATCAACACTCGTTCGTATTGATCCTAGAACGTGTAGACACTCGTCCGTGGTCTTTCAACACTCGTCCGTGTTTGTTTCAGGTTAATCAATACTCGTTCGTATTGATCCTAGAACGTGTAGACACTCGTCTGTGGTCTTTCAACACTCGTCCGTGTTTGTTTCAGGTTAATCAATACTCATTCGTATTGATCCTAGAACGTGTAGACACTCGTCCGTGGTCTTTCAACACTCGTCCGTGTTTGATTCAGGTTAATCAATACTCGTTCGTATTGATGCTAGAACGTGTAGACACTCGTTCGTGGTCTTTCAACACTCGTCCGTGTTTGTTTCTGGTTAATCAATACTCGTTCGTTTTGATCCTAGAACGTGTAGACACTCGTCTGTGGTCTTTCAACACTCGTCCGTGTTTGTTCAGGTTAATCAATACTCGTTCGTATTGATCCTAGAACGTGTAGACACTTGTCCGTGGTCTTTCAACACTCGTCCGTTATTGTTTCAGGTTAATCAATACTCGTTCGTATTGATCCTAGAACGTGTAGACACTCGTCTGTGGTCTTTCAACACTCGTCCGTGTTTGTTTCAGGTTAATCAATACTCGTTCCTATTGATCCTAGAACGTGTAGACACTCGTTCATGGTCTTTCAACGCTCGTCCGTGTTTGTTTCAGGTTAATCAATACTCGTTCGTATTGATCCTTGAACGTGTAGACACTCGCCTGTTGTCTTTCAACACTCGTCCGTGTTTGTTTCTGGTTAATCAATAATCGTTCATATTGATCCTAGAATGTGTATACACTCGTCCGTGGTCTTTCAACACTCGTCCGTGTTTGTTTCAGGTTAATCAATACTCGTTCGTATTGATCCTAGAACGTGTAGACACTCGTTCATGGTCTTTCAACAGTCGTCCGTGTTTATTTCAGGTTAATCAATACTTGTTCGTATTGATCCCAGAATGTGTAGACACTCGTTCGTGGTCTTTCAACACTCGACCGTGTTTGTTTCAGGTTAATCAATACTCGTTCGTTTTGATCCTAGAACGTGTAGACACTCGTCTGTGGTCTTTCAACACTCGTCCGTGTTTGTAAAGGTTAATCAATACTCGTTCGTATTGATCCTAGAACGTGTAGACACTCGTCCGTGGTCTTTCAACACTCGTCCGTGTTTGTTTCAGGTTAATCAATACTCGTTCGTATTGATCCTAGAACGTGTAGACACTCGTCTGTGGTCTTTCAACACTCGTCCGTGTTTGTTTCAGGTTAATCAATACTCGTTCGTATTGATCCTAGAACGTGTAGACACTTGTTCATGGTCTTTCAACACTCGTCCGTGTTTGTTCAGGTTCATCAATACTCGTTCGTATTGATCCTAGAACGTGTAGACACTCGTCCATGGTCTTTCAACATTCGTCCGTGTTTGTTTCAGGTTAATCAATACTCGTTCGTTTTGATCCTAGAACGTGTAGACACTCGTCTATGGTCTTTCAACACTCGTCCGTGTTTGTTGAGGTTAATCAACACTCGTTCGTATTGATCCTAGAACGTGTAGACACTCGTCCGTGGTCTTTCAACACTCGTCCGTGTTTGTTTCAGGTTAATCAATACTCGTTCGTATTGATCCTAGAACGTGTAGACACTCGTCTGTGGTCTTTCAACACTCGTCCGTGTTTGTTTCAGGTTAATCAATACTCGTTCGTATTGATCCTAGAACGTGTAGACACTCGTTCATGGTCTTTCAACAGTCGTCCGTGTTTATTTCAGGTTAATCAATACTTGTTCGTATTGATCCCAGAATGTGTAGACACTCGTTCGTGGTCTTTCAACACTCGTCCGTGTTTGTTTCTGGTTAATCAATACTCGTTCGTTTTGATCCTAGAACGTGTAGACACTCGTCTGTGGTCTTTCAACACTCGTCCGTGTTTGTTCAGGTTAATCAATACTCGTTCGTATTGATCCTAGAACGTGTAGACACTCGTCCGTGGTCTTTCAACACTCGTCCGTGTTTGTTTCAGGTTAATCAATACTCGTTCGTATTGATCCTAGAACGTGTAGACACTCGTCTGTGGTCTTTCAACACTCGTCCGTGTTTGTTTCAGGTTAATCAATACTCGTTCGTATTGATCCTAGAACGTGTAGACACTCGTTCATGGTCTTTCAACACTCGTCCGTGTTTGTTTCAGGTTAATCAATACTCGTTCGTATTGATCCTAGAACGTGTAGACACTCGCCTGTTGTCTTTCAACACTCGTCCGTGTTTGTTTCTGGTTAATCAATAATCGTTCATATTGATCCAAGAATGTGTATACACTCGTCCGTGGTCTTTCAACACTCGTCCGTGTTTGTTTCAGGTTAATCAATACTCGTTCGTATTGATCCTAGAACGTGTAGACACTCGTTCATGGTCTTTCAACAGTCGTCCGTGTTTATTTCAGGTTAATCAATACTTGTTCGTATTGATCCCAGAATGTGTAGACACTCGTTCGTGGTCTTTCAACACTCGTCCGTGTTTGTTTCAGGTTAATCAATACTCGTTCGTTTTGATCCTAGAACGTGTAGACACTCGTCTGTGGTCTTTCAACACTCGTCCGTGTTTGTAAAGGTTAATCAATACTCGTTCGTATTGATCCTAGAACGTGTAGACACTCGTCCGTGGTCTTTCAACACTCGTCCGTGTTTGTTTCAGGTTAATCAATACTCGTTCGTATTGATCCTAGAATGTGTAGACACTCGCCTGTTGTCTTTCAACACTCGTCCGTGTTTGTTTCAGGTTAATCAATAATCGTTCATATTGATCCTAGAATGTGTAGACACTCGTCTGTGGTCTTTCAACACTCGTCCGTGTTTGTTTCAGGTTAATCAATACTCGTTCGTATTGATCCTAGAACGTGTAGACACTTGTTCATGGTCTTTCAACACTCGTCCGTGTTTGTTCAGGTTCATCAGTACTCGTTCGTATTGATCCTAGAACGTGTAGACACTCGTCCGTGGTCTTTCAACATTCGTCCGTGTTTGTTTCAGGTTAATCAATAATCGTTCGTATTGATCCTAGAACGTGTAGACACTCGCCTGTTGTCTTTCAACACTCGTCCGTGTTTGTTTCAGGTTAATCAATACTCGTTCATTTTGATCCTAGAACGTGTAGACACTCGTCTGTGGTCTTTCAACACTCGTCCGTGTTTGTTCAGGTTAATCAATACTCGTTCGTATTGATCCTAGAACGTGTAGACACTCGTCCGTGGTCTTTCAACACTCGTCCGTGTTTGTTTCAGGTTAATCAATACTCGTTCGTATTGATCCTAGAACGTGTAGACACTCGTCTGTGGTCTTTCAACACTCGTCCGTGTTTGTTTCAGGTTAATCAATACTCGTTCGTATTGATCCTAGAACGTGTAGACACTCGTTCATGGTCTTTCAAAACTCGTCCGTGTTTGTTTCAGGTTAATCAATACTCGTTCGTATTGATCCTAGAACGTGTAGACACTCGCCTGTTGTCTTTCAACACTCGTCCGTGTTTGTTTCTGGTTAATCAATAATCGTTCATATTGATCCTAGAATGTGTATACACTCGTCCGTGGTCTTTCAACACTCGTCCGTGTTTGTTTTAGGTTAATCAATACTCGTTCGTATTGATCCTAGAACGTGTAGACACTCGTTCATGGTCTTTCAACAGTCGTCCGTGTTTATTTCAGGTTAATCAATACTTGTTCGTATTGATCCCAGAATGTGTAGACACTCGTTCGTGGTCTTTCAACACTCGTCCGTGTTTGTTTCAGGTTCATCAATACTCGTTCGTATTGATCCTAGAACGTGTAGACACTCGTCCATGGTCTTTCAACATTCGTCCGTGTTTGTTTCAGGTTAATCAATACTCGTTCGTTTTGATCCTAGAACGTGTAGACTGTAACGCCCCAGTTTTTGTGAGTTTTATTTAATCGAGTTTAATTGATTATTTTATTATTATATTATTTTATTTTCGACTTTTATTTAGAAAAATGTTATTTTTCATCGTTATTATGTTTTATCGCATTTTGAGAGCGTTTGCGGGATATTTGAGTGTAGGGGTATTTTGGTCATTTGGGTAGATATTTTGTTTAAATAGAATAGAAAAGTTGAGAGAAAAAGAGAGAAGAGAAAAGAAAACAGAAAAAAAAGTAGTAAAGAGAAGAAAAGAGAAAGAAAGAGAAGGAAAGAAGAGGAAGAGGAGAGAAAAGAGAAAAAGAGGAAAATCGAGTATTCATCCGTTTCGAGCGCGATTAATCGGGTAAGGGTGAGAAGTTTCAATTATATCTTGCTTGTGTATGTATATGTGTTGTTTGTGATGAATATCTTGGTTGGTTTTTATATGTTTCCGTTTATGCCGTATCAGACGAAATCGATAGAAACCGATGTTTTTACGGTCGGAAAGTCGTATAAATACATGTGTTGGTTGGTTATATGTTTGTGAGCTGCTGTTTGAAGTTTCATTAAGTTTGGTTATGTTTCGGTTAGTTTTCGGGATGTTTCCGTTGTTGTTTACGTTTAGGTTGAATTATAGGAAATTGATAGAAAACGATGTTTTCACGGTTAGAATTTGAAATAAATTACGTAGTTGTATCGAGGAAGGTTAGGTCGTCGTATGTCGTGCTTTTTATTCGATTTGGTGAAGTTTAAAAATTCTGGTTTTCGAACGGTTGAAATTTAATCGAAAAATCGAACGTCGTAGAAATTTCGTTTAAGTGTTCTAAATTGTTCTTATGTATTTGGTGTTTATGAGTATATGTTTGTTTCGGTGAAAATGTTCGATTTAGTCGAGTTTTTGGGTGTTTCGGAAAAGGACAGCATAGGTGTATTTGAAAAATCTGGTTTTTGTGAAAAACAGGGTTAGGGATCGATACCTAATCCCAGGGATCGATCCCTACTGTGAAAATTAGGAAAAATGGCATTTTACTACAACAGGGATCGATCCCTGCGAGTTAGGGATCGATACCTACTGTGCTGAAACAGAAAATTCTGTTTTTCGGGGAAACTTCGGAAATTCATATCTTTTGATCCGTAGCTCGGATTGGGACGTTCTTTATACCGTTGGAAAGCTAACGAAAAGCTCTTTCTATTAAAAATGGTTTGGAGGGTAAAAGATGATTTAATTAATTCGTGTTTTTGGAAAATAGTCGGGTGGTCGGGTTTTTATCGCGTACAACGTGGGCGATTGATGTGTTATCGTGTTATATGCTTTTGATATGTAATGTGTAGCTGGTGTGTTGTTATATGATGTGAATATACGTGATGAGTTGTTGTGATATGGTGTCGATGTTGTGATAATGTGGTTGTTGTGCGGTAAATACATTGTTTGATTTAATATCAATGTATGTTGTTATGGTGTATTGTGGGTAGCCTTTGTGGTGTGAATCCCTTGTGGAAGTAATTGTGATTGCATGATTGTTGTGGTTTGTGGTTTGTGATGAAATGCATTGTTATGTGAAATTCAATGTATGTTGTGTGGTGGCCTTTATGGTTTGAAATGCATTGTTTGAATTGTGTTGCAATGCATGAATGTGTTGTTGATTTGTGGCCTAAGGGCAAGAATATGCAATGTGTGGTATTTGATTATATATGCATGATTATGGATGTGTATGTGGGTGCAATGTGAATGTCATGAGTCATTGTATGCCAAACATCATAATATGCATTGTTGAACGTCCTGAGTGACGGTTTGATTCCAGAGGGAATCTGCTATAACACCGTGGGCCTCGAAAATATGAGGCGCTGCCTGAGGACTTAAAGCGGTGGTTATAGACGATTGTGGGCTCCTTTGGAGACTTAAAGCAATCCTTAACGTCGTGGGCCTCGAAAATACGAGGCGATGCCTGAGGACTTACAGCGACGGGGTGAACATCGTAGACCCGACGGGGTGTTATTGGCTACGTCCCAGTAACGAGCGATGATTCCAAGAGTTCCTGGGGAACTAATGAATTACAAGGTTGGAAGTCGGTACCGCATGGCATGTGCATAGAGTCGTAGTGTCGATCTATGTGCATTGCATAAATCATGAGTCATTTGTGCATGAAATTGTGATTGTGATTGATGAGATGAAATATGTGCAATTGTATTGAATGGTATATGTTTGTTTGACATATGTGATTGTGAATGGATGCATGATTGGTGGAAAATCATGATTTGATGACTATGTGTGGAAATTGTGCATTGATTTGTTATGTGTTGAGGTTGTGATGGCCTTGGTAATTGGATGTGCATATGTGATACATGCTATGACTTGGTATGCTTTATGTGCAAATGTGTAGTTATGTTTTTAAGTGTGATGTGTGAGGTGAGAATAACTGTGTATGTGATTTTATGTGTTTTTGCATATTATTATGCAATCTTGCTATAGTTGTTATTTCTCACCCTTCTGCTGGAATATGCTTTTTATGGCATAGTGCAGATTGTCAGCTTTAGAGGCTTGGAGGCTTTTGTGGAGATTAGTCCTCCGTTTCGTTGTCGTTCGTGGTGTCTGCTCTGATACGTAGCACGGGAGTCGGGGAACGTTTTGTTATATGTATATAATTGTTGAATATATTTTGTATTTATATTTTGATGTTCTAAAACAGTTTATTTTGTAAAACAAGTCGGTTATGGATCTTTCCGCTTTATTCCATAATTGACCATCCTTTTGTAAGGAAAAGTTTCCCTTTGTGTTATGTATCAAAAATGTTGAGCAGGGATTGTATTTTATTTCTTTAAATGTGGCATCCCTGTTTCTGTCGGAAAAATAAATTTTTAGTTACTCTGATATTTATTATGTGTTATTTATTCCGCGATGGGAATTGGGGTGTTACATTAGTGGTATCAGAGCAGGTCGGTCCGTCCGGCCAAGTTGTTGAGTCAGTTGGTGTGACAGTTGAATACTGTCGTTGTTGTTTATCCCTTAGTACGTGATAGGTGTGTGGAACACTGTCAGTACTTTCTGGGTTTTCTAATCCTTTGTTTTCAGGATTGAGTTTGAGATAAGTGGGGGAGAAGTTGGTACTTCTCCATGTTGCTTCAGGTGTGGAGCGTTGGCTCAGTGTATTGTGAATTGCAAGATTGTAAGTGCTCTTTGGACAGTGTGGTTCCCGGTTCCGGAGGGAATGCGGAGGTAAGGTTTATGCCTTAGGTAGTTTTGTGTATGGGATGCAAGAAAGGCTATTATAGTTTGGAAAAGACGGTTTATGCCCCATCATGATTGTCGGCTGTCTATTGACAAATTGAGGAACTGATCACCCTTAATCTCTTGTTGATAGCAGGCGGAAATTATGTTGGATGGAATAGACGTGTCTTTCCGGCTTTGATAGCGTATGAAATGAGTGTTTGGAATTTAAGGAAACGATTACAGATTATTTTGACGAGTCGATGAAGATGCTAATATCGGAAAATGAAATGGATTAGAGGTTTTGGTATGTTGGTCCAGTTGGGAAGTCATTGAGAGAGAACGGTTGGGCATCGTTAATGGTGGTTCTCAGAGAGAAAAGTGTGAACTCAAATTGTACGAAGGTAAGGATTTGAGGTTTGGATCTGCTAAGTAAGCAGGAGAACTTTTAGGAAGTGAAACTAAGATGTTGTTATGTTCGTGATGATAGTTTTCTAGAAATTGGCAAGAAGGACACAGTGATGAGCTACCGGTTGTGCGTGATTTTCAGATGTATTCCCGGATGGAATATTGGATGTTAGCATTAGAGGTACCCGAACTGATAGAGTAGTTGGAAGATTTACTGGAAAGGAGAATTGTGAGGCCAAGTGTGTCGTTTTGGAGAGCTTCAGTGTTGTTGGCGACAAAAAGGAAGGATGATTGACCGAAATAACAAGCATGATGTGAATAATGGTATTGAGACTATGGAAAGCCAAACTTAGAGTTCCGAAGAGGTTTGGAGTTTTTGGAGTTTTAGAGCATTAATGGAAATTTTGAGAAAACCTTAAGTGTGGATGTACTATTTGAGAGTTCTTTTGGATTGGTTGTTGCTACATGTTGGGATTTATGGAATTTGGACGGTTAAGAGAAGAAATTGTGTATGGATTACTGACAGTTGAATAAGGTAATGGTGGAGAATAAGTGTCCGCTTTCAGGAATAGATGACTGTAATGGTTTGGCTGAGTTTGAGTGAAACTGCAATTGTTTGAAATGTTTGATAAGGATAGTGAATTGTGTGAGTTAAGGCTTTGATCGATTTGATGTGACTAGTTATGTTGTTATCATCGGAATAGACTGGTAATTACTCGGTTAAGCTTGTGTGTGAATAGCCAGTTACCCAGTGCAAGGTTTTGCAAAAGCTTTAAGAATTTATATCTTTTGGAATTTGGTTGGACATTACGAAGTACGGTGATGTTGCTTGGTGTTAGTAATGCGTCCGTAATGTTTGTGGAGTATATGGATCGTATCTTCCATATTTAATTGGATAAGTTCGTAGTGGCTCTGATTGAGAACGTTCGGATCTGTTATAATCTCGAAGGAAGAACAGGTAGAGTGCTTGAGATTTGAATTACAAGTATGGAGAAGAGACGAAGTTTTATGCTAAGTTATTCGAGTGAGAATTTGGGTTGGAAAAAGGTTAGTCTTCTTGGATATGTTATTTCAGGTAATGGTATTTGTTGTGAATTCATCGGAAGTAGATCTGGTTTTGCAATGAGGGGTTCCGAAGTTGGTTAAGGAGATTAGAAACTTTTGGGCTCAGTCGGTTGTTACGAAAGGTTATGGAAGACTTTGCTAAGTTCGTACTTCTGTTATTTCAGTTGGCTTGCAAAGAATGAGTCATTTGTTTTGGATGTTCGTTGTGAGTAAGTTTTGGGTGAGCCGAAGTAGAATTTGTCTATGGCTGCAGTTTTGAGTCTGCGTGATCCGGTTCAACCGTTTGTGAGATGTCTTTGATGAGTTAGTCAGTGTGTTAATGCAAGGGAGTAAAGTCGTGGCTTATGCTTTACGACAATTGAGGATTCATAAAAGGATCTATACTATTCAGGATTTGGAATTGGTTACGGTTGTATTGTGTTGGAAAATTTGGAGGTATTATTTTTATGGTTCTCGGCTCGAAGTGTTTGGTAATCGCAAGAGTCTAGAGTACTTGGTTGGGTTGAAGGAATAGAGTATGAGACAATGAGGATGGTTGGAAATTTTGATGAGTTATGACTTTAGTTGGAATTATCCTGTTGGTAAAGGTAAGGTCTTGCTTGGAAAGTTAAGTCGGAAGTTTCAGGGTATGTCTGTTTTGATGGTCAGGGAATTAGAATAATTTGAACAGTTCCGAGACTGGTGTCTGGTGTGGGAGATCACACTATAGAGTGTGAAGTTGGATATATTAAAAGTGAACAATGATTTTTGGTGAATATGAGAAAGAGTTAAACTTTGGTCGTGAGATTGGTAGTTTTGATGGTTGCGAGTAATCAGAGTGCGCAGCGGATGCGTGATGTAGCATGATTTGTATTTGCGTGTGTGTGACTTGTAAGAGTTCATAAGAGGAATATTGGGAACATGTAGGAGTGTTGAGACCATTGGACGTTTCAGAATGGAAGTGATAAGTGAAAGGTTTAAATGTTATCCATGGGCTACTATGTAGATGGACGTTTCGGTTATATGTTCGATTGGTGAATCGTAGCATTGTTGTAGTATGGTTGTGTGACAAGGATGTTGGTGTTCTGGTTTTGTTGATGTTGTTGAGACCTTGTGGTGTCGTGGAATTTTATGTTCTTGTTGTGTTGTTGCCTCGTTTCCATTGTGTTGGTTCGAGTTCGTGTAGCTAATTCTTTTGTGGGGAATTAGAGAAGTGTTACCTACGGTGATGGTAACGATCTTGTTGTGTTTCGGTTCTAGAGTGAACCTGTGTGTTGGTATCTTGGTTTTTCTTTGAGTTGTGAGTTGGTCGTCAAGTGCATTGTATGGGCTTTGCATCTTGTCATTGTCGTTGTCGTGTTGTTGTAATTACGGTTAGCAAGGTGTTTGTCTGTTGTGTTATTCGTGGTGTGCCTTTTGTTGGCATGTTGGTTTGTTCGTCGGATGCGAGAGTCGTGTCCGGAGTTGTTCGTCTCAGTTATATTTTCGAGGACGAAAATGTCTAAGTGGGGGAGAATTGTAACGCCCCAGTTTTTGTGAGTTTTATTTAATCGAGTTTAATTGATTATTTTATTATTATATTATTTTATTTTCGACTTTTATTTAGAAAAATGTTATTTTTCATCGTTATTATGTTTTATCGCATTTTGAGAGCGTTTGCGGGATATTTGAGTGTAGGGGTATTTTGGTCATTTGGGTAGATATTTTGTTTAAATAGAATAGAAAAGTTGAGAGAAAAAGAGAGAAGAGAAAAGAAAACAGAAAAAAAAGTAGTAAAGAGAAGAAAAGAGAAAGAAAGAGAAGGAAAGAAGAGGAAGAGGAGAGAAAAGAGAAAAAGAGGAAAATCGAGTATTCATCCGTTTCGAGCGCGATTAATCGGGTAAGGGTGAGAAGTTTCAATTATATCTTGCTTGTGTATGTATATGTGTTGTTTGTGATGAATATCTTGGTTGGTTTTTATATGTTTCCGTTTATGCCGTATCAGACGAAATCGATAGAAACCGATGTTTTTACGGTCGGAAAGTCGTATAAATACATGTGTTGGTTGGTTATATGTTTGTGAGCTGCTGTTTGAAGTTTCATTAAGTTTGGTTATGTTTCGGTTAGTTTTCGGGATGTTTCCGTTGTTGTTTACGTTTAGGTTGAATTATAGGAAATTGATAGAAAACGATGTTTTCACGGTTAGAATTTGAAATAAATTACGTAGTTGTATCGAGGAAGGTTAGGTCGTCGTATGTCGTGCTTTTTATTCGATTTGGTGAAGTTTAAAAATTCTGGTTTTCGAACGGTTGAAATTTAATCGAAAAATCGAACGTCGTAGAAATTTCGTTTAAGTGTTCTAAATTGTTCTTATGTATTTGGTGTTTATGAGTATATGTTTGTTTCGGTGAAAATGTTCGATTTAGTCGAGTTTTTGGGTGTTTCGGAAAAGGACAGCATAGGTGTATTTGAAAAATCTGGTTTTTGTGAAAAACAGGGTTAGGGATCGATACCTAATCCCAGGGATCGATCCCTACTGTGAAAATTAGGAAAAATGGCATTTTACTACAGCAGGGATCGATCCCTGCGAGTTAGGGATCGATACCTACTGTGCTGAAACAGAAAATTCTGTTTTTCGGGGAAACTTCGGAAATTCATATCTTTTGATCCGTAGCTCGGATTGGGACGTTCTTTATACCGTTGGAAAGCTAACGAAAAGCTCTTTCTATTAAAAATGGTTTGGAGGGTAAAAGATGATTTAATTAATTCGTGTTTTTGGAAAATAGTCGGGTGGTCGGGTTTTTATCGCGTACAACGTGGGCGATTGATGTGTTATCGTGTTATATGCTTTTGATATGTAATGTGTAGCTGGTGTGTTGTTATATGATGTGAATATACGTGATGAGTTGTTGTGATATGGTGTCGATGTTGTGATAATGTGGTTGTTGTGCGGTAAATACATTGTTTGATTTAATATCAATGTATGTTGTTATGGTGTATTGTGGGTAGCCTTTGTGGTGTGAATCCCTTGTGGAAGTAATTGTGATTGCATGATTGTTGTGGTTTGTGGTTTGTGATGAAATGCATTGTTATGTGAAATTCAATGTATGTTGTGTGGTGGCCTTTATGGTTTGAAATGCATTGTTTGAATTGTGTTGCAATGCATGAATGTGTTGTTGATTTGTGGCCTAAGGGCAAGAATATGCAATGTGTGGTATTTGATTATATATGCATGATTATGGATGTGTATGTGGGTGCAATGTGAATGTCATGAGTCATTGTATGCCAAACATCATAATATGCATTGTTGAACGTCCTGAGTGACGGTTTGATTCCAGAGGGAATCTGCTATAACACCGTGGGCCTCGAAAATATGAGGCGCTGTCTGAGGACTTAAAGCGGTGGTTATAGACGATTGTGGGCTCCTTTGGAGACTTAAAGCAATCCTTAACGTCGTGGGCCTCGAAAATACGAGGCGATGCCTGAGGACTTACAGCGACGGGTGAACATCGTAGACCCGACGGGGTGTTATTGGCTACGTCCCAGTAACGAGCGATGATTCCAAGAGTTCCTGGGGAACTAATGAATTACAAGGTTGGAAGTCGGTACCGCATGGCATGTGCATAGAGTCGTAGTGTCGATCTATGTGCATTGCATAAATCATGAGTCATTTGTGCATGAAATTGTGATTGTGATTGATGAGATGAAATATGTGCAATTGTATTGAATGGTATATGTTTGTTTGACATATGTGATTGTGAATGGATGCATGATTGGTGGAAAATCATGATTTGATGACTATGTGTGGAAATTGTGCATTGATTTGTTATGTGTTGAGGTTGTGATGGCCTTGGTAATTGGATGTGCATATGTGATACATGCTATGACTTGGTATGCTTTATGTGCAAATGTGTAGTTATGTTTTTAAGTGTGATGTGTGAGGTGAGAATAACTGTGTATGTGATTTTATGTGTTTTTGCATATTATTATGCAATCTTGCTATAGTTGTTATTTCTCACCCTTCTGCTGGAATATGCTTTTTATGGCATAGTGCAGATTGTCAGCTTTAGAGGCTTGGAGGCTTTTGTGGAGATTAGTCCTCCGTTTCGTTGTCGTTCGTGGTGTCTGCTCTGATACGTAGCACGGGAGTCGGGGAACGTTTTGTTATATGTATATAATTGTTGAATATATTTTGTATTTATATTTTGATGTTCTAAAACAGTTTATTTTGTAAAACAAGTCGGTTATGGATCTTTCCGCTTTATTCCATAATTGACCATCCTTTTGTAAGGAAAAGTTTCCCTTTGTGTTATGTATCAAAAATGTTGAGCAGGGATTGTATTTTATTTCTTTAAATGTGGCATCCCTGTTTCTGTCGGAAAAATAAATTTTTAGTTACTCTGATATTTATTATGTGTTATTTATTTCGCGATGGGAATTGGGGTGTTACATAGACACTCGTCTATGGTCTTTCAACACTCGTCCGTGTTTGTTGAGGTTAATCAACACTCGTTCGTATTGATCCTAGAACGTGTAGACACTCGTCTGTGGTCTTTCAACACTCGTCCGTGTTTGTTTCAGGTTAATCAATACTCGTTCGTATTGATCCTAGAACGTGTAGACACTCGTCCGTGGTCTTTCAACACTCGTCCGTGTTTGTTTCAGGTTAATCAATACTCGTTCGTATTGATCCTAGAACGTGTAGACACTCGCCTGTTGTCTTTCAACACTCGTCCGTGTTTGTTTCAGGTTAATCAATAATCGTTCATATTGATCCTAGAATGTGTAGACACTCGTCTGTGGTCTTTCAACACTCGTCCGTGTTTGTTTCAGGTTAATCAATACTCGTTCGAATTGATCCTAGAACGTGTAGACACTTGTTCATGGTCTTTCAACACTCGTCCGTGTTTGTTCAGGTTCATCAATACTCGTTCGTATTGATCCTAGAACGTGTAGACACTCGTCCGTGGTCTTTCAACATTCGTCCGTGTTTGTTTCAGGTTAATCAATAATCGTTCGTATTGATCCTAGAACGTGTAGACACTCGCCTGTTGTCTTTCAACACTCGTCCGTGTTTGTTTCAGGTTAATCAATAATCGTTCATATTGATCCTAGAATGTGTAGACACTCGTCTGTGGTCTTTCAACACTCGTCCGTGTTTGTTTCAGGTTAATCAATACTCGTTCGTATTGATCCTAGAACGTGTAGACACTTGTTCATGGTCTTTCAACACTCGTCCGTGTTTGTTCAGGTTCATCAATACTCGTTCGTATTGATCCTAGAACGTGTAGACACTCGTCCGTGGTCTTTCAACATTCGTCCGTGTTTGTTTCAGGTTAATCAATAATCGTTCGTATTGATCCTAGAACGTGTAGACACTCGCCTGTTGTCTTTCAACACTCGTCCGTGTTTGTTTCAGGTTAATCAATACTCGTTCGTTTTGATCCTAGAACGTGTAGACACTCGTCTGTGGTCTTTCAACACTCGTCCGTGTTTGTTCAGGTTAATCAATACTCGTTCATATTGATCCTAGAACGTGTAGACACTCGTCCGTGGTCTTTCAACACTCGTCCGTGTTTGTTTCAGGTTAATCAATACTCGTTCGTATTGATCCTAGAACGTGTAGACACTCGTCTGTGGTCTTTCAACACTCGTCCGTGTTTGTTTCAGGTTAATCAATACTCGTTCGTATTGATCCTAGAACGTGTAGACACTCGTTCATGGTCTTTCAAAACTCGTCCGTGTTTGTTTCAGGTTAATCAATACTCGTTCGTATTGATCCTAGAACGTGTAGACACTCGCCTGTTGTCTTTCAACACTCGTCCGTGTTTGTTTCTGGTTAATCAATAATCGTTCATATTGATCCTAGAATGTGTATACACTCGTCCGTGGTCTTTCAACACTCGTCCGTGTTTGTTTTAGGTTAATCAATACTCGTTCGTATTGATCCTAGAACGTGTAGACACTCGTTCATGGTCTTTCAACAGTCGTCCGTGTTTATTTCAGGTTAATCAATACTTGTTCGTATTGATCCCAGAATGTGTAGACACTCGTTCGTGGTCTTTCAACACTCGTCCGTGTTTGTTTCAGGTTAATCAATACTCGTTCGTTTTGATCCTAGAACGTGTAGACACTCATCTGTGGTCTATCAACACTCGTCCGTGTTTGTTCAGGTTAATCAATACTCGTTCGTATTGATCCTAGAACGTGTAGACACTCGTCCGTGGTCTTTCAACACTCGTCCGTGTTTGTTTCAGGTTAATCAATACTCGTTCGTATTGATCCTAGAACGTGTAGACACTTGTTCATGGTCTTTCAACACTCGTCCGTGTTTGTTCAGGTTCATCAATACTCGTTCGTATTGATCCTAGAACGTGTAGACACTCGTCCATGGTCTTTCAACATTCGTCCGTGTTTGTTTCAGGTTAATCAATACTCGTTCGTTTTGATCCCAGAACGTGTAGACACTCGTCTATGGTCTTTCAACACTCGTCCGTGTTTGTTGAGGTTAATCAACACTCGTTCGTATTGATCCTAGAACGTGTAGACACTCGTCCGTGGTCTTTCAACACTCGTCCGTGTTTGTTTCAGGTTAATCAATACTCGTTCGTATTGATCCTAGAACGTGTAGACACTCGTCTGTGGTCTTTCAACACTCGTCCGTGTTTGTTTCAGGTTAATCAATACTCGTTCGTATTGATCCTAGAACGTGTAGACACTCGTTCATGGTCTTTCAACAGTCGTCCGTGTTTATTTCAGGTTAATCAATACTTGTTCGTATTGATCCCAGAATGTGTAGACACTCGTTCGTGGTCTTTCAACACTCGTCCGTGTTTGTTTCTGGTTAATCAATACTCGTTCGTTTTGATCCTAGAACGTGTAGACACTCGTCTGTGGTCTTTCAACACTCGTCCGTGTTTGTTCAGGTTAATCAATACTCGTTCGTATTGATCCTAGAACGTGTAGACACTCGTCCGTGGTCTTTCAACACTCGTC
Source organism: Lathyrus tuberosus (assembly GCA_022829125.1). Classification (NCBI taxonomy): domain Eukaryota; kingdom Viridiplantae; phylum Streptophyta; class Magnoliopsida; order Fabales; family Fabaceae; genus Lathyrus; species Lathyrus tuberosus. Next base: position 1,024,872 of record JALAZF010000743.1, on the reverse strand, counting down.
CGTGTTTGTTTCAGGTTAATCAATACTCGTTCGTATTGATCCTAGAACGTGTAGACACTCGTCTGTGGTCTTTCAACACTCGTCCGTGTTTGTTTCAGGTTAATCAATACTCGTTCGTATTGATCCTAGAACGTGTAGACACTCGTTCATGGTCTTTCAACACTCGTCCGTGTTTGTTTCAGGTTAATCAATACTCGTTCGTATTGATCCTAGAACGTGTAGACACTCGCCTGTTGTCTTTCAACACTCGTCCGTGTTTGTTTCTGGTTAATCAATAATCGTTCATATTGATCCTAGAATGTGTATACACTCGTCCGTGGTCTTTCAACACTCGTCCGTGTTTGTTTCAGGTTAATCAATACTCGTTCGTATTGATCCTAGAACGTGTAGACACTCGTTCATGGTCTTTCAACAGTCGTCCGTGTTTATTTCAGGTTAATCAATACTTGTTCGTATTGATCCCAGAATGTGTAGACACTCGTTCGTGGTCTTTCAACACTCGTCCGTGTTTGTTTCAGGTTAATCAATACTCGTTCGTTTTCATCCTAGAACGTGTAGACACTCGTCTGTGGTCTTTCAACACTCGTCCGTGTTTGTAAAGGTTAATCAATACTCGTTCGTATTGATCCTAGAACGTGTAGACACTCGTCCGTGGTCTTTCAACACTCGTCCGTGTTTGTTTCAGGTTAATCAATACTCGTTCGTATTGATCCTAGAACGTGTAGACACTCGCCTGTTGTCTTTCAACACTCGTCCGTGTTTGTTTCAGGTTCATCAATACTCGTTCGTATTGATCCTAGAACGTGTAGACACTCGTCCGTGGTCTTTCAACATTCGTCCGTGTTTGTTTCAGGTTAATCAATAATCGTTCGTATTGATCCTAGAACGTGTAGACACTCGCCTGTTGTCTTTCAACACTCGTCCGTGTTTGTTTCAGGTTAATCAATACTCGTTCGTTTTGATCCTAGAACGTGTAGACACTCGTCTGTGGTCTTTCAACACTCGTCCGTGTTTGTTCAGGTTAATCAATACTCGTTCGTATTGATCCTAGAACGTGTAGACACTCGTCCGTGGTCTTTCAACACTCGTCCGTGTTTGTTTCAGGTTAATCAATACTCGTTCGTATTGATCCTAGAACGTGTAGACACTCGTCTGTGGTCTTTCAACACTCGTCCGTGTTTGTTTCAGGTTAATCAATACTCGTTCGTATTGATCCTAGAACGTGTAGACACTCGTTCATGGTCTTTCAAAACTCGTCCGTGTTTGTTTCAGGTTAATCAATACTCGTTCGTATTGATCCTAGAACGTGTAGACACTCGCCTGTTGTCTTTCAACACTCGTCCGTGTTTGTTTCTGGTTAATCAATAATAGTTCATATTGATCCTAGAATGTGTATACACTCGTCCGTGGTCTTTCAACACTCGTCCGTGTTTGTTTTAGGTTAATCAATACTCGATCGTATTGATCCTAGAACGTGTAGACACTCATTCATGGTCTTTCAACAGTCGTCCGTGTTTATTTCAGGTTAATCAATACTTGTTCGTATTGATCCCAGAATGTGTAGACACTCGTTCGTGGTCTTTCAACACTCGTCCGTGTTTGTTTCATGTTAATCAATACTCGTTCGTTTTGATCCTAGAACGTGTAGACACTCATCTGTGGTCTATCAACACTCGTCCGTGTTTGTTCAGGTTAATCAATACTCGTTCGTATTGATCCTAGAACGTGTAGACACTCGTCCGTGGTCTTTCAACACTCGTCCGTGTTTGTTTCAGGTTAATCAATACTCGTTCGTATTGATCCTTGAATGTGTAGACACTCGTCTGTGGTCTTTCAACACTCGTCCGTGTTTGTTTCAGGTTAATCAATAATCGTTCGTATTGATCCTAGAATGTGTATACACTCGTCCGTGGTCTTTCATAACTCGTCCGTGTTTGTTTCAGGTTAATCAATACTCGTTCGTATTGATGCTAGAACGTGTAGACACTCGTTCGTGGTCTTTCAACACTCGTCCGTGTTTGTTTCAGGTTAATCAATACTCGTTCGTTTTGATCCTAGAACGTGTAGACACTCGTCTGTGGTCTTTCAACACTCGTCCGTGTTTGTTTCAGGTTAATCAATACTCGTTCGTATTGATCCTAGAACGTGTAGCCACTCGTTCATGGTCTTTCAAAACTCGTCCGTGTTTGTTTCAGGTTAATCAATACTCGTTCGTATTGATCCTAGAACGTGTAGACACTCGCCTGTTGTCTTTCAACACTCGTCCGTGTTTGTTTCTGGTTAATCAATAATCGTTCATATTGATCCTAGAATGTGTATACACTCGTCCGTGGTCTTTCAACACTCGTCCGTGTTTGTTTTAGGTTAATCAATACTCGTTCGTATTGATCCTAGAACGTGTAGACACTCGTTCATGGTCTTTCAACAGTCGTCCGTGTTTATTTCAGGTTAATCAATACTTGTTCGTATTGATCCCAGAATGTGTAGACACTCGTTCGTGGTCTTTCAACACTCGTCCGTGTTTGTTTCAGGTTAATCAATACTCGTTCGTTTTGATCCTAGAACGTGTAGACACTCATCTGTGGTCTATCAACACTCGTCCGTGTTTGTTCAGGTTAATCAATACTCGTTCGTATTGATCCTAGAACGTGTAGACACTTGTTCATGGTCTTTCAACACTCGTCCGTGTTTGTTTCAGGTTAATCAATACTCGTTCGTATTGATCCTAGAACGTGTAGACACTCGTCCATGGTCTTTCAACATTCGTCCGTGTTTGTTTCAGGTTAATCAATACTCGTTCGTTTTGATCCCAGAACGTGTAGACACTCGTCCATGGTCTTTCAACATTCGTCCGTGTTTGTTTCAGGTTAATCAATACTCGTTCGTTTTGATCCCAGAACGTGTAGACACTCGTCTATGGTCTTTCAACACTCGTCCGTGTTTGTTGAGGTTAATCAACACTCGTTCGTATTGATCCTAGAACGTGTAGACACTCGTCCGTGGTCTTTCAACACTCGTCCGTGTTTGTTTCAGGTTAATCAATACTCGTTCGTATTGATCCTAGAACGTGTAGACACTCGTCTGTGGTCTTTCAACACTCGTCCGTGTTTGTTTCAGGTTAATCAATACTCGTTCGTATTGATCCTAGAACGTGTAGACACTCGTTCATGGTCTTTCAACAGTCGTCCGTGTTTATTTCAGGTTAATCAATACTTGTTCGTATTGATCCCAGAATGTGTAGACACTCGTTCGTGGTCTTTCAACACTCGTCCGTGTTTGTTTCTGGTTAATCAATACTCGTTCGTTTTGATCCTAGAACGTGTAGACACTCGTCTGTGGTCTTTCAACACTCGTCCGTGTTTGTTCAGGTTAATCAATACTCGTTCGTATTGATCCTAGAACGTGTAGACACTCGTCCGTGGTCTTTCAACACTCGTCCGTGTTTGTTTCAGGTTAATCAATACTCGTTCGTATTGATCCTAGAACGTGTAGACACTCGTCTGTGGTCTTTCAACACTCGTCCGTGTTTGTTTCAGGTTAATCAATACTCGTTCGTATTGATCCTAGAACGTGTAGACACTCGTTCATGGTCTTTCAACACTCGTCCGTGTTTGTTTCAGGTTAATCAATACTCGTTCGTATTGATCCTAGAACGTGTAGACACTCGCTTGTTGTCTTTCAACACTCGTCCGTGTTTGTTTCTGGTTAATCAATAATCGTTCATATTGATCCTAGAATGTGTATACACTCGTCCGTGGTCTTTCAACACTCGTCCGTGTTTGTTTCAGGTTAATCAATACTCGTTCGTATTGATCCTAGAACGTGTAGACACTCGTTCATGGTCTTTCAACAGTCGTCCGTGTTTATTTCAGGTTAATCAATACTTGTTCGTATTGATCCCAGAATGTGTAGACACTCGTTCGTGGTCTTTCAACACTCGTCCGTGTTTGTTTCAGGTTAATCAATACTCGTTCGTTTTCATCCTAGAACGTGTAGACACTCGTCTGTGGTCTTTCAACACTCGTCCGTGTTTGTAAAGGTTAATCAATACTCGTTCGTATTGATCCTAGAACGTGTAGACACTCGTCCGTGGTCTTTCAACACTCGTCCGTGTTTGTTTCAGGTTAATCAATACTCGTTCGTATTGATCCTAGAACGTGTAGACACTCGCCTGTTGTCTTTCAACACTCGTCCGTGTTTGTTTCAGGTTAATCAATAATCGTTCATATTGATCCTAGAATGTGTAGACACTCGTCTGTGGTCTTTCAACACTCGTCCGTGTTTGTTTCAGGTTAATCAATACTCGTTCGTATTGATCCTAGAACGTGTAGACACTTGTTCATGGTCTTTCAACACTCGTCCGTGTTTGTTCAGGTTCATCAATACTCGTTCGTATTGATCCTAGAACGTGTAGACACTCGTCCGTGGTCTTTCAACATTCGTCCGTGTTTGTTTCAGGTTAATCAATAATCGTTCGTATTGATCCTAGAACGTGTAGACACTCGCCTGTTGTCTTTCAACACTCGTCCGTGTTTGTTTCAGGTTAATCAATACTCGTTCGTTTTGATCCTAGAACGTGTAGACACTCGTCTGTGGTCTTTCAACACTCGTCCGTGTTTGTTCAGGTTAATCAATACTCGTTCGTATTGATCCTAGAACGTGTAGACACTCGTCCGTGGTCTTTCAACACTCATCCGTGTTTGTTTCAGGTTAATCAATACTCGTTCGTATTGATCCTAGAACGTGTAGACACTCGTCTGTGGTCTTTCAACACTCGTCCGTGTTTGTTTCAGGTTAATCAATACTCGTTCGTATTGATCCTAGAACGTGTAGACACTCGTTCATGGTCTTTCAAAACTCGTCCGTGTTTGTTTCAGGTTAATCAATACTCGTTCGTATTGATCCTAGAACGTGTAGACACTCGCCTGTTGTCTTTCAACACTCGTCCGTGTTTGTTTCTGGTTAATCAATAATCGTTCATATTGATCCTAGAATGTGTATACACTCGTCCGTGGTCTTTCAACACTCGTCCGTGTTTGTTTTAGGTTAATCAATACTCGATCGTATTGATCCTAGAACGTGTAGACACTCGTTCATGGTCTTTCAACAGTCGTCCGTGTTTATTTCAGGTTAATCAATACTTGTTCGTATTGATCCCAGAATGTGTAGACACTCGTTCGTGGTCTTTCAACACTCGTCCGTGTTTGTTTCAGGTTAATCAATACTCGTTCGTTTTGATCCTAGAACGTGTAGACACTCTTCTGTGGTCTATCAACACTCGTCCGTGTTTGTTCAGGTTAATCAATACTCGTTCGTATTGATCCTAGAACGTGTAGACACTCGTCCGTGGTCTTTCAACACTCGTCCGTGTTTGTTTCAGGTTAATCAATACTCGTTCGTATTGATCCTAGAATGTGTAGACACTCGTCTGTGGTCTTTCAACACTCGTCCGTGTTTGTTTCAGGTTAATCAATAATCGTTCGTATTGATCCTAGAATGTGTATACACTCGTCCGTGGTCTTTCATAACTCGTCCGTGTTTGTTTCAGGTTAATCAATACTCGTTCGTATTGATGCTAGAACGTGTAGACACTCGTTCGTGGTCTTTCAACACTCGTCCGTGTTTGTTTCAGGTTAATCAATACTCGTTCGTTTTGATCCTAGAACGTGTAGACACTCGTCTGTGGTCTTTCAACACTCGTCCGTGTTTGTTCAGGTTAATCAATACTCGTTCGTATTGATCCTAGAACGTGTAGACACTCGTCCGTGGTCTTTCAACACTCGTCCGTGTTTGTTTCAGGTTAATCAATACTCGTTCGTATTGATCCTAGAACGTGTAGACACTCGTCTGTGGTCTTTCAACACTCGTCCGTGTTTGTTTCAGGTTAATCAATACTCGTTCGTATTGATCCTAGAACGTGTAGACACTCGTTCATGGTCTTTCAACAGTCGTCCGTGTTTATTTCAGGTTAATCAATACTTGTTCGTATTGATCCCAGAATGTGTAGACACTCGTTCGTGGTCTTTCAACACTCGTTCGTGTTTGTTTCATGTTAATCAATACTCGTTCGTTTTCATCCTAGAACGTGTAGACACTCGTCTGTGGTCTTTCAACACTCGTCCGTGTTTGTTCAGGTTAATCAATACTCGTTCGTATTGATCCTAGAACGTGTAGACACTCGTCCGTGGTCTTTCAACACTCGTCCGTGTTTGTTTCAGGTTAATCAATAATCGTTCATATTGATCCTAGAATGTGTAGACACTCGTCTGTGGTCTTTCAACACTCGTCCGTGTTTGTTTCAGGTTAATCAATACTCGTTCGTATTGATCCTAGAACGTGTAGACACTTGTTCATGGTCTTTCAACACTCGTCCGTGTTTGTTCAGGTTCATCAATACTCGTTCGTATTGATCCTAGAACGTGTAGACACTCGTCCGTGGTCTTTCAACATTCGTCCGTGTTTGTTTCAGGTTAATCAATAATCGTTCGTATTGATCCTAGAACGTGTAGACACTCGCCTGTTGTCTTTCAACACTCGTCCGTGTTTGTTTCAGGTTAATCAATACTCGTTCATTTTGATCCTAGAACGTGTAGACACTCGTCTGTGGTCTTTCAACACTCGTCCGTGTTTGTTCAGGTTAATCAATACTCGTTCGTATTGATCCTAGAACGTGTAGACACTCGTCCGTGGTCTTTCAACACTCGTCCGTGTTTGTTTCAAGTTAATCAATACTCGTTCGTATTGATCCTAGAACGTGTAGACACTCGTCTGTGGTCTTTCAACACTCGTCCGTGTTTGTTTCAGGTTAATCAATACTCGTTCGTATTGATCCTAGAACGTGTAGACACTCGTTCATGGTCTTTCAAAACTCGTCCGTGTTTGTTTCAGGTTAATCACTACTCGTTCGTATTGATCCTAGAACGTGTAGACACTCGCCTGTTGTCTTTCAACACTCGTCCGTGTTTGTTTCTGGTTAATCAATAATCGTTCATATTGATCCTAGAATGTGTATACACTCGTCCGTGGTCTTTCAACACTCGTCCGTGTTTGTTTTAGGTTAATCAATACTCGTTCGTATTGATCCTAGAACGTGTAGACACTCGTTCATGGTCTTTCAACAGTCGTCCGTGTTTATTTCAGGTTAATCAATACTTGTTTGTATTGATCCCAGAATGTGTAGACACTCGTTCGTGGTCTTTCAACACTCGTCCGTGTTTGTTTCAGGTTAATCAATACTCATTCGTTTTGATCCTAGAACGTGTAGACACTCATCTGTGGTCTATCAACACTCGTCCGTGTTTGTTCAGGTTAATCAATACTCGTTCGTATTGATCCTAGAACGTGTAGACACTCGTCCGTGGTCTTTCAACACTCGTCCGTGTTTGTTTCAGGTTAATCAATACTCGTTCGTATTGATCCTAGAACGTGTAGACACTTGTTCATGGTCTTTCAACACTCGTCCGTGTTTGTTCAGGTTCATCAATACTCGTTCGTATTGATCCTAGAACGTGTAGACACTCGTCCATGGTCTTTCAACATTCGTCCGTGTTTGTTTCAGGTTAATCAATACTCGTTCGTTTTGATCCTAGAACGTGTAGACACTCGTCTATGGTCTTTCAACACTCGTCCGTGTTTGTTGAGGTTAATCAACACTCGTTCGTATTGATCCTAGAACGTGTAGACACTCGTCCGTGGTCTTTCAACACTCGTCCGTGTTTGTTTCAGGTTAATCAATACTCGTTCGTATTGATCCTAGAACGTGTAGACACTCGTCTGTGGTCTTTCAACACTCGTCCGTGTTTGTTTCAGGTTAATCAATACTCGTTCGTATTGATCCTAGAACGTGTAGACACTCGTTCATGGTCTTTCAACAGTCGTCCGTGTTTATTTCAGGTTAATCAATACTTGTTCGTATTGATCCCAGAATGTGTAGACACTCGTTCTTGGTCTTTCAACACTCGTCCGTGTTTGTTTCTGGTTAATCAATACTCGTTCGTTTTGATCCTAGAACGTGTAGACACTCGTCTGTGGTCTTTCAACACTCGTCCGTGTTTGTTCAGGTTAATCAATACTCGTTCGTATTGATCCTAGAACGTGTAGACACTCGTCCGTGGTCTTTCAACACTCGTCCGTGTTTGTTTCAGGTTAATCAATACTCGTTCGTATTGATCCTAGAACGTGTAGACACTCGTCTGTGGTCTTTCAACACTCGTCCGTGTTTGTTTCAGGTTAATCAATACTCGTTCGTATTGATCCTAGAACGTGTAGACACTCGTTCATGGTCTTTCAACACTCGTCCGTGTTTGTTTCAGGTTAATCAATACTCGTTCGTATTGATCCTAGAACGTGTAGACACTCGCCTGTTGTCTTTCAACACTCGTCCGTGTTTGTTTCTGGTTAATCAATAATCGTTCATATTGATCCTAGAATGTGTATACACTCGTCCGTGGTCTTTCAACACTCGTCCGTGTTTGTTTCAGGTTAATCAATACTCGTTCGTATTGATCCTAGAACGTGTAGACACTCGTTCATGGTCTTTCAACAGTCGTCCGTGTTTATTTCAGGTTAATCAATACTTGTTCGTATTGATCCCAGAATGTGTAGACACTCGTTCGTGGTCTTTCAACACTCGTCCGTGTTTGTTTCAGGTTAATCAATACTCGTTCGTTTTGATCCTAGAACGTGTAGACACTCGTCTGTGGTCTTTCAACACTCGTCCGTGTTTGTAAAGGTTAATCAATACTCGTTCGTATTGATCCTAGAACGTGTAGACACTCGTCCGTGGTCTTTCAACACTCGTCCGTGTTTGTTTCAGGTTAATCAATACTCGTTCGTATTGATCCTAGAACGTGTAGACACTCGCCTGTTGTCTTTCAACACTCGTCCGTGTTTGTTTCAGGTTAATCAATAATCGTTCATATTGATCCTAGAATGTGTAGACACTCGTCTGTGGTCTTTCAACACTCGTCCGTGTTTGTTTCAGGTTAATCAATACTCGTTCGTATTGATCCTAGAACGTGTAGACACTTGTTCATGGTCTTTCAACACTCGTCCGTGTTTGTTCAGGTTCATCAATACTCGTTCGTATTGATCCTAGAACGTGTAGACACTCGTCCGTGGTCTTTCAACATTCGTCCGTGTTTGTTTCAGGTTAATCAATAATCGTTCGTATTGATCCTAGAACGTGTAGACACTCGCCTGTTGTCTTTCAACACTCGTCCGTGTTTGTTTCAGGTTAATCAATACTCGTTCGTTTTGATCCTAGAACGTGTAGACACTCGTCTGTGGTCTTTCAACACTCGTCCGTGTTTGTTCAGGTTAATCAATACTCGTTCGTATTGATCCTAGAACGTGTAGACACTCGTCCGTGGTCTTTCAACACTCGTCCGTGTTTGTTTCAGGTTAATCAATACTCGTTCGTATTGATCCTAGAACGTGTAGACACTCGTCTGTGGTCTTTCAACACTCGTCCGTGTTTGTTTCAGGTTAATCAATACTCGTTCGTATTGATCCTAGAACGTGTAGACACTCGTTCATGGTCTTTCAAAACTCGTCCGTGTTTGTTTCAGGTTAATTAATACTCGTTCGTATTGATCCTAGAACGTGTAGACACTCGCCTGTTGTCTTTCAACACTCGTCCGTGTTTGTTTCTGGTTAATCAATAATCGTTCATATTGATCCTAGAATGTGTATACACTCGTCCGTGGTCTTTCAACACTCGTCCGTGTTTGTTTTAGGTTAATCAATACTCGATCGTATTGATCCTAGAACGTGTAGACACTCGTTCATGGTCTTTCAACAGTCGTCCGTGTTTATTTCAGGTTAATCAATACTTGTTCGTATTGATCCCAGAATGTGTAGACACTCGTTCGTGGTCTTTCAACACTCGTCCGTGTTTGTTTCATGTTAATCAATACTCGTTCGTTTTGATCCTAGAACGTGTAGACACTCATCTGTGGTCTATCAACACTCGTCCGTGTTTGTTCAGGTTAATCAATACTCGTTCGTATTGATCCTAGAACGTGTAGACACCGTCCGTGGTCTTTCAACACTCGTCCGTGTTTGTTTCAGGTTAATCAATACTCGTTCGTATTGATCCTTGAATGTGTAGACACTCGTCTGTGGTCTTTCAACACTCGTCCGTGTTTGTTTCAGGTTAATCAATAATCGTTCGTATTGATCCTAGAATGTGTATACACTCGTCCGTGGTCTTTCATAACTCGTCCGTGTTTGTTTCAGGTTAATCAATACTCGTTCGTATTGATGCTAGAACGTGTAGACACTCGTTCGTGGTCTTTCAACACTCGTCCGTGTTTGTTTCAGGTTAATCAATACTCGTTCGTTTTGATCCTAGAACGTGTAGACACTCGTCTGTGGTCTTTCAACACTCGTCCGTGTTTGTTCAGGTTAATCAATACTCGTTCGTATTGATCCTAGAACGTGTAGACACTCGTCCGTGGTCGTTCAACACTCGACCGTGTTTGTTTCAGGTTAATCAATACTCGTTCGTATTGATCCTAGAACGTGTAGACACTCGTCTGTGGTCTTTCAACACTCGTCCGTGTTTGTTTCAGGTTAATCAATACTCGTTCGTATTGATCCTAGAACGTGTAGACACTCGTTCATGGTCTTTCAACAGTCGTCCGTGTTTATTTCAGGTTAATCAATACTTGTTCGTATTGATCCCAGAATGTGTAGACACTCGTTCTTGGTCTTTCAACACTCGTCCGTGTTTGTTTCTGGTTAATCAATACTCGTTCGTTTTGATCCTAGAACGTGTAGACACTCGTCTGTGGTCTTTCAACACTCGTCCGTGTTTGTTCAGGTTAATCAATACTCGTTCGTATTGATCCTAGAACGTGTAGACACTCGTCCGTGGTCTTTCAACACTCGTCCGTGTTTGTTTCAGGTTAATCAATACTCGTTCGTATTGATCCTAGAACGTGTAGACACTCGTCTGTGGTCTTTCAACACTCGTCCGTGTTTGTTTCAGGTTAATCAATACTCGTTCGTATTGATCCTAGAACGTGTAGACACTCGTTCATGGTCTTTCAACACTCGTCCGTGTTTGTTTCAGGTTAATCAATACTCGTTCGTATTGATCCTAGAACGTGTAGACACTCGCCTGTTGTCTTTCAACACTCGTCCGTGTTTGTTTCTGGTTAATCAATAATCGTTCATATTGATCCTAGAATGTGTATACACTCGTCCGTGGTCTTTCAACACTCGTCCGTGTTTGTTTCAGGTTAATCAATACTCGTTCGTATTGATCCTAGAACGTGTAGACACTCGTTCATGGTCTTTCAACAGTCGTCCGTGTTTATTTCAGGTTAATCAATACTTGTTCGTATTGATCCCAGAATGTGTAGACACTCGTTCGTGGTCTTTCAACACTCGTCCGTGTTTGTTTCAGGTTAATCAATACTCGTTCGTTTTGATCCTAGAACGTGTAGACACTCGTCTGTGGTCTTTCAACACTCGTCCGTGTTTGTAAAGGTTAATCAATACTCGTTCGTATTGATCCTAGAACGTGTAGACACTCGTCCGTGGTCTTTCAACACTCGTCCGTGTTTGTTTCAGGTTAATCAATACTCGTTCGTATTGATCCTAGAACGTGTAGACACTCGCCTGTTGTCTTTCAACACTCGTCCGTGTTTGTTTCAGGTTAATCAATAATCGTTCATATTGATCCTAGAATGTGTAGACACTCGTCTGTGGTCTTTCAACACTCGTCCGTGTTTGTTTCAGGTTAATCAATACTCGTTCGTATTGATCCTAGAACGTGTAGACACTTGTTCATGGTCTTTCAACACTCGTCCGTGTTTGTTCAGGTTCATCAATACTCGTTCGTATTGATCCTAGAACGTGTAGACACTCGTCCGTGGTCTTTCAACATTCGTCCGTGTTTGTTTCAGGTTAATCAATAATCGTTCGTATTGATCCTAGAACGTGTAGACACTCGCCTGTTGTCTTTCAACACTCGTCCGTGTTTGTTTCAGGTTAATCAATACTCGTTCGTTTTGATCCTAGAACGTGTAGACACTCGTCTGTGGTCTTTCAACACTCGTCCGTGTTTGTTCAGGTTAATCAATACTCGTTCGTATTGATCCTAGAACGTGTAGACACTCGTCCGTGGTCTTTCAACACTCGTCCGTGTTTGTTTCAGGTTAATCAATACTCGTTCGTATTGATCCTAGAACGTGTAGACACTCGTCTGTGGTCTTTCAACACTCGTCCGTGTTTGTTTCAGGTTAATCAATACTCGTTCGTATTGATCCTAGAACGTGTAGACACTCGTTCATGGTCTTTCAAAACTCGTCCGTGTTTGTTTCAGGTTAATTAATACTCGTTCGTATTGATCCTAGAACGTGTAGACACTCGCCTGTTGTCTTTCAACACTCGTCCGTGTTTGTTTCTGGTTAATCAATAATCGTTCATATTGATCCTAGAATGTGTATACACTCGTCCGTGGTCTTTCAACACTCGTCCGTGTTTGTTTTAGGTTAATCAATACTCGATCGTATTGATCCTAGAACGTGTAGACACTCGTTCATGGTCTTTCAACAGTCGTCCGTGTTTATTTCAGGTTAATCAATACTTGTTCGTATTGATCCCAGAATGTGTAGACACTCGTTCGTGGTCTTTCAACACTCGTCCGTGTTTGTTTCATGTTAATCAATACTCGTTCGTTTTGATCCTAGAACGTGTAGACACTCATCTGTGGTCTATCAACACTCGTCCGTGTTTGTTCAGGTTAATCAATACTCGTTCGTATTGATCCTAGAACGTGTAGACACTCGTCCGTGGTCTTTCAACACTCGTCCGTGTTTGTTTCAGGTTAATCAATACTCGTTCGTATTGATCCTTGAATGTGTAGACACTCGTCTGTGGTCTTTCAACACTCGTCCGTGTTTGTTTCAGGTTAATCAATAATCGTTCGTATTGATCCTAGAATGTGTATACACTCGTCCGTGGTCTTTCATAACTCGTCCGTGTTTGTTTCAGGTTAATCAATACTCGTTCGTATTGATGCTAGAACGTGTAGACACTCGTTCGTGGTCTTTCAACACTCGTCCGTGTTTGTTTCAGGTTAATCAATACTCGTTCGTTTTGATCCTAGAACGTGTAGACACTCGTCTGTGGTCTTTCAACACTCGTCCGTGTTTGTTCAGGTTAATCAATACTCGTTCGTATTGATCCTAGAACGTGTAGACACTCGTCCGTGGTCGTTCAACACTCGACCGTGTTTGTTTCAGGTTAATCAATACTCGTTCGTATTGATCCTAGAACGTGTAGACACTCGTCTGTGGTCTTTCAACACTCGTCCGTGTTTGTTTCAGGTTAATCAATACTCGTTCGTATTGATCCTAGAACGTGTAGACACTCGTTCATGGTCTTTCAACAGTCGTCCGTGTTTATTTCAGGTTAATCAATACTTGTTCGTATTGATCCCAGAATGTGTAGACACTCGTTCGTGGTCTTTCAACACTCGTCCGTGTTTGTTTCATGTTAATCAATACTCGTTCGTTTTCATCCTAGAACGTGTAGACACTCGTCTGTGGTCTTTCAACACTCGTCCGTGTTTGTTAAGGTTAATCAATACTCGTTCGTATTGATCCTAGAACGTGTAGACACTCGTCCGTGGTCTTTCAACACTCGTCCGTGTTTGTTTCAGGTTAATCAATACTCGTTCGTATTGATCCTAGAACGTGTAGACACTCGTCTGTGGTCTTTCAACACTCGTCCGTGTTTGTTTCAGGTTGATCAATACTCGTTCGTATTGATCCTAGAACGTGTAGACACTCGTTCATGGTCTTTCAACACTCGTCCGTGTTTGTTTCAGGTTAATCAATACTCGTTCGTATTGATCCTAGAACGTGTAGACACTCGCCTGTTGTCTTTCAACACTCGTCCGTGTTTGTTTCAGGTTAATCAATAATCGTTCATATTGATCCTAGAATGTGTATACACTCGTCCGTGGCCTTTCAACACTCGTCCGTGTTTGTTTCAGGTTAATCAATACTCGTTCGTATTGATACTAGAACGTGTAGACACTCGTTCGTGGTCTTTCAACACTCGTCCGTGTTTGTTTCAGGTTAATCAATACTCGTTCGTTTTGATCCTAGAACGTGTAGACACCCGTCTGTGGTCTTTCAACACTCGTCCGTGTTTGTTCAGGTTAATCAATACTCGTTCGTATTGATCCTAGAACGTGTAGACACTCGTCCGTGGTCTTTCAACACTCGTCCGTGTTTGTTTCAGGTTAATCAATACTCGTTCGTATTGATCCTAGAACGTGTAGACACTCGTCTGTGGTCTTTCAACACTCGTCCGTGTTTGTTTCAGGTTAATCAATACTCGTTCGTATTGATCCTAGAACGTGTAGACACTCGTTTATGGTCTTTCAACAGTTGTCCGTGTTTATTTCAGGTTAATCAATACTTGTTCGTATTGATCCCAGAATGTGTAGACACTCGTTCGTGGTCTTTCAACACTCGTCTGTGTTTGTTTTAGGTTATTCAATACTCGTTCGTATTGATCCTAGAATGTGTAGACACTCGTCTGTGGTCTTTCAACACTCGTCCGTGTTTGATTCAGGTTAATCAATAATCGTTCGTATTGATCCTAGAATGTGTATACACTCGTCTGTGGTCTTTCAACACTAGTCCGTGTTTGTTTCAGGTTAATCAATACTCGTTCGTATTGATCCTAGACCGTGTAGACACTCGTCTGTGGTCTTTCAACACTCGCCCGTGTTTGTTCAGGTTCATTAATACTCCTTCGTATTGATCCTAGAACGTGTAGACACTCGTCCGTGTTTGTTTCAGGTTAATCAATACTCATTCGTATTGATCCTAGAACGTGTAGACACTCGTCTGTGGTCTTTCAACACTCGTCCGTGTTTGTTTCAGGTTAATCAATACTCGTTCGTATTGATCCTAGAACGTGTAGACACTCGTCTGTGATCTTTCAACACTCGTCCGTGTTTGTTTCAGGTTAATCAATACTCGTTCGTATTGATCCTAGAACGTGTAGACACTCGTTCATGGTCTTTCAACACTCGTCCGTGTTTATCTCAGGTTAATCAATACTCATTCGTATTGATCACAGAACGTGTAGACACTCGTTCGTGGTCTTTCAACACTCGTCTGTGTTTGTTTTAGGTTAATTAATACTCGTTCGTATTGATCCTAGAATGTGTAGACACTCGTCTGTGGTCTTTCAACACTCGTCCGTGTTTGTTTCAGGTTAATCAATAATCGTTCGTATTGATCCTAGAATGTGTATACACTCGTCTGTGGTCTTTCAACACTAGTCCGTGTTTGTTTCAGGTTAATCAATACTCGTTCGTATTGATCCTAGACCGTGTAGACACTCGTCTGTGGTCTTTCAACACTCGTCCGTGTTTGTTCAGGTTCATCAATACTCGTTCGTATTGATCCTAGAACGTGTAGACACTCGTCCGTGGTCTTTCAACACTCGTCCGTGTTTGTTTCAGGTTAATCAATACTCGTTCGTATTGATCCTAGAACGTGTAGACACTCGCCTGTTATCTTTCAACACTCGTCCGTGTTTGTTTCAGGTTAATCAATACTCGTTCGTATTGATCCTAGAACGTGTAGACACTCGTCCGTGGTCTTTCAGCACTCGTCCGTGTTTGTTTCAGGTTAATCAATACTCGTTCGTATTGATCCTAGAACGTGTAGACACTCGTCTGTGGTCTTTCAACACTCGTCCGTATTTGTTTCAGGTTAATCAATACTCGTTCGTATTGATCCTAGAACGTGTAGACACTCGTTCATGGTCTTTCAACAGTCGTCCGTGTTTATTTCAGGTTAATCAATACTTGTTCGTATTGATCCCAGAATGTGTAGACACTCGTTCGTGGTCTTTCAACACTCGTCTGTGTTTCTTTTAGGTTAATCAATACTCGTTCGTATTGATCCTAGAATGTGTAGACACTCGTCTGTGGTCTTTCAACACTCGTCCGTGTTTGTTTCAGGTTAATTAATAATCGTTTGTATTGATCCTAGAATGTGTATACACTCGTCTGTGATCTTTCAACACTAGTCCGTGTTTGTTTCAGGTTAATCAATACTCGTTCGTATTGATCCTAGACCGTGTAGACACTCGTCTGTGGTCTTTCAACACTCGTCCGTGTTTGTTCAGGTTCATTAATACTCGTTCGTATTGATCCTAGAACATGTAGACACTCGTCTGTGTTCTTTCAACACTCGTCCGTGTTTGTTTCAGGTTAATCAATACTCGTTCGTATTGATCCTAGAACGTGTAGACACTCGCCTGTTGTCTTTCAACACTCGTCCGTGTTTGTTTCAGGTTAATCAATACTCGTTCGTATTGATGCTAGAACGTGTAGACACTCATTCGTGGTCTTTCAACACTCGTCCATGTTTGTTTTAGGTTAATCAATACTCGTTCGTATTGATCCTAGAATGTGTAGACACTCGTCTGTGGTCTTTCAACACTCGTTCGTGTTTGTTCAAGTTAATCAATACTCGTTCGTATTGATCCTAGAACGTGTAGACACTCGTCCGTGGTCTTTCAACACTCGTCCGTGTCTGTTTCAGGTTAATCAATACTCGTTCGTATTGATCCTAGAACATGTAGACTCTCGTCCGTGGTCTTTCAACACTCGTCCGTGTTTGTTTCAGGTTAATCAATACTCGTTCGTATTGATCATAGAACGTGTAGACACTCGTTCATGGTCTTTCAACACTCGTCCGTGTTTATTTCAGTTTAATCAAAACTCATTCAAATTAATCCCAGAACGTGTAGACACTCGTTCATGGTCTTTCAACACTCGTCTGTGTTTGTTTTAGGTTAATCAATACTCGTTCGTATTTATCCTAGAATGTGTAGACACTCGTCTGTGGTCTTTCAACACTCGTCCGTGTTTGTTTCAGGTTAATCAATAATCGTTCGTATTGATCCTAGAATGTGTATACACTCGTCTGTGGTCTTTCAACACTAGTCCGTGTTTGTTTCAGGTTAATCAATACTCGTTCGTATTGATCCTAGACCGTGTAGACACTCGTCTGTGGTCTTTCAACACTCGTCCGTGTTTGTTCAGGTTCATCAATACTTGTTTGTATTGATCCTAGAACGTGTAGACACTCGTCCATGGTCTTTCAACACTCGTCCGTGTTTGTTTCAGGTTAATCAATACTCGTTCGTATTCATCCTAGAACGTGTAGACACTCGCCTGTTGTCTTTCAACACTCGTTCGTGTTTATTTCAGGTTAATCAATAATCGTTCATATTGATCCTAGAATGTGTATACACTCGTCCGTGGTCTTTCAACACTCGTCCGAGTTTGTTTCAGGTTAATCAATACTCGTTCGTATTGATGCTAGAACGTGTAGACACTCGTCCGTGGTCTTTCAACACTCGTCCGTGTTTGTTTTAGGTTAATCAATACTCGTTCGTATTGATCCTAGAAGGTGTAGACACTCGTTTGTGGTCTTTCAACACTCGTCCGTGTTTGTTTCAGGTTAATCAATACTCGTTCGTATTGATCCTAGAACGTGTAGACACTCGTTCATGGTCTTTCAACACTCGTCCGTGTTTATTTCAGTTTAATCAAAACTCGTTCGTATTAATCCCAGAACGTGTAGACACTCGTTCATGGTCTTTCAACACTCGTCTGTGTTTGTTTTAGGTTAATCAATACTCGTTCGTATTTATCCTAGAATGTGTAGACACTCGTCTGTGGTCTTTCAACACTCGTCCGTGTTTGTTTCAGGTTAATCAATAATCGTTCGTATTGATCCTAGAATGTGTATACACTCGTCTGTGGTCTTTCAACACTAGTCCGTGTTTGTTTCAGGTTAATCAATACTCGTTCGTATTGATCCTAGACCGTGTAGACACTCGTCTGTGGTCTTTCAACACTCGTCCGTGTTTGTTCAGGTTCATCAATACTCGTTTGTATTGATCCTAGAACGTGTAGACACTCGTCCATGGTCTTTCAACACTCGTCCGTGTTTGTTTCAGGTTAGTCAATACTCGTTCGTATTGATCCTAGAACGTGTAGACACTCGCCTGTTGTCTTTCAACACTCGTCCGTGTTTATTTCAGGTTAATCAATAATCGTTCATATTGATCCTAGAATGTGTATACACTCGTCCGTGGTCTTTCAACACTCGTCCGAGTTTGTTTCAGGTTAATCAATACTCGTTCGTATTGATGCTAGAATGTGTAGACACTCGTCCGTGGTCTTTCAACACTCGTCCGTGTTTGTTTTAGGTTAATCAATACTCGTTCGTATTGATCCTAGAAGGTGTAGACACTCGTTTGTGGTCTTTCAACACTCGTCCGTGTTTGTTTCAGGTTAATCAATACTTGTTCGTATTGATCCTAGAACGTGTAGACACTCGTTCATAGTCTTTCAACACTCGTCCGTGTTTGTTTCAGGTTAATCAATACTCGTTCGTATTGATCCCAGAACGTGTAGACACTCGTTCGTGGTCTTTAAACACTCGTCTGTGTTTGTTTTAGGTTAATCAATACTCGTTCGCATTGATCCTAGAATGTGTAGACACTCGTCTGTGGTCTTTCAACACTCGTCCGTGTTTGTTTCAGGTTAATCAATAATTGTTCGTATTGATCCTAGAATGTGTATACACTCGTCTGTGGTCTTTCAACACTAGTCCGTGTTTGTTTCAGGTTAATCAATACTCGTTCGTATTGATCCTAGACCGTGTAGACACTCGTCTGTGGTCTTTCAACACTCGTCCGTGTTTGTTCAGGTTCATCAATACTCGTTCGTATTGATCCTAGAATGTGTAGACACTCGTCCGTGGTCTTTCAATACTCGTCCGTGTTTGTTTCAGGTTAATCAATACTCGTTCGTATTGATCCTAGAACGTGTAGACACTCGCCTGTTGTCTTTCAAAACTCGTCTGTGTTTGTTTCAGGTTAATCAATAATCGTTCATATTGATCCTAGAATGTGTATACACTCGTCCGTGGTCTTTCAACACTCGCCCGTGTTTATTTCAGGTTAATCAATACTCGTTCGTATTGATGCTAGAACATGTAGACACTCGTTCGTGGTCTTTCAACACTCGTCCGTGTTTGTTTCAGGTTAATCAATACTCGTTCGTATTGATCCTAGAACGTGTAGACACTCGTCTGTGGTCTTTCAACACTCGTCCGTGTTTGTTTCAGGTTAATCAATACTCGTTCGTATTGATTCTAGAACGTGTAGACACTCGTTCATGGTCTTTCAACACTCGTCTGTGTTTGTTTTAGGTTAATCAATACTCGTTCGTATTTATCCTAGAATGTGTAGACACTCGTCTGTGGTCTTTCAACACTCGTCCGTGTTTGTTTCAGGTTAATCAATAATCGTTCGTATTGATCCTAGAATGTGTATACACTCGTCTGTGGTCTTTTAACACTAGTCCGTGTTTGTTTCAGGTTAATCAATACTCGTTCGTATTGATCCTAGACCGTGTAGACACTCGTCTGTGGTCTTTCAACACTCGTCCGTGTTTGTTCAGGTTCATCAATACTTGTTTGTATTGATCCTAGAACGTGTAGACACTCGTCCATGGTCTTTCAACACTCGTCCGTGTTTGTTTCAGGTTAATCAATACTCGTTCGTATTCATCCTAGAACGTGTAGACACTCGCCTGTTGTCTTTCAACACTCGTTCGTGTTTATTTCAGGTTAATCAATAATCGTTCATATTGATCCTAGAATGTGTATACACTCTTCCGTGGTCTTTCAACACTCGTCCGAGTTTGTTTCAGGTTAATCAATACTCGTTCGTATTGATGCTAGAACGTGTAGACACTCGTCCGTGGTCTTTCAACACTCGTCCGTGTTTGTTTTAGGTTAATCAATACTCGTTCGTATTGATCCTAGAAGGTGTAGACACTCGTTTGTGGTCTTTCAACACTCGTCCGTGTTTGTTTCAGGTTAATCAATACTCGTTCGTATTGATCCTAGAACGTGTAGACACTCGTTCATGGTCTTTCAACACTCGTCCGTGTTTATTTCAGTTTAATCAAAACTCGTTCGTATTAATCCCAGAACGTGTAGACACTCGTTCATGGTCTTTCAACACTCGTCTGTGTTTGTTTTAGGTTAATCAATACTCGTTCGTATTTATCCTAGAATGTGTAGACACTCGTCTGTGGTCTTTCAACACTCGTCCGTGTTTGTTTCAGGTTAATCAATAATCGTTCGTATTGATCCTAGAATGTGTATACACTCGTCTGTGGTCTTTCAACACTAGTCCGTGTTTGTTTCAGGTTAATCAATACTCGTTCGTATTGTCCTAGACCGTGTAGACACTCGTCTGTGGTCTTTCAACACTCGTCCGTGTTTGTTCAGGTTCATCAATACTCGTTCGTATTGATCCTAGAACGTGTAGACACTCGTCCGTGGTCTTTCAATACTCGTCCGTGTTTGTTTCAGGTTAATCAATACTCGTTCGTATTGATCCTAGAACGTGTAGACACTCGCCTGTTGTCTTTCAAAACTCGTCTGTGTTTGTTTCAGGTTAATCAATAATCGTTCATATTGATCCTAGAATGTGTATACACTCGTCCGTGGTCTTTCAACACTCGCCCGTGTTTATTTCAGGTTAATCAATACTCGTTCGTATTGATGCTAGAACATGTAGACACTCGTTCGTGGTCTTTCAACACTCGTCCGTGTTTGTTTCAGGTTAATCAATACTCGTTCGTATTGATCCTAGAACGTGTAGACACTCGTCTGTGGTCTTTCAACACTCGTCCGTGTTTGTTTCAGGTTAATCAATACTCGTTCGTATTGATTCTAGAACGTGTAGACACTCGTTCATGGTCTTTCAACACTCGTCCGTGTTTATTTCAGGTTAATCAATACTCGTTCGTATTGATCCTAGAATGTGTAGACACTCGTCTGTGGTCTTTCAACACACGTCCGTGTTTGTTTCAGGTTAATCAATAATCGTTCGTATTGATCCTAGAATGTGTATACACTCGTCTGTGGTCTTTCAACACTAGTCCGTGTTTGTTTCAGGTTAATCAATACTCGTTCGTATTGATCCTAGACCGTGTAGACACTCGTCTGTGGTCTTTCAACACTCGTCCGTGTTTGTTCAGGTTCATCAATACTCGTTCGTATTGATCCTAGAACGTGTAGACACTCGTCCGTGGTCTTTCAACACTCGTCCGTGTTTGTTTCAGGTTAATCAATACTCGTTTGTATTGATCCTAGAACGTGTAGACACTCGCCTGTTGTCTTTCAACACTCGTTCGTGTTTATTTCAGGTTAATCAATAATCGTTCATATTGATCCTAGAATGTGTATACACTCGTCCGTGGTCTTTCAACACTCGTCCGAGTTTGTTTCAGGTTAATCAATACTCGTTCGTATTGATGCTAGAACGTGTAGACACTCGTCTGTGGTCTTTCAACACTCGTCCGTGTTTGTTTCAGGTTAATCAATAATCGTTCGTATTGATCCTAGAATGTGTATACACTCGTCTGTGGTCTTTCAACACTAGTCCGTGTTTGTTTCAGGTTAATCAATACTCGTTCGTATTGATCCTAGACCGTGTAGACACTCGTCTGTGGTCTTTCAACACTCGTCCGTGTTTGTTCAGGTTCATCAATACTTGTTTGTATTGATCCTAGAACGTGTAGACACTCGTCCATGGTCTTTCAACACTCGTCCGTGTTTGTTTCAGGTTAATCAATACTCGTTCGTATTGATCCTAGAACGTGTAGACACTCGCCTGTTGTCTTTCAACACTCGTTCGTGTTTATTTCAGGTTAATCAATAATCGTTCATATTGATCCTAGAATGTGTATACACTCGTCCGTGGTCTTTCACCACTCGTCCGAGTTTGTTTCAGGTTAATCAATACTCGTTCGTATTGATGCTAGAACGTGTAGACACTCGTCCGTGGTCTTTCAACACTCGTCCGTGTTTGTTTTAGGTTAATCAATACTCGTTCGTATTGATCCTAGAAGGTGTAGACACTCGTTTGTGGTCTTTCAACACTCGTCCGTGTTTGTTTCAGGTTAATCAATACTCGTTCGTATTGATCCTAGAACGTGTAGACACTCGTTCATGGTCTTTCAACACTCGTCCGTGTTTATTTCAGTTTAATCAAAACTCGTTCGTATTAATCCCAGAACGTGTAGACACTCGTTCATGGTCTTTCAACACTCGTCTGTGTTTGTTTTAGGTTAATCAATACTCGTTCGTATTTATCCTAGAATGTGTAGACACTCGTCTGTGGTCTTTCAACACTCGTCCGTGTTTGTTTCAGGTTAATCAATAATCGTTCGTATTAATCCTAGAATGTGTATACACTCGTCTGTGGTCTTTCAACACTAGTCCGTGTTTGTTTCAGGTTAATCAATACTCGTTCGTATTGATCCTAGACCGTGTAGACACTCGTCTGTGGTCTTTCAACACTCGTCCGTGTTTGTTCAGGTTCATCAATACTCGTTTGTATTGATCCTAGAACGTGTAGACACTCGTCCATGGTCTTTCAACACTCGTCCGTGTTTGTTTCAGGTTAGTCAATACTCGTTCGTATTGATCCTAGAACGTGTAGACACTCGCCTGTTGTCTTTCAACACTCGTCCGTGTTTATTTCAGGTTAATCAATAATCGTTCATATTGATCCTAGAATGTGTATACACTCGTCCGTGGTCTTTCAACACTCGTCCGAGTTTGTTTCAGGTTAATCAATACTCGTTCGTATTGATGCTAGAACGTGTAGACACTCGTCCGTGGTCTTTCAACACTCGTCCGTGTTTGTTTTAGGTTAATCAATACTCGTTCGTATTGATCCTAGAAGGTGTAGACACTCGTTTGTGGTCTTTCAACACTCGTCCGTGTTTGTTTCAGGTTAATCAATACTCGTTCGTATTGATCCTAGAACGTGTAGACACTCGTTCATAGTCTTTCAACACTCGTCCGTGTTTGTTTCAGGTTAATCAATACTCGTTCGTATTGATCCCAGAACGTGTAGACACTCGTTCGTGGTCTTTAAACACTCGTCTGTGTTTGTTTTAGGTTAATCAATACTCGTTCGCATTGATCCTAGAATGTGTAGACACTCGTCTGTGGTCTTTCAACACTCGTCCGTGTTTGTTTCAGGTTAATCAATAATTGTTCGTATTGATCCTAGAATGTGTATACACTCGTCTGTGGTCTTTCAACACTAGTCCGTGTTTGTTTCAGGTTAATCAATACTCGTTCGTATTGATCCTAGACCTTGTAGACACTCGTCTGTGGTCTTTCAACACTCGTCCGTGTTTGTTCAGGTTCATCAATACTCGTTCGTATTGATCCTAGAACGTGTAGACACTCGTCCGTGGTCTTTCAATACTCGTCCGTGTTTGTTTCAGGTTAATCAATACTCGTTCGTATTGATCCTAGAACGTGTAGACACTCGCCTGTTGTCTTTCAAAACTCGTCTGTGTTTGTTTCAGGTTAATCAATAATCGTTCATATTGATCCTAGAATGTGTATACACTCGTCCGTGGTCTTTCAACACTCGCCCGTGTTTATTTCAGGTTAATCAATACTCGTTCGTATTGATGCTAGAACATGTAGACACTCGTTCGTGGTCTTTCAACACTCGTCCGTGTTTGTTTCAGGTTAATCAATACTCGTTCGTATTGATCCTAGAACGTGTAGACACTCGTCTGTGGTCTTTCAACACTCGTCCGTGTTTGTTTCAGGTTAATCAATACTCGTTCGTATTGATTCTAGAACGTGTAGACACTCGTTCATGGTCTTTCAACACTCGTCCGTGTTTATTTCAGGTTAATCAATACTCGTTCGTATTGATCCTAGAATGTGTAGACACTCGTCTGTGGTCTTTCAACACTCGTCCGTGTTTGTTTCAGGTTAATCAATAATCGTTCGTATTGATCCTAGAATGTGTATACACTCGTCTGTGGTCTTTCAACACTAGTCCGTGTTTGTTTCAGGTTAATCAATACTCGTTCGTATTGATCCTAGACCGTGTAGACACTCGTCTGTGGTCTTTCAACACTCGTCCGTGTTTGTTCAGGTTCATCAATACTCGTTTGTATTGATCCTAGAACGTGTAGACACTCGTCCATGGTCTTTCAACACTCGTCCGTGTTTGTTTCAGGTTAGTCAATACTCGTTCGTATTGATCCTAGAACGTGTAGACACTCGCCTGTTGTCTTTCAACACTCGTCCGTGTTTATTTCAGGTTAATCAATAATCGTTCATATTGATCCTAGAATGTGTATACACTCGTCCGTGGTCTTTCAACACTCGTCCGAGTTTGTTTCAGGTTAATCAATACTCGTTCGTATTGATGCTAGAACGTGTAGACACTCGTCCGTGGTCTTTCAACACTCGTCCGTGTTTGTTTTAGGTTAATCAATACTCGTTCGTATTGATCCTAGAAGGTGTAGACACTCGTTTGTGGTCTTTCAACACTCGTCCGTGTTTGTTTCAGGTTAATCAATACTCGTTCGTATTGATCCTAGAACGTGTAGGCACTCGTTCATAGTCTTTCAACACTCGTCCGTGTTTGTTTCAGGTTAATCAATACTCGTTCGTATTGATCCCAGAACGTGTAGACACTCGTTCGTGGTCTTTAAACACTCGTCTGTGTTTGTTTTAGGTTAATCAATAGTCGTTCGCATTGATCCTAGAATGTGTAGACACTCGTCTGTGGTCTTTCAACACTCGTCCGTGTTTGTTTCAGGTTAATCAATAATTGTTCGTATTGATCCTAGAATGTGTATACACTCGTCTGTGGTCTTTCAACACTAGTCCGTGTTTGTTTCAGGTTAATCAATACTCGTTCGTATTGATCCTAGACCATGTAGACACTCGTCTGTGGTCTTTCAACACTCGTCCGTGTTTGTTCAGGTTCATCAATACTCGTTCGTATTGATCCTAGAACGTGTAGACACTCGTCCGTGGTCTTTCAATACTCGTCCGTGTTTGTTTCAGGTTAATCAATACTCGTTCGTATTGATCCTAGAACGTGTAGACACTCGCCTGTTGTCTTTCAAAACTCGTCTGTGTTTGTTTCAGGTTAATCAATAATCGTTCATATTGATCCTAGAATGTGTATACACTCGTCCGTGGTCTTTCAACACTCGCCCGTGTTTATTTCAGGTTAATCAATACTCGTTCGTATTGATGCTAGAACATGTAGACACTCGTTCGTGGTCTTTCAACACTCGTCCGTGTTTGTTTCAGGTTAATCAATACTCGTTCGTATTGATCCTAGAACGTGTAGACACTCATTCATGGTCTTTCAACACTCGTCCGTGTTTATTTCAGTTTAATCAAAACTCGTTCGTATTAATCCCAGAACGTGTAGACACTCGTTCATGGTCTTTCAACACTCGTCTGTGTTTGTTTTAGGTTAATCAATACTCGTTCGTATTTATCCTAGAATGTGTAGACACTCGTCTGTGGTCTTTCAACACTCGTCCGTGTTTGTTTCAGGTTAATCAATAATCGTTCGTATTAATCCTAGAATGTGTATACACTCGTCTGTGGTCTTTCAACACTAGTCCGTGTTTGTTTCAGGTTAATCAATACTCGTTCGTATTGATCCTAGACCGTGTAGACACTCGTCTGTGGTCTTTCAACACTCGTCCGTGTTTGTTCAGGTTCATCAATACTCGTTTGTATTGATCCTAGAACGTGTAGACACTCGTCCATGGTCTTTCAACACTCGTCCGTGTTTGTTTCAGGTTAGTCAATACTCGTTCGTATTGATCCTAGAACGTGTAGACACTCGCCTGTTGTCTTTCAACACTCGTCCGTGTTTATTTCAGGTTAATCAATAATCGTTCATATTGATCCTAGAATGTGTATACACTCGTCCGTGGTCTTTCAACACTCGTCCGAGTTTGTTTCAGGTTAATCAATACTCGTTCGTATTGATGCTAGAACGTGTAGACACTCGTCCGTGGTCTTTCAACACTCGTCCGTGTTTGTTTTAGGTTAATCAATACTCGTTCGTATTGATCCTAGAAGGTGTAGACACTCGTTTGTGGTCTTTCAACACTCGTCCGTGTTTGTTTCAGGTTAATCAATACTCGTTCGTATTGATCCTAGAACGTGTAGACACTCGTTCATAGTCTTTCAACACTCGTCCGTGTTTGTTTCAGGTTAATCAATACTCGTTCGTATTGATCCCAGAACGTGTAGACACTCGTTCGTGGTCTTTAAACACTCGTCTGTGTTTGTTTTAGGTTAATCAATACTCGTTCGCATTGATCCTAGAATGTGTAGACACTCGTCTGTGGTCTTTCAACACTCGTCCGTGTTTGTTTCAGGTTAATCAATAATTGTTCGTATTGATCCTAGAATGTGTATACACTCGTCTGTGGTCTTTCAACACTAGTCCGTGTTTGTTTCAGGTTAATCAATACTCGTTCGTATTGATCCTAGACCTTGTAGACACTCGTCTGTGGTCTTTCAACACTCGTCCGTGTTTGTTCAGGTTCATCAATACTCGTTCGTATTGATCCTAGAACGTGTAGACACTCGTCCGTGGTCTTTCAATACTCGTCCGTGTTTGTTTCAGGTTAATCAATACTCGTTCGTATTGATCCTAGAACGTGTAGACACTCGCCTGTTGTCTTTCAAAACTCGTCTGTGTTTGTTTCAGGTTAATCAATAATCGTTCATATTGATCCTAGAATGTGTATACACTCGTCCGTGGTCTTTCAACACTCGCCCGTGTTTATTTCAGGTTAATCAATACTCGTTCGTATTGATGCTAGAACATGTAGACACTCGTTCGTGGTCTTTCAACACTCGTCCGTGTTTGTTTCAGGTTAATCAATACTCGTTCGTATTGATCCTAGAACGTGTAGACACTCGTCTGTGGTCTTTCAACACTCGTCCGTGTTTGTTTCAGGTTAATCAATACTCGTTCGTATTGATTCTAGAACGTGTAGACACTCGTTCATGGTCTTTCAACACTCGTCCGTGTTTATTTCAGGTTAATCAATACTCGTTCGTATTGATCCTAGAATGTGTAGACACTCGTCTGTGGTCTTTCAACACTCGTCCGTGTTTGTTTCAGGTTAATCAATAATCGTTCGTATTGATCCTAGAATGTGTATACACTCGTCTGTGGTCTTTCAACACTAGTCCGTGTTTGTTTCAGGTTAATCAATACTCGTTCGTATTGATCCTAGACCGTGTAGACACTCGTCTGTGGTCTTTCAACACTCGTCCGTGTTTGTTCAGGTTCATCAATACTCGTTTGTATTGATCCTAGAACGTGTAGACACTCGTCCATGGTCTTTCAACACTCGTCCGTGTTTGTTTCAGGTTAGTCAATACTCGTTCGTATTGATCCTAGAACGTGTAGACA
Source organism: Lathyrus tuberosus (assembly GCA_022829125.1). Lineage (NCBI taxonomy): Eukaryota > Viridiplantae > Streptophyta > Magnoliopsida > Fabales > Fabaceae > Lathyrus > Lathyrus tuberosus. The sequence goes on along the minus strand of JALAZF010000743.1, from coordinate 997,503 downwards.
CTCGCCTGTTGTCTTTCAACACTCGTCCGTGTTTATTTCAGGTTAATCAATAATCGTTCATATTGATCCTAGAATGTGTATACACTCGTCCGTGGTCTTTCAACACTCGTCCGAGTTTGTTTCAGGTTAATCAATACTCGTTCGTATTGATGCTAGAACGTGTAGACACTCGTCCGTGGTCTTTCAACACTCGTCCGTGTTTGTTTTAGGTTAATCAATACTCGTTCGTATTGATCCTAGAAGGTGTAGACACTCGTTTGTGGTCTTTCAACACTCGTCCGTGTTTGTTTCAGGTTAATCAATACTCGTTCGTATTGATCCTAGAACGTGTAGGCACTCGTTCATAGTCTTTCAACACTCGTCCGTGTTTGTTTCAGGTTAATCAATACTCGTTCGTATTGATCCCAGAACGTGTAGACACTCGTTCGTGGTCTTTAAACACTCGTCTGTGTTTGTTTTAGGTTAATCAATAGTCGTTCGCATTGATCCTAGAATGTGTAGACACTCGTCTGTGGTCTTTCAACACTCGTCCGTGTTTGTTTCAGGTTAATCAATAATTGTTCGTATTGATCCTAGAATGTGTATACACTCGTCTGTGGTCTTTCAACACTAGTCCGTGTTTGTTTCAGGTTAATCAATACTCGTTCGTATTGATCCTAGACCATGTAGACACTCGTCTGTGGTCTTTCAACACTCGTCCGTGTTTGTTCAGGTTCATCAATACTCGTTCGTATTGATCCTAGAACGTGTAGACACTCGTCCGTGGTCTTTCAATACTCGTCCGTGTTTGTTTCAGGTTAATCAATACTCGTTCGTATTGATCCTAGAACGTGTAGACACTCGCCTGTTGTCTTTCAAAACTCGTCTGTGTTTGTTTCAGGTTAATCAATAATCGTTCATATTGATCCTAGAATGTGTATACACTCGTCCGTGGTCTTTCAACACTCGCCCGTGTTTATTTCAGGTTAATCAATACTCGTTCGTATTGATGCTAGAACATGTAGACACTCGTTCGTGGTCTTTCAACACTCGTCCGTGTTTGTTTCAGGTTAATCAATACTCGTTCGTATTGATCCTAGAACGTGTAGACACTCGTCTGTGGTCTTTCAACACTCGTCTGTGTTTGTTTCAGGTTAATCAATACTCGTTCGTATTGATTCTAGAACGTGTAGACACTCGTTCATGGTCTTTCAACACTCGTCCGTGTTTATTTCAGGTTAATCAATACTCGTTCGTATTGATCCTAGAATGTGTAGACACTCGTCTGTGGTCTTTCAACACTCGTCCGTGTTTGTTTCAGGTTAATCAATAATCGTTCGTATTGATCCTAGAATGTGTATACACTCGTCTGTGGTCTTTCAACACTAGTCCGTGTTTGTTTCAGGTTAATCAATACTCGTTCGTATTGATCCTAGACCGTGTAGACACTCGTCTGTGGTCTTTCAACACTCGTCCGTGTTTGTTCAGGTTCATCAATACTCGTTCGTATTGATCCTAGAACGTGTAGACACTCGTCCGTGGTCTTTCAACACTCGTCCGTGTTTGTTTCAGGTTAATCAATACTCGTTTGTATTGATCCTAGAACGTGTAGACACTCGCCTGTTGTCTTTCAACACTCGTCCGTGTTTGTTTCAGGTTAATCAATAATCGTTCATATTGATCCTAGAATGTGTATACACTTGTCCGTGGTCTTTCAACACTCGTCCGTGTTTATTTCAGGTTAATCAATACTCGTTCGTATTGATGCTAGAACGTGTAGACACTCGTTCGTGGTCTTTCAACACTCGTCCGTGTTTGTTTCAGGTTAATCAATACTTGTTCGTATTGATCCTAGAACGTGTAGTCACTCGTCTATGGTCTTTCAACACTCGTTCGTGTTTGTTCAGGTTAATCAATACTCGTTCGTATTGATCCTAGAACGTGTAGACACTCATCCGTGGTCTTTCAACACTCGTCCGTGTTTGTTTCAGGTTAATCAATACTCGTTCGTATTGATCCTAGAACGTGTAGACACTCGTCCGTGGTCTTTCAACACTCGTCCGTGTTTGTTTCAGGTTAATCAATACTCGTTCGTATTGATCCTAGAACGTGTAGACACTCGTTCATGGTCTTTCAACACTCGTCCGTGTTTATTTCAGGTTAATCAAAACTCGTTCGTATTGATCCCAGAACGTGTAGACACTCGTTCGTGGTCTTTCAACACTCGTCTGTGTTTGTTTTAGGTTAATCAATACTCGTTCGTATTGATCCTAGAATGTGTAGACACTCGTCTGTGGTCTTTCAACACTCGTCCGTGTTTGTTTCAGGTTAATCAATAATCGTTCGTATTGATCCTAGAATGTGTATACACTCGTCTGTGGTCTTTCAACACTAGTCCGTGTTTGTTTCAGGTTAATCAATACTCGTTCGTATTGATCCTAGACCGTGTAGACACTCGTCTGTGGTCTTTCAACACTCGTCCGTGTTTGTTCAGGTTCATCAATACTCGTTCGTATTGATCCTAGAACGTGTAGACACTCGTCCGTGGTCTTTCAATACTCGTCCGTGTTTGTTTCAGGTTAATCAATACTCGTTCGTATTGATCCTAGAACGTGTAGACACTCGCCTGTTGTCTTTCAAAACTCGTCTGTGTTTGTTTCAGGTTAATCAATAATCGTTCATATTGATCCTAGAATGTGTATACACTCGTCCGTGGTCTTTCAACACTCGCCCGTGTTTATTTCAGGTTAATCAATACTCGTTCGTATTGATGCTAGAACATGTAGACACTCGTTCGTGGTCTTTCAACACTCGTCCGTGTTTGTTTCAGGTTAATCAATACTCGTTCGTATTGATCCTAGAACGTGTAGACACTCGTCTGTGGTCTTTCAACACTCGTCTGTGTTTGTTTCAGGTTAATCAATACTCGTTCGTATTGATTCTAGAACGTGTAGACACTCGTTCATGGTCTTTCAACACTCGTCCGTGTTTATTTCAGGTTAATCAATACTCGTTCGTATTGATCCTAGAATGTGTAGACACTCGTCTGTGGTCTTTCAACACTCGTCCGTGTTTGTTTCAGGTTAATCAATAATCGTTCGTATTGATCCTAGAATGTGTATACACTCGTCTGTGGTCTTTCAACACTAGTCCGTGTTTGTTTCAGGTTAATCAATACTCGTTCGTATTGATCCTAGACCGTGTAGACACTCGTCTGTGGTCTTTCAACACTCGTCCGTGTTTGTTCAGGTTCATCAATACTCGTTCGTATTGATCCTAGAACGTGTAGACACTCGTCCGTGGTCTTTCAACACTCGTCCGTGTTTGTTTCAGGTTAATCAATACTCGTTTGTATTGATCCTAGAACGTGTAGACACTCGCCTGTTGTCTTTCAACACTCGTCCGTGTTTGTTTCAGGTTAATCAATAATCGTTCATATTGATCCTAGAATGTGTATACACTTGTCCGTGGTCTTTCAACACTCGTCCGTGTTTATTTCAGGTTAATCAATACTCGTTCGTATTGATGCTAGAACGTGTAGACACTCGTTCGTGGTCTTTCAACACTCGTCCGTGTTTGTTTCAGGTTAATCAATACTTGTTCGTATTGATCCTAGAACGTGTAGTCACTCGTCTATGGTCTTTCAACACTCGTTCGTGTTTGTTCAGGTTAATCAATACTCGTTCGTATTGATCCTAGAACGTGTAGACACTCATCCGTGGTCTTTCAACACTCGTCCGTGTTTGTTTCAGGTTAATCAATACTCGTTCGTATTGATCCTAGAACGTGTAGACACTCGTCCGTGGTCTTTCAACACTCGTCCGTGTTTGTTTCAGGTTAATCAATACTCGTTCGTATTGATCCTAGAACGTGTAGACACTCGTTCATGGTCTTTCAACACTCGTCCGTGTTTATTTCAGGTTAATCAAAACTCGTTCGTATTGATCCCAGAACGTGTAGACACTCGTTCGTGGTCTTTCAACACTCGTCTGTGTTTGTTTTAGGTTAATCAATACTCGTTCGTATTGATCCTAGAATGTGTAGACACTCGTCTGTGGTCTTTCAACACTCGTCCGTGTTTGTTTCAGGTTAATCAATAATCGTTCGTATTGATCCTAGAATGTGTATACACTCGTCTGTGGTCTTTCAACACTAGTCCGTGTTTGTTTCAGGGTAATCAATACTCGTTCGTATTGATCCTAGACCGTGTAGACACTCGTCTGTGGTCTTTCAACACTCGTCCGTGTTTGTTCAGGTTCATTAATACTCGTTCGTATTGATCCTAGAACATGTAGACACTCGTCCGTGTTCTTTCAACACTCGTCCGTGTTTGTTTCAGGTTAATCAATACTCGTTCGTATTGATCCTAGAACGTGTAGACACTCGTTCGTGGTCTTTCAACACTCGTCCGTGTTTGTTTCAGGTTAATCAATACTTGTTCGTATTGATCCCAGAACGTGTAGTCACTCGTCTATGGTCTTTCAACACTCGTTCGTGTTTGTTCAGGTTAATCAATACTCGTTCGTATTGATCCTAGAACGTGTAGACACTCATCCGTGGTCTTTCAACACTCGTCCGTGTTTGTTGCAGGTTAATCAATACTCGTTCGTATTGATCCTAGAACGTGTAGACACTCGTTCGTGGTCTTTCAACACTCGTGTGTGTTTGTTTTAGGTTAATCAATACTCGTTCGTATTGATCCTAGAATGTGTAGACACTCGTCTGTGGTCTTTCAACACTCGTCCGTGTTTGTTTCAGGTTAATCAATAATCGTTCGTATTGATCCTAGAATGTGTATACACTCGTCTGTGGTCTTTCAACACTAGTCCGTGTTTGTTTCAGGTTAATCAATACTCGTTCGTATTGATCCTAGACCGTGTAGACACTCGTCTGTGGTCTTTCAACACTCGTCCGTGTTTGTTCAGGTTCATCAATACTCGTTTGTATTGATCCTAGAACGTGTAGACACTCGTCCATGGTCTTTCAACACTCGTCCGTGTTTGTTTCAGGTTAGTCAATACTCGTTCGTATTGATCCTAGAACGTGTAGACACTCGCCTGTTGTCTTTCAACACTCGTCCGTGTTTATTTCAGGTTAATCAATAATCGTTCATATTGATCCTAGAATGTGTATACACTCGTCCGTGGTCTTTCAACACTCGTCCGAGTTTGTTTCAGGTTAATCAATACTCGTTCGTATTAATGCTAGAACGTGTAGACACTCGTCCGTGGTCTTTCAACACTCGTCCGTGTTTGTTTTAGGTTAATCAATACTCGTTCGTATTGATCCTAGAAGGTGTAGACACTCGTTTGTGGTCTTTCAACACTCGTCCGTGTTTGTTTCAGGTTAATCAATACTCGTTCGTATTGATCCTAGAACGTGTAGACACTCGTTCATAGTCTTTCAACACTCGTCCGTGTTTGTTTCAGGTTAATCAATACTCGTTCGTATTGATCCCAGAACGTGTAGACACTTGTTCGTGGTCTTTAAACACTCGTCTGTGTTTGTTTTAGGTTAATCAATACTCGTTCGCATTGATCCTAGAATGTGTAGACACTCGTCTGTGGTCTTTCAACACTCGTCCGTGTTTGTTTCAGGTTAATCAATAATTGTTCGTATTGATCCTAGAATGTGTATACACTCGTCTGTGGTCTTTCAACACTAGTCCGTGTTTGTTTCAGGTTAATCAATACTCGTTCGTATTGATCCTAGACCGTGTAGACACTCGTCTGTGGTCTTTCAACACTCGTCCGTGTTTGTTCAGGTTCATCAATACTCGTTCGTATTGATCCTAGAACGTGTAGACACTCGTCAGTGGTCTTTCAATACTCGTCCGTGTTTGTTTCAGGTTAATCAATACTCGTTCGTATTGATCCTAGAACGTGTAGACACTCGCCTGTTGTCTTTCAAAACTCGTCTGTGTTTGTTTCAGGTTAATCAATAATCGTTCATATTGATCCTAGAATGTGTATACACTCGTCCGTGGTCTTTCAACACTCGCCCGTGTTTATTTCAGGTTAATCAATACTCGTTCGTATTGATGCTAGAACATGTAGACACTCGTTCGTGGTATTTCAACACTCGTCCGTGTTTGTTTCAGGTTAATCAATACTCGTTCGTATTGATCCTAGAACGTGTAGACACTCGTCTGTGGTCTTTCAACACTCGTCCGTGTTTGTTTCAGGTTAATCAATACTCGTTCGTATTGATTCTAGAACGTGTAGACACTCGTTCATGGTCTTTCAACACTCGTCCGTGTTTATTTCAGGTTAATCAATACTCGTTCGTATTGATCCTAGAATGTGTAGACACTCGTCTGTGGTCTTTCAACACTCGTCCGTGTTTGTTTCAGGTTAATCAATAATCGTTCGTATTGATCCTAGAATGTGTATACACTCGTCTGTGGTCTTTCAACACTAGTCCGTGTTTGTTTCAGGTTAATCAATACTCGTTCGTATTGATCCTAGACCGTGTAGACACTCGTCTGTGGTCTTTCAACACTCGTCCGTGTTTGTTCAGGTTCATCAATACTCGTTCGTATTGATCCTAGAACGTGTAGACACTCGTCCGTGGTCTTTCAACACTCGTCCGTGTTTGTTTCAGGTTAATCAATACTCGTTCGTATTGATCCTAGAACGTGTAGACACTCGCCTGTTGTCTTTCAACACTCGTCCGTGTTTGTTTCAGGTTAATCAATAATCGTTCATATTGATCCTAGAATGTGTATACACTTGTCCGTGGTCTTTCAACACTCGTCCGTGTTTGTTTCAGGTTAATCAATACTCGTTCGTATTGATGCTAGAACGTGTAGACACTCGTTCGTGGTCTTTCAACACTCGTCCGTGTTTGTTTCAGGTTAATCAATACTTGTTCGTATTGATCCTAGAACGTGTAGTCACTCGTCTATGGTCTTTCAACACTCGTTCGTGTTTGTTCAGGTTAATCAATACTCGTTCGTATTGATCCTAGAACGTGTAGACACTCATCCGTGGTCTTTCAACACTCGTCCGTGTTTGTTTCAGGTTAATCAATACTCGTTCGTATTGATCCTAGAACGTGTAGACACTCGTCCGTGGTCTTTCAACACTCGTCCGTGTTTGTTTCAGGTTAATCAATACTCGTTCGTATTGATCCTAGAACGTGTAGACACTCGTTCATGGTCTTTCAACACTCGTCCGTGTTTATTTCAGGTTAATCAAAACTCGTTCGTATTGATCCCAGAACGTGTAGACACTCGTTCGTGGTCTTTCAACACTCGTCTGTGTTTGTTTTAGGTTAATCAATACTCGTTCGTATTGATCCTAGAATGTGTAGACACTCGTCTGTGGTCTTTCAACACTCGTCCGTGTTTGTTTCAGGTTAATCAATAATCGTTCGTATTGATCCTAGAATGTGTATACACTCGTCTGTGGTCTTTCAACACTAGTCCGTGTTTGTTTCAGGGTAATCAATACTCGTTCGTATTGATCCTAGACCGTGTAGACACTCGTCTGTGGTCTTTCAACACTCGTCCGTGTTTGTTCAGGTTAATCAATACTCGTTCGTATTGATCCTAGAACGTGTAGACACTCGTTCATGGTCTTTCAACACTCGTCCGTGTTTATGTCAGGTTAATCAATACTCGTTCGTATTGATGCTAGAACGTGTAGACACTCGTTCGTGGTCTTTCAACACTCGTCCGTGTTTGTTTCAGGTTAATCAATACTTGTTCGTATTGATCCCAGAACGTGTAGTCACTCGTCTATGGTCTTTCAACACTCGTTCGTGTTTGTTCAGGTTAATCAATACTCGTTCGTATTGATCCTAGAACGTGTAGACACTCATCCGTGGTCTTTCAACACTCGTCCGTGTTTGTTTCAGGTTAATCAATACTCGTTCGTATTGATCCTAGAACGTGTAGACACTCGTCCGTGGTCTTTCAACACTCGTCCGTGTTTGTTTCAGGTTAATCAATACTCGTTCGTATTGATCCTAGAACGTGTAGACACTCGTTCATGGTCTTTCAACACTCGTCCGTGTTTATTTCAGGTTAATCAAAACTCGTTCGTATTGATCCCAGAACGTGTAGACACTCGTTCGTGGTCTTTCAACACTCGTCTGTGTTTGTTTTAGGTTAATCAATACTCGTTCGTATTGATCCTAGAACGTGTAGACACTCGCCTGTTGTCTTTCAACACTCGTCCGTGTTTGTTTCAGGTTAATCAATAATCGTTCATATTGATCCTAGAATGTGTATACACTCGTCCGTGGTCTTTCAACACTCGTCCGTGTTTGTTTCAGGTTAATCAATACTCGTTCGTATTGATCCTAGAACGTGTAGACACTCGTTCATGGTCTTTCAACACTCGTCCGTGTTTATTTCAGGTTAATCAAAACTCGTTCGTATTGATCCCAGAACGTGTAGACACTCGTTCGTGGTCTTTCAACACTCGTCTGTGTTTGTTTTAGGTTAATCAATACTCGTTCGTATTGATCCTAGAATGTGTAGACACTCGTCTGTGGTCTTTCAACACTCGTCCGTGTTTGTTTCAGGTTAATCAATAATCGTTCGTATTGATCCTAGAATGTGTATACACTCGTCTGTGGTCTTTCAACACTAGTCCGTGTTTGTTTCAGGGTAATCAATACTCGTTCGTATTGATCCTAGACCGTGTAGACACTCGTCTGTGGTCTTTCAACACTCGTCCGTGTTTGTTCAGGTTAATCAATACTCGTTCGTATTGATCCTAGAACGTGTAGACACTCGTTCATGGTCTTTCAACACTCGTCCGTGTTTATGTCAGGTTAATCAATACTCGTTCGTATTGATGCTAGAACGTGTAGACACTCGTTCGTGGTCTTTCAACACTCGTCCGTGTTTGTTTCAGGTTAATCAATACTTGTTCGTATTGATCCCAGAACGTGTAGTCACTCGTCTATGGTCTTTCAACACTCGTTCGTGTTTGTTCAGGTTAATCAATACTCGTTCGTATTGATCCTAGAACGTGTAGACACTCATCCGTGGTCTTTCAACACTCGTCCGTGTTTGTTTCAGGTTAATCAATACTCGTTCGTATTGATCCTAGAACGTGTAGACACTCGTCCGTGGTCTTTCAACACTCGTCCGTGTTTGTTTCAGGTTAATCAATACTCGTTCGTATTGATCCTAGAACGTGTAGACACTCGTTCATGGTCTTTCAACACTCGTCCGTGTTTATTTCAGGTTAATCAAAACTCGTTCGTATTGATCCCAGAACGTGTAGACACTCGTTCGTGGTCTTTCAACACTCGTCTGTGTTTGTTTTAGGTTAATCAATACTCGTTCGTATTGATCCTAGAATGTGTAGACACTCGTCTGTGGTCTTTCAACACTCGTCCGTGTTTGTTTCAGGTTAATCAATAATCGTTCGTATTGATCCTAGAATGTGTATACACTCGTCTGTGGTCTTTCAACACTAGTCCGTGTTTGTTTCAGGGTAATCAATACTCGTTCGTATTGATCCTAGACCGTGTAGACACTCGTCTGTGGTCTTTCAACACTCGTCCGTGTTTGTTCAGGTTAATCAATACTCGTTCGTATTGATCCTAGAACGTGTAGACACTCGTTCATGGTCTTTCAACACTCGTCCGTGTTTATGTCAGGTTAATCAATACTCGTTCGTATTGATGCTAGAACGTGTAGACACTCGTTCGTGGTCTTTCAACACTCGTCCGTGTTTGTTTCAGGTTAATCAATACTTGTTCGTATTGATCCCAGAACGTGTAGTCACTCGTCTATGGTCTTTCAACACTCGTTCGTGTTTGTTCAGGTTAATCAATACTCGTTCGTATTGATCCTAGAACGTGTAGACACTCATCCGTGGTCTTTCAACACTCGTCCGTGTTTGTTTCAGGTTAATCAATACTCGTTCGTATTGATCCTAGAACGTGTAGACACTCGCCTGTTGTCTTTCAACACTCGTCCGTGTTTGTTTCAGGTTAATCAATAATCGTTCATATTGATCCTAGAACGTGTAGACACTCGTCCGTGGTCTTTCAACACTCGTCCGTGTTTGTTTCAGGTTAATCAATACTCGTTCGTATTGATCCTAGAACGTGTAGACACTCGCCTGTTGTCTTTCAACACTCGTCCGTGTTTGTTTCAGGTTAATCAATAATCGTTCATATTGATCCTAGAATGTGTATACAGTTGTCCGTGGTCTTTCAACACTCGTCCGTGTTTGTTTCAGGTTAATCAATACTCGTTCGTATTGATGCTAGAACGTGTAGACACTCGTTCGTGGTCTTTCAACACTCGTCCGTGTTTGTTTCAGGTTAATCAATACTTGTTCGTATTGATCCTAGAACGTGTAGTCACTCGTCTATGGTCTTTCAACACTCGTTCGTGTTTGTTCAGGTTAATCAATACTCGTTCGTATTGATCCTAGAATGTGTAGACACTCATCCGTGGTCTTTCAACACTCGTCCGTGTTTGTTTCAGGTTAATCAATACTCGTTCGTATTGATCCTAGAACGTGTAGACACTCGTCCGTGGTCTTTCAACACTCGTCCGTGTTTGTTTCAGGTTAATCAATACTCGTTCGTATTGATCCTAGAACGTGTAGACACTCGTTCATGGTCTTTCAACACTCGTCCGTGTTTATTTCAGGTTAATCAAAACTCGTTCGTATTGATCCCAGAACGTGTAGACACTCGTTCGTGGTCTTTCAACACTCGTCTGTGTTTGTTTTAGGTTAATCAATACTCGTTCGTATTGATCCTAGAATGTGTAGACACTCGTCTGTGGTCTTTCAACACTCGTCCGTGTTTGTTTCAGGTTAATCAATAATCGTTCGTATTGATCCTAGAATGTGTATACACTCGTCTGTGGTCTTTCAACACTAGTCCGTGTTTGTTTCAGGGTAATCAATACTCGTTCGTATTGATCCTAGACCGTGTAGACACTCGTCTGTGGTCTTTCAACACTCGTCCGTGTTTGTTCAGGTTAATCAATACTCGTTCGTATTGATCCTAGAACGTGTAGACACTCGTTCATGGTCTTTCAACACTCGTCCGTGTTTATGTCAGGTTAATCAATACTCGTTCGTATTGATGCTAGAACGTGTAGACACTCGTTCGTGGTCTTTCAACACTCGTCCGTGTTTGTTTCAGGTTAATCAATACTTGTTCGTATTGATCCCAGAACGTGTAGTCACTCGTCTATGGTCTTTCAACACTCGTTCGTGTTTGTTCAGGTTAATCAATACTCGTTCGTATTGATCCTAGAACGTGTAGACACTCATCCGTGGTCTTTCAACACTCGTCCGTGTTTGTTTCAGGTTAATCAATACTCGTTCGTATTGATCCTAGAACGTGTAGACACTCGTCCGTGGTCTTTCAACACTCGTCCGTGTTTGTTTCAGGTTAATCAATACTCGTTCGTATTGATCCTAGAACGTGTAGACACTCGTTCATGGTCTTTCAACACTCGTCCGTGTTTATTTCAGGTTAATCAAAACTCGTTCGTATTGATCCCAGAACGTGTAGACACTCGTTCGTGGTCTTTCAACACTCGTCTGTGTTTGTTTTAGGTTAATCAATACTCGTTCGTATTGATCCTAGAATGTGTAGACACTCGTCTGTGGTCTTTCAACACTCGTCCGTGTTTGTTTCAGGTTAATCAATAATCGTTCGTATTGATCCTAGAATGTGTATACACTCGTCTGTGGTCTTTCAACACTAGTCCGTGTTTGTTTCAGGGTAATCAATACTCGTTCGTATTGATCCTAGACCGTGTAGACACTCGTCTGTGGTCTTTCAACACTCGTCCGTGTTTGTTCAGGTTAATCAATACTCGTTCGTATTGATCCTAGAACGTGTAGACACTCGTTCATGGTCTTTCAACACTCGTCCGTGTGTATGTCAGGTTAATCAATACTCGTTCGTATTGATGCTAGAACGTGTAGACACTCGTTCGTGGTCTTTCAACACTCGTCCGTGTTTGTTTCAGGTTAATCAATACTTGTTCGTATTGATCCCAGAACGTGTAGTCACTCGTCTATGGTCTTTCAACACTCGTTCGTGTTTGTTCAGGTTAATCAATACTCGTTCGTATTGATCCTAGAACGTGTAGACACTCATCCGTGGTCTTTCAACACTCGTCCGTGTTTGTTTCAGGTTAATCAATACTCGTTCGTATTGATCCTAGAACGTGTAGACACTCGTCCGTGGTCTTTCAACACTCGTCCGTGTTTGTTTCAGGTTAATCAATACTCGTTCGTATTGATCCTAGAACGTGTAGACACTCGTTCATGGTCTTTCAACACTCGTCCGTGTTTATTTCAGGTTAATCAAAACTCATTCGTATTGATCCCAGAACGTGTAGACACTCGTTCGTGGTCTTTCAACACTCGTCTGTGTTTGTTTTAGGTTAATCAATACTCGTTCGTATTGATCCTAGAATGTGTAGACACTCGTCTGTGGTCTTTCAACACTCGTCCGTGTTTGTTTCAGGTTAATCAATAATCGTTCGTATTGATCCTAGAATGTGTATACACTCGTCTGTGGTCTTTCAACACTAGTCCGTGTTTGTTTCAGGGTAATCAATACTCGTTCGTATTGATCCTAGACCGTGTAGACACTCGTCTGTGGTCTTTCAACACTCGTCCGTGTTTGTTCAGGTTAATCAATACTCGTTCGTATTGATCCTAGAACGTGTAGACACTCGTTCATGGTCTTTCAACACTCGTCCGTGTTTATGTCAGGTTAATCAATACTCGTTCGTATTGATGCTAGAACGTGTAGACACTCGTTCGTGGTCTTTCAACACTCGTCCGTGTTTGTTTCAGGTTAATCAATACTTGTTCGTATTGATCCCAGAACGTGTAGTCACTCGTCTATGGTCTTTCAACACTCGTTCGTGTTTGTTCAGGTTAATCAATACTCGTTCGTATTGATCCTAGAACGTGTAGACACTCATCCGTGGTCTTTCAACACTCGTCCGTGTTTGTTTCAGGTTAATCAATACTCGTTCGTATTGATCCTAGAACGTGTAGACACTCGTCCGTGGTCTTTCAACACTCGTCCGTGTTTGTTTCAGGTTAATCAATACTCGTTCGTATTGATCCTAGAACGTGTAGACACTCGTCCGTGGTCTTTCAACACTCGTCCGTGTTTGTTTCAGGTTAATCAATACTCGTTCGTATTGATCCTAGAACGTGTAGACACTCGTTCATGGTCTTTCAACACTCGTCCGTGTTTATTTCAGGTTAATCAAAACTCGTTCGTATTGATCCCAGAACGTGTAGACACTCGTTCGTGGTCTTTCAACACTCGTCTGTGTTTGTTTTAGGTTAATCAATACTCGTTCGTATTGATCCTAGAATGTGTAGACACTCGTCTGTGGTCTTTCAACACTCGTCCGTGTTTGTTTCAGGTTAATCAATAATCGTTCGTATTGATCCTAGAATGTGTATACACTCGTCTGTGGTCTTTCAACACTAGTCCGTGTTTGTTTCAGGGTAATCAATACTCGTTCGTATTGATCCTAGACCGTGTAGACACTCGTCTGTGGTCTTTCAACACTCGTCCGTGTTTGTTCAGGTTAATCAATACTCGTTCGTATTGATCCTAGAACGTGTAGACACTCGTTCATGGTCTTTCAACACTCGTCCGTGTTTATGTCAGGTTAATCAATACTCGTTCGTATTGATGCTAGAACGTGTAGACACTCGTTCGTGGTCTTTCAACACTCGTCCGTGTTTGTTTCAGGTTAATCAATACTTGTTCGTATTGATCCCAGAACGTGTAGTCACTCGTCTATGGTCTTTCAACACTCGTTCGTGTTTGTTCAGGTTAATCAATACTCGTTCGTATTGATCCTAGAACGTGTAGACACTCATCCGTGGTCTTTCAACACTCGTCCGTGTTTGTTTCAGGTTAATCAATACTCGTTCGTATTGATCCTAGAACGTGTAGACACTCGTCCGTGGTCTTTCAACACTCGTCCGTGTTTGTTTCAGGTTAATCAATACTCGTTCGTATTAATCCTAGAACGTGTAGACACTCGTTCATGGTCTTTCAACACTCGTCCGTGTTTATTTCAGGTTAATCAAAACTCGTTCGTATTGATCCCAGAACGTGTAGACACTCGTTCGTGGTCTTTCAACACTCGTCTGTGTTTGTTTTAGGTTAATCAATACTCGTTCGTATTGATCCTAGAATGTGTAGACACTCGTCTGTGGTCTTTCAACACTCGTCCGTGTTTGTTTCAGGTTAATCAATAATCGTTCGTATTGATCCTAGAATGTGTATACACTCGTCTGTGGTCTTTCAACACTAGTCCGTGTTTGTTTCAGGGTAATCAATACTCGTTCGTATTGATCCTAGACCGTGTAGACACTCGTCTGTGGTCTTTCAACACTCGTCCGTGTTTGTTCAGGTTCATCAATACTCGTTCGTATTGATCCTAGAACGTGTAGACACTCATCCGTGGTCTTTCAACACTCGTCCGTGTTTGTTTCAGGTTAATCAATACTCGTTCGTATTGATTCTAGAACGTGTAGACACTCGTTCATGGTCTTTCAACACTCGTCCGTGTTTATTTCAGGTTAATCAATACTCGTTCGTATTGATCCTAGAATGTGTAGACACTCGTCTGTGGTCTTTCAACACTCGTCCGTGTTTGTTTCAGGTTAATCAATAATCGTTCGTATTGATCCTAGAATGTGTATACACTCGTCTGTGGTCTTTCAACACTAGTCCGTGTTTGTTTCAGGTTAATCAATACTCGTTCGTATTGATCCTAGACCGTGTAGACACTCGTCTGTGGTCTTTCAACACTCGTCCGTGTTTGTTCAGGTTCATCAATACTCGTTCGTATTGATCCTAGAACGTGTAGACACTCGTCCGTGGTCTTTCAACACTCGTCCGTGTTTGTTTCAGGTTAATCAATACTCGTTCGTATTGATCCTAGAACGTGTAGACACTCGCCTGTTGTCTTTCAACACTCGTCCGTGTTTGTTTCAGGTTAATCAATAATCGTTCATATTGATCCTAGAATGTGTATACACTTGTCCGTGGTCTTTCAACACTCGTCCGTGTTTGTTTCAGGTTAATCAATACTCGTTCGTATTGATGCTAGAACGTGTAGACACTCGTTCGTGGTCTTTCAACACTCGTCCGTGTTTGTTTCAGGTTAATCAATACTTGTTCGTATTGATCCTAGAACGTGTAGTCACTCGTCTATGGTCTTTCAACACTCGTTCGTGTTTGTTCAGGTTAATCAATACTCGTTCGTATTGATCCTAGAACGTGTAGACACTCATCCGTGGTCTTTCAACACTCGTCCGTGTTTGTTTCAGGTTAATCAATACTCGTTCGTATTGATCCTAGAACGTGTAGACACTCGTCCGTGGTCTTTCAACACTCGTCCGTGTTTGTTTCAGGTTAATCAATACTCGTTCGTATTGATCCTAGAACGTGTAGACACTCGTTCATGGTCTTTCAACACTCGTCCGTGTTTATTTCAGGTTAATCAAAACTCGTTCGTATTGATCCCAGAACGTGTAGACACTCGTTCGTGGTCTTTCAACACTCGTCTGTGTTTGTTTTAGGTTAATCAATACTCGTTCGTATTGATCCTAGAATGTGTAGACACTCGTCTGTGGTCTTTCAACACTCGTCCGTGTTTGTTTCAGGTTAATCAATAATCGTTCGTATTGATCCTAGAATGTGTATACACTCGTCTGTGGTCTTTCAACACTAGTCCGTGTTTGTTTCAGGGTAATCAATACTCGTTCGTATTGATCCTAGACCGTGTAGACACTCGTCTGTGGTCTTTCAACACTCGTCCGTGTTTGTTCAGGTTAATCAATACTCGTTCGTATTGATCCTAGAACGTGTAGACACTCGTTCATGGTCTTTCAACACTCGTCCGTGTTTATGTCAGGTTAATCAATACTCGTTCGTATTGATGCTAGAACGTGTAGACACTCGTTCGTGGTCTTTCAACACTCGTCCGTGTTTGTTTCAGGTTAATCAATACTTGTTCGTATTGATCCCAGAACGTGTAGTCACTCGTCTATGGTCTTTCAACACTCGTTCGTGTTTGTTCAGGTTAATCAATACTCGTTCGTATTGATCTTAGAACGTGTAGACACTCATCCGTGGTCTTTCAACACTCGTCCGTGTTTGTTTCAGGTTAATCAATACTCGTTCGTATTGATCCTAGAACGTGTAGACACTCGTCCGTGGTCTTTCAACACTCGTCCGTGTTTGTTTCAGGTTAATCAATACTCGTTCGTATTGATCCTAGAACGTGTAGACACTCGTCCGTGGTCTTTCAACACTCGTCCGTGTTTGTTTCAGGTTAATCAATACTCGTTCGTATTGATCCTAGAACGTGTAGACACTCGTTCATGGTCTTTCAACACTCGTCCGTGTTTATTTCAGGTTAATCAAAACTCGTTCGTATTGATCCCAGAACGTGTAGACACTCGTTCGTGGTCTTTCAACACTCGTTTGTGTTTGTTTTAGGTTAATCAATACTCGTTCGTATTGATCCTAGAATGTGTAGACACTCGTCTGTGGTCTTTCAACACTCGTCCGTGTTTGTTTCAGGTTAATCAATAATCGTTCGTATTGATCCTAGAATGTGTATACACTCGTCTGTGGTCTTTCAACACTAGTCCGTGTTTGTTTCAGGGTAATCAATACTCGTTCGTATTGATCCTAGACCGTGTAGACACTCGTCTGTGGTCTTTCAACACTCGTCCGTGTTTGTTCAGGTTAATCAATACTCGTTCGTATTGATCCTAGAACGTGTAGACACTCGTTCATGGTCTTTCAACACTCGTCCGTGTTTATGTCAGGTTAATCAATACTCGTTCGTATTGATGCTAGAACGTGTAGACACTCGTTCGTGGTCTTTCAACACTCGTCCGTGTTTGTTTCAGGTTAATCAATACTTGTTCGTATTGATCCCAGAACGTGTAGTCACTCGTCTATGGTCTTTCAACACTCGTTCGTGTTTGTTCAGGTTAATCAATACTCGTTCGTATTGATCCTAGAACGTGTAGACACTCATCCGTGGTCTTTCAACACTCGTCCGTGTTTGTTTCAGGTTAATCAATACTCGTTCGTATTGATCCTAGAACGTGTAGACACTCGTCCGTGGTCTTTCAACACTCGTCCGTGTTTGTTTCAGGTTAATCAATACTCGTTCGTATTAATCCTAGAACGTGTAGACACTCGTTCATGGTCTTTCAACACTCGTCCGTGTTTATTTCAGGTTAATCAAAACTCGTTCGTATTGATCCCAGAACGTGTAGACACTCGTTCGTGGTCTTTCAACACTCGTCTGTGTTTGTTTTAGGTTAATCAATACTCGTTCGTATTGATCCTAGAATGTGTAGACACTCGTCTGTGGTCTTTCAACACTCGTCCGTGTTTGTTTCAGGTTAATCAATAATCGTTCGTATTGATCCTAGAATGTGTATACACTCGTCTGTGGTCTTTCAACACTAGTCCGTGTTTGTTTCAGGGTAATCAATACTCGTTCGTATTGATCCTAGACCGTGTAGACACTCGTCTGTGGTCTTTCAACACTCGTCCGTGTTTGTTCAGGTTCATCAATACTCGTTCGTATTGATCCTAGAACGTGTAGACACTCATCCGTGGTCTTTCAACACTCGTCCGTGTTTGTTTCAGGTTAATCAATACTCGTTCGTATTGATTCTAGAACGTGTAGACACTCGTTCATGGTCTTTCAACACTCGTCCGTGTTTATTTCAGGTTAATCAATACTCGTTCGTATTGATCCTAGAATGTGTAGACACTCGTCTGTGGTCTTTCAACACTCGTCCGTGTTTGTTTCAGGTTAATCAATAATCGTTCGTATTGATCCTAGAATGTGTATACACTCGTCTGTGGTCTTTCAACACTAGTCCGTGTTTGTTTCAGGTTAATCAATACTCGTTCGTATTGATCCTAGACCGTGTAGACACTCGTCTGTGGTCTTTCAACACTCGTCCGTGTTTGTTCAGGTTCATCAATACTCGTTCGTATTGATCCTAGAACGTGTAGACACTCGTCCGTGGTCTTTCAACACTCGTCCGTGTTTGTTTCAGGTTAATCAATACTCGTTCGTATTGATCCTAGAACGTGTAGACACTCGCCTGTTGTCTTTCAACACTCGTCCGTGTTTGTTTCAGGTTAATCAATAATCGTTCATATTGATCCTAGAATGTGTATACACTTGTCCGTGGTCTTTCAACACTCGTCCGTGTTTGTTTCAGGTTAATCAATACTCGTTCGTATTGATGCTAGAACGTGTAGACACTCGTTCGTGGTCTTTCAACACTCGTCCGTGTTTGTTTCAGGTTAATCAATACTTGTTCGTATTGATCCTAGAACGTGTAGTCACTCGTCTATGGTCTTTCAACACTCGTTCGTGTTTGTTCAGGTTAATCAATACTCGTTCGTATTGATCCTAGAACGTGTAGACACTCATCCGTGGTCTTTCAACACTCGTCCGTGTTTGTTTCAGGTTAATCAATACTCGTTCGTATTGATCCTAGAACGTGTAGACACTCGTCTGTGGTCTTTCAACACTCGTCCGTGTTTGTTTCAGGTTAATCAATACTCGTTCGTATTGATCCTAGAACGTGTAGACACTCGTTCATGGTCTTTCAACACTCGTCCGTGTTTATTTCAGGTTAATCAAAACTCGTTCGTATTGATCCCAGAACGTGTAGACACTCGTTCGTGGTCTTTCAACACTCGTCTGTGTTTGTTTTAGGTTAATCAATACTCGTTCGTATTGATCCTAGAATGTGTAGACACTCGTCTGTGGTCTTTCAACACTCGTCCGTGTTTGTTTCAGGTTAATCAATAATCGTTCGTATTGATCCTAGAATGTGTATACACTCGTCTGTGGTCTTTCAACACTAGTCCGTGTTTGTTTCAGGGTAATCAATACTCGTTCGTATTGATCCTAGACCGTGTAGACACTCGTCTGTGGTCTTTCAACACTCGTCCGTGTTTGTTCAGGTTAATCAATACTCGTTCGTATTGATCCTAGAACGTGTAGACACTCGTTCATGGTCTTTCAACACTCGTCCGTGTTTATGTCAGGTTAATCAATACTCGTTCGTATTGATGCTAGAACGTGTAGACACTCGTTCGTGGTCTTTCAACACTCGTCCGTGTTTGTTTCAGGTTAATCAATACTTGTTCGTATTGATCCCAGAACGTGTAGTCACTCGTCTATGGTCTTTCAACACTCGTTCGTGTTTGTTCAGGTTAATCAATACTCGTTCGTATTGATCCTAGAACGTGTAGACACTCATCCGTGGTCTTTCAACACTCGTCCGTGTTTGTTTCAGGTTAATCAATACTCGTTCGTATTGATCCTAGAACGTGTAGACACTCGTCCGTGGTCTTTCAACACTCGTCCGTGTTTGTTTCAGGTTAATCAATACTCGTTCGTATTGATCCTAGAACGTGTAGACACTCGTTCATGGTCTTTCAACACTCGTCCGTGTTTATTTCAGGTTAATCAAAACTCGTTCGTATTGATCCCAGAATGTGTAGACACTCGTTCGTGGTCTTTCAACACTCGTCTGTGTTTGTTTTAGGTCAATCAATACTCGTTCGTATTGATCCTAGAATGTGTAGACACTCGTCTGTGGTCTTTCAACACTCGTCCGTGTTTGTTTCAGGTTAATCAATAATCGTTCGTATTGATCCTAGAATGTGTATACACTCGTCTGTGGTCTTTCAACACTAGTCCGTGTTTGTTTCAGGGTAATCAATACTCGTTCGTATTGATCCTAGACCGTGTAGACACTCGTCTGTGGTCTTTCAACACTCGTCCGTGTTTGTTCAGGTTAATCAATACTCGTTCGTATTGATCCTAGAACGTGTAGACACTCGTTCATGGTCTTTCAACACTCGTCCGTGTTTATGTCAGGTTAATCAATACTCGTTCGTATTGATGCTAGAACGTGTAGACACTCGTTCGTGGTCTTTCAACACTCGTCCGTGTTTGTTTCAGGTTAATCAATACTTGTTCGTATTGATCCCAGAACGTGTAGTCACTCGTCTATGGTCTTTCAACACTCGTTCGTGTTTGTTCAGGTTAATCAATACTCGTTCGTATTGATCCTAGAACGTGTAGACACTCATCCGTGGTCTTTCAACACTCGTCCGTGTTTGTTTCAGGTTAATCAATACTCGTTCGTATTGATCCTAGAACGTGTAGACACTCGTCCGTGGTCTTTCAACACTCGTCCGTGATTGTTTCAGGTTAATCAATACTCGTTCGTATTAATCCTAGAACGTGTAGACACTCGTTCATGGTCTTTCAACACTCGTCCGTGTTTATTTCAGGTTAATCAAAACTCGTTCGTATTGATCCCAGAACGTGTAGACACTCGTTCGTGGTCTTTCAACACTCGTCTGTGTTTGTTTTAGGTTAATCAATACTCGTTCGTATTGATCCTAGAATGTGTAGACACTCGTCTGTGGTCTTTCAACACTCGTCCGTGTTTGTTTCAGGTTAATCAATAATCGTTCGTATTGATCCTAGAATGTGTATACACTCGTCTGTGGTCTTTCAACACTAGTCCGTGTTTGTTTCAGGGTAATCAATACTCGTTCGTATTGATCCTAGACCGTGTAGACACTCGTCTGTGGTCTTTCAACACTCGTCCGTGTTTGTTCAGGTTCATCAATACTCGTTCGTATTGATCCTAGAACGTGTAGACACTCGTTCATGGTCTTTCAACACTCGTCCGTGTTTATTTCAGGTTAATCAAAACTCGTTCGTATTGATCCCAGGACGTGTAGACACTCGTTCGTGGTCTTTCAACACTCGTCTGTGTTTGTTTTAGGTTAATCAATACTCGTTCGTATTGATCCTAGAATGTGTAGACACTCGTCTGTGGTCTTTCAACACTCGTCCGTGTTTGTTTCAGGTTAATCAATAATCGTTCGTATTGATCCTAGAATGTGTATACACTCGTCTGTGGTCTTTCAACACTAGTCCGTGTTTGTTTCAGGGTAATCAATACTCGTTCGTATTGATCCTAGACCGTGTAGACACTCGTCTGTGGTCTTTCAACACTCGTCCGTGTTTGTTCAGGTTAATCAATACTCGTTCGTATTGATCCTAGAACGTGTAGACACTCGTTCATGGTCTTTCAACACTCGTCCGTGTTTATGTCAGGTTAATCAATACTCGTTCGTATTGATGCTAGAACGTGTAGACACTCGTTCGTGGTCTTTCAACACTCGTCCGTGTTTGTTTCAGGTTAATCAATACTTGTTCGTATTGATCCCAGAACGTGTAGTCACTCGTCTATGGTCTTTCAACACTCGTTCGTGTTTGTTCAGGTTAATCAATACTCGTTCGTATTGATCCTAGAACGTGTAGACACTCATCCGTGGTCTTTCAACACTCGTCCGTGTTTGTTTCAGGTTAATCAATACTCGTTCGTATTGATCCTAGAACGTGTAGACACTCGTCCGTGGTCTTTCAACACTCGTCCGTGTTTGTTTCAGGTTAATCAATACTCGTTCGTATTAATCCTAGAACGTGTAGACACTCGTTCATGGTCTTTCAACACTCGTCCGTGTTTATTTCAGGTTAATCAAAACTCGTTCGTATTGATCCCAGAACGTGTAGACACTCGTTCGTGGTCTTTCAACACTCGTCTGTGTTTGTTTTAGGTTAATCAATACTCGTTCGTATTGATCCTAGAATGTGTAGACACTCGTCTGTGGTCTTTCAACACTCGTCCGTGTTTGTTTCAGGTTAATCAATAATCGTTCGTATTGATCCTAGAATGTGTATACACTCGTCTGTGGTCTTTCAACACTAGTCCGTGTTTGTTTCAGGGTAATCAATACTCGTTCGTATTGATCCTAGACCGTGTAGACACTCGTCTGTGGTCTTTCAACACTCGTCCGTGTTTGTTCAGGTTCATCAATACTCGTTCGTATTGATCCTAGAACGTGTAGACACTCGTTCATGGTCTTTCAACACTCGTCCGTGTTTATTTCAGGTTAATCAAAACTCGTTCGTATTGATCCCAGGACGTGTAGACACTCGTTCGTGGTCTTTCAACACTCGTCTGTGTTTGTTTTAGGTTAATCAATACTCGTTCGTATTGATCCTAGAATGTGTAGACACTCGTCTGTGGTCTTTCAACACTCGTCCGTGTTTGTTTCAGGTTAATCAATAATCGTTCGTATTGATCCTAGAATGTGTATACACTCGTCTGTGGTCTTTCAACACTAGTCTGTGTTTGTTTCAGGGTAATCAATACTCGTTCGTATTGATCCTAGACCGTGTAGACACTCGTCTGTGGTCTTTCAACACTCGTCCGTGTTTGTTCAGGTTCATCAATACTCGTTCGTATTGATCCTAGAACGTGTAGACACTCGTCCGTGGCCTTTCAACACTCGTCCGTGTTTGTTTCAGGTTAATCAATACTCGTTCGTATTGATCCTAGAACGTGTAGACACTCGCCTGTTGTCTTTCAACACTCGTCCGTGTTTGTTTCAGGTTTATCAATAATCGTTCATATTGATCCTAGAATGTGTATACACTTGTCCGTGGTCTTTCAACACTCGTCCGTGTTTGTTTCAGGTTAATCAATACTCGTTCGTATTGATGCTAGAACGTGTAGACACTCGTTCGTGGTCTTTCAACACTCGTCCGTGTTTGTTTCAGGTTAATCAATACTTGTTCGTATTGATCCTAGAACGTGTAGTCACTCGTCTATGGTCTTTCAACACTCGTTCGTGTTTTTTCAGGTTAATCAATACTCGTTCGTATTGATCCTAGAACGTGTAGACACTCATCCGTGGTCTTTCAACACTCGTCCGTGTTTGTTTCAGGTTAATCAATACTCGTTCGTATTGATCCTAGAACGTGTAGACACTCGTCCGTGGTCTTTCAACACTCGTCCGTGTTTGTTTCAGGTTAATCAATACTCGTTCGTATTAATCCTAGAACGTGTTGACACTCGTTCATGGTCTTTCAACACTCGTCCGTGTTTATTTCAGGTTAATCAAAACTCGTTCGTATTGATCCCAGAACGTGTAGACACTCGTTCGTGGTCTTTCAACACTCGTCTGTGTTTGTTTTAGGTTAATCAATACTCGTTCGTATTGATCCTAGAATGTGTAGACACTCGTCTGTGGTCTTTCAACACTCGTCCGTGTTTGTTTCAGGTTAATCAATAATCGTTCGTATTGATCCTAGAATGTGTATACACTCGTCTGTGGTCTTTCAACACTAGTCCGTGTTTGTTTCAGGGTAATCAATACTCGTTCGTATTGATCCTAGACCGTGTAGACACTCGTCTGTGGTCTTTCAACACTCGTCCGTGTTTGTTCAGGTTCATCAATACTCGTTCGTATTGATCCTAGAACGTGTAGACACTCGTTCATGGTCTTTCAACACTCGTCCGTGTTTATTTCAGGTTAATCAAAACTCGTTCGTATTGATCCCAGGACGTGTAGACACTCGTTCGTGGTCTTTCAACACTCGTCTGTGTTTGTTTTAGGTTAATCAATACTCGTTCGTATTGATCCTAGAATGTGTAGACACTCGTCTGAGGTCTTTCAACACTCGTCCGTGTTTGTTTCAGGTTAATCAATAATCGTTCGTATTGATCCTAGAATGTGTATACACTCGTCTGTGGTCTTTCAACACTAGTCTGTGTTTGTTTCAGGGTAATCAATACTCGTTCGTATTGATCCTAGACCGTGTAGACACTCGTCTGTGGTCTTTCAACACTCGTCCGTGTTTGTTCAGGTTCATCAATACTCGTTCGTATTGATCCTAGAACGTGTAGACACTCGTCCGTGGTCTTTCAACACTCGTCCGTGTTTGTTTCAGGTTAATCAATACTCGTTCGTATTGATCCTAGAACGTGTAGACACTCGCCTGTTGTCTTTCAACACTCGTCCGTGTTTGTTTCAGGTTTATCAATAATCGTTCATATTGATCCTAGAATGTGTATACACTTGTCCGTGGTCTTTCAACACTCATCCGTGTTTGTTTCAGGTTAATCAATACCCGTTCGTATTGATGCTAGAACGTGTAGACACTCGTTCGTGGTCTTTCAACACTCGTCCGTGTTTGTTTCAGGTTAATCAATACTTGTTCGTATTGATCCTAGAACGTGTAGTCACTCGTCTATGGTCTTTCAACACTCGTTCGTGTTTGTTCAGGTTAATCAATACTCGTTCGTATTGATCCTAGAACGTGTAAACACTCATCCGTGGTCTTTCAACACTCGTCCGTGTTTGTTTCAGGTTAATCAATACTCGTTCGTATTGATCCTAGAACGTGTAGACACTCGTCCGTGGTCTTTCAACACTCGTCCGTGTTTGTTTCAGGTTAATCAATACTCGTTCGTATTGATCCTAGAACGTGTAGACACTCGTTCATGGTCTTTCAACACTCGTCCGTGTTTATTTCAGGTTAATCAAAACTCGTTCGTATTGATCCCAGAACGTGTAGACACTCGTTCGTGGTCTTTCAACACTCGCTTGTGTTTTTTTTAGGTTAATCAATACTCGTTCGTATTGATCCTAGAATGTGTAGACACTCGTCTGTGGTCTTTCAACACTCGTCCGTGTTTGTTTCAGGTTAATCAATAATCGTTCGTATTGATCCTAGAATGTGTATACACTCGTCTGTGGTCTTTCAACACTAGTCCGTGTTTGTTTCAGGGTAATCAATACTCGTTCGTATTGATCCTAGACCGTGTAGACACTCGTCTGTGGTCTTTCAACACTCGTCCGTGTTTGTTCAGGTTAATCAATACTCGTTCGTATTGATCCTAGAACGTGTAGACACTCGTTCATGGTCTTTCAACACTCGTCCGTGTTTATTTCAGGTTAATCAAAACTCGTTCGTATTGATCCCAGAACGTGTAGACACTCGTTCGTGGTCTTTCAACACTCGTCTGTGTTTGTTTTAGGTTAATCAATACTCGTTCGTATTGATCCTAGAATGTGTAGACACTCGTCTGTGGTCTTTCAACACTCGTCCGTGTTTGTTTCAGGTTAATCAATAATCGTTCGTATTGATCCTAGAATGTGTATACACTCGTCTGTGGTCTTTCAACACTAGTCCGTGTTTGTTTCAGGGTAATCAATACTCGTTCGTATTGATCCTAGACCGTGTAGACACTCGTCTGTGGTCTTTCAACACTCGTCCGTGTTTGTTCAGGTTAATCAATACTCCTTCGTATTGATCCTAGAACGTGTAGACACTCGTCCGTGGTCTTTCAACACTCGTCCGTGTTTGTTTCAGGTTAATCAAAACTCGTTCGTATTGATCCTAGAACGTGTAGACACTCGCTTGTTGTCTTTCAACACTCGTCCGTGTTTGTTTCAGGTTAATCAATAATCGTTCATATTGATCCTAGAATGTGTATACACTCGTCCGTGGTATTTTAACACTCGTCCGTGTTTGTTTCAGGTTAATCAATACTCGTTCGTATTGATGCTAGAACGTGTATACACTCGTTCGTGGTCTTTCAACACTCGTCCGTGTTTGTTTCTGGTTAATCAATACTCGTTCGTATTGACCCTAGATCGCGTAGACACTCGTCTTTGGTCTTTCAACACTCGTCCGTGTTTGTATCAAGTTAATCAATGCTCGTTCTTATTGATCCTAGAACGTGTTGACACTCGTCCGTGGTCTTTCAACACTCGTCCGTGTTTGTTTCAGGTTAATCAATACTCACTCGTATTGATCCTAGAACGTGTAGACTCTCGTTCGTGGTCTTTCAACACTCGTCCGTGTTTGTTTCGGGTTAATCAATACTCATTCATATTGATCCCAGAACATGTAGACACTCGTCCGTGGTATTTCAACACTCGTCCGTGTTTGTTTCAGGTTAATCAATACTCGTTTGTATTGATGCTAGAACGTGTAGACACTCGTCCGTGGTCTTTCAACACTCATCCGTGTTTGTTTCAGGTTAATCAAAACTCGTTCGTATTGATCCCAGAACGTGTAGACACTCGTTCGTGGTCTTTCAACACTCGTCTGTGTTTGTTTCAGGTTAATCAATAATCGTTCATATTGATCCTAGAATGTGTATACACTCGTCTGTGGTCTTTCAACACTCGTCCGTGTTTGTTTCAGGTTAATCAATACTCGTTCGTATTGATGCTAGAACGTGTAGACACTCGTTTGTGGTCTTTTAACACTCGTCCGTGTTTGTTTCAGGTTAATCAATACTCGTTCGTATTGATCCTAGAACGTGTAGACACTCGTCTGTGGTCTTTCAACACTCATCCGTGTTTGTTTCAGCTTAATCAATACTCGTTCGTATTGATTCTAGAACGTGTAGACACTCGTTCATGGTCTTTCAACACTCGTCCGTGTTTATTTCAGGTTAATCAATACTCGTTCGTATTGATCCCAGGACGTGTAGACACTCGTTCGTGGTCTTTCAACACTCGTCTGTGTTTGTTTTAGGTTAATCAATACTCGTTCGTATTGATCCTAGAATGTGTATACACTTGTCCGTGGTCTTTCAACACTCGTCCGTGTTTGTTTCAGGTTAATCAATACTCGTTCGTATTGATGCTAGAACGTGTAGACACTCGTTCGTGGTCTTTCAACACTCGTCCGTGTTTGTTTCAGGTTAATCAATACTCCTTCGTATTGATCCTAGAACGTGTAGACACTCGTCTGTGTTCTTTCAACACTCGTCCGTGTTTGTTTCAGGTTAATCAATACTCGTTCGTATTGATCCTAGAACGTGTAGACACTCGCCTGTTGTCTTTCAACACTCGTCCGTGTTTGTTTCAGGTTAATCAATAATTGTTCATATTGATCCTAGAATGTGTATACACTTGTCCGTGGTCTTTCAACACTCGTCCGTGTTTATTTCAGGTTAATCAATACTCGTTCGTATTGATGCTAGAATGTGTAGACACTCGTTCGTGGTCTTTCAACACTCGTCCGTGTTTGTTTCAGGTTAATTAATACTTGTTCGTATTGATCCTAGAACGTGTAGTCACCCGTCTGTGGTCTTTCAACACTCGTTCGTGTTTGTTCAGGTTAATCAATACTCGTTCGTATTGATCCTAGAACGTGTAGACACTCGTTCATGGTCTTTCAACACTCGTCCGTGTTTATTTCAGGTTAATCAAAACTCGTTCGTATTGATCCCAGAACGTGTAGACACTCGTTCGTGGTCTTTCAACACTCGTCTGTGTTTGTTTTAGGTTAATCAATACTCGTTCGTATTGATCCTAGAATGTGTAGACACTCGTCTATGGTCTTTCAACACTCGTCCGTGTTTGTTTCAGGTTAATCAATAATCGTTCGTATTGATCCTAGAATGTGTATACACTCGTCTGTGGTCTTTCAACACTAGTCTGTGTTTGTTTCAGGGTAATCAATACTCGTTCGTATTGATCCTAGACCGTGTAGACACTCGTCTGTGGTCTTTCAACACTCGTCCGTGTTTGTTCAGGTTAATCAATACTCCTTCGTATTGATCCTAGAACGTGTAGACACTCGTCCGTGGTCTTTCAACACTCGTCCGTGTTTGTTTCAGGTTAATCAATACTCGTTCGTATTGATCCTAGAACGTGTAGACACTCGCTTGTTGTCTTTCAACACTCGTCCGTGTTTGTTTCAGGTTAATCAATAATCGTTCATATTGATCCTAGAATGTGTATACACTCGTCCGTGGTATTTCAACACTCGTCCGTGTTTGTTTCAGGTTAATCAATACTCGTTCGTATTGATGCTAGAATGTGTAGACACTCGTCCGTGGTCTTTCAACACTCGTCCGTGTTTGTTTCAGGTTAATCAATACTCGTTCGTATTGATCCTAGAACGTGTAGACACTCGCTTGTTGTCTTTCAACACTCGTCCGTGTTTGTTTCAGGTTAATCAATAATTGTTCATATTGATCCTAGAATGTGTATACACTCGTCCGTGGTATTTCAACACTCGTCCGTGTTTGTTTCAGGTTAATCAATACTCGTTCGTATTGATGCTAGAACGTGTAGACACTCGTTCGTGGTCTTTCAACACTCGTCCGTGTTTGTTTCAGGTTAATCAATACTCGTTCGTATTGATCCTAGAACGTGTAGACACTCGTCTATGGTCTTTCAACACTCGTCCGTGTTTGTTCAGGTTAATCAATACTCGTTCGTATTGATTCTAGAACGTGTAGCCACTCGTTCATGGTCTTTCAACACTCGTCCGTGTTTGTTTCAGGTTAATCAATACTCGTTCGTATTGATCCTAGAACGTGTAGTCACTCGTCTGTGGTCTTTGAACACTCGTTCGTGTTTGTTCAGGTTAATCAATACTCGTTCGTATTGATCCTAGAACGTGTAGACACTCGTCCGTGGTCTTTCAACACTCGTCCGTGTTTGTTTTAGGTTAATCAATACTCGATCGTATTGATCCTAGAACGTGTAGACACTCGTCCGTGGTCTTTCAACACTCGTCCGTGTTTGTTTCAGGTTAATCAATACTCGTTCGTATTGATCCTAAAACGTGTAGACACTCGTTCATGGTCTTTCAACACTCCTCCTTGTTTATTTCAGGTTAATCAAAACTCGTTCGTATTGATCCCAGAACGTGTAGACACTCGTTCGTGGTCTTTCAACACTCGTCTGTGTTTGTTTTAGGTTAATCAATACTCGTTCGTATTGATCCTAGAATGTGTAGACACTCGTCTGTGGTCTTTCAACACTCGTCCGTGTTTGTTTCAGGTTAATCGATAATCGTTCGTATTGATCCTAGAATGTGTATACACTCGTCTGTGGTCTTTCAACACCAGTCCGTGTTTGTTTCAGGGTAATCAATACTCGTTCGCATTGATCCTAGACCGTGTAGACACTCGTCTGTGGTCTTTCAACACTCGTCCGTGTTTGTTCAGGTTAATCAATACTCGTTCGTATTGATCCTAGAATGTGTAGAAACTCGTTCGTGGTCTTTCAACACTCGTCCGTGTTTATTTCTGGTTAATCAAAACTCGTTCGTATTGATCCCAGAACGTGTAGACACTCGTTCGTGGTCTTTCAACACTCATCTGTGTTTGTTTTAGGTTAATCAATACTCGTTCGTATTGATCCTAGAATGTGTATACAGTCGTCTGTGGTCTTTCAACACTAGTCCGTGTTTGATTCAGGGTAATCAATACTCGTTCGTATTGATCCTAGACCGTGTAGACACTCGTCTGTGGTCTTTCAACACTCATCCGTGTTTGTTCAGGTTAATCAATACTCCTTCGTATTGATCCTAGAACGTGTAGACACTCGTCCGTGGTCTTTCAACACTCGTCCGTGTTTGTTTCAAGTTAATCAATAATCGTTCGTATTGATCCTAGAACGTGTAGACACTCGCCTGTTGTCTTTCAACACTCGTCCGTGTTTGTTTCAGGTTAATCAATAATTGTTCATATTGATCCTAGAATGTGTATACACTTGTCCGTGGTCTTTCAACACTCGTCCGTGTTTGTTTCAGGTTAATCAATACTCGTTCGTATTGATGCTAGAATGTGTAGACACTCGTTCGTGGTCTTTCAACACTCGTCCGTGTTTGTTTCAGGTTAATTAATACTTGTTCGTATTGATCCTAGAACGTGTAGTCACCCGTCTGTGGTCTTTCAACACTCGTTCGTGTTTGTTCAGGTTAATCAATACTCGTTCGTATTGATCCTAGAACGTGTAGACACTCGTTCATGGTCTTTCAACACTCGTCCGTGTTTATTTCAGGTTAATCAAAACTCGTTCGTATTGATCCCAGAACGTGTAGACACTCGTTCGTGGTCTTTCAACACTCGTCCGTGTTTGTTTCAGGTTAATCAATACTCCTTCGTATTGATCCTAGAACGTGTAGACACTCGTCTGTGTTCTTTCAACACTCGTCCGTGTTTGTTTCAGGTTAATCAATACTCGTTCGTATTGATCCTAGAACGTGTAGACACTCGCCTGTTGTCTTTCAACACTCGTCCGTGTTTGTTTCAGGTTAATCAATAATTGTTCATATTGATCCTAGAATGTGTATACACTTGTCCGTGGTCTTTCAACACTCGTCCGTGTTTATTTCAGGTTAATCAATACTCGTTCGTATTGATGCTAGAATGTGTAGACACTCGTTCGTGGTCTTTCAACACTCGTCCGTGTTTGTTTCAGGTTAATTAATACTTGTTCGTATTGATCCTAGAACGTGTAGTCACCCGTCTGTGGTCTTTCAACACTCGTTCGTGTTTGTTCAGGTTAATCAATACTCGTTCGTATTGATCCTAGAACGTGTAGACACTCGTTCATGGTCTTTCAACACTCGTCCGTGTTTATTTCAGGTTAATCAAAACTCGTTCGTATTGATCCCAGAACGTGTAGACACTCGTTCGTGGTCTTTCAACACTCGTCTGTGTTTGTTTTAGGTTAATCAATACTCGTTCGTATTGATCCTAGAATGTGTAGACACTCGTCTATGGTCTTTCAACACTCGTCCGTGTTTGTTTCAGGTTAATCAATAATCGTTCGTATTGATCCTAGAATGTGTATACACTCGTCTGTGGTCTTTCAACACTAGTCTGTGTTTGTTTCAGGGTAATCAATACTCGTTCGTATTGATCCTAGACCGTGTAGACACTCGTCTGTGGTCTTTCAACACTCGTCCGTGTTTGTTCAGGTTAATCAATACTCCTTCGTATTGATCCTAGAACGTGTAGACACTCGTCCGTGGTCTTTCAACACTCGTCCGTGTTTGTTTCAGGTTAATCAATACTCGTTCGTATTGATCCTAGAACGTGTAGACACTCGCTTGTTGTCTTTCAACACTCGTCCGTGTTTGTTTCAGGTTAATCAATAATCGTTCATATTGATCCTAGAATGTGTATACACTCGTCCGTGGTATTTCAACACTCGTCCGTGTTTGTTTCAGGTTAATCAATACTCGTTCGTATTGATGCTAGAATGTGTAGACACTCGTCCGTGGTCTTTCAACACTCGTCCGTGTTTGTTTCAGGTTAATCAATACTCGTTCGTATTGATCCTAGAACGTGTAGACACTCGCTTGTTGTCTTTCAACACTCGTCCGTGTTTGTTTCAGGTTAATCAATAATTGTTCATATTGATCCTAGAATGTGTATACACTCGTCCGTGGTATTTCAACACTCGTCCGTGTTTGTTTCAGGTTAATCAATACTCGTTCGTATTGATGCTAGAACGTGTAGACACTCGTTCGTGGTCTTTCAACACTCGTCCGTGTTTGTTTCAGGTTAATCAATACTCGTTCGTATTGATCCTAGAACGTGTAGACACTCGTCTATGGTCTTTCAACACTCGTCCGTGTTTGTTCAGGTTAATCAATACTCGTTCGTATTGATTCTAGAACGTGTAGCCACTCGTTCATGGTCTTTCAACACTCGTCCGTGTTTGTTTCAGGTTAATCAATACTCGTTCGTATTGATCCTAGAACGTGTAGTCACTCGTCTGTGGTCTTTGAACACTCGTTCGTGTTTGTTCAGGTTAATCAATACTCGTTCGTATTGATCCTAGAACGTGTAGACACTCGTCCGTGGTCTTTCAACACTCGTCCGTGTTTGTTTTAGGTTAATCAATACTCGATCGTATTGATCCTAGAACGTGTAGACACTCGTCCGTGGTCTTTCAACACTCGTCCGTGTTTGTTTCAGGTTAATCAATACTCGTTCGTATTGATCTTAAAACGTGTAGACACTCGTTCATAGTCTTTCAACACTCCTCCTTGTTTATTTCAGGTTAATCAAAACTCGTTCGTATTGATCCCAGAACGTGTAGACACTCGTTCGTGGTCTTTCAACACTCGTCTGTGTTTGTTTTAGGTTAATCAATACTCGTTCGTATTGATCCTAGAATGTGTAGACACTCGTCTGTGGTCTTTCAACACTCGTCCGTGTTTGTTTCAGGTTAATCGATAATCGTTCGTATTGATCCTAGAATGTGTATACACTCGTCTGTGGTCTTTCAACACCAGTCCGTGTTTGTTTCAGGGTAATCAATACTCGTTCGCATTGATCCTAGACCGTGTAGACACTCGTCTGTGGTCTTTCAACACTCGTCCGTGTTTGTTCAGGTTAATCAATACTCGTTCGTATTGATCCTAGAATGTGTAGAAACTCGTTCGTGGTCTTTCAACACTCGTCCGTGTTTATTTCTGGTTAATCAAAACTCGTTCGTATTGATCCCAGAACGTGTAGACACTCGTTCGTGGTCTTTCAACACTCATCTGTGTTTGTTTTAGGTTAATCAATACTCGTTCGTATTGATCCTAGAATGTGTATACAGTCGTCTGTGGTCTTTCAACACTAGTCCGTGTTTGATTCAGGGTAATCAATACTCGTTCGTATTGATCCTAGACCGTGTAGACACTCGTCTGTGGTCTTTCAACACTCATCCGTGTTTGTTCAGGTTAATCAATACTCCTTCGTATTGATCCTAGAACGTGTAGACACTCGTCCGTGGTCTTTCAACACTCGTCCGTGTTTGTTTCAAGTTAATCAATAATCGTTCGTATTGATCCTAGAACGTGTAGACACTCGCCTGTTGTCTTTCAACACTCGTCCGTGTTTGTTTCAGGTTAATCAATAATTGTTCATATTGATCCTAGAATGTGTATACACTTGTCCGTGGTCTTTCAACACTCGTCCGTGTTTGTTTCAGGTTAATCAATACTCGTTCGTATTGATGCTAGAATGTGTAGACACTCGTTCGTGGTCTTTCAACACTCGTCCGTGTTTGTTTCAGGTTAATTAATACTTGTTCGTATTGATCCTAGAACGTGTAGTCACCCGTCTGTGGTCTTTCAACACTCGTTCGTGTTTGTTCAGGTTAATCAATACTCGTTCGTATTGATCCTAGAACGTGTAGACACTCGTTCATGGTCTTTCAACACTCGTCCGTGTTTATTTCAGGTTAATCAAAACTCGTTCGTATTGATCCCAGAACGTGTAGACACTCGTTCGTGGTCTTTCAACACTCGTCTGTGTTTGTTTTAGGTTAATCAATACTCGTTCGTATTGATCCTAGAAT
Source organism: Lathyrus tuberosus (assembly GCA_022829125.1). Taxonomy (NCBI): domain Eukaryota; kingdom Viridiplantae; phylum Streptophyta; class Magnoliopsida; order Fabales; family Fabaceae; genus Lathyrus; species Lathyrus tuberosus. The sequence continues at coordinate 964,482 of JALAZF010000743.1, read as the reverse complement.
GTGTAGACACTCGTCTGTGGTCTTTCAACACTCGTCCGTGTTTGTTTCAGGTTAATCAATAATCGTTCGTATTGATCCTAGAATGTGTATACACTCGTCTGTGGTCTTTCAACACTAGTCTGTGTTTGTTTCAGGGTAATCAATACTCGTTCGTATTGATCCTAGACCGTGTAGACACTCGTCTGTGGTCTTTCAACACTCGTCCGTGTTTGTTCAGGTTAATCAATACTCCTTCGTATTGATCCTAGAACGTGTAGACACTCGTCCGTGGTCTTTCAACACTCGTCCGTGTTTGTTTCAGGTTAATCAATACTCGTTCGTATTGATCCTAGAACGTGTAGACACTCGCTTGTTGTCTTTCAACACTCGTCCGTGTTTGTTTCAGGTTAATCAATAATCGTTCATATTGATCCTAGAATGTGTATACACTCGTCCGTGGTATTTCAACACTCGTCCGTGTTTGTTTCAGGTTAATCAATACTCGTTCGTATTGATGCTAGAACGTGTAGACACTCGTTCGTGGTCTTTCAACACTCGTCCGTGTTTGTTTCAGGTTAATCAATACTCGTTCGTATTGATCCTAGAACGTGTAGACACTCGTCTATGGTCTTTCAACACTCGTCCGTGTTTGTTCCGGTTAATCAATACTCGTTCGTATTGATCCTAGAACGTGTAGACACTCGTCCATGGTCTTTCAACACTTGTTCGTGTTTGTTTCAGGTTAATCAATACTCGTTCGTATTGATCCTAGAACGTGTAGACACTCGTCCGTGGTCTTTCAACACTCGTCCGTGTTTGTTTCTGGTTAATCAATACTCGTTCGTATTGACCCTAAAACGCGTATACACTCGCCTTTGGTCTTTCAACACTCGTCCGTGTTTGTATCAGGTTAATCAATGCTCGTTCGTATTGATCCTAGAACGTGTTGACACTCGTCCGTGGTCTTTCAACACTCGTCCGTGTTTGTTTCAGGTTAATCAATACTCACTCGTATTGATCCTAGAACGTGTAGACTCTCGTTCGTGGTCTTTCAACACTCGTCCGTGTTTGTTTCGGGTTAATCAATACTCATTCGTATTGATCCCAAAACATGTAGACACTCGTTCGTGGTCTTTCAACACTCGTCCGTGTTTGTTTCAGGTTAATCAATACTCGTTTGTATTGATCCTAGAACGTGTAGACACTCGTCCGTGGTCTTTCAACACTCATCCGTGTTTGTTTCAGGTTAATCAATACTCGTTCGTATTGATCCTAGAACGTGTAGACACTCGCCTGTTGTCTTTCAAAACTCGTTCGTGTTTGTTTCAGGTTAATCAATAATCGTTCATATTGATCCTAGAATGTGTATACACTCGTCCGTGATCTTTCAACACTCGTCCGTGTTTGTTTCAGGTTAATCAATACTCGTTCGTATTGATGCTAGAACGTGTAGACACTCGTTCGTGGTCTTTTAACACTCGTCCGTGTTTGTTTCAGGTTAATCAATACTCGTTCGTATTGATCCTAGAACGTGTAGACACTCGTCTGTGGTCTTTCAACACTCATCCGTGTTTGTTTCAGCTTAATCAATACTCGTTCGTATTGATTCTAGAACATGTAGCCACTCGTTCATGGTCTTTCAACACTCGTCCGTGTTTATTTCAGGTTAATCAATACTCGTTCGTATTGATCCTAGAACGTGTAGACACTCGTTCGTGGTCTTTCAACACTCGTCTGTGTTTGTTTTAGGTTAATCAATACTCGTTCGTATTGATCCTAGAATGTGTAGACACTCGTCTGTGGTCTTGCAACACTCGTCCGTGTTTGTTTCAGGTTAATCAATACTCGTTCGTATTGATGCTAGAATGTGTAGACACTCGTTCGTGGTCTTTCAACACTCGTCCGTGTTTGTTTCAGGTTAATTAATACTTGTTCGTATTGATCCTAGAACGTGTAGTCACCCGTCTGTGGTCTTTCAACACTCGTTCGTGTTTGTTCAGGTTAATCAATACTCGTTCGTATTGATCCTAGAACGTGTAGACACTCGTTCATGGTCTTTCAACACTCGTCCGTGTTTATTTCAGGTTAATCAAAACTCGTTCGTATTGATCCCAGAACGTGTAGACACTCGTTCGTGGTCTTTCAACACTCGTCTGTGTTTGTTTTAGGTTAATCAATACTCGTTCGTATTGATCCTAGAATGTGTAGACACTCGTCTGTGGTCTTTCAACACTCGTCCGTGTTTGTTTCAGGTTAATCAATAATCGTTCGTATTGATCCTAGAATGTGTATACACTCGTCTGTGGTCTTTCAACACTAGTCTGTGTTTGTTTCAGGGTAATCAATACTCGTTCGTATTGATCCTAGACCGTGTAGACACTCGTCTGTGGTCTTTCAACACTCGTCCGTGTTTGTTCAGGTTAATCAATACTCCTTCGTATTGATCCTAGAACGTGTAGACACTCGTCCGTGGTCTTTCAACACTCGTCCGTGTTTGTTTCAGGTTAATCAATACTCGTTCGTATTGATCCTAGAACGTGTAGACACTCGCTTGTTGTCTTTCAACACTCGTCCGTGTTTGTTTCAGGTTAATCAATAATCGTTCATATTGATCCTAGAATGTGTATACACTCGTCCGTGGTATTTCAACACTCGTCCGTGTTTGTTTCAGGTTAATCAATACTCGTTCGTATTGATCCTAGAACGTGTAGACACTCGTCTATGGTCTTTCAACACTCGTCCGTGTTTGTTCCGGTTAATCAATACTCGTTCGTATTGATCCTAGAACGTGTAGACACTCGTCCATGGTCTTTCAACACTTGTTCGTGTTTGTTTCAGGTTAATCAATACTCGTTCATATTGATCCTAGAACGTGTAGACACTCGTCCGTGGTCTTTCAACACTCGTCCGTGTTTGTTTCTGGTTAATCAATACTCGTTCGTATTGACCCTAAAACGCGTATACACTCGTCTTTGGTCTTTCAACACTCGTCCGTGTTTGTATCAGGTTAATCAATGCTCGTTCGTATTGATCCTAGAACGTGTTGACACTCGTCCGTGGTCTTTCAACACTCGTCCGTGTTTGTTTCAGGTTAATCAATACTCACTCGTATTGATCCTAGAACGTGTAGACTCTCGTTCGTGGTCTTTCAACACTCGTCCGTGTTTGTTTCGGGTTAATCAATACTCATTTGTATTGATCCCAAAACATGTAGACACTCGTTCGTGGTCTTTCAACACTCGTCCGTGTTTGTTTCAGGTTAATCAATACTCGTTTGTATTGATCCTAGAACGTGTAGACACTCGTCCGTGGTCTTTCAACACTCATCCGTGTTTGTTTCAGGTTAATCAATACTCGTTCGTATTGATCCTAGAACGTGTAGACACTCGCCTGTTGTCTTTCAAATCTCATTCGTGTTTGTTTCAGGTTAATCAATAATCGTTCATATTGTTCCTAGAATGTGTATACACTCGTCCGTGATCTTTCAACACTCGTCCGTGTTTGTTTCAGGTTAATCAATACTCGTTCGTATTGATGCTAGAACGTGTAGACACTCGTTCGTGGTCTTTTAACACTCGTCCGTGTTTGTTTCTGGTTAATCAATACTCGTTCGTATTGATCCTAGAACGTGTAGACACTCGTCTGTGGTCTTTCAACACTCATCCGTGTTTGTTTCAGCTTAATCAATACTCGTTCGTATTGATTCTAGAACGTGTAGCCACTCGTTCATGGTCTTTCAACACTCGTCCGTGTTTATTTCAGGTTAATCAATACTCGTTCGTATTGATCCTAGAACGTGTAGACACTCGTTCGTGGTCTTTCAACACTCGTCTGTGTTTGTTTTAGGTTAATCAATACTCGTTCGTATTGATCCTAGAATGTGTATACACTTGTCCGTGGTCTTTCAACACTCGTCCGTGTTTGTTTCAGGTTAATCAATACTCGTTCGTATTGATGCTAGAACGTGTAGACACTCGTTCGTGGTCTTTCAACACTCGTCCGTGTTTGTTTCAGGTTAATCAATACTTGTTCGTATTGATCCTAGAACGTGTAGTCACTCGTCTGTGGTCTTTCAACACTCGTTCGTGTTTGTTCAGGTTAATCAATACTCGTTCGTATTGATCCTAGAACGTGTAGACACTCGTCCGTGGTCTTTCAACACTCGTCCGTGTTTGTTTCAGGTTAATCAATACTCGATCGTATTGATCCTAGAACGTGTAGACACTCGTCCGTGGTCTTTCAACACTCGTCCGTGTTTGTTTCAGGTTAATCAATACTCGTTCGTATTGATCCTAAAACGTGTAGACACTCGTTCATGGTCTTTCAACACTCCTCCTTGTTTATTTCAGGTTAATCAAAACTCGTTCGTATTGATCCCAGAACGTGTAGACACTCGTTCGTGGTCTTTCAACACTCGTCTGTGTTTGTTTTAGGTTAATCAATACTCGTTCGTATTGATCCTAGAATGTGTAGACACTCGTCTGTGGTCTTTCAACACTCGTCCGTGTTTGTTTCAGGTTAATCGATAATCGTTCGTATTGATCCTAGAATGTGTATACACTCGTCTGTGGTCTTTCAACACCAGTCCGTGTTTGTTTCAGGGTAATCAATACTCGTTCGTATTGATCCTAGACCGTGTAGACACTCGTCTGTGGTCTTTCAACACTCGTCCGTGTTTGTTCAGGTTAATCAATACTCGTTCGTATTGATCCTAGAATGTGTAGAAACTCGTTCATGGTCTTTCAACACTCGTCCGTGTTTATTTCTGGTTAATCAAAACTCGTTCGTATTGATCCCAGAACGTGTAGACACTCGTTCGTGGTCTTTCAACACTCATCTGTGTTTGTTTTAGGTTAATCAATACTCGTTCGTATTGATCCTAGAATGTGTATACAGTCGTCTGTGGTCTTTCAACACTAGTCCGTGTTTGATTCAGGGTAATCAATACTCGTTCGTATTGATCCTAGACCGTGTAGACACTCGTCTGTGGTCTTTCAACACTCGTCCGTGTTTGTTCAGGTTAATCAATACTCCTTCGTATTGATCCTAGAACGTGTAGACACTCGTCCGTGGTCTTTCAACACTCGTCCGTGTTTGTTTCAGGTTAATCAATACTCGTTCGTATTGATCCTAGAACGTGTAGACACTCGCCTGTTGTCTTTCAACACTCGTCCGTGTTTGTTTCAGGTTAATCAATAATTGTTCATATTGATCCTAGAATGTGTATACACTTGTCCGTGGTCTTTCAACACTCGTCCGTGTTTGTTTCAGGTTAATCAATACTCGTTCGTATTGATGCTAGAATGTGTAGACACTCGTCCGTGGTCTTTCAACACTCGTCCGTGTTTGTTTCAGGTTAATTAATACTTGTTCGTATTGATCCTAGAACGTGTAGTCACCCGTCTGTGGTCTTTCAACACTCGTTCGTGTTTGTTCAGGTTAATCAATACTCGTTCGTATTGATCCTAGAACGTGTAGACACTCGTTCATGGTCTTTCAACACTCCTCCTTGTTTATTTCAGGTTAATCAAAACTCGTTCGTATTGATCCCAGAACGTGTAGACACTCGTTCGTGGTCTTTCAACACTCGTCTGTGTTTGTTTTAGGTTAATCAATACTCGTTCGTATTAATCCTAGAATGTGTAGACACTCGTCTGTGGTCTTTCAACACTCGTCCGTGTTTGTTTCAGGTTAATCGATAATCGTTCGTATTGATCCTAGAATGTGTATACACTCGTCTGTGGTCTTTCAACACCAGTCCGTGTTTGTTTCAGGGTAATCAATACTCGTTCGTATTGATCCTAGACCGTGTAGACACTCGTCTGTGGTCTTTCAACACTCGTCCGTGTTTGTTCAGGTTAATCAATACTCGTTCGTATTGATCCTAGAATGTGTAGAAACTCGTCCGTGGTCTTTCAACACTCGTCCGTGTTTATTTCTGGTTAATCAAAACTCGTTCGTATTGATCCCAGAACGTGTAGACACTCGTTCGTGGTCTTTCAACACTCATCTGTGTTTGTTTTAGGTTAATCAATACTCGTTCGTATTGATCCTAGAATGTGTATACAGTCGTCTGTGGTCTTTCAACACTAGTCCGTGTTTGATTCAGGGTAATCAATACTCGTTCGTATTGATCCTAGACCGTGTAGACACTCGTCTGTGGTCTTTCAACACTCGTCCGTGTTTGTTCAGGTTAATCAATACTCCTTCGTATTGATCCTAGAACGTGTAGACACTCGTCCGTGGTCTTTCAACACTCGTCCGTGTTTGTTTCAGGTTAATCAATACTCGTTCGTATTGATCCTAGAACGTGTAGACACTCGCTTGTTGTCTTTCAACACTCGTCCGTGTTTGTTTCAGGTTAATCAATAATCGTTCATATTGATCCTAGAATGTGTATACACTCGTCCGTGGTATTTCAACACTCGTCCGTGTTTGTTTCAGGTTAATCAATACTCGTTCGTATTGATCCTAGAACGTGTAGACACTCGTCCGTGGTCTTTCAACACTCGTCCGTGTTTGTTTCTGGTTAATCAATACTCGTTCGTATTGACCCTAGAACGCGTAGACACTCGTCTTTGGTCTTTCAACACTCGTCCGTGTTTGTATCAGGTTAATCAATGCTCGTTCGTATTGATCCTAGAATGTGTTGACACTCGTCCGTGGTCTTTCAACACTCGTCCGTGTTTGTTTCAGGTTAATCAATACTCACTCGTATTGATCCTAGTACGTGTAGACTCTCGTTCGTGGTCTTTCAACACTCGTCCGTGTTTGTTTCGGGTTAATCAATACTCATTCGTATTGATCCCAGAACATGTAGACACTCGTTCGTGGTCTTTCAACACTCGTCCGTGTTTGTTTCAGGTTAATCAATACTCGTTTGTATTGATCCTAGAACGTGTAGACACTCGTCCGTGGTCTTTCAACACTCATTCGTGTTTGTTTCAGGTTAATCAATACTCGTTCGTATTGATCCTAGAACGTGTAGACACTCGTCTGTGGTCTTTCAACACTCGTCCGTGTTTGTTTCAGGATAATCAATACTCGTTCGTATTGATTCTAGAACGTGTAGACACTCGTTCATGGTCTTTCAACACTCGTCCGTGTTTATTTCAGGTTAATCAATACTCGTTCGTATTGATCCCAGAACGTGTAGACTCTCGTTCGTGGTCTTTCAACACTCGTCTATGTTTGTTTTAGGTTAATCAATACTTGTTCGTATTGATCCTAGAATGTGTAGACACTCGTCTGTGGTCTTTCAACACTCGTCCGTGTTTGTTTCAGGTTAATCAATAATCGTTCGTATTGATCCTAGAATGTGTATACACTCGTCTGTGGTCTTTCAACACTAGTCCGTGTTTGTTTCAGGTTAATCAATACTCGTTCGTATTGATCCTAGACCGTGTAGACACTCGTCTGTGGTCTTTCAACACTCGTCCGTGTTTGTTCAGGTTCATCAATACTCGTTCGTATTGATCCTAGAGCGTGTAGACACTCGTCCGTGGTCTTTCAACACTCGTCCGTGTTTGTTTCAGGTTAACCAATAATCGTTCGTATTGATCCTAGAACGTGTAGACACTCGCCTGTTGTCTTTCAACACTCGTCCGTGTTTGTTTCAGGTTAATCAATAATCGTTCATATTGATCCTAGAATGTGTATACACTTGTCCGTGGTCTTTCAACACTCGTCCGTGTTTGTTTCAGGTTAATTAATACTCGTTCGTATTGACGCTAGAATGTGTAGACACTCGTTCGTGGTCTTTCAACACTCTTCCGTGTTTGTTTCAGGTTAATCAATACTTGTTCGTATTGATCCTAGAACGTGTAGTCACCCGTCTGTGGTCTTTCAACACTCGTCCGTGTTTGTTTCTGGTTAATCAATACTCGTTCGTATTGACCCTAGAACGCGTAGACACTCGTCTTTGGTCTTTCAACACTCGTCCGTGTTTGTATCAGGTTAATCAATGCTCGTTCGTATTGATCCTAGAATGTGTTGACACTCGTCCGTGGTCTTTCAACACTCGTCCGTGTTTGTTTCAGGTTAATCAATACTCACTCGTATTGATCCTAGAACGTGTAGACTCTCGTTCGTGGTCTTTCAACACTCGTCCGTGTTTGTTTCGGGTTAATCAATACTCATTCGTATTGATCCCAGAACATGTAGACACTCGTTCGTGGTCTTTCAACACTCGTCCGTGTTTGTTTCAGGTTAATCAATACTCGTTTGTATTGATCCTAGAACGTGTAGACACTCGTCCGTGGTCTTTCAACACTCATCCGTGTTTGTTTCAGGTTAATCAATACTCGTTCGTATTGATCCTAGACCGTGTAGACACTCGTCTGTGGTCTTTCAACACTCGTCCGTGTTTGTTCAGGTTAATCAATACTCCTTCGTATTGATCCTAGAACGTGTAGACACTCGTCCGTGGTCTTTCAACACTCGTCCGTGTTTGTTTCAGGTTAATCAATACTCGTTCGTATTGATCCTAGAACGTGTAGACACTCGCTTGTTGTCTTTCAACACTCGTCCGTGTTTGTTTCAGGTTAATCAATAATCGTTCATATTGATCCTAGAATGTGTATACACTCGTCTGTGGTATTTCAACACTCGTCCATGTTTGTTTCAGGTTAATCAATACTCGTTCGTATTGATGCTAGAACGTGTAGACACTCGTTCGTGGTCTTTCAACACTCGTCCGTGTTTGTTTCAGATTAATCAATACTCGTTCGTATTGACCCTAGAACGTGTAGACACTCATCTATGGTCTTTCAACACTCGTCCGTGTTTGTTCAGGTTAATCAATACTCGTTCGTATTGATCCTAGAACGTGTAGACACTCGTCCATGGTTTTTCAACACTTGTTCGTGTTTGTTTCAGGTTAATCAATACTCGTTCGTATTGATCCTAGAACGTGTAGACACTCGTCCGTGGTCTTTCAACACTCGTCCGTGTTTGTTTCTGGTTAATCAATACTCGTTCGTATTGACCCTAGAATGCGTAGACACTCGTCTTTGGTCTTTTAACACTCGTCCGTGTTTGTATCAGGTTAATCAATGCTCGTTCGTATTGATCCTAGAATGTGTTGACACTCGTCTGTGGTCTTTCAACACTCGTCCGTGTTTGTTTCAGGTTAATCAATACTCACTCGTATTGATCCTAGAACGTGTAGACTCTCGTTCGTGGTCTTTCAACACTCGTCCGTGTTTGTTTCGGGTTAATCAATACTCATTCGTATTGATCCCAGAACATGTAGACACTCGTTCGTGGTCTTTCAACACTCGTCCGTGTTTGTTTCAGGTTAATCAATACTCGTTTGTATTGATCCTAGAACGTGTAGACACTCGTCCGTGGTCTTTCAACACTCATCCGTGTTTGTTTCAGGTTAATCAATACTCGTTCGTATTGATCCTAGAACGTGTAGACACTCGCCTGTTGTCTTTCAAAACTCAGCCATGTTTGTTTCAGGTTAATCAATAATCGTTCATATTGATCTTAGAATGTGTATACACTCGTCTGTGGTCTTTCAACACTCGTCCGTGTTTGTTTCAGGTTAATCAATACTCGTTCGTATTGATGCTAGAACGTGTAGACACTCGTTCGTGGTCTTTCAACACTCGTCCGTGTTTGTTTCAGGTTAATCAATACTCGTTCGTATTGATCCTAGAACGTGTAGACACTCGTCTGTGGTCTTTCAACACTCGTCCGTGTTTGTTTCAGGTTAATCAATACTCGTTCGTATTGATTCTAGAACGTGTAGACACTCGTTCATGGTCTTTCAACACTCGTCCGTGTTTATTTCAGGTTAATCAATACTCGTTCGTATTGATCCCAGAACGTGTAGACTCTCGTTCGTGGTCTTTCAACACTCGTCAGGTTAATCAATACTCGTTCGTATTGATCCTAGAATGTGTAGACACTCGTCTATGGTCTTTCAACACTCGTCCGTGTTTGTTTCAGGTTAATCAATAATCGTTCGTATTGATCCTAGAATGTGTATACACTCGTCTGTGGTCTTTCAACACTAGTCCGTGTTTGTTTCAGGTTAATCAATACTCGTTCGTATTGATCCTAGACCGTGTAGACACTCGTCTGTGGTCTTTCAACACTCGTCCGTGTTTGTTCAGGTTCATCAATACTCGTTCGTATTGATCCTAGAGCGTGTAGACACTCGTCCGTGGTCTTTCAACACTCGTCCGTGTTTGTTTCAGGTTAATCAATAATCGTTCGTATTGATCCTAGAACGTGTAGACACTCGCCTGTTGTCTTTCAACACTCGTCCGTGTTTGTTTCAGGTTAATCAATAATCGTTCATATTGATCCTAGAATGTGTATGCACTTGTCCGTGGTCTTTTAACACTCGTCCGTGTTTGTTTCAGGTTAATCAATACTCGTTCGTATTGATGCTAGAATGTGTAGACACTCGTTCGTGGTCTTTCAACACTCGTCTTTGTTTGTTTCAGGTTAATCAATACTTGTTCGTATTGATCCTAGAACGTGTAGTCACCCGTCTGTGGTCTTTCAACACTCGTTCGTGTTTGTTCAGGTTAATCAATACTCGTTCGTATTGATCCTAGAACGTGTAGACACTCGTTCGTGGTCTTTCAACACTCGTCCGTGTTTATTTCAGGTTAATCAAAACTCGTTCGTATTGATCCCAGAACGTGTAGACACTCGTTCGTGGTCTTTCAACACTCGTCTGTGTTTGTTTTAGGTTAATCAATACTCGTTCGTATTGATCCTAGAATGTGTAGACACTCGTCTGTGGTCTTTCAACACTCGTCCGTGTTTGTTTCAGGTTAATCAATAATCATTCGTATTGATCCTAGAATGTGTATACACTCGTCTGTGGTCTTTCAACACTAGTCCGTGTTTGTTTCAGGGTAATCAATACTCGTTCGTATTGATCCTAGACCGTGTAGACACTCGTCTGTGGTCTTTCAACACTCGTCCGTGTTTGTTCAGGTTAATCAATACTCGTTCGTATTGATCCTAGAATGTGTAGACACTCGTCTGTGGTCTTTCAACACTCGTCCGTGTTTGTTCAGGTTCATCAATACTCGTTCGTATTGATCCTAGAGCGTGTAGACACTCGTCCGTGGTCTTTCAACACTCGTCCGTGTTTGTTTCAGGTTAATCAATAATCGTTCGTATTGATCCTAGAACGTGTAGACACTCGCCTGTTGTCTTTCAACACTCGTCCGTGTTTGTTTCAGGTTAATCAATAATCGTTCATATTGATCCTAGAATGTGTATACACTTGTCCGTGGTCTTTCAACACTCGTCCGTGTTTGTTTCAGGTTAATCAATACTCGTTCGTATTGATGCTAGAATGTGTAGACACTCGTTCGTGGTCTTTCAACACTCGTCCGTGTTTGTTTCAGGTTAATCAATACTTGTTCGTATTGATCCTAGAACGTGTAGTCACCCGTCTGTGGTCTTTCAACACTCGTTCGTGTTTGTTCAGGTTAATCAATACTCGTTCGTATTGATCCTAGAACGTGTAGACACTCGTTCGTGGTCTTTCAACACTCGTCCGTGTTTATTTCAGGTTAATCAAAACTCGTTCGTATTGATCCCAGAACGTGTAGACACTCGTTCGTGGTCTTTCAACACTCGTCTGTGTTTGTTTTAGGTTAATCAATACTCGTTCGTATTGATCCTAGAATGTGTAGACACTCGTCTGTGGTCTTTCAACACTCGTCCGTGTTTGTTTCAGGTTAATCAATAATCATTCGTATTGATCCTAGAATGTGTATACACTCGTCTGTGGTCTTTCAACACTAGTCCGTGTTTGTTTCAGGGTAATCAATACTCGTTCGTATTGATCCTAGACCGTGTAGACACTCGTCTGTGGTCTTTCAACACTCGTCCGTGTTTGTTCAGGTTCATCAATACTCGTTCGTATTGATCCTAGAACGTGTAGACATTCGTTCATGGTCTTTCAACACTCGTCCGTGTTTATTTCAGGTTAATCAAAACTCGTTCGTATTGATCCCAGAACGTGTAGACACTCGTCCGTGGTCTTTCAACACTCGTCCGTGTTTGTTTCTGGTTAATCAATACTCGTTCGTATTGACCCTAGAACGCGTAGACACTCGTACTTGGTCTTTCAACACTCGTCCTTGTTTGTTTCAGGTTAATCAATGCTCGTTCGTATTGATCCTTGAACGTGTTGACACTCGTCCGTGGTCTTTCAACACTCGTCCGTGTTTGTTTCAGGTTAATCAATACTCACTCGTATTGATCCTAGAACGTGTAGACTCTCGTTCGTGGTCTTTCAACACTCGTCCGTGTTTGTTTTGGGTTAATCAATACTCGTTCGTATTGACCCTAGAACGCGTAGACACTCGTCTTTGGTCTTTCAACACTCGTCCGTGTTTGTATCAGGTTAATCAATGCTCGTTCGTATTGATCCTAGAACGTGTTGATACTCGTCCGTGGTCTTTCAACACTCGTCCGTGTTTGTTTCAGGTTAATCAATACTCACTCGTATTGATCCTAGAACGTGTAGACTCTCGTCCGTGGTCTTTAAACACTCATCCGTGTTTGTTTCAGGTTAATCAATACTCGTTCGTATTGATCCTAGAACGTGTAGACACTCGCCTGTTGTCTTTCAAAACTCGTCCGTGTTTGTTTCAGGTTAATCAATAATCGTTCATATTGATCCTAGAATGTGTATACACTCGTCCGTGGTCTTTCAACACTCGTCCGTGTTTGTTTCAGGTTAATCAATACTCGTTCGTATTGATGCTAGAACGTGTAGACACTCGTTCGTGGTCTTTCAACACTCGTCCGTGTTTGTTTCAGGTTAATCAATACTCGTTCGTATTGATCCTAGAACGTGTAGACATTCGTCTGTGGTCTTTCAACACTCGTCCGTGTTTGTTTCAGGTTAATCAATACTCGTTCATATTGATTCTAGAACGTGTAGACACTCGTTCATGGTCTTTCAACACTCGTCCGTGTTTATTTCAGGTTAATCAATACTCGTTCGTATTGATCCCAGAACGTGTAGACACTCGTTCGTGGTCTTTCAACACTCGTTTGTGTTTGTTTTAGGTTAATCAATACTCGTTCGTATTGATCCTAGAATGTGTAGACACTCGTCTGTGGTCTTTCAACACTCGTCCGTGTTTGTTTCAGGTTAATCAATAATCGTTCGTATTGATCCTAGAATGTGTATACACTCGTCTGTGGTCTTTCAACACTAGTCCGTGTTTGTTTCAGGTTAAACAATACTCGTTCGTATTGATCCTAGACCGTGTAGACACTCGTCTGTGGTCTTTCAACACTCGTTCGTGGTCTTTCAACACTCGTCCGTGTTTGTTTCAGGTTAATCAATACTCGTTCGTATTGATCCTAGAACGTGTAGACACTCGCCTGTTGTCTTTCAACACTCGTCCGTGTTTGTTTCAGGTTAATCAATAATCGTTCATATTGATCCTAGAATGTGTATACACTTGTCCGTGGTCTTTCAACACTCGTCCGTGTTTGTTTCAGGTTAATCAATACTCGTTCGTATTGATGCTAGAACGTGTAGACACTCGTTCGTGGTCTTTCAACACTCGTCCGTGTTTGTTTCAGGTTAATCAATACTTGTTCGTATTGATCCTAGAACGTGTAGTCACTCGTCTGTGGTCTTTCAACACTCGTTCGTGTTTGTTCAGGTTAATCAATACTCGTTCGTATTGATCCTAGAACGTGTAGACACTCGTTCATGGTCTTTCAACACTCGTCCGTGTTTATTTCAGGTTAATCAAAACTCGTTCGTATTGATCCCAGAACCTGTAGACACTCGTTCGTGGTCTTTCAACACTCGTCCGTGTTTGTTTCAGGTTAATCAATACTCGTTCGTATTGATCCTAGAACGTGTAGACACTCGCCTGTTGTCTTTCAACACTCGTCCGTGTTTGTTTCAGGTTAATCAATAATTGTTCATATTGATCCTAGAATGTGTATACACTTGTCCGTGGTCTTTCAACACTCGTCCGTGTTTGTTTCAGGTTAATCAATAATCGTTCGTATTGATCCTAGAATGTGTATACACTCGTCTGTGGTCTTTCAACACTAGTCCGTGTTTGTTTCAGGTTAATTAATACTCGTTCGTATTGATCCTAGACCGTGTAGACACTCGTCTGTGGTCTTTCAACACTCGTCCGTGTTTGTTTAGGTTCATCAATACTCGTTCGTATTGATCCTAGAACGTGTAGACACTCGTCCGTGGTCTTTCAACACTCGTCCGTGTTAGTTTCAGGTTAATCAATACTCGTTCGTATTGATCCTAGAACGTGTAGACACTCGCCTGTTGTCTTTCAACACTCGTCCGTGTTTGTTTCAGGTTAATCAATAATCGTTCATATTGATCCTAGAATGTGTATACACTTGTCCGTGGTCTTTCAACACTCGTCCGTGTTTGTTTCAGGTTAATCAATACTCGTTCGTATTGATGCTAGAACGTGTAGACACTCGTTCGTGGTCTTTCAACACTCGTCCGTGTTTGTTTCAGGTTAATCAATACTTGTTCGTATTGATCCTAGAACGTGTAGTCACTCGTCTGTGGTCTTTCAACACTCGTTCGTGTTTGTTCAGGTTAATCAATACTCGTTCGTATTGATCCTAGAACGTGTAGACACTCGTTCATGGTCTTTCAACACTCGTCCGTGTTTATTTCAGGTTAATCAAAACTCGTTCGTATTGATCCCAGAACGTGTAGACACTCGTTCGTGGTCTTTCAACACTCGTCTGTGTTTGTTTTAGGTTAATCAATACTCGTTCGTATTGATCCTAGAATGTGTAGACACTCGTCTGTGGTCTTTCAACACTCGTCTGTGTTTGTTTCAGGTTAATCAATAATCATTCGTATTGATCCTAGAATGTGTATACACTCGTCTGTGGTCTTTCAACACTAGTCCGTGTTTGTTTCAGGGTAATCAATACTCGTTCGTATTGATCCTAGACCGTGTAGACACTCGTCTGTGGTCTTTCAACACTCGCCCGTGTTTGTTCAGGTTAATCAATACTCGTTCGTATTGATCCTAGAATGTGTAGACACTCGTCTGTGGTCTTTCAACACTCGTCCGTGTTTGTTCCAGGTTAACCAATAATCATTCGTATTGATCCTAGAATGTGTATACACTCGTCTGTGGTCTTTCAACACTAGTCCGTGTTTGTTTCAGGTTAATCAATACTCGTTCGTATTGATCCTAGACCGTGTAGACACTCGTCTGTGGTCTTTCAACACTCGTCCGTGTTTGTTCAGGTTCATCAATACTCGTTCGTATTGATCCTAGAACGTGTAGACACTCGTTCATGGTCTTTCAACACTCGTCCGTGTTTGTTTCAGGTTAATCAATACTCGTTCGTATTGATCCTAGAACGTGTAGACACTCGCTTGTTGTCTTTCAACACTCGTCCGTGTTTGTTTCAGGTTAATCAATAATCGTTCATATTGATCCTAGAATGTGTATACACTCGTCCGTGGTATTTCAACACTCGTCCGTGTTTGTTTCAGGTTAATCAATACTCGTTCGTATTGATGCTAGAACGTGTAGACACTCGTTCGTGGTCTTTCAACACTCGTCCGTGTTTGTTTCAGGTTAATCAATACTCGTTCGTATTGATCCTAGAACGTGTAGACACTCGTCTATGGTCTTTCAACACTCGTCCGTGTTTGTTCAGGTTAATCAATACTCGTTCGTATTGATCCTAGAACGTGTAGACACTCGTCCATGGTCTTTCAACACTTGTCCGTGTTTGTTTCAGGTTAATCAATACTCGTTCGTATTGATCCTAGAACGTGTAGACACTCGTCCGTGGTCTTTCAACACTCGTCCGTGTTTGTTTCTGGTTAATCAATACTCGTTCGTATTGACCCTAGAACGCGTAGACACTCGTCTTTGGTCTTTCAACACCCGTCTGTGTTTGTATCAGGTTAATCAATGCTCGTTCGTATTGATCCTAGAACGTGTTGACACTCGTCCGTGGTCTTTCAACACTCGTCCGTGTTTGTTTCAGGTTAATCAATACTCACTCGTATTGATCCTAGAACGTGTAGACTCTCGTTCGTGGTCTTTCAACACTCGTCCGTATTTGTTTCGGGTTAATCAATACTCATTCGTATTGATCCCAGAACATGTAGACACTCGTTCGTGGTCTTTCAACACTCGTCCGTGTTTGTTTCAGGTTAATCAATACTCGTTTGTATTGATCCTAGAACGTGTAGACACTCGTCCGTGGTCTTTCAACACTCATCCGTGTTTGTTTCAGGTTAATCAATACTCGTTCGTATTGATCCTAGAACGTGTAGACACTCGCCTGTTGTCTTTCAAAACTCGTCCATGTTTGTTTCAGGTTAATCAATAATCGTTCATATTGATCCTAGAATGTGTATACACTCGTCCGTGGTCTTTCAACACTCGTCCATGTTTGTTTCAGGTTAATCAATACTCGTTCGTATTGATGCTAGAACGTGTAGACACTCGTTCGTGGTCTTTCAACACTCGTCCGTGTTTGTTTCAGGTTAATCAATACTCGTTCGTATTGAACATAGAACGTGTAGACACTCGTCTGTGGTCTTTCAACACTCGTCCGTGTTTGTTTCAGGTTAATCAATACTCGTTCGTATTGATTCTAGAACGTGTAGACACTCGTTCGTGGTCTTTCAACACTCGTCCGTGTTTATTTCAGGTTAATCAATACTCGTTCGTATTGATCCCAGAACGTGTAGACACTCGTTCGTGGTCTTTCAACACTCGTCTGTGTTTGTTTTAGGTTAATCAATACTCGTTCGTATTGATCCTAGAATGTGTAGACACTCGTCTGTGGTCTTTCAACACTCGTCCGTGTTTGTTTCAGGTTAATCAATAATCGTTCGTATTGATCCTAGAATGTGTATACACTCGTCTGTGGTCTTTCAACACTAGTCCGTGTTTGTTTCAGGTTAATCAATACTCGTTCGTATTGATCCTAGACCGTGTAGACACTCGTCTGTGGTCTTTCAACACTCGTCCGTGTTTGTTCAGGTTCATCAATACTCGTTCGTATTGATCCTAGAACGTGTAGACACTCGTCCGTGGTCTTTCAACACTCGTCCGTGTTTGTTTCAGGTTAATCAATAATCGTTCGTATTGATCCTAGAACGTGTAGTCACTCGCCTGTTGTCTTTCAACACTCGTCCGTGTTTGTTTCAGGTTAATCAATAATCGTTCATATTGATCCTAGAATGTGTATACACTCGTCTGTGGTCTTTCAACACTAGTCCGTGTTTGTTTCAGGTTAATCAATACTCGTTCGTATTGATCCTAGACCGTGTAGACACTCGTCTGTGGTCTTTCAACACTCGTCCGTGTTTGTTCAGGTTCATCAATACTCGTTCGTATTGATCCTAGAACGTGTAGACACTCGTTCATGGTCTTTCAACACTCGTCCGTGTTTGTTTCAGGTTAATCAATACTCGTTCGTATTGATCCTAGAACGTGTAGACACTCGCTTGTTGTCTTTCAACACTCGTCCGTGTTTGTTTCAGGTTAATCAATAATCGTTCATATTGATCCTAGAATGTGTATACACTCGTCCGTGGTATTTCAACACTCGTCCGTGTTTGTTTCAGGTTAATCAATACTCGTTCGTATTGATGCTAGAACGTGTAGACACTCGTTCGTGGTCTTTCAACACTCGTGCGTGTTTGTTGCAGGTTAATCAATACTCGTTCGTATTGATCCTAGAACGTGTAGACACTCGTCTATGGTCTTTCAACACTCGTCCGTGTTTGTTCAGGTTAATCAATACTCGTTCGTATTGATCCTAGAACGTGTAGACACTCGTCCATGGTCTTTCAACACTTGTTCGCGTTTGTTTCAGGTTAATCAATACTCGTTCGTATTGATCCTAGAACGTGTAGACACTCGTCCGTGGTCTTTCAACACTCGTCCGTGTTTGTTTCTGGTTAATCAATACTCGTTCGTATTGACCCTAGAACGCGTAGACACTCGTCTTTGGTCTTTCAACACTCGTCCGTGTTTGTATCAGGTTAATCAATGCTCGTTCGTATTGATCCTAGAACGTGTTGACACTCTACCGTGGTCTTTCAACACTCGTCCGTGTTTGTTTCAGGTTAATCAATACTCACTCGTATTGATCCTAGAACGTGTAGACTCTCGTTCGTGGTCTTTCAACACTCGTCCGTGTTTGTTTCGGGTTAATCAATACTCATTCGTATTGATCCTAGAACATGTAGACACTCGTTCGTGGTCTTTCAACACTCGTCCGTGTTTGTTTCAGGTTAATCAATACTCGTTTGTATTGATCCTAGAACGTGTAGACACTCGTCCGTGGTCTTTCAACACTCATCCGTGTTTGTTTCAGGTTAATCAATACTCGTTCGTATTGATCCTAGAACGTGTAGACACTCGCCTGTTGTCTTTCAAAACTCGTCCATGTTTGTTTCAGGTTAATCAATAATCGTTCATATTGATCCTAGAATGTGTATACACTCGTCCGTGGTCTTTCAACACTCGTCCGTGTTTGTTTCAGGTTAATCAATACTCGTTCGTATTGATGCTAGAACGTGTAGACACTCGTTCGTGGTCTTTCAACACTCGTCCGTGTTTGTTTCAGGTTAATCAATACTCGTTCGTATTGATCATAGAACGTGTAGACACTCGTCTGTGGTCTTTGAACACTCGTCCGTGTTTGTTTCAGGTTAATCAATACTCGTTCGTATTGATTCTAGAACGTGTAGACACTCGTTCGTGGTCTTTCAACACTCGTCCGTGTTTATTTCAGGTTAATCAATACTCGTTCGTATTGATCCCAGAACGTGTAGACACTCGTTCGTGGTCTTTCAACACTCGTCTGTGTTTGTTTTAGGTTAATCAATACCCGTTCGTATTGATCCTAGAATGTGTAGACACTCGTCTGTGGTCTTTCAACACTCGTCCGTGTTTGTTTCAGGTTAATCAATAATCGTTCGTATTGATCCTAGAATGTGTATACACTCGTCTGTGGTCTTTCAACACTAGTCCGTGTTTGTTTCAGGTTAATCAATACTCGTTCGTATTGATCCTAGACCGTGTAGACACTCGTCTGTGGTCTTTCAACACTCGTCCGTGTTTGTTCAGGTTCATCAATACTCGTTCGTATTGATCCTAGAACGTGTAGACACTCGTCCGTGGTCTTTCAACACTCGTCCGTGTTTGTTTCAGGTTAATCAATAATCGTTCGTATTGATCCTAGAACGTGTAGTCACTCGCCTGTTGTCTTTCAACACTCGTCCGTGTTTGTTTCAGGTTAATCAATAATCGTTCATATTGATCCTAAAATGTGTATACACTTGTCCGTGGTCTTTCAACACTCGTCCGTGTTTGTTTCAGGTTAATCAATAATCGTTCGTATTGATCCTAGAACGTGTAGACACTCGCCTGTTATCTTTCAACACTCGTCCGTGTTTGTTTCAGGTTAATCAATAATCGTTCATATTGATCCTAGAATGTGTATACACTTGTCCGTGGTCTTTCAACACTCGTCCGTGTTTGTTTCAGGTTAATCAATACTCGTTCGTATTGATGCTAGAATGTGTAGACACTCGTTCGTGGTCTTTCAACACTCGTCCGTGTTTGTTTCAGGTTAATCAATACTTGTTTGTATTGATCCTAGAACGTGTAGTCACCCGTCTGTGGTCTTTCAACACTCGTTCGTGTTTGTTCAGGTTAATCAATACTCGTTCGTATTGATCCTAGAACGTGTAGACACTCGTTCATGGTCTTTCAACACTCGTCCGTGTTTATTTCAGGTTAATCAATAATCGTTCATATTGATCCTAGAACGTGTAGACACTCGCCTGTTGTCTTTCAAAACTCATCCATGTTTGTTTCAGGTTAATCAATAATCGTTCATATTGATGCTAGAACGTGTAGACACTCGTTCGTGGTCTTTCAACACTCGTCTGTGTTTGTTTCAGGTTAATCAATACTCGTTCGTATTGATCATAGAACGTGTAGACACTCGTCTGTGGTCTTTCAACACTCGTCCGTGTTTGTTTCAGGTTAATCAATACTCGTTCGTATTGATTCTAGAACGTGTAGACACTCATTCGTGGTCTTTCAACACTCGTCCGTGTTTATTTCAGGTTAATCAATACTCGTTCGTATTGATCCCAGAACGTGTAGACACTCGTTCGTGGTCTTTCAACACTCGTCTGTGTTTGTTTTAGGTTAATCAATACTCGTTCGTATTGATCCTAGAATGTGTAGACACTCGTCTGTGGTCTTTCAACACTCGTCCGTGTTTATTTCAGGTTAATCAATAATCGTTCGTATTGATCCTAGAATGTGTATACACTCGTCCGTGGTATTTCAACACTCGTCCGTGTTTGTTTCAGGTTAATCAATACTCGTTCGTATTGATGCTAGAACGTGTAGACACTCGTTCGTGGTCTTTCAACACTCGTGCGTGTTTGTTGCAGGTTAATCAATACTCGTTCGTATTGATCCTAGAACGTGTAGACACTCGTCTATGGTCTTTCAACACTCGTCCGTGTTTGTTCAGGTTAATCAATACTCGTTCGTATTGATCCTAGAACGTGTAGACACTCGTCCATGGTCTTTCAACACTTGTTCGCGTTTGTTTCAGGTTAATCAATACTCGTTCGTATTGATCCTAGAACGTGTAGACACTCGTCCGTGGTCTTTCAACACTCGTCCGTGTTTGTTTCTGGTTAATCAATACTCGTTCGTATTGACCCTAGAACGCGTAGACACTCGTCTTTGGTCTTTCAACACTCGTCCGTGTTTGTATCAGGTTAATCAATGCTCGTTCGTATTGATCCTAGAACGTGTTGACACTCTACCGTGGTCTTTCAACACTCGTCCGTGTTTGTTTCAGGTTAATCAATACTCACTCGTATTGATCCTAGAACGTGTAGACTCTCGTTCGTGGTCTTTCAACACTCGTCCGTGTTTGTTTCGGGTTAATCAATACTCATTCGTATTGATCCTAGAACATGTAGACACTCGTTCGTGGTCTTTCAACACTCGTCCGTGTTTGTTTCAGGTTAATCAATACTCGTTTGTATTGATCCTAGAACGTGTAGACACTCGTCCGTGGTCTTTCAACACTCATCCGTGTTTGTTTCAGGTTAATCAATACTCGTTCGTATTGATCCTAGAACGTGTAGACACTCGCCTGTTGTCTTTCAAAACTCGTCCATGTTTGTTTCAGGTTAATCAATAATCGTTCATATTGATCCTAGAATGTGTATACACTCGTCCGTGGTCTTTCAACACTCGTCCGTGTTTGTTTCAGGTTAATCAATACTCGTTCGTATTGATGCTAGAACGTGTAGACACTCGTTCGTGGTCTTTCAACACTCGTCCGTGTTTGTTTCAGGTTAATCAATACTCGTTCGTATTGATCATAGAACGTGTAGACACTCGTCTGTGGTCTTTCAACACTCGTCCGTGTTTGTTTCAGGTTAATCAATACTCGTTCGTATTGATTCTAGAACGTGTAGACACTCGTTCGTGGTCTTTCAACACTCGTCCGTGTTTATTTCAGGTTAATCAATACTCGTTCGTATTGATCCCAGAACGTGTAGACACTCGTTCGTGGTCTTTCAACACTCGTCTGTGTTTGTTTTAGGTTAATCAATACCCGTTCGTATTGATCCTAGAATGTGTAGACACTCGTCTGTGGTCTTTCAACACTCGTCCGTGTTTGTTTCAGGTTAATCAATAATCGTTCGTATTGATCCTAGAATGTGTATACACTCGTCTGTGGTCTTTCAACACTAGTCCGTGTTTGTTTCAGGTTAATCAATACTCGTTCGTATTGATCCTAGACCGTGTAGACACTCGTCTGTGGTCTTTCAACACTCGTCCGTGTTTGTTCAGGTTCATCAATACTCGTTCGTATTGATCCTAGAACGTGTAGACACTCGTCCGTGGTCTTTCAACACTCGTCCGTGTTTGTTTCAGGTTAATCAATAATCGTTCGTATTGATCCTAGAACGTGTAGTCACTCGCCTGTTGTCTTTCAACACTCGTCCGTGTTTGTTTCAGGTTAATCAATAATCGTTCATATTGATCCTAAAATGTGTATACACTTGTCCGTGGTCTTTCAACACTCGTCCGTGTTTGTTTCAGGTTAATCAATAATCGTTCGTATTGATCCTAGAACGTGTAGACACTCGCCTGTTATCTTTCAACACTCGTCCGTGTTTGTTTCAGGTTAATCAATAATCGTTCATATTGATCCTAGAATGTGTATACACTTGTCCGTGGTCTTTCAACACTCGTCCGTGTTTGTTTCAGGTTAATCAATACTCGTTCGTATTGATGCTAGAATGTGTAGACACTCGTTCGTGGTCTTTCAACACTCGTCCGTGTTTGTTTCAGGTTAATCAATACTTGTTTGTATTGATCCTAGAACGTGTAGTCACCCGTCTGTGGTCTTTCAACACTCGTTCGTGTTTGTTCAGGTTAATCAATACTCGTTCGTATTGATCCTAGAACGTGTAGACACTCGTTCATGGTCTTTCAACACTCGTCCGTGTTTATTTCAGGTTAATCAAAACTCGTTCGTATTGATCCTAGAACGTGTAGACACTCGCCTGTTGTCTTTCAAAACTCATCCATGTTTGTTTCAGGTTAATCAATAATCGTTCATATTGATGCTAGAACGTGTAGACACTCGTTCGTGGTCTTTCAACACTCGTCTGTGTTTGTTTCAGGTTAATCAATACTCGTTCGTATTGATCATAGAACGTGTAGACACTCGTCTGTGGTCTTTCAACACTCGTCCGTGTTTGTTTCAGGTTAATCAATACTCGTTCGTATTGATTCTAGAACGTGTAGACACTCGTTCGTGGTCTTTCAACACTCGTCCGTGTTTATTTCAGGTTAATCAATACTCGTTCGTATTGATCCCAGAACGTGTAGACACTCGTTCGTGGTCTTTCAACACTCGTCTGTGTTTGTTTTAGGTTAATCAATACTCGTTCGTATTGATCCTAGAATGTGTAGACACTCGTCTGTGGTCTTTCAACACTCGTCCGTGTTTATTTCAGGTTAATCAATAATCGTTCGTATTGATCCTAGAATGTGTATACACTCGTCTGTGGTCTTTCAACACTAGTCCGTGTTTGTTTCAGGTTAATCAATACTCGTTCGTATTGATCCTAGACCGTGTAGACACTCGTCTGTGGTCTTTCAACACTCGTCCGTGTTTGTTCAGGTTAATCAATACTCGTTTGTATTGATCCTAGAACGTGTAGACACTCGTCCGTGGTCTTTCAACACTCGTCCGTGTTTGTTTCAGGTTAATCAATAATCGTTCGTATTGATCCTAGAACGTGTAGTCACTCGCCTGTTGTCTTTCAACACTCGTCCGTGTTTGTTTCCGGTTAATCAATAATCGTTCATATTGATCCTAGAATGTGTATACACTTGTCCGTGGTCTTTCAACACTTGTCCGTGTTTGTTTCAGGTTAATCAATACTCGTTCGTATTGATGCTAGAACGTGTAGACACTTGTTCGTGGTCTTTCAACACTCGTCCGTGTTTGTTTCAGGTTAATCAATACTTGTTCGTATTGATCCCAGAACGTGTAGTCACCCGTCTGTGGTCTTTCAACACTCGTTCGTGTTTGTTCAGGTTAATCAATACTCGTTCGTATTGATCCTAGAACGTGTAGACACTCGTTCATGGTCTTTCAACACTCGTCCGTGTTTATTTCAGGTTAATCAAAACTCGTTCGTATTGATCCCAGAACGTGTAGACACTCGTTCGTGGTCTTTCAACACTCGTCTGTGTTTGTTTTAGGTTAATCAATACTCGTTCGTATTGATCCTAGAATGTGTAGACACTCGTCTGTGGTCTTTCAACACTCGTCCGTGTTTGTTTCAGGTTAATCAATAATCATTCGTATTGATCCTAGAATGTGTATACACTCGTCTGTGGTCTTTCAACACTAGTCCGTGTTTGTTTCAGGGTAATCAATACTCGTTCGTATTGATCCTAGACCGTGTAGACACTCGTCTGTGGTGTTTCAACACTCGTCTGTGTTTGTTTTAGGTTAATCAATACTCGTTCGTATTGATCCTAGAATGTGTAGACACTCGTCTGTGGTCTTTCAACACTCGTCCGTGTTTATTTCAGGTTAATCAATAATCATTCGTATTGATCCTAGAATGTGTATACACTCGTCTGTGGTCTTTCAACACTAGTCCGTGTTTGTTTCAGGTTAATCAATACTCGTTCGTATTGATCCTAGACCGTGTAGACACTCGTCTGTGGTCTTTCAACACTCGTCCGTGTTTGTTCAGGTTCATCAATACTCGTTCGTATTGATCCTAGAACGTGTAGACACTCGTTCATGGTCTTTCAACACTCGTCCGTGTTTGTTTCTGGTTAATCAATAATCGTTCGTATTGATCCTAGAACGTGTAGACACTCGCTTGTTGTCTTTCAACACTCGTCCGTGTTTGTTTCAGGTAAATCAATAATCGTTCATATTGATCCTAGAATGTGTATACACTCGTCCGTGGTATTTCAACACTCGTCCGTGTTTGTTTCAGGTTAATCAATACTCGTTCGTATTGATCCTAGAACGTGTAGACACTCGTTCATGGTCTTTCAACACTCGTCCGTGTTTATTTCAGGTTAATCAAAACTCGTTCGTATTGATCCCAGAACGTGTAGACACTCGTTCGTGGTCTTTCAACACTCGTCTGTGTTTGTTTTAGGTTAATCAATACTCGTTCGTATTGATCCTAGAATGTGTAGACACTCGTCTGTGGTCTTTCAACACTCGTCCGTGTTTGTTTCAGGTTAATCAATAATCATTCGTATTGATCCTAGAATGTGTATACACTCGTCTGTGGTCTTTCAACACTAGTCCGTGTTTGTTTCAGGGTAATCAATACTCGTTCGTATTGATCCTAGACCGTGTAGACACTCGTCTGTGGTCTTTCAACACTCGTCTGTGTTTGTTTTAGGTTAATCAATACTCGTTCGTATTGATCCTAGAATGTGTAGACACTCGTCTGTGGTCTTTCAACACTCGTCCGTGTTTATTTCAGGTTAATCAATAATCATTCGTATTGATCCTAGAATGTGTATACACTCGTCTGTGGTCTTTCAACACTAGTCCGTGTTTGTTTCAGGTTAATCAATACTCGTTCGTATTGATCCTAGACCGTGTAGACACTCGTCTGTGGTCTTTCAACACTCGTCCGTGTTTGTTCAGGTTCATCAATACTCGTTCGTATTGATCCTAGAACGTGTAGACACTCGTTCATGGTCTTTCAACACTCGTCCGTGTTTGTTTCTGGTTAATCAATAATCGTTCGTATTGATCCTAGAACGTGTAGACACTCGCTTGTTGTCTTTCAACACTCGTCCGTGTTTGTTTCAGGTAAATCAATAATCGTTCATATTGATCCTAGAATGTGTATACACTCGTCCGTGGTATTTCAACACTCGTCCGTGTTTGTTTCAGGTTAATCAATACTCGTTCGTATTGATGCTAGAACGTGTAAACACTCGTTCGTGGTCTTTCAACACTCGTCCGTGTTTGTTTCAGGTTAATCAATACTCGTTCGTATTGATCCTAGAACGTGTAGACACTCGTCTATGGTCTTTCAACACTCGTCCGTGTTTGTTCAGGTTCATCAATACTCGTTCGTATTGATTCTAGAACGTGTAGACACTCGTTCGTGGTCTTTCAACACTCGTCCGTGTTTATTTCAGGTTAATCAATACTCGTTCGTATTGATCCCAGAACGTGTAGACACTCGTTCGTGGTCTTTCAACACTCGTCTGTGTTTGTTTTAGGTTAATCAATACTCGTTCGTATTGATCCTAGAATGTGTAGACACTCGTCTGTGGTCTTTCAACACTCGTCCGTGTTTATTTCAGGTTAATCAATAATCGTTCGTATTGATCCTAGAATGTGTATACACTCGTCTGTGGTCTTTCAACACTAGTCCGTGTTTGTTTCAGGTTAATCAATACTCGTTCGTATTAATCCTAGACCGTGTAGACACTCGTCTGTGGTCTTTCAACACTCGTCCGTGTTTGTTCAGGTTAATCAATACTCGTTCGTATTGATCCTAGAACGTGTAGACACTCGTCCGTGGTCTTTCAACACTCGTCCGTGTTTGTTTCAGGTTAATCAATAATCGTTCGTATTGATCCTAGAACGTGTAGTCACTCGCCTGTTGTCTTTCAACACTCGTCCGTGTTTGTTTCCGGTTAATCAATAATCGTTCATATTGATCCTAGAATGTGTATACACTTGTCCGTGGTCTTTCAACACTCGTCCGTGTTTGTTTCAGGTTAATCAATACTCGTTCGTATTGATGCTAGAACGTGTAGACACTTGTTCGTGGTCTTTCAACACTCGTCCGTGTTTGTTTCAGGTTAATCAATACTTGTTCGTATTGATCCCAGAACGTGTAGTCACCCGTCTGTGGTCTTTCAACACTCGTTCGTGTTTGTTCAGGTTAATCAATACTCGTTCGTATTGATCCTAGAACGTGTAGACACTCGTTCATGGTCTTTCAACACTCGTCCGTGTTTATTTCAGGTTAATCAAAACTCGTTCGTATTGATCCCAGAACGTGTAGACACTCGTTCGTGGTCTTTCAACACTCGTCTGTGTTTGTTTTAGGTTAATCAATACTCGTTTGTATTGATCCTAGAATGTGTAGACACTCGTCTGTGGTCTTTCAACACTCGTCCGTGTTTGTTTCAGGTTAATCAATAATCATTCGTATTGATCCTAGAATGTGTATACACTCGTCTGTGGTCTTTCAACACTAGTCCGTGTTTGTTTCAGGGTAATCAATACTCGTTCGTATTGATCCTAGACCGTGTAGACACTCGTCTGTGGTCTTTCAACACTCGTCTGTGTTTGTTTTAGGTTAATCAATACTCGTTCGTATTGATCCTAGAATGTGTAGACACTCGTCTGTGGTCTTTCAACACTCGTCCGTGTTTATTTCAGGTTAATCAATAATCATTCGTATTGATCCTAGAATGTGTATACACTCGTCTGTGGTCTTTCAACACTAGTCCGTGTTTGTTTCAGGTTAATCAATACTCCTTCGTATTGATCCTAGACCGTGTAGACACTCGTCTGTGGTCTTTCAACACTCGTCCGTGTTTGTTCAGGTTCATCAATACTCGTTCGTATTGATCCTAGAACGTGTAGACACTCGTTCATGGTCTTTCACCACTCGTCCGTGTTTGTTTCTGGTTAATCAATAATCGTTCGTATTGATCCTAGAACGTGTAGACACTCGCTTGTTGTCTTTCAACACTCGTCCGTGTTTGTTTCAGGTAAATCAATAATCGTTCATATTGATCCTAGAATGTGTATACACTCGTCCGTGGTATTTCAACACTCGTCCGTGTTTGTTTCAGGTTAATCAATACTCGTTCGTATTGATGCTAGAATGTGTAAACACTCGTTCGTGGTCTTTCAACACTCGTCCGTGTTTGTTTCAGGTTAATCAATACTCGTTCGTATTGATCCTAGAACGTGTAGACACTCGTCTATGGTCTTTCAACACTCGTCCGTGTTTGTTCAGGTTGATCAATACTCGTTCGTATTGATCCTAGAACGTGTAGACACTCGTCCATGGTCTTTCAACACTTGTTCGTGTTTGTTTCAGGTTAATCAATACTCGTTCGTATTGATCCTAGAACGTGTAGACACTCGTCCGTGGTCTTTCAACACTCGTCCGTGTTTGTTTCTGGTTAATCAATACTCGTTCGTATTGACCCTAGAACGCATAGACACTCGTACTTGGTCTTTCAACACTCGTCCGTGTTTGTTTCAGGTTAATCAATGCTCGTTGTATTGATCCTAGAACGTGTTGACACTCGTCCGTGGTCTTTCAACACTCGTCCGTGTTTGTTTCAGGTTAATCAATACTCACTCGTATTGATCCTAGAACGTGTAGACTCTCGTTCGTGGTCTTTCAACACTCGTCCGTGTTTGTTTCGGGTTAATCAATACTCATTCGTATTGACCCTAGAACGCGTAGACACTCGTCTTTGGTCTTTCAACACTCGTCCGTGTTTGTATCAGGTTAATCAATGCTCGTTCGTATTGATCCTAGAACGTGTTGACACTCGTCCGTGGTCTTTCAACACTCGTCCGTGTTTGTTTCAGGTTAATCAATACTCACTCGTATTGATCCTAGAACGTGTAGACTCTCGTCCGTGGTCTTTCAACACTCATCCGTGTTTGTTTCAGGTTAATCAATACTCGTTTGTATTGATCCTAGAACGTGTAGACACTCGCCTGTTGTCTTTCAAAACTCGTCCGTGTTTGTTTCAGGTTAATCAATAATCGTTCATATTGATCCTAGAATGTGTATACACTCGTCCGTGGTCTTTCAACACTCGTCCGTGTTTGTTTCAGGTTAATCAATACTCGTTCGTATTGATGCTAGAACGTGTAGACACTCGTTCGTGGTCTTTCAACACTCGTCCGTGTTTGTTTCAGGTTAATCAATACTCGTTCGTATTGATCCTAGAACGTGTAGACAGTCGTCTGTGGTCTTTCAACACTCGTCCGTGTTTGTTTCAGGTTAATCAATACTCGTTCATATTGATTCTAGAACGTGTAGACACTCGTTCATGGTCTTTCAACACTCGTCCGTGTTTATTTCAGGTTAATCAATACTCGTTCGTATTGATCCCAGAACGTGTAGACACTCGTTCGCGGTCTTTCAACACTCGTCTGTGTTTGTTTTAGGTTAATCAATACTCGTTCGTATTGATCCTAGAATGTGTAGACACTCGTCTGTGGTCTTTCAACACTCGTCCGTGTTTGTTTCAGGTTAATCAATAATCGTTTGTATTGATCCTAGAATGTGTATACACTCGTCTGTGGTCTTTCAACACTAGTCCGTGTTTGTTTCAGGTTAATCAATACTCGTTCGTATTGATCCTAGACCGTGTAGACACTCGTCTGTGGTCTTTCAACACTCGTCCGTGTTTGTTCAGGTTCATCAATACTCGTTCGTATTGATCCTAGAACGTGTAGACACTCGTCCGTGGTCTTTCAACACTCGTCCGTGTTTGTTTCAGGTTAATCAATACTCGTTCGTATTGATCCTAGAACGTGTAGACACTCGCCTGTTGTCTTTCAACACTCGTCCGTGTTTGTTTCAGGTTAATCAATAATCGTTCATATTGATCCTAGAATGTGTATACACTTGTCCGTGGTCTTTCAACACTCGTCCGTGTTTGTATCAGGTTAATCAATGCTCGTTCGTGTTGATCCTAGAACGTGTTGACACTCGTCCGTGGTCTTTCAACACTCGTCCGTGTTTGTTTCAGGTTAATCAATACTCACTCGTATTGATCCTAGAACGTGTAGACTCTCGTCCGTGGTCTTTCAACACTCATCCGTGTTTGTTTCAGGTTAATCAATACTCGTTCGTATTGATCCTACAACGTGTAGACACTCGCCTGTTGTCTTTCAAAACTCGTCCGTGTTTGTTTCAGGTTAATCAATAATCGTTCATATTGATCCTAGAATGTGTATACACTCGTCCGTGGTCTTTCAACACTCGTCCGTGTTTGTTTCAGGTTAATCAATACTCGTTCGTATTGATGCTAGAACGTGTAGACACTCGTTCGTGGTCTTTCAACACTAGTCCGTGTTTGTTTCAGGTTAATCAATACTCGTTCGTATTGATCCTAGAACGTGTAGACACTCGTCTGTGGTCTTTGAACACTCGTCCGTGTTTGTTTCAGGTTAATCAATACTCGTTCATATTGATTCTAGAACGTGTAGACACTCGTTCATGGTCTTTCAACACTCGTCCGTGTTTATTTCAGGTTAATCAATACTCGTTCGTATTGATCCCAGAACGTGTAGACACTCGTTCGTGGTCTTTCAACACTCGTCTGTGTTTGTTTTAGGTTAATCAATACTCGTTCGTATTGATCCTAGAATGTGTAGACACTCGTCTGTGGTCTTTCAACACTCGTCCGTGTTTGTTTCAGGTTAATCAATAATCGTTCGTATTGATCCTAGAATGTGTATACACTCGTCTGTGGTCTTTCAACACTAGTCCGTGTTTGTTTCATGCTAATCAATACTCGTTCGTATTGATCCTAGACCGTGTAGACACTCGTCTGTGGTCTTTCAACACTCGTCCGTGTTTGTTCAGGTTCATCAATACTCGTTCGTATTGATCCCAGAACGTGTAGACACTCGTTCGTGTTCTTTCAACACTCGTCCGTGTTTGTTTCAGGTTAATCAATACTCGTTCGTATTGATCCTAGAATGTGTAGACACTCGTCTGTGGTCTTTCAACACTCGTCCGTGTTTGTTTCAGGTTAATCAATAATTGTTCGTATTGATCCTAGAATGTGTATACACTCGTCTGTGGTCTTTCAACACTAGTCCGTGTTTGTTTCAGGCTAATCAATACTCGTTCGTATTGATCCTAGACCGTGTAGACAGTCGTCTGTGGTCTTTCAACACTCGTCCGTGTTTGTTTCAGGTTAATCAATACTCGTTCATATT
The DNA here is from genome assembly GCA_022829125.1 of Lathyrus tuberosus. NCBI lineage: Eukaryota > Viridiplantae > Streptophyta > Magnoliopsida > Fabales > Fabaceae > Lathyrus > Lathyrus tuberosus. The sequence continues at coordinate 933,954 of JALAZF010000743.1, read as the reverse complement.
GATTCTAGAACGTGTAGACACTCGTTCATGGTCTTTCAACACTCGTCCGTGTTTATTTCAGGTTAATCAATACTCGTTCGTATTGATCCCAGAACGTGTAGACACTCGTTCGCGGTCTTTCAACACTCGTCTGTGTTTGTTTTAGGTTAATCAATACTCGTTCGTATTGATCCTAGAATGTGTAGACACTCGTCTGTGGTCTTTCAACACTCGTCCGTGTTTGTTTCAGGTTAATCAATAATCGTTTGTATTGATCCTAGAATGTGTATACACTCGTCTGTGGTCTTTCAACACTAGTCCGTGTTTGTTTCAGGTTAATCAATACTCGTTCGTATTGATCCTAGACCGTGTAGACACTCGTCTGTGGTCTTTCAACACTCGTCCGTGTTTGTTCAGGTTCATCAATACTCGTTCGTATTGATCCTAGAACGTGTAGACACTCGTCCGTGGTCTTTCAACACTCGTCCGTGTTTGTTTCAGGTTAATCAATACTCGTTCGTATTGATCCTAGAACGTGTAGACACTCGCCTGTTGTCTTTCAACACTCGTCCGTGTTTGTTTCAGGTTAATCAATAATCGTTCATATTGATCCTAGAATGTGTATACACTTGTCCGTGGTCTTTCAACACTCGTCCGTGTTTGTATCAGGTTAATCAATGCTCGTTCGTGTTGATCCTAGAACGTGTTGACACTCGTCCGTGGTCTTTCAACACTCGTCCGTGTTTGTTTCAGGTTAATCAATACTCACTCGTATTGATCCTAGAACGTGTAGACTCTCGTCCGTGGTCTTTCAACACTCATCCGTGTTTGTTTCAGGTTAATCAATACTCGTTCGTATTGATCCTACAACGTGTAGACACTCGCCTGTTGTCTTTCAAAACTCGTCCGTGTTTGTTTCAGGTTAATCAATAATCGTTCATATTGATCCTAGAATGTGTATACACTCGTCCGTGGTCTTTCAACACTCGTCCGTGTTTGTTTCAGGTTAATCAATACTCGTTCGTATTGATGCTAGAACGTGTAGACACTCGTTCGTGGTCTTTCAACACTAGTCCGTGTTTGTTTCAGGTTAATCAATACTCGTTCGTATTGATCCTAGAACGTGTAGACACTCGTCTGTGGTCTTTGAACACTCGTCCGTGTTTGTTTCAGGTTAATCAATACTCGTTCATATTGATTCTAGAACGTGTAGACACTCGTTCATGGTCTTTCAACACTCGTCCGTGTTTATTTCAGGTTAATCAATACTCGTTCGTATTGATCCCAGAACGTGTAGACACTCGTTCGTGGTCTTTCAACACTCGTCTGTGTTTGTTTTAGGTTAATCAATACTCGTTCGTATTGATCCTAGAATGTGTAGACACTCGTCTGTGGTCTTTCAACACTCGTCCGTGTTTGTTTCAGGTTAATCAATAATCGTTCGTATTGATCCTAGAATGTGTATACACTCGTCTGTGGTCTTTCAACACTAGTCCGTGTTTGTTTCATGCTAATCAATACTCGTTCGTATTGATCCTAGACCGTGTAGACACTCGTCTGTGGTCTTTCAACACTCGTCCGTGTTTGTTCAGGTTCATCAATACTCGTTCGTATTGATCCCAGAACGTGTAGACACTCGTTCGTGTTCTTTCAACACTCGTCCGTGTTTGTTTCAGGTTAATCAATACTCGTTCGTATTGATCCTAGAATGTGTAGACACTCGTCTGTGGTCTTTCAACACTCGTCCGTGTTTGTTTCAGGTTAATCAATAATTGTTCGTATTGATCCTAGAATGTGTATACACTCGTCTGTGGTCTTTCAACACTAGTCCGTGTTTGTTTCAGGCTAATCAATACTCGTTCGTATTGATCCTAGACCGTGTAGACACTCGTCTGTGGTCTTTCAACACTCGTCCGTGTTTGTTCAGGTTCATCAATACTCGTTCGTATTGATCCTAGACCGTGTAGACACTCGTCTGTGGTCTTTCAACACTCGTCTGTGTTTGTTTTAGGTTAATCAATACTCGTTCGTATTGATCCTAGAATGTGTAGACACTCGTCTGTGGTCTTTCAACACTCGTCCGTGTTTGTTTCAGGTTAATCAATAATCATTCGTATTGATCCTAGAATGTGTATACACTCGTCTGTGGTCTTTCAACACTAGTCCGTGTTTGTTTCAGGTTAATCAATACTCGTTCGTATTGATCCTAGACCGTGTAGACACTCGTCTGTGGTCTTTCAACACTCGTCCGTGTTTGTTCAGGTTCATCAATACTCGTTCGTATTGATCCTAGAACGTGTAGACACTCGTCCGTGGTCTTTCAACACTCGTCCGTGTTTGTTTCAGGTTAATCAATACTCGTTCGTATTGATCCTAGAACGTGTAGACACTCGCCTGTTGTCTTTCAACACTCGTCCGTGTTTGTTTCAGGTTAATCAATAATCGTTCATATTGATCCTAGAATGTGTATACACTTGTCCGTGGTCTTTCAACACTCGTCCGTGTTTGTATCAGGTTAATCAATGCTCGTTCGTGTTGATCCTAGAACGTGTTGACACTCGTCCGTGGTCTTTCAACACTCGTCCGTGTTTGTTTCAGGTTAATCAATACTCACTCGTATTGATCCTAGAACGTGTAGACTCTCGTCCGTGGTCTTTCAACACTCATCCGTGTTTGTTTCAGGTTAATCAATACTCGTTCGTATTGATCCTACAACGTGTAGACACTCGCCTGTTGTCTTTCAAAACTCGTCCGTGTTTGTTTCAGGTTAATCAATAATCGTTCATATTGATCCTAGAATGTGTATACACTCGTCCGTGGTCTTTCAACACTCGTCCGTGTTTGTTTCAGGTTAATCAATACTCGTTCGTATTGATGCTAGAACGTGTAGACACTCGTTCGTGGTCTTTCAACACTAGTCCGTGTTTGTTTCAGGTTAATCAATACTCGTTCGTATTGATCCTAGAACGTGTAGACACTCGTCTGTGGTCTTTGAACACTCGTCCGTGTTTGTTTCAGGTTAATCAATACTCGTTCATATTGATTCTAGAACGTGTAGACACTCGTTCATGGTCTTTCAACACTCGTCCGTGTTTATTTCAGGTTAATCAATACTCGTTCGTATTGATCCCAGAACGTGTAGACACTCGTTCGTGGTCTTTCAACACTCGTCTGTGTTTGTTTTAGGTTAATCAATACTCGTTCGTATTGATCCTAGAATGTGTAGACACTCGTCTGTGGTCTTTCAACACTCGTCCGTGTTTGTTTCAGGTTAATCAATAATCGTTCGTATTGATCCTAGAATGTGTATACACTCGTCTGTGGTCTTTCAACACTAGTCCGTGTTTGTTTCATGCTAATCAATACTCGTTCGTATTGATCCTAGACCGTGTAGACACTCGTCTGTGGTCTTTCAACACTCGTCCGTGTTTGTTCAGGTTCATCAATACTCGTTCGTATTGATCCCAGAACGTGTAGACACTCGTTCGTGTTCTTTCAACACTCGTCCGTGTTTGTTTCAGGTTAATCAATACTCGTTCGTATTGATCCTAGAATGTGTAGACACTCGTCTGTGGTCTTTCAACACTCGTCCGTGTTTGTTTCAGGTTAATCAATAATTGTTCGTATTGATCCTAGAATGTGTATACACTCGTCTGTGGTCTTTCAACACTAGTCCGTGTTTGTTTCAGGCTAATCAATACTCGTTCGTATTGATCCTAGACCGTGTAGACACTCGTCTGTGGTCTTTCAACACTCGTCCGTGTTTGTTCAGGTTCATCAATACTCGTTCGTATTGATCCTAGACCGTGTAGACACTCGTCTGTGGTCTTTCAACACTCGTCTGTGTTTGTTTTAGGTTAATCAATACTCGTTCGTATTGATCCTAGAATGTGTAGACACTCGTCTGTGGTATTTCAACACTCGTCCGTGTTTGTTTCAGGTTAATCAATAATCATTCGTATTGATCCTAGAATGTGTATACACTCGTCTGTGGTCTTTCAACACTAGTCCGTGTTTGTTTCAGGTTAATCAATACTCGTTCGTATTGATCCTAGACCGTGTAGACACTCGTCTGTGGTCTTTCAACACTCGTCCGTGTTTGTTCAGGTTCATCAATACTCGTTCGTATTGATCCTAGAACGTGTAGACACTCGTCCGTGGTCTTTCAACACTCGTCCGTGTTTGTTTCTGGTTAATCAATAATCGTTCGTATTGATCCTAGAACGTGTAGACACTCGCTTGTTGTCTTTCAACACTCGTCCGTGTTTGTTTCAGGTAAATCAATAATCGTTCATATTGATCCTAGAATGTGTATACACTCGTCCGTGGTATTTCAACACTCGTCCGTGTTTGTTTCAGGTTAATCAATACTCGTTCGTATTGATGCTAGAACGTGTAAACACTCGTTCGTGGTCTTTCAACACTCGTCCGTGTTTGTTTCAGGTTAATCAATACTCGTTCGTATTGATCCTAGAACGTGTAGACACTCGTCTATGGTCTTTCAACACTCGTCCGTGTTTGTTCAGGTTGATCAATACTCGTTCGTATTGATCCTAGAACGTGTAGACACTCGTCCATGGTCTTTCAACACTTGTTCGTGTTTGTTTCAGGTTAATCAATACTCGTTCGTATTGATCCTAGAACGTGTAGACACTCGTCCGTGGTCTTTCAACACTCGTCCGTGTTTGTTTCTGGTTAATCAATACTCGTTCGTATTGACCCTAGAACGCATAGACACTCGTACTTGGTCTTTCAACACTCGTCCGTGTTTGTTTCAGGTTAATCAATGCTCGTTGTATTGATCCTAGAACGTGTTGACACTCGTCCGTGGTCTTTCAACACTCGTCCGTGTTTGTTTCAGGTTAATCAATACTCACTCGTATTGATCCTAGAACGTGTAGACTCTCGTTCGTGGTCTTTCAACACTCGTCCGTGTTTGTTTCGGGTTAATCAATACTCATTCGTATTGACCCTAGAACGCGTAGACACTCGTCTTTGGTCTTTCAACACTCGTCCGTGTTTGTATCAGGTTAATCAATGCTCGTTCGTATTGATCCTAGAACGTGTTGACACTCGTCCGTGGTCTTTCAACACTCGTCCGTGTTTGTTTCAGGTTAATCAATACTCACTCGTATTGATCCTAGAACGTGTAGACTCTCGTCCGTGGTCTTTCAACACTCATCCGTGTTTGTTTCAGGTTAATCAATACTCGTTTGTATTGATCCTAGAACGTGTAGACACTCGCCTGTTGTCTTTCAAAACTCGTCCGTGTTTGTTTCAGGTTAATCAATAATCGTTCATATTGATCCTAGAATGTGTATACACTCGTCCGTGGTCTTTCAACACTCGTCCGTGTTTGTTTCAGGTTAATCAATACTCGTTCGTATTGATGCTAGAACGTGTAGACACTCGTTCGTGGTCTTTCAACACTCGTCCGTGTTTGTTTCAGGTTAATCAATACTCGTTCGTATTGATCCTAGAACGTGTAGACAGTCGTCTGTGGTCTTTCAACACTCGTCCGTGTTTGTTTCAGGTTAATCAATACTCGTTCATATTGATTCTAGAACGTGTAGACACTCGTTCATGGTCTTTCAACACTCGTCCGTGTTTATTTCAGGTTAATCAATACTCGTTCGTATTGATCCCAGAACGTGTAGACACTCGTTCGCGGTCTTTCAACACTCGTCTGTGTTTGTTTTAGGTTAATCAATACTCGTTCGTATTGATCCTAGAATGTGTAGACACTCGTCTGTGGTCTTTCAACACTCGTCCGTGTTTGTTTCAGGTTAATCAATAATCGTTTGTATTGATCCTAGAATGTGTATACACTCGTCTGTGGTCTTTCAACACTAGTCCGTGTTTGTTTCAGGTTAATCAATACTCGTTCGTATTGATCCTAGACCGTGTAGACACTCGTCTGTGGTCTTTCAACACTCGTCCGTGTTTGTTCAGGTTCATCAATACTCGTTCGTATTGATCCTAGAACGTATAGACACTCGTCCGTGGTCTTTCAACACTCGTCCGTGTTTGTTTCAGGTTAATTAATACTCGTTCGTATTGATCCTAGAATGTGTAGACACTCGCCTGTTGTCTTTCAACACTCGTCCGTGTTTGTTTCAGGTTAATCAATAATCGTTCATATTGATCCTAGAATGTGTATACACTTGTCCGTGGTCTTTCAACACTCGTCCGTGTTTGTATCAGGTTAATCAATGCTCGTTCGTGTTGATCCTAGAACGTGTTGACACTCGTCCGTGGTCTTTCAACACTCGTCCGGGTTTGTTTCAGGTTAATCAATACTCACTCGTATTGATCCTAGAACGTGTAGACTCTCGTCCGTGGTCTTTCAACACACATCCGTGTTTGTTTCAGGTTAATCAATACTCGTTCGTATTGATCCTACAACGTGTAGACACTCGCCTGTTGTCTTTCAAAACTCGTCCGTGTTTGTTTCAGGTTAATCAATAATCGTTCATATTGATCCTAGAATGTGTATACACTCGTCCGTGGTCTTTCAACACTCGTCCGTGTTTGTTTCAGGTTAATCAATACTCGTTCGTATTGATGCTAGAACGTGTAGACACTCGGTCGTGGTCTTTCAACACTAGTCCGTGTTTGTTTCAGGTTAATCAATACTCGTTCGTATTGATCCTAGAACGTGTAGACACTCGTCTGTGGTCTTTGAACACTCGTCCGTGTTTGTTTCAGGTTAATCAATACTCGTTCATATTGATTCTAGAACGTGTAGACACTCGTTCATGGTCTTTCAACACTCGTCCGTGTTTATTTCAGGTTAATCAATACTCGTTCGTATTGATCCCAGAACGTGTAGACACTCGTTCGTGGTCTTTCAACACTCGTCTGTGTTTGTTTTAGGTTAATCAATACTCGTTCGTATTGATCCTAGAATGTGTAGACACTCGTCTGTGGTCTTTCAACACTCGTCCGTGTTTGTTTCAGGTTAATCAATAATCGTTCGTATTGATCCTAGAATGTGTATACACTCGTCTGTGGTCTTTCAACACTAGTCCGTGTTTGTTTCAGGCTAATCAATACTCGTTCGTATTGATCCTAGACCGTGTAGACACTCGTCTGTGGTCTTTCAACACTCGTCCGTGTTTGTTCAGGTTCATCAATACTCGTTCGTATTGATCCCAGAACGTGTAGACACTCGTTCGTGTTCTTTCAACACTCGTCCGTGTTTGTTTCAGGTTAATCAATACTCGTTCGTATTGATCCTAGAATGTGTAGACACTCGTCTGTGGTCTTTCAACACTCGTCCGTGTTTGTTTCAGGTTAATCAATAATCGTTCGTATTGATCCTAGAATGTGTATACACTCGTCTGTGGTCTTTCAACACTAGTCCGTGTTTGTTTCAGGCTAATCAATACTCGTTCGTATTGATCCTAGACCGTGTAGACACTCATCTGTGGTCTTTCAACACTCGTCCGTGTTTGTTCAGGTTCATCAATACTCGTTCGTATTGATCCTAGAACGTGTAGACACTCGTCCGTGTTCTTTCAACACTCGTCCGTGTTTGTTTCAGGTTAATCAATACTCGTTCGTATTGATCCTAGAACGTGTAGACACTCGTCTGTGGTCTTTGAACACTCGTCCGTGTTTGTTTCAGGTTAATCAATACTCGTTCATATTGATTCTAGAACGTGTAGACACTCGTTCATGGTCTTTCAACACTCGTCCGTGTTTATTTCAGGTTAATCAATACTCGTTCGTATTGATCCCAGAACGTGTAGACACTCGTTCGTGGTCTTTCAACACTCGTCTGTGTTTGTTTTAGGTTAATCAATACTCGTTGGTATTGATCCTAGAACGTGTAGACACTCGTCCGTGGTCTTTCAACACTCGTCCGTGTTTGTTTCAGGTTAATCAATACTCGTTCGTATTGATCCTAGAACGTGTAGACACTCGCCTGTTGTCTTTCAACAATCGTCTGTGTTTGTTTCAGGTTAATCAATAATCGTTCATATTGATCCTAGAATGTGTATACACTTGTCCGTGGTCTTTCAACACTCATCTGTGTTTGTTTCAGGTTAATCAATACTCGTTCGTATTGATCCCAGAACGTGTAGACACTCGTTTGTGGTCTTTCAACACTCGTCTGTGTTTGTTTTAGGTTAATCAATACTCGTTCGTATTGATCCTAGAATGTGTAGACACTCGTCTGTGGTCTTTCAACACTCGTCCGTGTTTGTTTCATGTTAATCAATAATCGTTCGTATTGATCCTATAATGTGTATACACTCGTCTGTGGTCTTTCAACACTAGTCAGTGTTTCTTTCTGGTTAATCAATACTCGTTCGTATTGATCCTAGAACGTGTAGACACTCGCCTGTTGTCTTTCAAAACTCGTCCGTGTTTGTTTCAGGTTAATCAATAATCGTTCATATTGATCCTAGAATGTGTATACACTTGTCCGTGGTCTTTCAACACTCGTCCGTGTTTGTTTCAGGTTAATCAATACTCGTTCGTATTGATGCTAGAACGTGTAGACACTCGTTCGTGGTCTTTCAACACTCGTCCGTGTTTGTTTCAGGTCAATCAATACTCGTTCGTATTGATCCTAGAACGTGTAGACACTCGTCTGTGGTCTTTGAACACTCGTCCGTGTTTGTTTCAGGTTAATCAATACTCGTTCATATTGATTCTAGAACGTGTAGACACTCGTTCATGGTCTTTCAACACTCGTCCGTGTTTATTTCAGGTTAATCAATACTCGTTCGTATTGATCCCAGAACGTGTAGACACTCGTTTGTGGTCTTTCAACACTCGTCTGTGTTTGTTTTAGGTTAATCAATACTCGTTCGTATTGATCCTAGAATGTGTAGACACTCGTCTGTGGTCTTTCAACACTCGTCCGTGTTTGTTTCAGGTTAATCAATAATCGTTCGTATTGATCCTATAATGTGTATACACTCGTCTGTGGTCTTTCAACACTAGTCAGTGTTTGTTTCTGGTTAATCAATACTCGTTCGTATTGATCCTAGACCGTGTAGACACTCGTCTGTGGTCTTTCAACACTCGTCCGTGTTTGTTCAGGTTCATCAATACTCGTTCGTATTGATCCTAGAACGTGTAGACACTCGTCCGTGGTCTTTCAACACTCGTCCGTGTTTGTTTCAGGTTAATCAATACTCGTTCGTATTGATCCTAGAACGTGTAGACACTCGCCTGTTGTCTTTCAACACTCGTCCGTGTTTGTTTCAGGTTAATCAATAATCGTTCATATTGATCCTAGAATGTGTATACACTTGTCCGTGGTCTTTCAACACTCGTCCGTGTTTGTTTCAGGTTAATCAATACTCGTTCGTATTGATGCTAGAACGTGTAGACACTCGTTCGTGGTCTTTCAACACTCGTCCGTGTTTGTTTCAGGTTAATCAATACTTGTTCGTATTGATCCTAGAACGTGTAGTCACTCGTCTGTGGTCTTTCAACACTCGTTCGTGTTTGTTCAGGTTAATCAATACTCGTTCGTATTGATCCTAGAACGTGTAGACACTCGCCTGTTGTCTTTCAACACTCGTCCGTGTTTGTTTCAGGTTAATCAATAATCGTTCATATTGATCCTAGAATGTGTATACACTTGTCCGTGGTCTTTCAACACTCATCCGTGTTTGTTTCAGGTTAATCAATACTCGTTCGCGTTGATCCTAGAACGTGTAGACACTCGCCTGTTGTCTTTCAAAACTCGTCCGTGTTTGTTTCAGGTTAATCAATAATCGTTCATATTGATCCTAGAATGTGTATACACTCGTCCGTGGTCTTTCAACACTCGTCCGTGTTTGTTTCAGGTTAATCAATACTCGTTCGTATTGATGCTAGAACGTGTAGACACTCGTTCGTGGTCTTTCAACACTAGTCCGTGTTTGTTTCAGGTTAATCAATACTCGTTCGTATTGATCCTAGAACGTGTAGACACTCGTCTGTGGTCTTTGAACACTCGTCCGTGTTTGTTTCAGGTTAATCAATACTCGTTCATATTGATTCTAGAACGTGTAGACACTCGTTCATGGTCTTTCAACACTCGTCCGTGTTTATTTCAGGTTAATCAATACTCGTTCGTATTGATCCCAGAACGTGTAGACACTCGTTCGTGGTCTTTCAACACTCGTCTGTGTTTGTTCTAGGTTAATCAATACTCGTTCGTATTGATCCTAGAATGTGTAGACACTCGTCTGTGGTCTTTCAACACTCGTCCGTGTTTGTTTCAGGTTAATCAATAATCGTTCGTATTGATCCCAGAACGTGTAGACACTCGTTCGTGGTCTTTCAACACTCGTCTGTGTTTGTTTTAGGTTAATCAATACTCGTTCGTATTGATCCTAGACCGTGTAGACACTCGTCTGTGGTCTTTCAACACTCGTCCGTGTTTGTTCAGGTTCATCAATACTCGTTCGTATTGATCCTAGAACGTGTAGACACTCGTCCGTGGTCTTTCAACACTCGTCCGTGTTTGTTTCAGGTTAATCAATACTCGTTCGTATTGATCCTAGAATGTGTAGACACTCGCCTGTTGTCTTTCAACACTCGTCCGTGTTTGTTTCAGGTTAATCAATAATCGTTCATATTGATCCTAGAATGTGTATACACTTGTCCGTGGTCTTTCAACACTCGTCCGTGTTTGTTTCAGGTTAATCAATACTCGTTCGTATTGATGCTAGAACGTGTAGACACTCGTTCGTGGTCTTTCAACACTCGTCCGTGTTTGTTTCAGGTTAATCAATACTTGTTCGTATTGATCCTAGAACGTGTAGTCACTCGTCTGTGGTCTTTCAACACTCGTTCGTGTTTGTTCAGGTTAATCAATACTCGTTCGTATTGATCCTAGAATGTGTAGACACTCGCCTGTTGTCTTTCAACACTCGTCCGTGTTTGTTTTAGGTTAATCAATAATCGTTCATATTGATCCTAGAATGTGTATACACTTGTCCGTGGTCTTTCAACACTCATCCGTGTTTGTTTCAGGTTAATCAATACTCGTTCGTATTGATCCTAGAACGTGTAGACACTCGCCTGTTGTCTTTCAAAACTCGTCCGTGTTTGTTTCAGGTTAATCAATAATCGTTCATATTGATCCTAGAATGTGTATACACTCGTCTGTGGTCTTTCAACACTCGTCCGTGTTTGTTTCAGGTTAATCAATACTCGTTCGTATTGATGCTAGAACGTGTAGACACTCGTTCGTGGTCTTTCAACACTAGTCCGTGTTTGTTTCAGGTTAATCAATACTCGTTCGTATTGATCCTAGAACGTGTAGACACTCGTCTGTGGTCTTTGAACACTCGTCCGTGTTTGTTTCAGGTTAATTAATACTCGTTCATATTGATTCTAGAACGTGTAGACACTCGTTCATGGTCTTTCAACACTCGTCCGTGTTTATTTCAGGTTAATCAATACTCGTTCGTATTGATCCCAGAACGTGTAGACACTCGTTCGTGGTCTTTCAACACTCGTCTGTGTTTGTTTTAGGTTAATCAATACTCGTTCGTATTGATCCTAGAATGTGTAGACACTCGTCTGTGGTCTTTCAACACTCGTCCGTGTTTGTTTCAGGTTAATCAATAATCGTTCGTATTGATCCTAGAATGTGTATACACTCGTCTGTGGTCTTTCAACACTAGTCCGTGTTTGTTTCAGGTTAATCAATACTCGTTCGTATTGATCCTAGACCGTGTAGACACTCGTCTGTGGTCTTTCAACACTCGTCCGTGTTTGTTCAGGTTCATCAATACTCGTTCGTATTGATCCTAGAACGTGTAGACACTCGTCCGTGTTTGTTTCAGGTTAATCAATACTCGTTCGTATTGATCCTAGAACGTGTAGACACTCGCCTGTTGTCTTTCAACACTCGTCCGTGTTTGTTTCAGGTTAATCAATAATCGTTCATATTGATCCTAGAATGTGTATACACTTGTCCGAGGTCTTTCAACACTCGTCCGTGTTTGTTTCAGGTTAATCAATACTCGTTCGTATTGATCCTAGAACGTGTAGACACTCGTCTGTGGTCTTTGAACACTCGTCCGTGTTTGTTTCAGGTTAATCAATACTCGTTCATATTGATTCTAGAACGTGTAGACACTCGTTCATGGTCTTTCAACACTCGTCCGTGTTTATTTCAGGTTAATCAATACTCGTTCGTATTGATCCCAGAACGTGTAGACACTCGTTCGTGGTCTTTCAACACTCGTCTGTGTTTGTTTTAGGTTAATCAATACTCGTTCGTATTGATCCTAGAATGTGTAGACACTCGTCTGTGGTCTTTCAACACTCGTCTGTGTTTGTTTCAGGTTAATCAATAATCGTTCGTATTGATCCTAGAATGTGTATACACTCGTCTGTGGTCTTTCAACACTAGTCCGTGTTTGTTTCAGGTTAATCAATACTCGTTCGTATTGATCCTAGACCGTGTAGACACTCGTCTGTGGTCTTTCAACACTCGTCCGTGTTTGTTCAGGTTCATCAATACTCGTTCGTATTGATCCTAGAACGTGTAGACACTCGTCCGTGGTCTTTCAACACTCGTCCGTGTTTGTTTCAGGTTAATCAATACTCGTTCGTATTGATCCTAGAACGTGTAGACACTCGCCTGTTGCCTTTCAACACTCGTCCGTGTTTGTTTCAGGTTAATCAATAATCGTTCATATTGATCCTAGAATGTGTATACACTTGTCCGTGGTCTTTCAACACTCGTCCGTGTTTGTTTCAGGTTAATCAATACTCGTTCGTATTGATGCTAGAACGTGTAGACACTCGTTCGTGGTCTTTCAACACTCGTCCGTGTTTGTTTCAGGTTAATCAATACTTGTTCGTATTGATCCTAGAACGTGTAGTCACTCGTCTGTGGTCTTTCAACACTCGTTCGTGTTTGTTCAGGTTAATCAATACTCGTTCGTATTGATCCTAGAACGTGTAGACACTCGCCTGTTGTCTTTCAACACTCGTCCGTGTTTGTTTCAGGTTAATCAATAATCGTTCATATTGATCCTAGAATGTGTATACACTTGTCCGTGGTCTTTCAACACTCATCCGTGTTTGTTTCAGGTTAATCAATACTCGTTCGTATTGATCCTAGAACGTGTAGACACTCGCCTGTTGTCTTTCAAAACTCGTCCGTGTTTGTTTCAGGTTAATCAATAATCGTTCATATTGATCCTAGAATGTGTATACACTCGTCTGTGGTCTTTCAACACTCGTCCGTGTTTGTTTCAGGTTAATCAATACTCGTTCGTATTGATGCTAGAACGTGTAGACACTCGTTCGTGGTCTTTCAACACTAGCCCGTGTTTGTTTCAGGTTAATCAATACTCGTTCGTATTGATCCTAGAACGTGTAGACACTCGTCTGTGGTCTTTGAACACTCGTCCGTGTTTGTTTCAGGTTAATTAATACTCGTTCATATTGATTCTAGAACGTGTAGACACTCGTTCATGGTCTTTCAACACTCGTCCGTGTTTATTTCAGGTTAATCAATACTCGTTCGTATTGATCCCAGAACGTGTAGACACTCGTTCGTGGTCTTTCAACACTCGTCTGTGTTTGTTTTAGGTTAATCAATACTCGTTCGTATTGATCCTAGAATGTGTAGACACTCGTCTGTGGTCTTTCAACACTCGTCCGTGTTTGTTTCAGGTTAATCAATAATCGTTCGTATTGATCCTAGAATGTGTATACACTCGTCTGTGGTCTTTCAACACTAGTCCGTGTTTGTTTCAGGTTAATCAATACTCTTTCGTATTGATCCTAGACCGTGTAGACACTCGTCTGTGGTCTTTCAACACTCGTCCGTGTTTGTTCAGGTTCATCAATACTCGTTCGTATTGATCCTAGAACGTGTAGACACTCGTCCGTGGTCTTTCAACACTCGTCCGTGTTTGTTTCAGGTTAATCAATACTCGTTCGTATTGATCCTAGAACGTGTAGACACTCGCCTGTTGTCTTTCAACACTCGTCCGTGTTTGTTTCAGGTTAATCAATAATCGTTCATATTGATCCTAGAATGTGTATACACTTGTCCGTGGTCTTTCAACACTCGTCCGTGTTTGTTTCAGGTTAATCAATACTCGTTCGTATTGATGCTAGAACGTGTAGACACTCGTTCGTGGTCTTTCAACACTCGTCTGTGTTTGTTTCAGGTTAATCAATACTCGTTCGTATTGATCCTAGAACGTGTAGACACTCGTCTGTGGTCTTTGAACACTCGTCCGTGTTTGTTTCAGGTTAATCAATACTCGTTCATATTGATTCTAGAACGTGTAGACACTCGTTCATGGTCTTTCAACACTCGTCCGTGTTTATTTCAGGTTAATCAATACTCGTTCGTATTGATCCCAGAACGTGTAGACACTCGTTCGTGGTCTTTCAACACTCGTCTGTGTTTGTTTTAGGTCAATCAATACTCGTTCGTATTGATCCTAGAATGTGTAGACACTCGTCTGTGGTCTTTCAACACTCGTCCGTGTTTGTTTCAGGTTAATCAATAATCGTTCGTATTGATCCTAGAATGTGTATACACTCGTCTGTGGTCTTTCAACACTAGTCCGTGTTTGTTTCAGGTTAATCAATACTCGTTCGTATTGATCCTAGACCGTGTAGACACTCGTCTGTGGTCTTTCAACACTCGTCCGTGTTTGTTCAGGTTCATCAATACTCGTTCGTAATGATCCTAGAACGTGTAGACACTCGTCCGTGGTCTTTCAACACTCGTCCGTGTTTGTTTCAGGTTAATCAATACTCGTTCGTATTGATCCTAGAACGTGTAGACACTCGCCTGTTGTCTTTCAACACTCGTCCGCGTTTGTTTCATGTTAATCAATAATCGTTCATATTCATCCTAGAATGTGTATACACTTGTCCGTGGTCTTTCAACACTCGTCCGTGTTTGTTTCAGGTTAATCAATACTCGTTCGTATTGATGCTAGAACGTGTAGACACTCGTTCGTGGTCTTTCAACACTCGTCCGTGTTTGTTTCAGGTTAATCAATACTTGTTCGTATTGATCCTAGAACGTGTAGTCACTCGTCTGTGGTCTTTCAACACTCGTTCGTGTTTGTTCAGGTTAATCAATACTCGTTCGTATTGATCCTAGAACGTGTAGACACTCGTTCATGGTCTTTCAACACTCGTCCGTGTTTATTTCAGGTTAATCAAAATTCGTTCGTATTGATCCCAGAACGTGTAGACACTCGTTCGTGGTCTTTCAACACTCGTCTGTGTTTGTTTTAGGTTAATCAATACTCGTTCGTATTGATCCTAGAATGTGTAGACACTCGTCTGTGGTCTTTCAACACTCGTCCGTGTTTGTTTCAGGTTAATCAATAATCATTCGTATTGATCCTAGAATGTGTATACACTCGTCTGTGGTCTTTCAACACTAGTCCGTGTTTGTTTCAGGGTAATCAATACTCGTTCGTATTGATCCTAGACCGTGTAGACACTCGTATGTGGTCTTTCAACACTCGTCCGTGTTTGTTCAGGTTAATCAATACTCGTTCGTATTGATCCTAGAATGTGTAGACACTCGTCTGTGGTCTTTCAACACTCGTCCGTGTTTGTTTCAGGTTAATCAATAATCATTCGTATTGATCCTAGAATGTGTATACACTCGTCTGTGGTCTTTCAACACTAGTCCGTGTTTGTTTCAGGTTAATCAATACTCGTTCGTATTGATCCTAGACCGTGTAGACACTCGTCTGTGGTCTTTCAACACTCGTCCGTGTTTGTTCAGGTTCATCAATACTCGTTTGTATTGATCCTAGAACGTGTAGACACTCGTCCATGGTCTTTCAACACTCGTCCGTGTTTGTTTCAGGTTAGTCAATACTCGTTCGTATTGATCCTAGAACGTGTAGACACTCGCCTGTTGTCTTTCAACACTCGTCCGTGTTTATTTCAGGTTAATCAATAATCGTTCATATTGATCCTAGAATGTGTATACACTCGTCTGTGGTCTTTCAACACTCGTCCGTGTTTGTTTCAGGTTAATCAATACTCGTTCGTATTGATCCTAGAACGTGTAGACACTCGCCTGTTGTCTTTCAACACTCGTCCGCGTTTGTTTCATGTTAATCAATAATCGTTCATATTGATCCTAGAATGTGTATACACTTGTCCGTGGTCTTTCAACACTCGTCCGTGTTTGTTTCAGGTTAATCAATACTCGTTCGTATTGATGCTAGAACGTGTAGACACTCGTTCGTGGTCTTTCAACACTCGTCCGTGTTTGTTTCAGGTTAATCAATACTTGTTCGTATTGATCCTAGAACGTGTAGTCACTCATCTGTGGTCTTTCAACACTCGTTCGTGTTTGTTCAGGTTAATCAATACTCGTTCGTATTGATCCTAGAACGTGTAGACACTCGTTCATGGTCTTTCAACACTCGTCCGTGTTTATTTCAGGTTAATCAAAACTCGTTCGTATTGATCCCAGAACGTGTAGACACTCGTTCGTGGTCTTTCAACACTCGTCTGTGTTTGTTTTAGGTTAATCAATACTCGTTCGTATTGATCCTAGAATGTGTAGACACTCGTCTGTGGTCTTTCAACACTCGTCCGTGTTTGTTTCAGGTTAATCAATAATCATTCGTATTGATCCTAGAATGTGTATACACTCGTCTGTGGTCTTTCAACACTAGTCCGTGTTTGTTTCAGGGTAATCAATACTCGTTCGTATTGATCCTAGACCGTGTAGACACTCGTATGTGGTCTTTCAACACTCGTCCGTGTTTGTTCAGGTTAATCAATACTCGTTCGTATTGATCCTAGAATGTGTAGACACTCGTCTGTGGTCTTTCAACACTCGTCCGTGTTTGTTTCAGGTTAATCAATAATCATTCGTATTGATCCTAGAATGTGTATACACTTGTCTGTGGTCTTTCAACACTAGTCCGTGTTTGTTTCAGGTTAATCAATACTCGTTCGTATTGATCCTAGACCGTGTAGACACTCGTCTGTGGTCTTTCAACACTCGTCCGTGTTTGTTCAGGTTCATCAATACTCGTTTGTATTGATCCTAGAACGTGTAGACACTCGTCCATGGTCTTTCAACACTCGTCCGTGTTTGTTTCAGGTTAGTCAATACTCGTTCGTATTGATCCTAGAACGTGTAGACACTCGCCTGTTGTCTTTCAACACTCGTCCGTGTTTATTTCAGGTTAATCAATAATCGTTCATATTGATCCTAGAATGTGTATACACTCGTCCGTGGTCTTTCAACACTCGTCCGTGTTTGTTTCAGGTTAATCAATACTCGTTCGTATTGATCCTAGAACGTGTAGACACTCGACTGTTGTCTTTCAACACTCGTCCGCGTTTGTTTCATGTTAATCAATAATCGTTCATATTGATCCTAGAATGTGTATACACTTGTCCGTGGTCTTTCAACACTCGTCCGTGTTTGTTTCAGGTTAATCAATACTCGTTCGTATTGATGCTAGAACGTGTAGACACTCGTTCGTGGTCTTTCAACACTCGTCCGTGTTTGTTTCAGGTTAATCAATACTTGTTCGTATTGATCCTAGAACGTGTAGTCACTCGTCTGTGGTCTTTCAACACTCGTTCGTGTTTGTTCAGGTTAATCAATACTCGTTCGTATTGATCCTAGAACGTGTAGACACTCGTTCATGGTCTTTCAACACTCGTCCGTGTTTATTTCAGGTTAATCAAAACTCGTTCGTATTGATCCCAGAACGTGTAGACACTCGTTCGTGGTCTTTCAACACTCGTCTGTGTTTGTTTTAGGTTAATCAATACTCGTTCGTATTGATCCTAGAATGTGTAGACACTCGTCTGTGGTCTTTCAACACTCGTCCGTGTTTGTTTCAGGTTAATCAATAATCATTCGTATTGATCCTAGAATGTGTATACACTCGTCTGTGGTCTTTCAACACTAGTCCGTGTTTTTTTCAGGGTAATCAATACTCGTTCGTATTGATCCTAGACCGTGTAGACACTCGTATGTGGTCTTTCAACACTCGTCCGTGTTTGTTCAGGTTAATCAATACTCGTTCGTATTGATCCTAGAATGTGTAGACACTGGTCTATGGTCTTTCAACACTCGTCCGTGTTTGTTTCAGGTTAATCAATAATCATTCGTATTGATCCTAGAATGTGTATACACTCGTCTGTGGTCTTTCAACACTAGTCCGTGTTTGTTTCAGGTTAATCAATACTCGTTCGTATTGATCCTAGACCGTGTAGACACTCGTCTGTGGTCTTTCAACACTCGTCCGTGTTTGTTCAGGTTCATCAATACTCGTTCGTATTGATCCTAGAACGTGTAGACACTCGTTCATGGTCTTTCAACACTCGTCCGTGTTTGTTTCAGGTTAATCAATACTCGTTCGTATTGATCCTAGAACGTGTAGACACTCGCTTGTTGTCTTTCAACACTCGTCCGTGTTTGTTTCAGGTTAATCAATAATCGTTCATATTGATCCTAGAATGTGTATACACTCGCCTGTTGTCTTTCAACACTCGTCCGCGTTTGTTTCATGTTAATCAATAATCGTTCATATTGATCCTAGAATGTGTATACACTTGTCCATGGTCTTTCAACACTCGTCCGTGTTTGTTTCAGGTTAATCAATACTCGTTCGTATTGATGCTCGAACGTGTAGACACTCGTTCGTGGTCTTTCAACACTCGTCCGTGTTTGTTTCAGGTTAATCAATACTCGTTCGTATTGATCCTAGAACGTGTAGACACTCGTCTATGGTCTTTCAACACTCGTCCGTGTTTGTTCAGGTTAATCAATACTCGTTCGTATTGATCCTAGAACGTGTAGACACTCGTCCATGGTCTTTCAACACTTGTTCGTGTTTGTTTCAGGTTAATCAATACTCGTTCGTATTGATCCTAGAACGTGTAGACACTCGTCCGTGGTCTTTCAACACTCGTCCGTGTTTGTTTCTGGTTAATCAATACTCGTTCGTATTGACCCTAGAACGCGTAGACACTCGTACTTGGTCTTTCAACACTCGTCCGTGTTTGTTTCAGGTTAATCAATGCTCGTTCGTATTGATCCTAGAACGTGTTGACACTCGTCCGTGGTCTTTCAACACTCGTCCGTGTTTGTTTCAGGTTAATCAATACTCACTCGTATTGATCCTAGAACGTGTAGACTCTCGTTCGTGGTCTTTCAACACTCGTCCTTGTTTGTTTCGGGTTAATCAATACTCATTCGTATTGATCCCAGAACATGTAGACACTCGTCCGTGGTCTTTCAACACTCATCCGTGTTTGTTTCAGGTTAGTCAATACTCGTTCGTATTGATCCTAGAACGTGCAGACACTCGTTCGTGGTCTTTCAACACTCGTCTGTGTTTGTTTCAGGATAATCAATACTCGTTCGTATTGATCCTAGAACGTGTAGACACTCGTCAGTGGTCTTTTAACACTTGTCTGTGTTTGTTTTAGGTTAATCAATACTCGTTTGTATTGATCCTAGAACGTGTAGACACTCGTCCGTGGTCTTTCAACACTCGTCCGTGTTTGTTTCAGGTTAATCAATACTCGTTCGTATTGATCCTAGAACGTGTAGGCAATCGTCTGTGATCTTTCAACACTCGTCCGTGTTTGTTTCAGGTTAATCAATACTCCTTCGTATTGATCCTAGAACGTGTAGACACTCGTCCGTGGTCTTTCAACACTCGTCCGTGTTTGTTTCAGGTTAATCAATACTCGTTCGTATTGATCCTAGAACGTGTAGACACTCGCTTGGTGTCTTTCAACACTCGTCCGTGTTTTTTTCAGGTTAATCAATAATCGTTCATATTGATCCTAGAATGTGTATACACTCGTCCGTGGTATTTCAACACTCGTCCGTGTTTGTTTCAGGTTAATCAATACTCGTTCGTATTGATGCTAGAACGTGTAGACACTCGTTCGTGGTCTTTCAACACTCGTCCGTGTTTGTTTCAGTTCAATCAATACTCATTCGTATTGATCCTAGAACGTGTAGACACTCGTCTATGGTCTTTCAACACTCGTCCGTGTTTGTTCAGGTAAATCAATACTCGTTCGTATTGATCCTAGAACGTGTAGACACTTGTCCATGGTCTTTCAACACTTGTCCGTGTTTGTTTTAGGTTAATCAATACTCGTTCGTATTGATCCTAGAACGTGTAGACACTCGTCCGTGGTCTTTCAACACTCGTCCGTGTTTGTTTTAGGTTAATCAATACTCGTTCGTATTGACCCTAGAACGCGTAGACACTCGTCCTTGGTCTTTCAACACTCGTCCGTGTTTGTTTTAGGTTAATCAATGCTCGTTCGTATTGATCCTAGAACGTGTTGACACTCGTCCGTGGTCTTTCAACACTCGTCCGTGTTTATTTCAGGTTAATCAATACTCACTCGTATTGATCCTAGAACGTGTAGACTCTCGTTCGTGGTCTTTCAACACTCGTCCGTGTTTGTTTCGGGTTAATCAATACTCATCCGTATTGATCCCAGAACATGTAGACACTCGTTCGTGGTCTTTCAACACTCGTCCGTGTTTGTTTCAGGTTAATCAATACTCGTTTGTATTGATCCTATAACGTGTAGACACTCGTTCGTGGTCTTTCAACACTCGTCCGTGTTTGTTTCAGGTTAATCAATACTCATTCGTATTGATCCTAGAACTAGTAGACACTCATTCGTGGTCTTTCAACACTCGTCTGTGTTTGTTTCATGATAATCAATACTCGTTCGTATTGATCCTAGAACGTGTAGACATTCGTCAGTGGTCTTTTAACACTTGTCTGTGTTTGTTTCAGGTTAATCAATACTCGTTTGTATTGATCCTAGAACGTGTAGACACTCGTCCGTGGTCTTTCAATACTCGTCCGTGTTTGTTTTAGGTTAATCAATACTCGTTCGTATGTATCCTAGAACGTGTAGACACTTGTCTGTGGTCTTTCAACACTCGTCTGTGTTTGTTTCAGGTTAATCAATACTCGTTCGTATTGATCCTAGAACGTGTAGACACTCGTTCATGGTCTTTCAACACTCGTCTGTGTTTATTTCAGGTTAATCAATACTCGTTCGTATTGATCCCAGAACGTGTAGACACTCGTTCGTGGTCTTTTAACACTCGTCTGTGTTTGTTTTAGGTTAATCAATACTCGTTCGTATTGATCCTGGAATGTGTAGACACTCGTCTGTGGTCTTTCAACACTCGTCTGTGTTTGTTTCAGGTTAATCAATAATCGTTCGTATTGATCTCTAATGTGTATACACTCGTCTGTGGTCTTCCAACACTAGTCCGTGTTTGTTTCAAGTTAATCAATACTCGTTCGTATTGATCCTAGACCGTGTAGACACAAGTCTGTGGTCTTTCAACACTCGTCCGTGTTTATTTCAGGTTAATCAATACTCGTTCGTATTGATCCCAGAACGTGTAGACACTCGTTCGTGGTCTTTCAACACTCGTCTGTGTTTGTTTCAGGTTAATCAATACTCGTTCGTATTGATCCTAGAACGTGTAGACACTCGTTCATGGTCTTTCAACACTCGTCCGTGTTTATTTCAGGTTAATCAATACTCGTTCGTATTGATCCCAGAACGTGTAGACACTCGTTCGTGGTCTTTCAACACTTGTCTGTGTTTGTTTTAGGTTAATCAATACTCGTTCGTATTAATCCTAGAATGTGTAGACACTCGTCTGTGGTCTTTCAACACTCGTCCGTGTTTGTTTCAGGTTAATCAATACTCGTTCGTATTGATTCTAGAACGTGTAGACACTCGTTCATGGTCTTTCAACACTCGTCCGTGTTTATTTCAGGTTAATCAATACTCGTTCGTATTGATCCCAGAACGTGTAGACACTCGTTCGTGGTCTTTCAACACTCGTCTGTGTTTGTTTCAGGTTAATCAATACTCGTTCGTATTGATCCTAGAACGTGTAGACACTCGTCTGTGGTCTTTCAACACTCGTCCGTGTTTGTTTCAGGTTAATCAATACTCGTTCGTATTGATTCTAGAACGTGTAGACACTCGTTCATGATCTTTCAACACTCGTCTGTGTTTATTTCAGGTTAATCAATACTCGTTCGTATTGATCCTAGAACGTGTAGACACTCGTTCATGGTCTTTCAACACTCGTCCGTGTTTATTTCAGGTTAATCAATACTCGTTCGTATTGATCCCAGAACGTGTAGACACTCGTTCGTGGTCTTTCAACACTTGTCTGTGTTTGTTTTAGGTTAATCAATACTCGTTCGTATTGATCCTAGAATGTGTAGACACTCGTCTGTGGTCTTTCAACACTCGTCCGTGTTTGTTTCAGGTTAATCAATACTCGTTTGTATTGATTCTAGAACGTGTAGACACTCGTTCATGGTCTTTCAACACTCGTCCGTGTTTATTTCAGGTTAATCAATACTCGTTCGTATTGATCCCAGAATGTGTAGACACTCGTTCGTGGTCTTTCAACACTCGTCTGTGTTTGTTTCAGGTTAATCAATACTCGTTCGTATTGATCCTAGAACGTGTAGACACTCGTCTGTGGTCTTTCAACACTCGTCCGTGTTTTTTTCAGGTTAATCAATACTCGTTCGTATTGATTCTAGAACGTGTAGACACTCGTTCATGATATTTCAACACTCGTCTGTGTTTATTTCAGGTTAATCAATACTCGTTCGTATTGATCCTAGAACGTGTAGACACTCGTTCATGGTCTTTCAACACTCGTCCGTGTTTATTTCAGGTTAATCAATACTCGTTCGTATTGATCCCAGAACGTGTAGACACTCGTTCGTGGTCTTTCAACACTTGTCTGTGTTTGTTTTAGGTTAATCAATACTCGTTCGTATTGATCCTAGAATGTGTAGACACTCGTCTGTGGTCTTTCAACACTCGTCCGTGTTTGTTTCAGGTTAATCAATACTCGTTCGTATTGATTCTAGAACGTGTAGACACTCGTTCATGGTCTTTCAACACTCGTCCGTGTTTATTTCAGGTTAATCAATACTCGTTCGTATTGATCCCAGAATGTGTAGACACTCGTTCGTGGTCTTTCAACACTCGTCTGTGTTTGTTTTAGGTTAATCAATACTCGTTCGTATTGATCCTAGAATGTGTAGACACTCGTCTGTGGTCTTTCAACACTCGTCCATGTTTGTTTCAGGTTAATCAATAATCGTTCGTATTGATCCTAGAATGTGTATACACTCGTCTGTGGTCTTCCAACACTAGTCCGTGTTTGTTTCAAGTTAATCAATACTCGTTCGTATCGATCCTAGACCGTGTAGACACTCGTCTGTGGTCTTTCAACACTCGTCCGTGTTTATTTCAGGTTAATCAATACTCGTTTGTATTGATCCCAGAACGTGTAGACACTCGTTCGTGGTCTTTCAACACTCGTCTGTGTTTGTTTCAGGTTAATCAATACTCGTTCGTATTGATCCTAGAACGTGTAGACACTCGTTCATGGTCTTTCAACACTCGTCCGTGTTTATTTCAGGTTAATCAATACTCGTTCGTATTGATCCCAGAACGTGTAGACACTCGTTCGTGGTCTTTCAACACTTGTCTGTGTTTGTTTTAGGTTAATCAATACTCGTTCGTATTGATCCTAGAATGTGTAGACACTCGTCTGTGGTCTTTCAACACTCGTCCGTGTTTGTTTCAGGTTAATCAATACTCGTTTGTATTGATTCTAGAACGTGTAGACACTCGTTCATGGTCTTTCAACACTCGTCCGTGTTTATTTCAGGTTAATCAATACTCGTTCGTATTGATCCCAGAATGTGTAGACACTCGTTCATGGTCTTTCAACACTCGTCTGTGTTTGTTTCAGGTTAATCAATACTCGTTCGTATTGATCCTAGAACGTGTAGACACTCGTCTGTGGTCTTTCAACACTCGTCCGTGTTTTTTTCAGGTTAATCAATACTCGTTCGTATTGATTCTAGAACGTGTAGACACTCGTTCATGATCTTTCAACACTCGTCTGTGTTTATTTCAGGTTAATCAATACTCGTTCGTATTGATCCTAGAACGTGTAGACACTCGTTCATGGTCTTTCAACACTCGTCCGTGTTTATTTCAGGTTAATCAATACTCGTTCGTATTGATCCCAGAACGTGTAGACACTCGTTCGTGGTCTTTCAACACTTGTCTGTGTTTGTTTTAGGTTAATCAATACTCATTCGTATTGATCCTAGAATGTGTAGACACTCGTCTGTGGTCTTTCAACACTCGTCCGTGTTTGTTTCAGGTTAATCAATACTCGTTCGTATTGATTCTAGAACGTGTAGACACTCGTTCATGGTCTTTCAACACTCGTCCGTGTTTATTTCAGGTTAATCAATACTCGTTCGTATTGATCCCAGAATGTGTAGACACTCGTTCGTGGTCTTTCAACACTCGTCTGTGTTTGTTTTAGGTTAATCAATACTCGTTCGTATTGATCCTAGAATGTGTAGACACTCGTCTGTGGTCTTTCAACACTCGTCCATGTTTGTTTCAGGTTAATCAATAATCGTTCGTATTGATCCTAGAATGTGTATACACTCGTCTGTGGTCTTCCAACACTAGTCCGTGTTTGTTTCAAGTTAATCAATACTCGTTCGTATTGATCCTAGACCGTGTAGACACTCGTCTGTGGTCTTTCAACACTCGTCCGTGTTTATTTCAGGTTAATCAATACTCGTTTGTATTGATCCCAGAACGTGTAGACACTCGTTCGTGGTCTTTCAACACTCGTCTGTGTTTGTTTCAGGTTAATCAATACTCGTTCGTATTGATCCTAGAACGTGTAGACACTCGTTCATGGTCTTTCAACACTCGTCCGTGTTTATTTCAGGTTAATCAATACTCGTTCGTATTGATCCCAGAACGTGTAGACACACATTCGTGGTCTTTCAACACTTGTCTGTGTTTGTTTTAGGTTAATCAATACTCGTTCGTATTGATCCTAGAATGTGTAGACACTCGTCTGTGGTCTTTCAACACTCGTCCATGTTTGTTTCAGGTTAATCAATAATCGTTCGTATTGATCCTAGAATGTGTATACACTCGTCTGTGGTCTTCCAACACTAGTCCGTGTTTGTTTCAAGTTAATCAATACTCGTTCGTATTGATCCTAGACCGTGTAGACACTCGTCTGTGGTCTTTCAACACTCGTCCGTGTTTATTTCAGGTTAATCAATACTCGTTTGTATTGATCCCAGAACGTGTAGACACTCGTTCGTGGTCTTTCAACACTCGTCTGTGTTTGTTTCAGGTTAATCAATACTCGTTCGTATTGATCCTAGAACGTGTAGACACTCGTTCATGGTCTTTCAACACTCGTCCGTGTTTATTTCAGGTTAATCAATACTCGTTCGTATTGATCCCAGAACGTGTAGACACACATTCGTGGTCTTTCAACACTTGTCTGTGTTTGTTTTAGGTTAATCAATACTCGTTCGTATTGATCCTAGAATGTGTAGACACTCGTCTGTGGTCTTTCAACACTCGTCCGTGTTTGTTTCAGGTTAATCAATACTCGTTCGTATTGATTCTAGAACGTGTAGACACTCGTTCATGGTCTTTCAACACTCGTCCGTGTTTATTTCAGGTTAATCAATACTCGTTCGTATTGATCCCAGAACGTGTAGACACTCGTTCCTGGTCTTTCGACACTTGTCTGTGTTTGTTTCAGGTTAATCAATACTCGTTCGTATTGATCCTAGAACGTGTAGACACTCGTCTGTGGTCTTTCAACACTCGTCCGAGTTTGTTTCAGGTTAATCAATACTCGTTCGTATTGATTCTAGAACGTGTAGACACTCGTTCATGGTCTTTCAACACTCGTCTGTGTTTATTTCAGGTTAATCAATACTCGTTCGTATTGATCCTAGAACGTGTAGACACTCGTTCATGGTCTTTCAACACTCGTCCGTGTTTATTTCAGGTTAATCAATACTCGTTCGTATTGATCCCAGAACGTGTAGACACTCGTTCGTGGTCTTTCAACACTCGTCTGTGTTTGTTTTAGGTTAATCAATACTCGTTCGTATTGATCCTAGAATGTGTAGACACTCGTCTGTGGTCTTTCAACACTCGTCCATGTTTGTTTCAGGTTAATCAATAATCGTTCGTATTGATCCTAGAATGTGTATACACTCGTCTGTGGTCTTCCAACACTAGTCCGTGTTTGTTTCAAGTCAATCAATACTCGTTCGTATTGATCCTAGACCGTGTAGACACTCGTCTGTGGTCTTTCAACACTCGTCCGTGTTTATTTCAGGTTAATCAATACTCGTTCGTATTGATCCCAGAACGTGTAGACACTCGTTCGTGGTCTTTCAACACTTGTCTGTGTTTGTTTTAGGTTAATCAATACTCATTCGTATTGATCCTAGAATGTGTAGACACTCGTCTGTGGTCTTTCAACACTCGTCCGTGTTTGTTTCAGGTTAATCAATACTCGTTCGTATTGATTCTAGAACGTGTAGACACTCGTTCATGGTCTTTCAACACTCGTCCGTGTTTATTTCAGGTTAATCAATACTCGTTCGTATTGATCCCAGAATGTGTAGACACTCGTTCGTGGTCTTTCAACACTCGTCTGTGTTTGTTTTAGGTTAATCAATACTCGTTCGTATTGATCCTAGAATGTGTAGACACTCGTCTGTGGTCTTTCAACACTCGTCCATGTTTGTTTCAGGTTAATCAATAATCGTTCGTATTGATCCTAGAATGTGTATACACTCGTCTGTGGTCTTCCAACACTAGTCCGTGTTTGTTTCAAGTTAATCAATACTCGTTCGTATTGATCCTAGACCGTGTAGACACTCGTCTGTGGTCTTTCAACACTCGTCCGTGTTTATTTCAGGTTAATCAATACTCGTTTGTATTGATCCCAGAACGTGTAGACACTCGTTCGTGGTCTTTCAACACTCGTCTGTGTTTGTTTCAGGTTAATCAATACTCGTTCGTATTGATCCTAGAACGTGTAGACACTCGTTCATGGTCTTTCAACACTCGTCCGTGTTTATTTCAGGTTAATCAATACTCGTTCGTATTGATCCCAGAACGTGTAGACACACATTCGTGGTCTTTCAACACTTGTCTGTGTTTGTTTTAGGTTAATCAATACTCGTTCGTATTGATCCTAGAATGTGTAGACACTCGTCTGTGGTCTTTCAACACTCGTCCGTGTTTGTTTCAGGTTAATCAATACTCGTTCGTATTGATTCTAGAACGTGTAGACACTCGTTCATGGTCTTTCAACACTCGTCCGTGTTTATTTCAGGTTAATCAATACTCGTTCGTATTGATCCCAGAACGTGTAGACACTCGTCCGTGGTCTTTCGACACTTGTCTGTGTTTGTTTCAGGTTAATCAATACTCGTTCGTATTGATCCTAGAACGTGTAGACACTCGTCTGTGGTCTTTCAACACTCGTCCGAGTTTGTTTCAGGTTAATCAATACTCGTTCGTATTGATTCTAGAACGTGTAGACACTCGTTCATGGTCTTTCAACACTCGTCTGTGTTTATTTCAGGTTAATCAATACTCGTTCGTATTGATCCTAGAACGTGTAGACACTCGTTCATGGTCTTTCAACACTCGTCCGTGTTTATTTCAGGTTAATCAATACTCGTTCGTATTGATCCCAGAACGTGTAGACACTCGTTCGTGGTCTTTCAACACTCGTCTGTGTTTGTTTTAGGTTAATCAATACTCGTTCGTATTGATCCTAGAATGTGTAGACACTCGTCTGTGGTCTTTCAACACTCGTCCATGTTTGTTTCAGGTTAATCAATAATCGTTCGTATTGATCCTAGAATGTGTATACACTCGTCTGTGGTCTTCCAACACTAGTCCGTGTTTGTTTCAAGTCAATCAATACTCGTTCGTATTGATCCTAGACCGTGTAGACACTCGTCTGTGGTCTTTCAACACTCGTCCGTGTTTATTTCAGGTTAATCAATACTCGTTCGTATTGATCCCAGAACGTGTAGACACTCGTTCGTGGTCTTTCAACACTCGTCTGTGTTTGTTTCAGGTTAATCAATACTCGTTCGTATTGATCCTAGAACGTGTAGACACTCGTTCATGGTCTTTCAACACTCGTCCGTGTTTATTTCAGGTTAATCAATACTCGTTCGTATTGATCCCAGAACGTGTAGACACACGTTCGTGGTCTTTCAACACTTGTCTGTGTTTGTTTTAGGTTAATCAATACTCGTTCGTATTGATCCTAGAATGTGTAGACACTCGTCTGTGGTCTTTCAACACTCGTCCGTGTTTGTTTCAGGTTAATCAATACTCGTTCGTATTGATTCTAGAACGTGTAGACACTCGTTCATGGTCTTTCAACACTCGTCCGTGTTTATTTCAGGTTAATCAATACTCGTTCGTATTGATCCCAGAACGTGTAGACACTCGTTCGTGGTCTTTCAACACTCGTCTGTGTTTGTTTCAGGTTAATCAATACTCGTTCGTATTGATCCTAGAACGTGTAGACACTCGTCTGTGGTCTTTCAACACTCGTCCGTGTTTGTTTCAGGTTAATCAATACTCGTTCGTATTGATTCTAGAACGTGTAGACACTTATTCATGATCTTTCAACACTCGTCTGTGTTTATTTCAGGTTAATCAATACTCGTTCGTATTGATCCTAGAACGTGTAGACACTCGTTCATGGTCTTTCAACACTCGTCCGTGTTTATTTCAGGTTAATCAATACTCGTTCGTATTGATCCCAGAACGTGTAGACACTCGTTCGTGGTCTTTCAACACTTGTCTGTGTTTGTTTTAGGTTAATCAATACTCGTTCGTATTGATCCTAGAATGTGTAGACACTCGTCTGTGGTCTTTCAACACTCGTCCGTGTTTGTTTCAGGTTAATCAATACTCGTTCGTATTGATTCTAGAACGTGTAGACACTCGTTCATGGTCTTTCAACACTCGTCCGTGTTTATTTCAGGTTAATCAATACTCGTTCGTATTGATCCCAGAATGTGTAGACACTCGTTCGTGGTCTTTCAACACTCGTCTGTGTTTGTTTTAGGTTAATCAATACTCGTTCGTATTGATCCTAGAATGTGTAGACACTCGTCTGTGGTCTTTCAACACTCGTCCATGTTTGTTTCAGGTTAATCAATAATCGTTCGTATTGATCCTAGAATGTGTATACACTCGTCTGTGGTCTTCCAACACTAGTCCGTGTTTGTTTCAAGTTAATCAATACTCGTTCGTATTGATCCTAGACCGTGTAGACACTCGTCTGTGGTCTTTCAACACTCGTCCGTGTTTATTTCAGGTTAATCAATACTCGTTCGTATTGATCCCAGAACGTGTAGACACTCGTTCGTGGTCTTTCAACACTCGTCTGTGTTTGTTTCAGGTTAATCAATACTCGTTCGTATTGATCCTAGAACGTGTAGACACTCGTTCATGGTCTTTCAACACTCGTCCGTGTTTATTTCAGGTTAATCAATACTCGTTCTTATTGATCCCAGAACGTGTAGACACACGTTCGTGGTCTTTCAACACTTGTCTGTGTTTGTTTTAGGTTAATCAATACTCGTTCGTATTGATCCTAGAATGTGTAGACACTCGTCTGTGGTCTTTCAACACTCGTCCGTGTTTGTTTCAGGTTAATCAATACTCGTTCGTATTGATTCTAGAACGTGTAGACACTCGTTCATGGTCTTTCAACACTCGTCCGTGTTTATTTCAGGTTAATCAATACTCGTTCGTATTGATCCCAGAACGTGTAGATGTAACACCCCCCTTTTATACCCCGTACAAAAACGGAATGAAATAATCTCATAAAAAAAAAACATCAGAGCAAAGATTAAATCACACAGATATAAACAGAGATGTCACATCAAATGTGAACTAAAAACAACCTGCTCAAAAGATATGCAACAACTGGATAGTTTTATAAACAATGGAACTTCGTTCCCAAAATATCAGTATTCGGATACAGAATTAAAGCGGAACATCCATAACTGATGTCATCACAAAAGATAAGTATGTCATATACATGTTCATACAAAGCCACTAGATACAGGCCAAAAGAAACATCTACACTCGAACCCCGACTACCCGTGTTACATATCAGAGCCGACGGAACGACAAAAAGACGAAGACACTAATCTTCGTAAAAGACTCCAGCATCTAATCTGCAATGCCTCATAGAGCATTATAAAACAGCAGAAGGGTGAGAAACAGGATTAATATATAATTGCATAACATTATAAGACAATTAGCAAAACATGTATAATATTTCTCACCACACCAAATATCAAACTTGAAAATAACTACAGACATATTCAAGCAATTATTCATACACCAAGCACATAAACATAAACAACAGTACCACACATCTACACAAAGCACAACAATGTCATCATCCGAATTCAACACATAACAATTCACTTCCTATGACCAAACACCATTCGTATGCAATTCAATCACATATCCTAAACATATTCAAATGCATTTATCTCACGCACATATCAGTTCATCATATACATAAAAATGTAATTAAGCATATAATCATGCATATTCCATTAATTCCATAATTCCACAAAGCATACTTTTCCATATTCATTCATCAATGCAAATATACAAAAGATGATCAATGCATACCATAGAGACCGACTAACGACTCTATATAGATGCAAATGCGGTACCGACTCAATTGGTGATACATTAGTCCCCTAGAAACTCTTAGAATTCATCGCTTGTTACATAGAGTAACTCCCCGTCGGGCTAACGATGTTCCCCGTCGCTTCTACTTATAAATAAGCACACGACGTTTATGGATTGCTTCCACCTATATGGATCAGGCACACAATCCGATCGCTTCCACTTATAAACAAGCACACGAACAGTTGTAACGTCGCTATCGTCCCATAGTGTGTAAGGCACACGAACGTACAACGGATTCATATAGAATCCTAATAGCAAGAGCGCATGTTATTATGCTTGACACATGCACGACTCATGCTAAATAAATGTTCATGCATATATAATAATCATGCATATCAATCACAAACAAAGTGATATATAACAATGCCAAACGGCCACAAACCATCAACAAAGTATTCCACAACAACCAATTATCATCAAAGAATCATCACACAAGTCATACAATCACTTACCAAAGCATAACCCACAATATTGAAAAATAACACAAAAGTCCATAATTCGTTTTCTCGGAAAAGTCGGCCAAAAATAATATTTTTCATCATCACTAAAAAGTACTCCTAAAGACCTTCGATTCGATATAAAGAACTCTTAAATCCGATAAACGACGAATACGTTACGAATATTTCAAAATAACGCAAAACATAAACCGGACGCCCGACACTACGAAACGGTTCGTAAAAACTGTACCGATTGGGAAGGATTCAGACCCCAAACATATTTTTCTAAGAAAGAACATCTCGTTAGCTTCCCAACGCTTCGAACGGGGATCAAAACCGACTTACGGTTCAAGAGATATGAATTTCTGAAGTTTCCCCGACAAACCAGAATTTCTGCTTCAGCACAGTAGGTATCGATACATAGGCTTTATGTATCGATACATAAAGACCTCATGTATCGATCCCTAACTCGTATGTATCGATCCCTGCTGTAGTAAAAATTCCATTTTTCCCAATTTTCACAGTAGGGACCGATCCCTGGGATTATGTATCGATCCCTAACCCTGTTTTTCGCAAAAAACCAGATTTTTCAAATTACAACTTTGCTGTCCTTTTCCCGAATCCCCGAAAACTCGACTAAATCGAACATTTTCACCGAAACAAACATATACGCGCAACCACCAAATACATAAGAACAATTTAGAACACATAAACGAAATTTCTACGACGTTCGATTTTTCGATTAAATTTCAACCTTTCAAAAACCAGAATTTTTAAACTTCACCAAATCGCATAAAAAGCACGACATACGACGACCTAACCTTCCTCGATACAACTACGTAATTTATTTCGAATTCTAACCGTGAAAACATCATTTTCTATCAATTTCCTATAATTCGACCTAAACGGAAACAACAACGGAACCATACCGAAACCTAACCGAAACATAACCAAACTTAATGAAACTTCAAACAGCAGCTCACATACATATAACCAACCAACACATGTATTTATACAACTTTCCGACCGTAGAAACATCGGTTTCTATCGATTTCGTCCAATACGGCATAAACGGAAACATATGGAAAACCAATCCAAAACATCCACACAAAACATATATAATCATACACAATGATATAATAACCGAGTTTCGCACCCTTACCCGATTTAATCGTGTTCTAGAAAGTCGGGAGATTGGTTTCTTCCTTCACAAGTTTTCCTCTCTTTTCTTCTTTCTCTTCCCTTTTCTTCTTCTCTCTTTTTCTTCTCAAAATTATGTTTTTCTCTCTTTCTCACCTCTAACTTTCTATTTTAATAACACAAATATCTAACCCCACAAAAGTACCAAAATACCCCTACACTCAAATATCTCGCAAACGCTCTCAAAACGCGATAAAACATAATCACGATGAAAAATAATATATTCTCCAATAAAAGTCAAGAATAAAATAATATAATAATAAAATAATCAAATAGACTCGATTAAATAAAATTGACAAAACTGGGGCGTTACAACTCTCCCCCACTTGGAAATTTTCGTCCTCGAAAATATGCCAAGTACTGACAACCCCCAAAGACGACTCACATAACCGACCAACTAACCAACAAAAGACACACCTCGAGCAACACAACAACGACTCAGCACACAAACAGCAACAACAACAAGACAAAGACGACAACAACGACCACGACAAGATGCAATGCCCATACAATGCACTTGACGACCAACACATAACTCAAAGAATAACCAGAACATCCAGTTCCATCCTCAGTTATACGAATCTGTACCAAAACTGTCCAAACAACACTTATGATTGAGCAACCAACGACACATCTAGCTAACGTTCCACCCCTGAAGTCACTTGGAGAAGTACCAGCTTCTCCCCCACTTATCTCATTCATAACCCTGAAGACACAGGATTAGAAAAACCCGGAGAGTTAAGGAACAAACATCATAGACATGCTACACAGACTCACCCACGTGACCTTACCAATCTCTTGTCCAACAAATCGTAACCAAATCCAAACACTTAGCACCCACAAAAGTGAAATAAAAGATAAGTTGTTCCCGCATCCATAATAACCACTAAAGACGTATAAACAACAAAACATATACCTTCCATCAAACCATCTGCATTAGTAGACTGAGATCCCGCCAATGCAAATACTTTTCCTCTCAGTTGAGCTTGCCTCGGTTTCGTGCACGTCGTACTAATATGACCAGCTTCCCCACAATTGTAACACTTAGTCACATTCCTCCTACAAGTAGCAGCTACATGACCTCTCATACCACAATTAGAGCACTGATCAGTCTGATTCATATTCCTCTTGCATTCTGACCTACGATGTCCCATACCACCACAATTAAAACATTTCACAGAAGAATTCATTCCTTCACCACTCTGCTTCCTATCAAAAGTTGCCTCCTGTTTTCCTTTATCAGTAGGAGTCGCATAAGGCCTACCCCTGAACTGCCCCTTGTCTTTCTTATCACTTATATTCTTGTAATACTTAATCCGTGCTTTAGTATCTTCATCCAAAATCCTACTTTTGTTCACCAGCACAGTAAACTGTCTTATCTCCTGATAACCGATACCTTGCTTGATTTCTGGCCTCAAGCCATTCACAAATTTCAGACACTTAGACCTCTCCGAACCAGCCGTATTATAATTGGGACAAAACTTCACCAGTTCTTCAAACTTAGCAGCATAATCCGCAACAGAGGAATTATCCTGCTTCAGTTCAAGAAATTCAATTTCCTTCTTACCTCTTTCATCTTCCGGAAAATACTTCTCCAGAAAAGCCTCTTTGAAAACCGCCCAAGTAACCACTATACCATCCTCTTCAAACCTCTGAGAAGTATTAGCCCACCAGTCTTCAGCTTCCTTTTTTAACACATGAGTACCAAACTGTATCTTCTGATCTTCGGAGCACCGAATGAAACGAAAGATCTTTTCTATCTCCTTTAGCCAAATTTGTGATCCCTCTGGATCATGAGTACCTGCGAAACTTGGTGGATTGTTTTTCTGAAACTTGTCCATACTACGGGATTCCTCGTCCGCCGCAGCATTAGGTAAATTATTCATCGCTTGCGCCATAGCTTGCATGGCCGCAGTCATAGCAGCAGCACCTCTTCCAGCCATAATCTAAACATTCCCAATGATAGCAATTATGGTTAAACAGCAACTCCACATAACACAACAGTCACAACGACACAAAGACACGGTCAGACAGACCAAACAGACACGACAGACTCAACACTGGCTCTGATACCACTTAATGTAACACCCCCCTTTTATACCCCGTACAAAAACGGAATGAAATAATCTCATAAAAAAAAAACATCAGAGCAAAGATTAAATCACACAGATATAAACAGGGATGTCACATCAAATGTGAACTAAAAACAACCTGCTCAAAAGATATGCAACAACTGGATAGTTTTATAAACAATGGAACTTCGTTCCCAAAATATCAGTATTCGGATACAGAATTAAAGCGGAACATCCATAACTGATGTCATCACAAAAGATAAGTATGTCATATACATGTTCATACAAAGCCACTAGATACAGGCCAAAAGAAACATCTACACTCGAACCCCGACTACCCGTGTTACATATCAGAGCCGACGGAACGACAAAAAGACGAAGACACTAATCTTCGCAAAAGACTCCAGCATCTAATCTGCAATGCCTCATAGAGCATTATAAAACAGCAGAAGGGTGAGAAACAGGATTAATATATAATTGCATAACATTATAAGACAATTAGCAAAACATGTATAATATTTCTCACCACACCAAATATCAAACTTGAAAATAACTACAGACATATTCAAGCAATTATTCATACACCAAGCACATAAACATAAACAACAGTACCACACATCTACACAAAGCACAACAATGTCATCATCCGAATTCAACACATAACAATTCACTTCCTATGACCAAACACCATTCGTATGCAATTCAATCACATATCCTAAACATATTCAAATGCATTTATCTCACGCACATATCAGTTCATCATATACATAAAAATGTAATTAAGCATATAATCATGCATATTCCATTAATTCCATAATTCCACAAAGCATACTTTTCCATATTCATTCATCAATGCAAATATACAAAAGATGATCAATGCATACCATAGAGACCGACTAACGACTCTATATAGATGCAAATGCGGTACCGACTCAATTGGTGATACATTAGTCCCCTAGGAACTCTTGGAATTCATCGCTTGTTACATAGAGTAACTCCCCGTCGGGCTAACGATGTTCCCCGTCGCTTCTACTTATAAATAAGCACACGACGTTTATGGATTGCTTCCACCTATATGGATCAGGCACACAATCCGATCGCTTCCACTTATAAACAAGCACACGAACAGTTGTAACGTCGCTATCGTCCCATAGTGTGTAAGGCACACGAACGTACAACGGATTCATATAGAATCCTAATAGCAAGAGCGCATGTTATTATGCTTGACACATGCACGACTCATGCTAAATAAATGTTCATGCATATATAATAATCATGCATATCAATCACAAACAAAGTGATATATAACAATGCCAAACGGCCACAAACCATCAACAAAGTATTCCACAACAACCAATTATCATCAAAGAATCATCACACAAGTCATACAATCACTTACCAAAGCATAACCCACAATATTGAAAAATAACACAAAAGTCCATAATTCGTTTTCTCGGAAAAGTCGGCCAAAAATAATATTTTTCATCATCACTAAAAAGTACTCCTAAAGACCTTCGATTCGATATAAAGAACTCTTAAATCCGATAAACGACGAATACGTTACGAATATTTCAAAATAACGCAAAACATAAACCGGACGCCCGACACTACGAAACGGTTCGTAAAAAATGTACCGATTGGGAAGGATTCAGACCCCAAACATATTTTTCTAAGAAAGAACATCTCGTTAGCTTCCCAACGCTTCGAACGGGGATCAAAACCGACTTACGGTTCAAGAGATATGAATTTCCGAAGTTTCCCCGACAAACCAGAATTTCTGCTTCAGCACAGTAGGTATCGATACATAGGCTTTATGTATCGATACATAAAGACCTCATGTATCGATCCCTAACTCGCATGTATCGATCCCTGCTGTAGTAAAAATTCCATTTTTCCCAATTTTCACAGTAGGGATCGATCCCTGGGATTATGTATCGATCCCTAACCCTGTTTTTCGCAAAAAACCAGATTTTTCAAATTACAACTTTGCTGTCCTTTTCCCGAATCCCCGAAAACTCGACTAAATCGAACATTTTCACCGAAACAAACATATACGCGCAACCACCAAATACATAAGAACAATTTAGAACACATAAACGAAATTTCTACGACGTTCGATTTTTCGATTAAATTTCAACCTTTCAAAAACCAGAATTTTTAAACTTCACCAAATCGCATAAAAAGCACGACATACGACGACCTAACCTTCCTCGATACAACTACGTAATTTATTTCGAATTCTAACCGTGAAAACATCGTTTTCTATCAATTTCCTATAATTCGACCTAAACGGAAACAACAACAGAACCATACCGAAACCTAACCGAAACATAACCAAACTTAATGAAACTTCAAACAGCAGCTCACATACATATAATCAACCAACACATGTATTTATACAACTTTCCGACCGTAGAAACATCGGTTTCTATCGATTTCGTCCAATACGGCATAAACGGAAACATATGGAAAACCAATCCAAAACATCCACACAAAACATATATAATCATACACAATGATATAATAACCGAGTTTCGCACCCTTACCCGATTTAATCGTGTTCTAGAAAGTCGGGAGATTGGTTTCTTCCTTCACAAGTTTTCCTCTCTTTTCTTCTTTCTCTTCCCTTTTCTTCTTCTCTCTTTTTCTTCTCAAAATTCTGTTTTTCTCTCTTTCTCACCTCTAACTTTCTATTTTAATAACACAAATATCTAACCCCACAAAAGTACCAAAATACCCCTACACTCAAATATCTCGCAAACGCTCTCAAAACGCGATAAAACATAATCACGATGAAAAATAATATATTCTCCAATAAAAGTCAAGAATAAAATAATATAATAATAAAATAATCAAATAGACTCGATTAAATAAAACTGACAAAACTGGGGCGTTACAGTAGACACTCGTTCGTGGTCTTTCAACACTCGTCTGTGTTTGTTTCAGGTTAATCAATACTCGTTCGTATTGATCCTAGAACGTGTAGACACTCGTCTGTGGTCTTTCAACACTCGTCCGAGTTTGTTTCAGGTTAATCAATACTCGTTCGTATTGATTCTAGAACGTGTAGACACTCGTTCATGGTCTTTCAACACTCGTCTGTGTTTATTTCAGGTTAATCAATACTCGTTCGTATTGATCCTAGAACGTGTAGACACTCGTTCATGGTCTTTCAACACTCGTCCGTGTTTATTTCAGGTTAATCAATACTCGTTCGTATTGATCCCAGAACGTGTAGACACTCGTTCGTGGTCTTTCAACACTTGTCTGTGTTTGTTTTAGGTTAATCAATACTCGTTCGTATTGATCCTAGAATGTGTAGACACTCGTCTGTGGTCTTTCAACACTCGTCCGTGTTTGTTTCAGGTTAATCAATACTCGTTCGTATTGATCCTAGAACGTGTAGACACTCGTTCATGGTCTTTCAACACTCGTCCGTGTTTATTTCAGGTTAATCAATACTCGTTCTTATTGATCCCAGAACGTGTAGACACACGTTCGTGGTCTTTCAACACTTGTCTGTGTTTGTTTTAGGTTAATCAATACTCGTTCGTATTGATCCTAGAATGTGTAGACACTCGTCTGTGGTCTTTCAACACTCGTCCGTGTTTGTTTCAGGTTAATCAATACTCGTTCGTATTGATTCTAGAACGTGTAGACACTCGTTCATGGTCTTTCAACACTCGTCCGTGTTTATTTCAGGTTAATCAATACTCGTTCGTATTGATCCCAGAACGTGTAGATGTAACACCCCCCTTTTATACCCCGTACAAAAACGGAATGAAATAATCTCATAAAAAAAAAACATCAGAGCAAAGATTAAATCACACAGATATAAACAGAGATGTCACATCAAATGTGAACTAAAAACAACCTGCTCAAAAGATATGCAACAACTGGATAGTTTTATAAACAATGGAACTTCGTTCCCAAAATATCAGTATTCGGATACAGAATTAAAGCGGAACATCCATAACTGATGTCATCACAAAAGATAAGTATGTCATATACATGTTCATACAAAGCCACTAGATACAGGCCAAAAGAAACATCTACACTCGAACCCCGACTACCCGTGTTACATATCAGAGCCGACGGAACGACAAAAAGACGAAGACACTAATCTTCGTAAAAGACTCCAGCATCTAATCTGCAATGCCTCATAGAGCATTATAAAACAGCAGAAGGGTGAGAAACAGGATTAATATATAATTGCATAACATTATAAGACAATTAGCAAAACATGTATAATATTTCTCACCACACCAAATATCAAACTTGAAAATAACTACAGACATATTCAAGCAATTATTCATACACCAAGCACATAAACATAAACAACAGTACCACACATCTACACAAAGCACAACAATGTCATCATCCGAATTCAACACATAACAATTCACTTCCTATGACCAAACACCATTCGTATGCAATTCAATCACATATCCTAAACATATTCAAATGCATTTATCTCACGCACATATCAGTTCATCATATACATAAAAATGTAATTAAGCATATAATCATGCATATTCCATTAATTCCATAATTCCACAAAGCATACTTTTCCATATTCATTCATCAATGCAAATATACAAAAGATGATCAATGCATACCATAGAGACCGACTAACGACTCTATATAGATGCAAATGCGGTACCGACTCAATTGGTGATACATTAGTCCCCTAGAAACTCTTAGAATTCATCGCTTGTTACATAGAGTAACTCCCCGTCGGGCTAACGATGTTCCCCGTCGCTTCTACTTATAAATAAGCACACGACGTTTATGGATTGCTTCCACCTATATGGATCAGGCACACAATCCGATCGCTTCCACTTATAAACAAGCACACGAACAGTTGTAACGTCGCTATCGTCCCATAGTGTGTAAGGCACACGAACGTACAACGGATTCATATAGAATCCTAATAGCAAGAGCGCATGTTATTATGCTTGACACATGCACGACTCATGCTAAATAAATGTTCATGCATATATAATAATCATGCATATCAATCACAAACAAAGTGATATATAACAATGCCAAACGGCCACAAACCATCAACAAAGTATTCCACAACAACCAATTATCATCAAAGAATCATCACACAAGTCATACAATCACTTACCAAAGCATAACCCACAATATTGAAAAATAACACAAAAGTCCATAATTCGTTTTCCTCGGAAAAGTCGGCCAAAAATAATATTTTTCATCATCACTAAAAAGTACTCCTAAAGACCTTCGATTCGATATAAAGAACTCTTAAATCCGATAAACGACGAATACGTTACGAATATTTCAAAATAACGCAAAACATAAACCGGACGCCCGACACTACGAAACGGTTCGTAAAAACTGTACCGATTGGGAAGGATTCAGACCCCAAACATATTTTTCTAAGAAAGAACATCTCGTTAGCTTCCCAACGCTTCGAACGGGGATCAAAACCGACTTACGGTTCAAGAGATATGAATTTCTGAAGTTTCCCCGACAAACCAGAATTTCTGCTTCAGCACAGTAGGTATCGATACATAGGCTTTATGTATCGATACATAAAGACCTCATGTATCGATCCCTAACTCGCATGTATCGATCCCTGCTGTAGTAAAAATTCCATTTTTCCCAATTTTCACAGTAGGGACCGATCCCTGGGATTATGTATCGATCCCTAACCCTGTTTTTCGCAAAAAACCAGATTTTTCAAATTACAACTTTGCTGTCCTTTTCCCGAATCCCCGAAAACTCGACTAAATCGAACATTTTCACCGAAACAAACATATACGCGCAACCACCAAATACATAAGAACAATTTAGAACACATAAACGAAATTTCTACGACGTTCGATTTTTCGATTAAATTTCAACCTTTCAAAAACCAGAATTTTTAAACTTCACCAAATCGCATAAAAAGCACGACATACGACGACCTAACCTTCCTCGATACAACTACGTAATTTATTTCGAATTCTAACCGTGAAAACATCATTTTCTATCAATTTCCTATAATTCGACCTAAACGGAAACAACAACGGAACCATACCGAAACCTAACCGAAACATAACCAAACTTAATGAAACTTCAAACAGCAGCTCACATACATATAACCAACCAACACATGTATTTATACAACTTTCCGACCGTAGAAACATCGGTTTCTATCGATTTCGTCCAATACGGCATAAACGGAAACATATGGAAAACCAATCCAAAACATCCACACAAAACATATATAATCATACACAATGATATAATAACCGAGTTTCGCACCCTTACCCGATTTAATCGTGTTCTAGAAAGTCGGGAGATTGGTTTCTTCCTTCACAAGTTTTCCTCTCTTTTCTTCTTTCTCTTCCCTTTTCTTCTTCTCTCTTTTTCTTCTCAAAATTATGTTTTTCTCTCTTTCTCACCTCTAACTTTCTATTTTAATAACACAAATATCTAACCCCACAAAAGTACCAAAATACCCCTACACTCAAATATCTCGCAAACGCTCTCAAAACGCGATAAAACATAATCACGATGAAAAATAATATATTCTCCAATAAAAGTCAAGAATAAAATAATATAATAATAAAATAATCAAATAGACTCGATTAAATAAAATTGACAAAACTGGGGCGTTACAACTCTCCCCCACTTGGAAATTTTCGTCCTCGAAAATATGCCAAGTACTGACAACCCCCAAAGACGACTCACATAACCGACCAACTAACCAACAAAAGACACACCTCGAGCAACACAACAACGACTCAGCACACAAACAGCAACAACAACAAGACAAAGACGACAACAACGACCACGACAAGATGCAATGCCCATACAATGCACTTGACGACCAACACACAACTCAAAGAATAACCAGAACATCCAGTTCCATCCTCAGTTATACGAATCTGTACCAAAACTGTCCAAACAACACTTATGATTGAGCAACCAACGACACATCTAGCTAACGTTCCACCCCTGAAGTCACTTGGAGAAGTACCAGCTTCTCCCCCACTTATCTCATTCATAACCCTGAAGACACAGGATTAGAAAAACCCGGAGAGTTAAGGAACAAACATCATAGACATGCTACACAGACTCACCCACGTGACCTTACCAATCTCTTGTCCAACAAATCGTAACCAAATCCAAACACTTAGCACCCACAAAAGTGAAATAAAAGATAAGTTGTTCCCGCATCCATAATAACCACTAAAGACGTATAAACAACAAAACATATACCTTCCATCAAACCATCTGCATTAGTAGACTGAGATCCCGCCAATGCAAATACTTTTCCTCTCAGTTGAGCTTGCCTCGGTTTCGTGCACGTCGTACTAATATGACCAGCTTCCCCACAATTGTAACACTTAGTC
This sequence comes from Lathyrus tuberosus, assembly GCA_022829125.1. NCBI lineage: Eukaryota > Viridiplantae > Streptophyta > Magnoliopsida > Fabales > Fabaceae > Lathyrus > Lathyrus tuberosus. The sequence continues at coordinate 892,236 of JALAZF010000743.1, read as the reverse complement.
ACATTCCTCCTACAAGTAGCAGCTACATGACCTCTCATACCACAATTAGAGCACTGATCAGTCTGATTCATATTCCTCTTGCATTCTGACCTACGATGTCCCATACCACCACAATTAAAACATTTCACAGAAGAATTCATTCCTTCACCACTCTGCTTCCTATCAAAAGTTGCCTCCTGTTTTCCTTTATCAGTAGGAGTCGCATAAGGCCTACCCCTGAACTGCCCCTTGTCTTTCTTATCACTTATATTCTTGTAATACTTAATCCGTGCTTTAGTATCTTCATCCAAAATCCTACTTTTGTTCACCAGCACAGTAAACTGTCTTATCTCCTGATAACCGATACCTTGCTTGATTTCTGGCCTCAAGCCATTCACAAATTTCAGACACTTAGACCTCTCCGAACCAGCCGTATTATAATTGGGACAAAACTTCACCAGTTCTTCAAACTTAGCAGCATAATCCGCAACAGAGGAATTATCCTGCTTCAGTTCAAGAAATTCAATTTCCTTCTTACCTCTTTCATCTTCCGGAAAATACTTCTCCAGAAAAGCCTCTTTGAAAACCGCCCAAGTAACCACTATACCATCCTCTTCAAACCTCTGAGAAGTATTAGCCCACCAGTCTTCAGCTTCCTTTTTTAACACATGAGTACCAAACTGTATCTTCTGATCTTCGGAGCACCGAATGAAACGAAAGATCTTTTCTATCTCCTTTAGCCAAATTTGTGATCCCTCTGGATCATGAGTACCTGCGAAACTTGGTGGATTGTTTTTCTGAAACTTGTCCATACTACGGGATTCCTCGTCCGCCGCAGCATTAGGTAAATTATTCATCGCTTGCGCCATAGCTTGCATGGCCGCAGTCATAGCAGCAGCACCTCTTCCAGCCATAATCTAAACATTCCCAATGATAGCAATTATGGTTAAACAGCAACTCCACATAACACAACAGTCACAACGACACAAAGACACGGTCAGACAGACCAAACAGACACGACAGACTCAACACTGGCTCTGATACCACTTAATGTAACACCCCCCTTTTATACCCCGTACAAAAACGGAATGAAATAATCTCATAAAAAAAAAAACATCAGAGCAAAGATTAAATCACACAGATATAAACAGGGATGTCACATCAAATGTGAACTAAAAACAACCTGCTCAAAAGATATGCAACAACTGGATAGTTTTATAAACAATGGAACTTCGTTCCCAAAATATCAGTATTCGGATACAGAATTAAAGCGGAACATCCATAACTGATGTCATCACAAAAGATAAGTATGTCATATACATGTTCATACAAAGCCACTAGATACAGGCCAAAAGAAACATCTACACTCGAACCCCGACTACCCGTGTTACATATCAGAGCCGACGGAACGACAAAAAGACGAAGACACTAATCTTCGCAAAAGACTCCAGCATCTAATCTGCAATGCCTCATAGAGCATTATAAAACAGCAGAAGGGTGAGAAACAGGATTAATATATAATTGCATAACATTATAAGACAATTAGCAAAACATGTATAATATTTCTCACCACACCAAATATCAAACTTGAAAATAACTACAGACATATTCAAGCAATTATTCATACACCAAGCACATAAACATAAACAACAGTACCACACATCTACACAAAGCACAACAATGTCATCATCCGAATTCAACACATAACAATTCACTTCCTATGACCAAACACCATTCGTATGCAATTCAATCACATATCCTAAACATATTCAAATGCATTTATCTCACGCACATATCAGTTCATCATATACATAAAAATGTAATTAAGCATATAATCATGCATATTCCATTAATTCCATAATTCCACAAAGCATACTTTTCCATATTCATTCATCAATGCAAATATACAAAAGATGATCAATGCATACCATAGAGACCGACTAACGACTCTATATAGATGCAAATGCGGTACCGACTCAATTGGTGATACATTAGTCCCCTAGGAACTCTTGGAATTCATCGCTTGTTACATAGAGTAACTCCCCGTCGGGCTAACGATGTTCCCCGTCGCTTCTACTTATAAATAAGCACACGACGTTTATGGATTGCTTCCACCTATATGGATCAGGCACACAATCCGATCGCTTCCACTTATAAACAAGCACACGAACAGTTGTAACGTCGCTATCGTCCCATAGTGTGTAAGGCACACGAACGTACAACGGATTCATATAGAATCCTAATAGCAAGAGCGCATGTTATTATGCTTGACACATGCACGACTCATGCTAAATAAATGTTCATGCATATATAATAATCATGCATATCAATCACAAACAAAGTGATATATAACAATGCCAAACGGCCACAAACCATCAACAAAGTATTCCACAACAACCAATTATCATCAAAGAATCATCACACAAGTCATACAATCACTTACCAAAGCATAACCCACAATATTGAAAAATAACACAAAAGTCCATAATTCGTTTTCTCGGAAAAGTCGGCCAAAAATAATATTTTTCATCATCACTAAAAAGTACTCCTAAAGACCTTCGATTCGATATAAAGAACTCTTAAATCCGATAAACGACGAATACGTTACGAATATTTCAAAATAACGCAAAACATAAACCGGACGCCCGACACTACGAAACGGTTCGTAAAAAATGTACCGATTGGGAAGGATTCAGACCCCAAACATATTTTTCTAAGAAAGAACATCTCGTTAGCTTCCCAACGCTTCGAACGGGGATCAAAACCGACTTACGGTTCAAGAGATATGAATTTCCGAAGTTTCCCCGACAAACCAGAATTTCTGCTTCAGCACAGTAGGTATCGATACATAGGCTTTATGTATCGATACATAAAGACCTCATGTATCGATCCCTAACTCGCATGTATCGATCCCTGCTGTAGTAAAAATTCCATTTTTCCCAATTTTCACAGTAGGGATCGATCCCTGGGATTATGTATCGATCCCTAACCCTGTTTTTCGCAAAAAACCAGATTTTTCAAATTACAACTTTGCTGTCCTTTTCCCGAATCCCCGAAAACTCGACTAAATCGAACATTTTCACCGAAACAAACATATACGCGCAACCACCAAATACATAAGAACAATTTAGAACACATAAACGAAATTTCTACGACGTTCGATTTTTCGATTAAATTTCAACCTTTCAAAAACCAGAATTTTTAAACTTCACCAAATCGCATAAAAAGCACGACATACGACGACCTAACCTTCCTCGATACAACTACGTAATTTATTTCGAATTCTAACCGTGAAAACATCGTTTTCTATCAATTTCCTATAATTCGACCTAAACGGAAACAACAACAGAACCATACCGAAACCTAACCGAAACATAACCAAACTTAATGAAACTTCAAACAGCAGCTCACATACATATAATCAACCAACACATGTATTTATACAACTTTCCGACCGTAGAAACATCGGTTTCTATCGATTTCGTCCAATACGGCATAAACGGAAACATATGGAAAACCAATCCAAAACATCCACACAAAACATATATAATCATACACAATGATATAATAACCGAGTTTCGCACCCTTACCCGATTTAATCGTGTTCTAGAAAGTCGGGAGATTGGTTTCTTCCTTCACAAGTTTTCCTCTCTTTTCTTCTTTCTCTTCCCTTTTCTTCTTCTCTCTTTTTCTTCTCAAAATTCTGTTTTTCTCTCTTTCTCACCTCTAACTTTCTATTTTAATAACACAAATATCTAACCCCACAAAAGTACCAAAATACCCCTACACTCAAATATCTCGCAAACGCTCTCAAAACGCGATAAAACATAATCACGATGAAAAATAATATATTCTCCAATAAAAGTCAAGAATAAAATAATATAATAATAAAATAATCAAATAGACTCGATTAAATAAAACTGACAAAACTGGGGCGTTACAGTAGACACTCGTTCGTGGTCTTTCAACACTCGTCTGTGTTTGTTTCAGGTTAATCAATACTCGTTCGTATTGATCCTAGAACGTGTAGACACTCGTCTGTGGTCTTTCAACACTCGTCCGAGTTTGTTTCAGGTTAATCAATACTCGTTCGTATTGATTCTAGAACGTGTAGACACTCGTTCATGGTCTTTCAACACTCGTCTGTGTTTATTTCAGGTTAATCAATACTCGTTCGTATTGATCCTAGAACGTGTAGACACTCGTTCATGGTCTTTCAACACTCGTCCGTGTTTATTTCAGGTTAATCAATACTCGTTCGTATTGATCCCAGAACGTGTAGACACTCGTTCGTGGTCTTTCAACACTTGTCTGTGTTTGTTTTAGGTTAATCAATACTCGTTCGTATTGATCCTAGAATGTGTAGACACTCGTCTGTGGTCTTTCAACACTCGTCCGTGTTTGTTTCAGGTTAATCAATACTCGTTCGTATTGATCCTAGAACGTGTAGACACTCGTTCATGGTCTTTCAACACTCGTCTGTGTTTATTTCAGGTTAATCAATACTCGTTCGTATTGATCCTAGAACGTGTAGACACTCGTTCATGGTCTTTCAACACTCGTCCGTGTTTATTTCAGGTTAATCAATACTCGTTCGTATTGATCCCAGAACGTGTAGACACTCGTTCGTGGTCTTTCAACACTTGTCTGTGTTTGTTTTAGGTTAATCAATACTCGTTCGTATTGATCCTAGAATGTGTAGACACTCGTCTGTGGTCTTTCAACACTCGTCCGTGTTTGTTTCAGGTTAATCAATACTCGTTCGTATTGATTCTAGAACGTGTAGACACTCGTTCATGGTCTTTCAACACTCGTCCGTGTTTATTTCAGGTTAATCAATACTCGTTCGTATTGATCCCAGAACGTGTAGACACTCGTTCGTGGTCTTTCAACACTCGTCTGTGTTTGTTTCAGGTTAATCAATACTCGTTCGTATTGATCCTAGAACGTGTAGACACTCGTCTGTGGTCTTTCAACACTCGTCCGAGTTTGTTTCAGGTTAATCAATACTCGTTCGTATTGATTCTAGATCGTGTAGACACTCGTTCATGGTCTTTCAACACTCGTCTGTGTTTATTTCAGGTTAATCAATACTCGTTCGTATTGATCCTAGAACGTGTAGACACTCGTTCATGGTCTTTCAACACTCGTCCGTGTTTATTTCAGGTTAATCAATACTCGTTCGTATTGATCCCAAAACGTGTAGACACTCGTTCGTGGTCTTTCAACACTTGTCTGTGTTTGTTTTAGGTTAATCAATACTCGTTCGTATTGATCCTAGAATGTGTAGACACTCGTCTGTGGTCTTTCAACACTCGTCCGTGTTTGTTTCAGGTTATTCAATACTCGTTCGTATTGATTCTAGAACGTGTAGACACTCGTTCATGGTCTTTCAACACTCGTCCGTGTTTATTTCAGGTTAATCAATACTCGTTCGTATTGATCCTAGAACGTGTAGACACTCGCTTGTTGTCTTTCAACACTCCTCCGTGTTTGTTTCAGGTTAATCAATAATCGTTCATATTGATCCTAGAATGTGTATACACTCGTCCGTGGTATTTCAACACTCGTCCGTGTTTGTTTCAGGTTAATCAATACTCGTTCGTATTGATGCTAGAACGTGTAGACACTCGTTCATGGTCTTTCAACACTCGTCTGTGTTTATTTCAGGTTAATCAATACTCGTTCGTATTGATCCTAGAACGTGTAGACACTCGTTCATGGTCTTTCAACACTCGTCCGTGTTTATTTCAGGTTAATCAATACTCGTTCGTATTGATCCCAGAATGTGTAGACACTCGTTCGTGGTCTTTCAACACTCGTCTGTGTTTGTTTTAGGTTAATCAATACTCGTTCGTATTGATCCTAGAATGTGTAGACACTCGTCTGTGGTCTTTCAACACTCGTCCATGTTTGTTTCAGGTTAATCAATAATCGTTCGTATTGATCCTAGAATGTGTATACACTCGTCTGTGGTCTTCCAACACTAGTCCGTGTTTGTTTCAAGTTAATCAATACTCGTTCGTATTGATCCTAGACCGTGTAGACACTCGTCTGTGGTCTTTCAACACTCGTCCGTGTTTATTTCAGGTTAATCAATACTCGTTCGTATTGATCCCAGAACGTGTAGACACTCGTTCGTGGTCTTTCAACACTCGTCTGTGTTTGTTTCAGGTTAATCAATACTCGTTCGTATTGATCCTAGAATGTGTAGACACTCGTTCATGGTCTTTCAACACTCGTCCGTGTTTATTTCAGGTTAATCAATACTCGTTCGTATTGATCCCAGAACGTGTAGACACACGTTCGTGGTCTTTCAACACTTGTCTGTGTTTGTTTTAGGTTAATCAATACTCGTTCGTATTGATCCTAGAATGTGTAGACACTCGTCTGTGGTCTTTCAACACTCGTCCGTGTTTGTTTCAGGTTAATCAATACTCATTCGTATTGATTCTAGAAAGTGTAGACACTCGTTCATGGTCTTCCAACACTCGTCCGTGTTTATTTCAGGTTAATCAATTCTCGTTCGTATTGATCCCAGAACGTGTAGACACTCGTTCGTGGTCTTTCAACACTCGTCTGTGTTTGTTTCAGGTTAATCAATACTCGTTCGTATTGATCCTAGAACGTGTAGACACTCGTCTGTGGTCTTTCAACACTCGTCCGAGTTTGTTTCAGGTTAATCAATACTCGTTCGTATTGATTCTAGAACGTGTAGACACTCGTTCATGGTCTTTCAACACTCGTCTGTGTTTATTTCAGGTTAATCAATACTCGTTCGTATTGATCCTAGAACGTGTAGACACTCGTTCATGGTCTTTCAACACTCGTCCGTGTTTATTTCAGGTTAATCAATACTCGTTCGTATTGATCCCAGAACGTGTAGACACTCGTTCGTGGTCTTTCAACACTTGTCTGTGTTTGTTTTAGGTTAATCAATACTCGTTCGTATTGATCCTAGAATGTGTAGACACTCGTCTGTGGTCTTTCAACACTCGTCCGTGTTTGTTTCAGGTTAATCAATACTCGTTCGTATTGATCCTAGAACGTGTAGACACTCGTTCATGGTCTTTCAACACTCGTCTGTGTTTATTTCAGGTTAATCAATACTCGTTCGTATTGATCCTAGAACGTGTAGACACTCGTTCATGGTCTTTCAACACTCGTCCGTGTTTATTTCAGGTTAATCAATACTCGTTCGTATTGATCCCAGAACGTGTAGACACTCGTTCGTGGTCTTTCAACACTTGTCTGTGTTTGTTTTAGGTTAATCAATACTCGTTCGTATTGATCCTAGAATGTGTAGACACTCGTCTGTGGTCTTTCAACACTCGTCCGTGTTTGTTTCAGGTTAATCAATACTCGTTCGTATTGATTCTAGAACGTGTAGACACTCGTTCATGGTCTTTCAACACTCGTCCGTGTTTATTTCAGGTTAATCAATACTCGTTCGTATTGATCCCAGAACGTGTAGACACTCGTTCGTGGTCTTTCAACACTCGTCTGTGTTTGTTTCAGGTTAATCAATACTCGTTCGTATTGATCCTAGAACGTGTAGACACTCGTCTGTGGTCTTTCAACACTCGTCCGAGTTTGTTTCAGGTTAATCAATACTCGTTCGTATTGATTCTAGAACGTGTAGACACTCGTTCATGGTCTTTCAACACTCGTCTGTGTTTATTTCAGGTTAATCAATACTCGTTCGTATTGATCCTAGAACGTGTAGACACTCGTTCATGGTCTTTCAACACTCGTCCGTGTTTATTTCAGGTTAATCAATACTCGTTCGTATTGATCCCAGAACGTGTAGACACTCGTTCGTGGTCTTTCAACACTTGTCTGTGTTTGTTTTAGGTTAATCAATACTCGTTTGTATTGATCCTAGAATGTGTAGACACTCGTCTGTGGTCTTTCAACACTCGTCCGTGTTTGTTTCAGGTTAATCAATACTCGATCGTATTGATTCTAGAACGTGTAGACACTCGTTCATGGTCTTTCAACACTCGTCCGTGTTTATTTCAGGTTAATCAATACTCGTTCGTATTGATCCTAGAACGTGTAGACACTCGCTTGTTGTCTTTCAACACTCCTCCGTGTTTGTTTCAGGTTAATCAATAATCGTTCATATTGATCCTAGAATGTGTATACACTCGTCCGTGGTATTTCAACACTCGTCCGTGTTTGTTTCAGGTTAATCAATACTCGTTCGTATTGATGCTAGAACGTGTAGACACTCGTTCGTGGTCTTTCAACACTCGTCCGTGTTTGTTTCAGGTTAATCAATACTCATTCGTATTGATCCTAGAACGTGTAGACACTCGTTCATGGTCTTTCAACACTCGTCCGTGTTTATTTCAGGTTAATCAATACTCGTTCGTATTGATCCCAGAACGTGTAGACACTCGTTCGTGGTCTTTCAACACTTGTCTGTGTTTGTTTTAGGTTAATTAATACTCGTTTGTATTGATCCTAGAATGTGTAGACACTCGTCTGTGGTCTTTCAACACTCGTCCGTGTTTGTTTTAGGTTAATCAATACTCGTTCGTATTGATCCTAGAATGTGTAGACACTCGTCTGTGGTCTTTCAACACTCGTCCATGTTTGTTTCAGGTTAATCAATAATCGTTCGTATTGATCCTAGAATGTGTATACACTCGTCTGTGGTCTTCCAACACTAGTCCGTGTTTGTTTCAAGTTAATCAATACTCGTTCGTATTGATCCTAGACCGTGTAGACACTCGTCTGTGGTCTTTCAACACTCGTCCGTGTTTATTTCAGGTTAATCAATACTCGTTCGTATTGATCCCAGAACGTGTAGACACTCGTTCGTGGTCTTTCAACACTCGTATGTGTTTGTTTTAGGTTAATCAATACTCGTTCGTATTGATCCTAGAACGTGTAGACACTCGTTCATGGTCTTTCAACACTCGTCCGTGTTTATTTCAGGTTAATTAATACTCGTTCGTATTGATCCCAGAACGTGTAGACACACGTTCGTGGTCTTTCAACACTTGTCTGTGTTTGTTTTAGGTTAATCAATACTCGTTCGTAATGATCCTAGAATGTGTAGACACTCGTCTGTGGTCTTTCAACACTCGTCCGTGTTTGTTTCAGGTTAATCAATACTCGTTCGTATTGATTCTAGAACGTGTAGACACTCGTTCATGGTCTTTCAACACTCGTCCGTGTTTATTTCAGGTTAATCAATACTCGTTCGTATTGATCCCAGAACGTGTAGACACTCGTTCGTGGTCTTTCAACACTCGTCTGTGTTTGTTTCAGGTTAATCAATACTCGTTCGTATTGATCCTAGAACGTGTAGACACTCGTCTGTGGTCTTTCAACACTCGTCCGAGTTTGTTTCAGGTTAATCAATACTCGTTCGTATTGATTCTAGAACGTGTAGACACTCGTTCATGGTCTTTCAACACTCGTCTGTGTTTATTTCAGGTTAATCAATACTCGTTCGTATTGATCCTAGAACGTGTAGACACTCGTTCATGGTCTTTCAACACTCGTCCGTGTTTATTTCAGGTTAATCAATACTCGTTCGTATTGATCCCAGAACGTGTAGACACTCGTTCGTGGTCTTTCAACACTTGTCTGTGTTTGTTTTAGGTTAATCAATACTCGTTCGTATTGATCCTAGAATGTGTAGACACTCGTCTGTGGTCTTTCAACACTCGTCCGTGTTTGTTTCAGGTTAATCAATACTCGTTCGTGTTGATCCTAGAACGTGTAGACACTCGTTCATGGTCTTTCAACACTCGTCTGTGTTTATTTCAGGTTAATCAATACTCGTTCGTATTGATCCTAGAACGTGTAGACACTCGTTCATGGTCTTTCAACACTCGTCCGTGTTTATTTCAGGTTAATCAATACTCGTTCGTATTGATCCCAGAACGTGTAGACACTCGTTCGTGGTCTTTCAACACTTGTCTGTGTTTGTTTTAGGTTAATCAATACTCGTTCGTATTGATCCTAGAATGTGTAGACACTCGTCTGTGGTCTTTCAACACTCGTCCGTGTTTGTTTCAGGTTAATCAATACTCGTTCGTATTGATTCTAGAACGTGTAGACACTCGTTCATGGTCTTTCAACACTCGTCCGTGTTTATTTCAGGTTAATCAATACTCGTTCGTATTGATCCCAGAACGTGTAGACACTCGTTCGTGGTCTTTCAACACTCGTCTGTGTTTGTTTCAGGTTAATCAATACTCGTTCGTATTGATCCTAGAACGTGTAGACACTCGTCTGTGGTCTTTCAACACTCGTCCGAGTTTGTTTCAGGTTAATCAATACTCGTTAGTATTGATTCTAGAACGTGTAGACACTCGTTCATGGTCTTTCAACACTCGTCTGTGTTTATTTCAGGTTAATCAATACTCGTTCGTATTGATCCTAGAACGTGTAGACACTCGTTCATGGTCTTTCAACACTCGTCCGTGTTTATTTCAGGTTAATCAATACTCGTTCGTATTGATCCCAGAACGTGTAGACACTCGTTCGTGGTCTTTCAACACTTGTCTGTGTTTGTTTTAGGTTAATCAATACTCGTTCGTATTGATCCTAGAATGTGTAGACACTCGTCTGTGGTCTTTCAACACTCGTCCGTGTTTGTTTCAGGTTAATCAATACTCGATCGTATTGATTCTAGAACGTGTAGACATTCGTTCATGGTCTTTCAACACTCGTCCGTGTTTATTTCAGGTTAATCAATACTCGTTCGTATTGATCCTAGAACGTGTAGACACTCGCTTGTTGTTTTTCAACACTCCTCCGTGTTTGTTTCAGGTTAATCAATAATCGTTCATATTGATCCTAGAATGTGTATACACTCGTCCGTGGTATTTCAACACTCGTCCGTGTTTGTTTCAGGTTAATCAATACTCGTTCGTATTGATGCTAGAACGTGTAGACACTCGTTCGTGGTCTTTCAACACTCGTCCGTGTTTGTTTCAGGTTAATCAATACTCATTCGTATTGATCCGAGAACGTGTAGACACTCGTCTATGGTCTTTCAACACTCGTCCGTGTTTGTTCAGGTTAATCAATACTCGTTCGTATTGATCCTAGAACGTGTAGACACTTGTCCATGGTCTTTCAACACTTGTCCGTGTTTGTTTCAGGTTTATGAATACTCGTTCGTATTGATCCTAGAACGTGTAGACACTCGTCCGTGGTCTTTCAACACTCGTCCGTGTTTGTTTCAGGTTAATCAATACTCGTTCGTATTGACCCTAGAACGCGTAGACACTCGTCCTTGGTCTTTCTACACTCGTCCGTGTTTGTTTCAGGTTAATCAATGCTCGTTCGTATTGATCCTAGAACGTGTTGACACTCGTCCGTGGTCTTTCAACACTCGTCCGTGTTTGTTTCAGGTTAATCAATACTCACTCGTATTGATCCTAGAACGTGTAGACTCTCGTTCGTGGTCTTTCAACACTCGTCCGTGTTTGTTTCGGGATAATCAATACTCATTCGTATTGATCCCAGAACATGTAGACACTCGTTCGTGGTCTTTCAACACTCGTCCGTGTTTGTTTCAGGTTAATCAATACTCGTTTGTATTGATCCTAGAACGTGTAGACACTCGTCCGTGGTCTTTCAACACTCGTCCGTGTTTGTTTCAGGTTAATCAATACTCGTTCGTATTGATCCCAGAACGTGTAGACACACGTTCGTGGTCTTTCAACACTTGTCTGTGTTTGTTTTAGGTTAATCAATACTCGTTCGTAATGATCCTAGAATGTGTAGACACTCGTCTGTGGTCTTTCAACACTCGTCCGTGTTTGTTTCAGGTTAATCAATACTCGTTCGTATTGATTCTAGAACGTGTAGACACTCGTTCATGGTCTTTCAACACTCGTCCGTGTTTATTTCAGGTTAATCAATACTCGTTCGTATTGATCCCAGAACGTGTAGACACACGTTCGTGGTCTTTCAACACTCGTCCGTGTTTGTTTCAGGTTAATCAATACTCATTCGTATTGATCCGAGAACGTGTAGACACTCGTCTATGGTCTTTCAACACTCGTCCGTGTTTGTTCAGGTTAATCAATACTCGTTCGTATTGATCCTAGAACGTGTAGACACTTGTCCATGGTCTTTCAACACTTGTCCGTGTTTGTTTCAGGTTTATGAATACTCGTTCGTATTGATCCTAGAACGTGTAGACACTCGTCCGTGGTCTTTCAACACTCGTCCGTGTTTGTTTCAGGTTAATCAATACTCGTTCGTATTGACCCTAGAACGCGTAGACACTCGTCCTTGGTCTTTCTACACTCGTCCGTGTTTGTTTCAGGTTAATCAATGCTCGTTCGTATTGATCCTAGAACGTGTTGACACTCGTCCGTGGTCTTTCAACACTCGTCCGTGTTTGTTTCAGGTTAATCAATACTCACTCGTATTGATCCTAGAACGTGTAGACTCTCGTTCGTGGTCTTTCAACACTCGTCCGTGTTTGTTTCGGGATAATCAATACTCATTCGTATTGATCCCAGAACATGTAGACACTCGTTCGTGGTCTTTCAACACTCGTCCGTGTTTGTTTCAGGTTAATCAATACTCGTTTGTATTGATCCTAGAACGTGTAGACACTCGTCCGTGGTCTTTCAACACTCGTCCGTGTTTGTTTCAGGTTAATCAATACTCGTTCGTATTGATCCCAGAACGTGTAGACACACGTTCGTGGTCTTTCAACACTTGTCTGTGTTTGTTTTAGGTTAATCAATACTCGTTCGTAATGATCCTAGAATGTGTAGACACTCGTCTGTGGTCTTTCAACACTCGTCCGTGTTTGTTTCAGGTTAATCAATACTCGTTCGTATTGATTCTAGAACGTGTAGACACTCGTTCATGGTCTTTCAACACTCGTCCGTGTTTATTTCAGGTTAATCAATACTCGTTCGTATTGATCCCAGAACGTGTAGACACACGTTCGTGGTCTTTCAACACTTGTCTGTGTTTGTTTTAGGTTAATCAATACTCGTTCGTAATGATCCTAGAATGTGTAGACACTCGTCTGTGGTCTTTCAACACTCGTCCGTGTTTGTTTCAGGTTAATTAATACTCGTTCGTATTGATTCTAGAACGTGTAGACACTCGTTCATGGTCTTTCAACACTCGTCCGTGTTTATTTCAGGTTAATCAATACTCGTTCGTATTGATCCCAGAACGTGTAGACACTCGTTCGTGGTCTTTCAACACTCGTCTGTGTTTGTTTCAGGTTAATCAATACTCGTTCGTATTGATCCTAGAACGTGTAGACACTCGTCCGTGGTCTTTCAACACTCGTCCGTGTTTGTTTCAGGTTAATCAATACTCGTTCGTATTGATCCAAGAACTAGTAGACACTCGTTCGTGGTCTTTCAACACTCGTCTGTGTTTGTTTCAGGATAATCAATACTCGTTCGTATTGATCCTAGAACGTGTAGACACTCGTCATTGGTCTTTTAACACTTGTCTGTGTTTGTTTCAGGTTAATCAATACTCGTTTGTATTGATCCTAGAACGTGTAGACACTCGTCCGTGGTCTTTCAACACTCGTCCGTGTTTGTTTTAGGTTAATCAATACTCGTTCGTATGTATCCTAGAACGTGTAGACACTTGTCTGTGGTATTTCAACACTCGTCTGTGTTTGTTTCAGGTTAATCAATACTCGTTCGTATTGATCCTAGAACGTGTAGACACTCGTTCATGGTCTTTCAACACTCGTCCGTGTTTATTTCAGGTTAATCAATACTCGTTCGTATTGATCCCAGAAAGTGTAGACACTCGTTCGTGGTATTTCAACACTCGTCTGTGTTTGTTTTAGGTTAATCAATACTCGTTCGTATTGATCCTAGAATGTGTAGACACTCGTCTGTGGTCTTTCAACACTCGTCCGTGTTTGTTTCAGGTTAATCAATAATCGTTCGTATTGATCCTAGAATGTGTATACACTCGTCTGTGGTCTTCCAACACTAGTCCGTTTTTGTTTCAAGTTAATCAATACTCGTTCGTATTCATCCTAGACCGTGTAGACACTCGTCTGTGGTCTTTCAACACTCGTCCGTGTTTGTTCAGGTTAATCAATACTCGTTCGTATTGATCCTAGAACGTGTAGACACCCGTCCGTGGTCTTTCAACACTCGTCCGTGTTTGTTTCAGGTTGATCAATACTCGTTCGTATTGAACCTAGAACGTGTAGACACTAGTCTGTGGTCTTTCAACACTCGTCCGTGTTTGTTCAGGTTAATCAATACTCGTTCATATTGATCCTAGAACGTGTAGACACTCGTCCGTGGTCTTTCAACACTCGTCCGTCTTTGTTTCAGGTTAATCAATACTCGTTCGTATTGATCCTAGAACGTGTAGACACTCGTCCGTGGTCTTTCAACACTCGTCCGTGTTTATTTCAGGATAATCATTACTCGTTCGTATTGACCCTAGAACGCGTAGACACTCGTCCTTGGTCTTTCAACCCTCGTCCGTGTTTGTTTCAGGTTAATCAATGCTCGTTCGTATAGATCCTAGAACGTGTTGACACTCGTCCGTGGTCTTTCAACACTCGTCCGTGTTTGTTTCAGGTTAATCAATACTCACTCGTATTGATCCTAGAACGTGTAGACTCTCGTTCGTGGTATTTCAACACTCGTCCGTGTTTATTTCGGGTTAATCAATACTCATTCGTATTGATCCCAGAACATGTAGACACTCGTTCGTGGTCTTTCAACACTCGTCCGTGTTTGTTTCAGGTTAATCAATACTCGTTTGTATTAATCCTAGAACGTGTAGACACTCTTCCGTGTTTGTTTCAGGTTAATCAATACTCATTCGTATTGATCCTAGAACTAGTAGACACTCGTTCGTGGTCTTTCAACACTCGTCTGTGTTTGTTTCAGGATAATCACTACTCGTTCGTATTGATCCTAGAACGTGTAGACACTCGTCAGTGGTCTTTTAACACTTGTCTGTGTTTGTTTCAGGTTAATCAATACTCATTTGTATTGATCCTAGAACGTGTAGACACTCGTCCGTGGTCTTTCAACACTCGTCCGTGTTTGTTTTAGGTTAATCAATACTCGTTCGTATGTATCCTAGAACGTGTAGACACTTGTCTGTGGTCTTTCAACACTCGTCTGTGTTTGTTTCAGGTTAATTAATACTCGTTCGTATTGATCCTAGAACGTGTAGACACTCGTTCATGGTCTTTCAACACTCATCCGTGTTTATTTCAGGTTAATCAATACTCGTTCGTATTGATCCCAAAACGTGTAGACACTCATCCGTGGTCTTTCAACACTCGTCCGTGTTTGTTTCAGGATAATCAATACTCGTTCGTATTGACCCTAGAATGCGTAGACACTCGTCCTTTGTCTTTCAACCCTCGTCCGTGTTTGTTTCAGGTTAAATAATGCTCGTTCGTATAGATCCTAGAACGTGTTGACACTCGTCCGTGGTCTTTCAACACTCGTCCGTGTTTGTTTCAGGTTAATCAATACTCACTCGTATTGATCCTAGAACGTGTAGACTCTCGTTCGTGGTATTTCAAGACTCGTCCGTGTTTATTTCGGGTTAATCAATACTCATTCGTATTGATCCCAGAACATGTAGACACTCGTTCGTGGTCTTTCAACACTCGTCTGTGTTTGTTTCAGGATAATCAATACTCGTTCGTATTGATCCTAGAACGTGTAGACACTCGTCAGTGGTCTTTTAACACTTGTCTGTGTTTGTTTCAGGTTAATCAATACTCGTTTGTATTGATCCTAGAACGTGTAGACACTCGTCCGTGGTCTTTTAACACTCGTCCGTGTTTGTTTTAGGTTAATCAATACTCGTTCGTATGTATCCTAGAACGTGTAGACACTTGTCTGTGGTCTTTCAACACTCGTCTGTGTTTGTTTCAGGTTAATCAATACTCGTTCGTATTGATCCTAGAACGTGTAGACACTCGTTCATGGTCTTTCAACACTCATCCGTGTTTATTTCAGGTTAATCAATACTCGTTCGTATTGATCCCAAAACGTGTAGACACTCGTTCGTGGTCTTTCAACACTCGTCTGTGTTTGTTTTAGGTTAATCAATACTCGTTCGTATTGATCCTAGAATGCGTAGACACTCGTCTGTGGTCTTTCAACACTCGTCCGTGTTTGTTTCAGGTTAATCAATAATCGTTCGTATTGATCCTAGAATGTGTATACACTCGTCTGTGGTCTTCCAACACTAGTCCGTGTTTGTTTCAAGTTAATCAATACTCGTTCGTATTGATCCTAGACCGTGTAGACAGTCGTCTGTGGTCTTTCAACACTCGTCCGTGTTTGTTCAGGTTAATCAATACTCGTTCGTATTGATCCTAGAACGTGTAGACACTCGTCTGTGGTCTTTCAACACTCGTCCGTGTTTGTTTCAGGTTAATCAATACTCGTTCGGATTGATCCTAGAACGTGTAGACACTCGCCTATTTTCTTTCAACACTCGTCCGTGTTTGTTTAAGGTTAATCAATAATCGTTCATATTGATCCTAGAATGTGTATACACTCGTCCGTGGTCTTTCAACACTCGTCCGTGTTTGTTTCAGGTTAATCAATACTCGTTCGTATTGATGCTAGAACGTGTAGACACCCGTTCGTGGTCTTTCAACACTCGTCCGTGTTTGTTTCAGGTTAATCAATACTCGTTCGTATTGAACCTAGAACGTGTAGACACTAGTCTGTGGTCTTTCAACACTCGTCCGTGTTTGTTCAGGTTAATCAATACTCGTTCATATTGATCCTAGAACGTGTAGACACTCGTCCGTGGTCTTTCAACACTCGTCCGTCTTTGTTTCAGGTTAATCAATACTCGTTCGTATTGATCCTAGAACGTGTAGACACTCATCCGTGGTCTTTCAACACTCGTCCGTGTTTGTTTCAGGATAATCAATACTCGTTCGTATTGACCCTAGAATGCGTAAACACTCGTCCTTTGTCTTTCAACCCTCGTCCGTGTTTGTTTCAGGTTAAATAATGCTCGTTCGTATAGATCCTAGAACGTGTTGACACTCGTCCGTGGTCTTTCAACACTCGTCCGTGTTTGTTTCAGGTTAATCAATACTCACTCGTATTGATCCTAGAACGTGTAGACTCTCGTTCGTGGTATTTCAAGACTCGTCCGTGTTTATTTCTTGTTAATCAATACTCATTCGTATTGATCCCAGAACATGTAGACACTCGTTCGTGGTCTTTTAACACTCGTCCGTGTTTGTTTCAGGTTAATCAATACTCGTTTGTATTAATCCTAGAACGTGTAGACACTCTTCCGTGTTTGTTTCAGGTTAATCAATACTCGTTCGTATTGATCCTAGAACGTGTAGACACTCGTTCGTGGTCTTTCAACACTCGTCTGTGTTTGTTTCAGTATAATCAATACTCGTTCGTATTGATCCTAGAACGTGTAGGCAATCGTCTGTGGTCTTTCAACACTTGTCCGTGTTTGTTTCAGGTTAATCAATACTCGTTCGTATTGATCCTAGAACGTGTAGACACTCGTCCGTGGTCTTTCAACACTCGTCCGTGTTTGTTTCAGGTTAATTAATACTCGTTCGTATTGATCCTAGAACGTGTAGGCAATCGTCTGTGGTCTTTCAACACTCATCCGTGTTTGTTTCAGGTTAATCAATACTCGTTCTAATTGATCCTAGAAGGTGTAGACACTCGTCCGTGGTCTTTCAACACTCGTCCGTGTTTGTTTTAGCTTAATCAATACTCGTTCGTATTGATCCTAGAACGTGTAGACACTCGTCTGTGGTCTTTCAACACTCGTCCGTGTTTGTTTCAGGTTAATCAATACTCGTTCGTATTGATCCTAGAACGTGTAGACACTCGTCCGTGGTCTTTCAACACTCGTCCGTGTTTGTTTCAGGTTAATCAATACTCGTTCGTATTGACCCTAGAACGCGTAGACACTCGTCCTTGGTCTTTCAACACTCGTCCGTGTTTGTTTCAGGTTAATCAATGCTCGTTCGTATTGATCCTAGAACGTGTCGACACTCGTCCGTGGTCTTTCAACACTCGTCCGTGTTTGTTTCAGGTTAATCAATACTCACTCGTATTGATCCTAGAACGTGTAGACACTCGCCTATTTTCTTTCAACACTCGTCCGTGTTTGTTTTAGGTTAATCAATAATCGTTCATATTGATCCTAGAATGTGTATACACTCGTCCGTGGTCTTTCAACACTCGTCCGTGTTTGTTTCAGGTTAATCAATACTCGTTCGTATTGATGCTAGAACGTGTAGACACCCGTTCGTGGTCTTTCAACACTCGTCCGTGTTTGTTTCAGGTTAATCAATACTCGTTCGTATTGAACCTAGAACGTGTAGACACTAGTCTGTGGTCTTTCAACACTCGTCCGTGTTTGTTCAGGTTAATCAATACTCGTTCATATTGATCCTAGAACGTGTAGACACTCGTCCGTGGTCTTTCAACACTCGTCCGTCTTTGTTTCAGGTTAATCAATACTCGTTCGTATTGATCCTAGAACGTGTAGACACTCATCCGTGGTCTTTCAACACTCGTCCGTGTTTGTTTCAGGATAATCAATACTCGTTCGTATTGACCCTAGAACGCGTAGACACTCGTCCTTGGTCTTTCAACCCTCGTCCGTGTTTGTTTCAGGTTAATCAATGCTCGTTCGTATAGATCCTAGAACGTGTTGACACTCGTCCGTGGTCTTTCAACACTCGTCCGTGTTTGTTTCAGGTTAATCAATACTCACTCGTATTGATCCTAGAACGTGTAGACTCTCGTTCGTGGTATTTCAACACTCGTCCGTGTTTATTTCGGGTTAATCAATACTCATTCGTATTGATCCCAGAACATGTAGACACTCGTTCGTGGTCTTTCAACACTCGTCCGTGTTTGTTTCAGGTTAATCAATACTCGTTTGTATTAATCCTAGAACGTGTAGACACTCTTCCGTGTTTGTTTCAGGTTAATCAATACTCGTTCGTATTGATCCTAGAACGTGTAGACACTCGTCCGTGGTCTTTCAACACTCGTCTGTGTTTGTTTCAGGATAATCAATACTCGTTCGTGGTCTTTCAACACTCGTCCGTGTTTGTTTCAGGTTAATCAATACTCGTTTGTATTAATCCTAGAACGTGTAGACACTCTTCCGTGTTTGTTTCAGGTTAATCAATACTCGTTTGTATTGATCCTAGAACGTGTAGACACTCGTCCGTGGTCTTTCAACACTCGTCTGTGTTTGTTTCAGGATAATCAATACTCGTTCGTATTGATCCTAGAACGTGTAGACACTCGTCAGTGGTCTTTCAACACTTGTCCGTGTTTGTTTCAGGTTAATCAATACTCATTCGTATTGATCCTAGAACGTGTAGACACTCGTCCGTGGTCTTTCAACACTCGTCCGTGTTTGTTTCAGGTTAATCAATACTCGTTCGTATTGATCCTAGAACGTGTAGGAAATCGTCTGTGGTCTTTCAACACTCGTCCGTGTTTGTTTCAGGTTAATCAATACTCGTTCGGATTGATCCTAGAACGTGTAGACACTCGCCTATTTTCTTTCAACACTCGTCCGTGTTTGTTTTAGGTTAATCAATAATCGTTCATATTGATCCTAGAATGTGTATACACTCGTCCGTGGTCTTTCAACACTCGTCCGTGTTTGTTTCAGGTTAATCAATACTCGTTCGTATTGATCCTAGAACGTGTAGACACCCGTTCGTGGTCTTTCAACACTCGTTCGTGTTTGTTTCAGGTTAATCAATACTCGTTCGTATTGACCCTAGAACGCGTAGACACTCGTCCTTGGTCTTTCAACACTCGTCCGTGTTTGTTCAGGTTAATCAATACTCGTTCATATTGATCCTAGAACGTGTAGACACTCGTCCGTGGTCTTTCAACACTCGTCCGTCTTTGTTTCAGGTTAATCAATACTCGTTCGTATTGATCCTAGAACGTGTAGACACTCATCCGTGGTCTTTCAACACTCGTCCGTGTTTGTTTCAGGATAATCAATACTCGTTCGAATTGACCCTAGAACGCGTAGACACTCGTCCTTGGTCTTTCAACCCTCGTCCGTGTTTGTTTCAGGTTAATCAATGCTCGTTCGTATAGATCCTAGAACGTGTTGACACTCGTCCGTGGTCTTTCAACACTCGTCCGTGTTTGTTTCAGGTTAATCAATACTCACTCGTATTGATCCTAGAACGTGTAGACTCTAGTTCGTGGTATTTCAACACTCGTCCGTGTTTATTTCGGGTTAATCAATACTCATTCGTATTGATCCCAGAACATGTAGACACTCGTTCGTGGTCTTTCAACACTCGTCCGTGTTTGTTTCAGGTTAATCAATACTCATTTGTATTAATCCTAGAACGTGTGGACACTCTTCCGTGTTTGTTTCAGGTTAATCAATAGTCGTTCGTATTGATCCTAGAACGTGTAGACACTCGTTCGTGGTCTTTCAACACTCGTCTGTGTTTGTTTCAGGATAATCAATACTCGTTCATATTGATCCTAGAACGTGTAGACACTCGTCAGTGGTCTTTCAACACTTGTCCGTGTTTGTTTCAGGTTAATCAATACTCGTTCGTATTGATCCTAGAACGTGTAGACACTCGTCCGTGGTCTTTTAACACTCGTCCGTGTTTGTTTCAGGTTAATCAATACTCGTTCGTATTGATCCTAGAACGTGTAGGCAATCGTCTGTGGTCTTTGAACACTCATCCGTGTTTGTTTCAGGTTAATCAATACTCGTTCTAATTGATCCTAGAAGGTGTAGACACTCGTCCGTGGTCTTTCAACACTCGTCCGTGTTTGTTTTAGCTTAATCAATACTCGTTCGTATTGATCCTAGAACGTGTAGACACTCGTCTGTGGTCTTTCAACACTCATCCGTGTTTGTTTCAGGTTAATCAATACTCGTTCGTATTGATCCTAGAACGTGTAGACACTCGTTCATGGTCTTTCAACACTCGTCCGTGTTTATTTCAGGTTAATCAATACTCCTTCGTATTGATCCTAGAACGTGTAGACACTCGTCCGTGGTCTTTCAACACTCGTCCGTGTTTGTTTCAGGTTAATCAATACTCGTTCGTATTGATCCTAGAACGTGTAGACACTCGCTTGTTGTCTTTCAACACTCGTCCGTGTTTGTTTCTGGTTAATCAATAATCGTTCATATTGATCCTAGAATGTGTATACACTCGTCCGTGGTATTTCAACACTCGTCCGTGTTTGTTTCAGGTTAATCAATACTCGTTCGTATTGATGCTGGAACGTGTAGACACTCGTTCGTGGTCTTTCAACACTCGTCTGTGTTTGTTTCAGGTTAATCAATACTCATTCGTATTGATCCTAGAACGTGTAGACACTCGTCTATGGTCTTTCAACACTCGTCCGTGTTTGTTCAGGTTAATCAATACTCGTTCGTATTGATCCTAGAACGTGTAGACACTTGTCCATGGTCTTTCAACACTTGTCAGTGTTTGTTTCAGGTTAATCAATACTTGTTCGTATTGATCCTAGAACGTGTAGACACTCGTCCGTGGTCTTTCAACACTCGTCCGTGTTTGTTTCAGGTTAATCAATACTCGTTCGTATTGACCCTAGAACGCGTAGACACTCGTCCTTGGTCTTTCAACACTCGTCCGTGTTTGTTTCAGGTTAATCAATGCTCGTTCGTATTGATCCTAGAACGTGTCGACACTCGTCCGTGGTCTTTCAACACTCGTCCGTGTTTGTTTCAGGTTAATCAATACTCACTCGTATTAATCCTAGAACGTGTAGACTCTCGTTCGTGGTCTTTCAACACTCGTCCGTGTTTGTTTCGGGTTAATCAATACTCATTCGTTTTGATCCCAGAACATGTAGACACTCGTTCGTGGTCTTTCAACACTCGTCCGTGTTTGTTTCAGGTTAATCAATACTCGTTTGTATTGATCCTAGAACGTGTAGACACTCGTCCGTGGTCTTTCAGCACTCGTCCGTGTTTGTTTCAGGTTAATCAATACTCGTTCGTATTGATCCTAGAACTAGTAGACACTCGTTCGTGGTCTTTCAACACTCGTCTGTGTTTGTTTCAGGATAATCAATACTCATTCGTATTGATCCTAGAACGTGTAGACACTCGTCAGTGGTCTTTTAACACTTGTCTGTGTTTGTTTTAGGTTAATCAATACTCGTTTGTATTGATCCTAGAACATGTAGACACTCGTCCGTGGTCTTTCAACACTCGTCCGTGTTTGTTTTAGGTTAATCAATATTCGTTCGTATGTATCCTAGAACGTGTAGACACTTGTCTGTGGTCTTTCAACACTCGTCTGTGTTTGTTTCAGGTTAATCAATACTCGTTCGTATTGATCCTAGAACGTGTAGACACTCGTTCATGGTCTTTTAACACTCGTCCGTGTTTATTTCAGGTTAATCAATACTCGTTCGTATTGATCCCAGAACGTGTAGACACTCGTTCGTGGTCTTTCAACACTCGTCTGTGTTTGTTTTAGGTTAATCAATACTCGTTCGTATTGATCCTAGAATGTGTAGACACTCGTCTGTGGTCTTTCAACCTTCGTCCGTGTTTGTTTTAGGTTAATCAATAATCGTTCGTATTGATCTTAGAATGTGTATACACTCGTCTGTGGTTTTCCAACACTAGTCCGTGTTTGTTTCAAGTTAATCAATACTCGTTCGTATTGATCCTAGACCGTGTAGACACTCGTCTGTGGTCTTTCAACACTCGTCCGTGTTTGTTCAAGTTAATCAATACTCGTTCGTATTGATCCTAGAACGTGTAGACACTCGTCCGTGGTCTTTCAACACTCGTCCGTGTTTGTTTTAGGTTAATCAATACTCGTTCGGATTGATCCTAGAACGTGTAGACACTCGCCTGTTGTCTTTCAACACTCGTCCGTGTTTGTTTTAGGTTAATCAATAATCGTTCATATTGATCCTAGAATGTGTATACATTCGTCCGTGGTCTTTCAACACTCGTCCGTGTTTGTTTCAGGTTAATCAATACTCGTTCGCATTGATGCTAGAACGTGTAGACACCCGTTCGTGGTCTTTTAACACTCGTCCGTGTTTGTTTCAGGTTAATCAATACTCGTTCGTATTGAACCTAGAACGTGTAGACACTAGTCTGTGGTCTTTCAACACTCGTCCGTGTTTGTTCAGGTTAATCAATACTCGTTCATATTGATCCTAGAACGTGTAGACACTCGTCCGTGGTCTTTCAACACTCGTCCGTCTTTGTTTCAGGTTAATCAATACTCGTTCGTATTGATCCTAGAACGTGTAGACACTCGTTTGTGGTCTTTCAACACTCGTCCGTGTTTGTTTCAGGATAATCAATACTCGTTCGTATTGACCCTAGAACGCGTAGACACTCGTCCTTGGTCTTTCAACCCTCGTCCGTGTTTGTTTCAGGTTAATCAATGCTCGTTCGTATAGATCCTAGAACGTGTTGACACTCGTCCGTGGTCTTTCAACACTCGTCCGTGTTTGTTTCAGGTTAATCAATACTCATTCGTATTGATCCTAGAATGTGTAGACTCTCGTTCGTGGTATTTCAACACTCGTCCGTGTTTATTTCGGGTTAATCAATACTCATTCGTATTGATCCCAGAACATGTAGACACTCGTTCGTGGTCTTTCAACACTCGTCCGTGTTTGTTTCAGGTTAATCAATACTCGTTTGTATTAATCCTCGAACGTGTAGACACTCTTCCGTGTTTGTTTCAGGTTAATCAATACTCGTTCGTATTGATCCTAGAACTAGTAGACACTCGTTCGTGGTCTTTCAACACTCGACTGTGTTTGTTTCAGGATAATCAATACTCGTTCGTATTGATCCTAGAACGTGTAGACACTCGTCAGTGGTCTTTTAACACTTGTCTGTGTTTGTTTCAGGTTAATCAATACTCGTTTGTATTGATCCTAGAATGTGTAGACACTCGTCCGTGGTCTTTCAACACTCGTCCGTGTTTGTTTTAGGTTAATCAATACTCGTTCGTATGTATCCTAGAACGTGTAGACACTTGTCTGTGGTCTTTCAACACTCGTCTGTGTTTGTTTCAGGTTAATCAATACTCGTTCGTATTGATCCTAGAACGTGTAGACACTCGTTCATGGTCTTTCAACACTCGTCCGTGTTTATTTCAGGTTAATCAATACTCGTTCATATTGATCCCAGAACGTGTAGACACTCGTTCGTGGTCTTTCAACACTCATCTGTGTTTGTTTTAGGTTAATCAATACCCATTCGTATTGATCCTAGAATGTGTAGACACTCGTATGTGGTCTTTCAACACTCGTCCGTGTTTGTTTTAGGTTAATCAATAATCGTTCGTATTGATCCTAGAATGTGTATACACTCGTCTGTGGTCTTCCAACACTAGTCCGTGTTTGTTTCAAGTTAATCAATACTCGTTCGTATTGATCCTAGACCGTGTAGACACTCGTCTGTGGTCTTTCAACACTCGTCCGTGTTTGTTCAGGTTAATCAATACTCGTTCGTATTGATCCTAAAATGTGTAGACACTCGTCCGTGGTCTTTCAACACTCGTCCGTGTTTGTTTCAGGTTAATCAATACTCGTTCGTATTGAACCTAGAACGTGTAGACACTAGTCTGTGGTCTTTCAACACTCGTCCGTGTTTGTTTTAGGTTAATCAATACTCGTTCGTATGTATCCTAGAACGTGTAGACACTTGTCTGTGGTCTTTCAACACTCGTCTGTGTTTGTTTCAGGTTAATCAATACTCGTTCGTATTGATCCTAGAACGTGTAGACACTCGTTCATGGTCTTTCAACACTCGTCCGTGTTTATTTCAGGTTAATCAATACTCGTTCATATTGATCCCAGAACGTGTAGACACTCGTTCGTGGTCTTTCAACACTCATCTGTGTTTGTTTTAGGTTAATCAATACCCGTTCGTATTGATCCTAGAATGTGTAGACACTCGTATGTGGTCTTTCAACACTCGTCCGTGTTTGTTTTAGGTTAATCAATAATCGTTCGTATTGATCCTAGAATGTGTATACACTCGTCTGTGGTCTTCCAACACTAGTCCGTGTTTGTTTCAAGTTAATCAATACTCGTTCGTATTGATCCTAGACCGTGTAGACACTCGTCTGTGGTCTTTCAACACTCGTCCGTGTTTGTTCAGGTTAATCAATACTCGTTCGTATTGATCCTAAAATGTGTAGACACTCGTCCGTGGTCTTTCAACACTCGTCCGTGTTTGTTTCAGGTTAATCAATACTCGTTCGTATTGAACCTAGAACGTGTAGACACTAGTCTGTGGTCTTTCAACACTCGTCCGTGTTTGTTCAGGTTAATCAATACTCGTTCATATTGATCCTAGAACGTGTAGACACTCGTCCGTGGTCTTTCAACACTCGTCGGTCTTTGTTTCAGGTTAATCAATACTCGTTCGTATTGATCCTAGAACGTGTAGACACTCGTCCGTGGTCTTTCAACACTCGTCCCTGTTTGTTTCAGGATAATCAATACTCGTTCGTATTGACCCTAGAACGCGTAGACACTCGTCCTTGGTCTTTCAACCCTCGTCCGTGTTTGTTTCAGGTTAATCAATGCTCGTTCGTATAGATCCTAGAACGTGTTGACACTCGTCCGTGGTCTTTCAACACTCGTCCGTGTTTGTTTCAGGTTAATCAATACTCACTCGTATTCATCCTAGAACGTGTAGACTCTCGTTCGTGGTATTTCAACACTCGTCCGTGTTTATTTCGGGTTAATCAATACTCATTCGTATTGATCCCAGAACATGTAGACACTCGTTCGTGGTCTTTCAACACTCGTCCGTGTTTGTTTCAGGTTAATCAATACTCGTTTGTATTAATCCTAGAACGTGTAGACACTCTTCCGTGTTTGTTTCAGGTTAATCAATACTCGTTCGTATTGATCCTAGAAATAGTAGACACTCATTCGTGGTCTTTCAACACTCGTCTGTGTTTGTTTCAGGATAATCAATACTCGTTCGTATTGATCCTAGAACGTGTAGACACTCGTCAGTGGTCTTTTAACACTTGTCTGTGTTTGTTTCAGGTTAATCAATAATCGTTCGTATTGATCCTAGAATGTGTATACACTCGTATGTGGTCTTTCAACACTAGTCCGTGTTTGTTTCAGGTTAATCAATACTCGTTCGTATTGATCCTAGAACGTGTAGACACTCGTCAGTGGTCTTTCAACACTCGTCCGTGTTTGTTCAGGTTAATCAATACTCGTTCGTATTGATCCTAGAACGTGTAGACACTCGTCCGTGGTCTTTCAACACTCGTCCGTGTTTGTTTCAGGTTAATCAATACTCGTTCGTATTGATCCTAGAACGTGTAGACACTCGTCCGTGGTCTTTCAACACTCGTCCGTGTTTGTTTCAGGTTAATCAATACTCGTTCGTATTGATCCTAGAACGTGTAGACACTCGCCTGTGGTCTTTCAACACTCGTCCTTGTTTGATTCAGGTTAATCAATAATCGTTCATATTGATCCTTGAATGTGTATACACTCGTCCGTGGTCTTTCAACACTCGTCCGTGTTTGTTTCAGATTAATCAATACTCATTCGTATTGACCCTAGAACGTGTAGACACTCATCCTTGGTCTTTCAACACTCATTCGTGTTTGTTTCAGGTTAATCAATAATCATTCGTATTGATCCTAGAACGTGTTGACACTCGTCCGTGGTCTTTCAACACTCGTCCGTGTGTGTTTCAGGTTAATCAATACTCACTCGTATTGATCCTAGAACGTGTAGACTCTCGTTCGTGGTCTTTCAACACTCGTCCGTGTTTATTTCGGGTTAATCAATACTCATTCGTATTGATCCCAGAACATGTAGACACTCGTTCGTGGTCTTTCAACACTCGTCCGTGTTTGTTTCAGGTTAATCAATACTCGTTTGTATTGATCCTAAAACGTGTAGACACTCGTCCGTGGTCTTTCAACACTCGTCCGTGTTTGTTTCAGGTTAATCAATACTCGTTCGTATTGATCCTAGAACGTGTAGACACTCGTTCATGACCTTTCAACACTCATCCGTGTTTGTTTCAGGATAATTAATACTCGTTCGTATTGATCCTAGAACGTGTAGACACTCCTCAGTGGTCTTACAACACTTGTCCGTGTTTGTTTCAGGTTAATCAATACTCGTTCGTATTGATCCTAGAACGTGTAGACACTCGTCCGTGGTCTTTCAACACTCGTCCGTGTTTTTTTCAGGTTAATCAATAATCGTTCATATTGATCCTAGAATGTGTATAGACTCGTCCGTGGTCTTTCAACACTCGTCCGTGTTTGTTTCAGGTTAATCAACACTCGTTCGTATTGACCCTAGAACGCGTAGACACCCATCCTTGGTCTTTCAACACTCATCCCTGTTTGTTTCAGGTTAATCAATACTCGTTCGTATTGATCCTAGACCGTGTAGACACTCGTCCTTGGTCTTTCAACACTCGTCCGTGTTTGTTTCAGGTTAATAAATACTCACGCGTATTGATCCTAGAACGTGTAGACACTCGTCCGTGGTCTTTCAACACTCGTCCGTGTTTGTTTCAGGTTTATCAATACTCGTTCGTATTGATCCTAGAACGTGTAGACACTCGCCTGTTGTCTTTTAACACTCGTCCGTGTTTTTTTCAGGTTAATCAATAATCGTTCATATTGATCCTAGATTGTGTATACACTCGTCCGTGGTCTTTCAACACTCGTCCGTGTTTGTTTCAGGTTAATCAACACTCGTTCGTATTGACCCTAGAACGCGTAGACACTCATCCTTGGTCTTTCAACACTCATCTGTGTTTGTTTCAGGTTAATCAATACTCGTTCGTATTGATCCTAGAACGTGTAGACACTCGTCCTTGATCTTTCAACACTCGTCCGTGTTTGTTTCAGGTTAATCAATACTCACTCGTATTGATCCTAGAACGTGTAGACACTAGTCTGTGGTCTTTCAACACGCGTCCGTGTTTATTTTAGGTTAATCAATACTCGTTCGTATTGATCCCAGAACATGTAGACACTCGTTCGTGGTCTTTCAACACTCGTCCGTGTTTGTTTCAGGTTAATCAATACACGTTCGTATTGATCCCAGAACGTGTAGACACTCGTTCGTGGTCTTTCAACACTCGTCTGTGTTTGTTTTAGGTTAATCAATACACGTTCGTATTGATCCTAGAATGTGTAGACACTCGTCTGTGGTCTTTCAACACGTCCGTGTTTGTTTCAGGTTAATCAATAATCGTTCGTATTGATCCTAGAATGTGTATACACTCGTCTGTGGTCTTTCAACACTAGTCCGTGTTTGTTTCAGGTTAATCAATACTCGTTCGTATTGATCCTAGACCGTGTAGACACTCGTCCGTGGTCTTTCAACATTCGTCCGTGTTTGTTTCAGGTTAATCAATACTCGTTCGTATTGATCGTAGAACGTGTAGACACTCGTCCGTGGTCTTTCAACACTCGTCCGTGTTTATTTCAGGTTAATCAATACTCATTCGTATTGATCCTAAAACGTGTAGATACTCGCCTGTGGGCTTTCAACACTCGTCCGTGTTTGTTTCAGGTTAATCAATAATCATTCGTATTGATCCTAGAATGTGTATACACTCGTCTGTGGTCTTTCAACACTAGTCCGTGTTTGTTTCAGGTTAATCAATACTCGTTCGTATTGATCCTAGACTGTGTAGACACTCGTCTGTGGTCTTTCAACACTCGTCCGTGTTTGTTCAGGTTAATCAATACTCGTTCGTATTGAACCTAGAACGTGTAGACACTCGTCCGTGGTCTTTCAACACTCGTCCGTGTTTGTTTCAGGTTAATCAATACTCGTTCGTATTGATCCTAGAACGTGTAGACACTCGCCTGTTGTCTTTTAACACTCGTCCGTGTTTTTTTCAGGTTAATCAATAATCGTTCATATTGATCCTAGAACGTGTATACACTCGTCCGTGGTCTTTCAACACTCGTCCGTGTTTGTTTCAGGTTAATCAACACTCGTTCGTATTGACCCTAGAACGCGTAGACACTCATCCTTGGTCTTTCAACACTCATCTGTGTTTGTTTCAGGTTAATCAATACTCATTCGTATTGATCCTAGAACGTGTAGACACTCGTCCTTGGTCTTTCAACACTCGTCCGTGTTTGTTTCAGGTTAATCAATACTCACTCGTATTGATCCTAGAACGTGTAGACACTCGTCTGTGGTCTTTCAACACGCGTCCGTGTTTATTTTAGGTTAATCAATACTCGTTCGCATTGATCCCAGAACATGTAGACACTCGTTCGTGGTCTTTCAACACTCGTCCGTGTTTGTTTCAGGTTAATCAATACACGTTCGTATTGATCCCAGAACGTGTAGACACTCGTTCGTGGTCTTTCAACACTCGTCTGTGTTTGTTTTAGGTTAATCAATACTCGTTCGTATTGATCCTAGAATGTGTAGACACTCGTCTGTGGTCTTTCAACACTCGTCCGTGTTTGTTTCAGGTTAATCAATAATCGTTCGTATTGATCCTAGAATGTGTATACACTCGTTTGTGGTCTTTCAACACTAGTCCGTGTTTGTTTGAGGTTAATCAATACTCGTTCGTATTGATCCTAGACCGTGTAGGCACTCGTCCGTGGTCTTTCAACTTTCATCCGTGTTTGTTTCAGGTTAATCAATACTCGTTCGTATTGATCCTAGAACGTGTAGACACTCGTCCGTGGTCTTTCAACACTCGTCCATGTTTATTTCAGGTTAATCAATACTCATTCTTATTGATCCTAAAATGTGTAGATACTCGCCTGTGGTCTTTTAACACTCGTCCGTGTTTGTTTCAGGTTAATCAATAATCATTCAAATTGTTCCTAGAATGTGTACACACTCGTCCGTGGTCTTTCAACACTCGTCCGTGTTTGTTTCAGGTTAATCAATACTCGTTCGTATTGACCCTAGAACGCGTAGACACTCATCCTTGGTCTTTCAACACTCATCCGTGTTTGTTTTAGGTTAATAAATACTCGTTCGTATTGATCCTAGAACGTGTAGACACTCGTCCTTGGTCTTTCAACACTCGTCCGTGTTTGTTTCAGGTTAATCAATACTCACTCGTATTGATCCTAGAACGTGTAGACACTCGTTCGTGGTCTTTCAACACTCGTCCGTGTTTATTTCGGGTTAATCAATACTCGTTCGTATTAATCCTAGAACATGTAGACACTCGTTCGTGGTCTTTCAACACTCATCCGTGTTTGTTTCAGGTTAATCAATACACGTTTGTATTGATCCTAAAACGTGTAGACACTCATCCGTGGTCTTTCAACACTTGTCCGTGTTTGTTTCAGGTTAATCAATACTCGTTCGTATTGAACCTAGATCGTGTAGACACTCGTTCATGGCCTTTCAACAGTCATCCGTGTTTGTTTCAGGATAATCAATACTCGTTCGTATTGATCCTAGAACGTGTTGAAACTCCTCAGTTGTCTTTCAACACTTGTCCGTGTTTGTTTCAGGTTAATCAATACTCGTTCGCATTGATCCTAGAACGTGTAGACACTCGTCCGTGGTCATTCAACACTCGTCCGTGTTTTTTTCAGGTTAATCAATAATCGTTCATATTGATCCTAGAATGTGTATACACTCGTCCGTGGTCTTTCAACACTCGTCCGTGTTTATTTCAGGTTAATCAATACTCATTCGTATTGATCCTAAAACGTGTAGATACTCGCCTGTGGTCTTTCAACACTCGTCCGAGTTTGTTTCAGGTTAATCAATAATCATTCGTATTGATCCTAGAATGTGTATACACTCGTCTGTGGTCTTTCAACACTAGTCCGTGTTTGTTTCAGGTTAATCAATACTCGTTCGTATTGATCCTAGACTGTGTAGACACTCGTCTGTGGTCTTTCAACACTCGTCCGTGTTTGTTCAGGTTAATCAATACTCGTTCGTATTGAACCTAGAACGTGTAGACACTCGTCCGTGGTCTTTCAACACTCGTCCGTGTTTGTTTCAGGTTAATCAATACTCGTTCGTATTGATCCTAGAACGTGTAGACACTCGCCTGTTGTCTTTTAACACTCGTCCGTGTTTTTTTCAGGTTAATCAATAATCGTTCATATTGATCCTAGAACGTGTATACACTCGTCCGTGGTCTTTCAACACTCGTCCGTGTTTGTTTCAGGTTAATCAACACTCGTTCGTATTGACCCTAGAACGCGTAGACACTCATCCTTGGTCTTTCAACACTCATCTGTGTTTGTTTCAGGTTAATCAATACTCATTCGTATTGATCCTAGAACGTGTAGACACTCGTCCTTGGTCTTTCAACACTCGTCCGTGTTTGTTTCAGGTTAATCAATACTCACTCGTATTGATCCTAGAACGTGTAGACACTCGTCTGTGGTCTTTCAACACGCGTCCGTGTTTATTTTAGGTTAATCAATACTCGTTCGCATTGATCCCAGAACATGTAGACACTCGTTCGTGGTCTTTCAACACTCGTCCGTGTTTGTTTCAGGTTAATCAATACACGTTCGTATTGATCCCAGAACGTGTAGACACTCGTTCGTGGTCTTTCAACACTCGTCTGTGTTTGTTTTAGGTTAATCAATACTCGTTCGTATTGATCCTAGAATGTGTAGACACTCGTCTGTGGTCTTTCAACACTCGTCCGTGTTTGTTTCAGGTTAATCAATAATCGTTCGTATTGATCCTAGAATGTGTATACACTCGTTTGTGGTCTTTCAACACTAGTCCGTGTTTGTTTGAGGTTAATCAATACTCGTTCGTATTGATCCTAGACCGTGTAGGCACTCGTCCGTGGTCTTTCAACATTCATCCGTGTTTGTTTCAGGTTAATCAATACTCGTTCGTATTGATCCTAGAACGTGTAGACACTCGTCCGTGGTCTTTCAACACTCGTCCATGTTTATTTCAGGTTAATCAATACTCATTCTTATTGATCCTAAAATGTGTAGATACTCGCCTGTGGTCTTTTAACACTCGTCCGTGTTTGTTTCAGGTTAATCAATAATCATTCAAATTGTTCCTAGAATGTGTACACACTCGTCCGTGGTCTTTCAACACTCGTCCGTGTTTGTTTCAGGTTAATAAATACTCGTTCGTATTGACCCTAGAACGCGTAGACACTCATCCTTGGTCTTTCAACACTCATCCGTGTTTGTTTTAGGTTAATCAATACTCGTTCGTATTGATCCTAGAACGTGTAGACACTCGTCCTTGGTCTTTCAACACTCGTCCGTGTTTGTTTCAGGTTAATCAATACTCACTCGTATTGATCCTAGAACGTGTAGACACTCGTTCGTGGTCTTTCAACACTCGTCCGTGTTTATTTCGGGTTAATCAATACTCGTTCGTATTAATCCTAGAACATGTAGACACTCGTTCGTGGTCTTTCAACACTCATCCGTGTTTGTTTCAGGTTAATCAATACACGTTTGTATTGATCCTAAAACGTGTAGACACTCATCCGTGGTCTTTCAACACTTGTCCGTGTTTGTTTCAGGTTAATCAATACTCGTTCGTATTGAACCTAGATCGTGTAGACACTTGTTCATGGCCTTTCAACAGTCATCCGTGTTTGTTTCAGGATAATCAATACTCGTTCGTATTGATCCTAGAACGTGTAGAAACTCCTCAGTTGTCTTTCAACACTTGTCCGTGTTTGTTTCAGGTTAATCAATACTCGTTCGTATTGATCCTAGAACGTGTAGACACTCGTCCGTGGTCATTCAACACTCGTCCGTGTTTTTTTCAGGTTAATCAATAATCGTTCATATTGATCCTAGAATGTGTATACACTCGTCCGTGGTCTTTCAACACTCGTCCGTGTTTGTTTCAGGTTAATCAACACTCGTTCGTATTGACCCTAGAACGCGTAGACACCCATCCTTGGTCTTTCAACACTCATCCGTGTTTGTTTCAGGTTAATCAATACTCGTTCGTATTGATCCTAGACCGTGTAGACACTCGTCCTTGGTCTTTCAACACTCGTCCGTGTTTGTTTCAGGTTAATCAATACTCACTCGTATTGATCCTAGAACGTGTAGACACTCGTCCGTGGTCTTTCAACACTCGTCCGTGTTTGTTTCAGGTTAATCAATACTCGTTCGTATTGATCCTAGAACGTGTAGACACTCGCCTGTTGTCTTTTAACACTCGTCCGTGTTTTTTTCAGGTTAATCAATAATCGTTCATATTGATCCTAGAATGTGTATACATTCGTCCGTGGTCTTTCAACACTCGTCCGTGTTTGTTTCAGGTTAATCAACACTCGTTCGTATTGACCCTAGAACGCGTAGACACTCATCCTTGGTCTTTCAACACTCATCTGTGTTTGTTTCAAGTTAATCAATACTCGTTCATATTGATCCTAGAACGTGTAGACACTCGTCCTTGGTCTTTCAACACTCGTCCGTGTTTGTTTCAGGTTAATCAATACTCACTCGTATTGATCCTAGAACGTGTAGACACTCGTCTGTGGTCTTTCAACACGCGTCCGTGTTTATTTTAGGTTAATCAATACTCGTTCGTATTGATCCCAGAACATGTAGACACTCGTTCGTGGTCTTTCAACACTCGTCCGTGTTTGTTTTAGGTTAATCAATACACGTTCGTATTGATCCCAGAACGTGTAGACACTCGTTCGTGGTCTTTCAACACTCGTCTGTGTTTGTTTTAGGTTAAGCAATACTCGTTCGTATTGATCCTAGAATGTGTAGACACTCGTCTGTCGTCTTTCAACACTCGTCCGTGTTTGTTTCAGGTTAATCAATAATCGTTCGTATTGATCCTAGAATGTGTATACACTCGTCTGTGGTCTTTCAACACTAGTCCGTGTTTGTTTCAAGTTAATCAATACTCGTTCGTATTGATCCTAGACCGTGTAGACACTCGTCCCTGGTCTTTCAACATTCGTCCGTGTTTGTTTCAGGTTAATCAATACTCGTTCGTATTGATCCTAGAACGTGTAGACACTCGTCCGTGGTCTTTCAACACTCGTCCGTGTTTATTTCAGGTTAATCAATACTCATTCGTATTGATCCTAAAACGTGTAGATACTCGCCTGTGGTCTTTCAACACTCGTCCGTGTTTGTTTCAGGTTAATCAATAATCATTCATATTGTTCCTAGAATGTGTACACACTCGTCCGTGGTCTTTCAACACTCGTCCGTGTTTGTTTCAGGTTAATCAATACTCGTTCGTATTGACCCTAGAACGCGTAGACACTCATCCTTGGTCTTTCAACACTCATCCGTGTTTGTTTTAGGTTAATCAATACTCGTTCGTATTGATCCTAGAACG
This sequence comes from Lathyrus tuberosus, assembly GCA_022829125.1. Taxonomy (NCBI): domain Eukaryota; kingdom Viridiplantae; phylum Streptophyta; class Magnoliopsida; order Fabales; family Fabaceae; genus Lathyrus; species Lathyrus tuberosus. Next base: position 857,938 of record JALAZF010000743.1, on the reverse strand, counting down.
TGTAGACACTCGTCTGTGGTCTTTCAACACTCGTCCGTGTTTGTTTCAGGTTAATCAATTATCACTCGTATTGATCCTAGAACGTGTAGACACTCGTTCGTGGTCTTTCAACACTCGTCCGTGTTTATTTCGGGTTAATCAATACTCGTTCGTATTAATCCTAGAACATGTAGACACTCGTTCGTGGTCTTTCAACACTCGTCTGTGTTTGTTTTAGGTTAAGCAATACTCGTTCGTATTGATCCTAGAATGTGTAGACACTCGTCTGTGGTCTTTCAACACTCTTCCGTGTTTATTTCAGTTTAATCAATAATCGTTCGTATTGATCCTAGAATGTGTATACACTCGTCTGTGGTCTTTCAACACTAGTCCGTGTTTGTTTCAGGTTAATCAATACTCGTTCGTATTGATCCTAGACCGTGTAGACACTCGTCCCTGGTCTTTCAACATTCGTCCGTGTTTGTTTCAAGTTAATCAATACTCGTTCGTATTGATCCTAGAACGTGTAGACACTCGTCCGTGGTCTTTCAACACTCGTCCGTGTTTATTTCAGGTTAATCAATACTCATTCGTATTGATCCTAAAACGTGTAGATACTCGCCTGTGGTCTTTCAACACTCGTCCGTGTTTGTTTCAGGTTAATCAATAATCATTCATATTGTTCCTAGAATGTGTACACACTCGTCCGTGGTCTTTCAACACTCGTCCGTGTTTGTTTCAGGTTAATCAATACTCGTTCGTATTGACCCTAGAACGCGTAGACACTCATCCCATGTCTTTCAACACTCATCCGTGTTTGTTTTAGGTTAATCAATACTCGTTCGTATTGATCCTAGAACGTGTAGACACTCGTCCTTGGTCTTTCAACACTCGTCCGTGTTTGTTTCAGGTTAATCAATTATCACTCGTATTGATCCTAGAACGTGTAGACACTCGTTCGTGGTCTTTCAACACTCGTCCGTGTTTATTTCGGGTTAATCAATACTCGTTCGTATTAATCCTAGAACATGTAGACACTCGTTCGTGGTCTTTCAACACTCGTCTGTGTTTGTTTTAGGTTAAGCAATACTCGTTCGTATTGATCCTAGAATGTGTAGACACTCGTCTGTGGTCTTTCAACACTCTTCCGTGTTTATTTCAGTTTAATCAATAATCGTTCGTATTGATCCTAGAATGTGTATACACTCGTCTGTGGTCTTTCAACACTAGTCCGTGTTTGTTTCAGGTTAATCAATACTCGTTCGTATTGATCCTAGACCGTGTAGACACTCGTCCCTGGTCTTTCAACATTCGTCCGTGTTTGTTTCAAGTTAATCAATACTCGTTCGTATTGATCCTAGAACGTGTAGACACTCGTCCATGGTCTTTCAACACTCGTCCGTGTTTATTTCAGGTTAATCAATACTCATTCGTATTGATCCTAAAACGTGTAGATACTCGCCTGTGGTCTTTCAACACTCGTCCGTGTTTGTTTCAGGTTAATCAATAATCATTCATATTGTTCCTAGAATGTGTACACACTCGTCCGTGGTCTTTCAACACTCGTCCGTGTTTGTTTCAGGTTAATCAATACTCGTTCGTATTGACCCTAGAACGCGTAGACACTCATCCTTGGTCTTTCAACACTCATCCGTGTTAGTTTTAGGTTAATCAATACTCGTTCGTATTGATCCTAGAACGTGTAGACACTCGTCCTTGGTCTTTCAACACTCGTCCGTGTTTGTTTCAGGTTAATCAATACTCACTCGTATTGATCCTAGAACGTGTAGACACTCGTTCGTGGTCTTTCAACACTCGTCCGTGTTTATTTCGGGTTAATCAATACTCGTTCGTATTAATCCTAGAACATGTAGACACTCGTTCGTGGTCTTTCAACACTCATCCGTGTTTGTTTCAGGTTAATCAATACTCGTTTGTATTGATCCTAAAAAGTGTAGACACTCATCCGTGGTCTTTCAACACTTGTCCGTGTTTGTGTCAGGTTAATCAATACTCGTTCGTATTAAACCTAGATCGTGTAGACACTCGTTCATGGCCTTTCAACAGTCATCCGTGTTTGTTTCAGGATAATCAATACTCGTTCGTATTGATCCTAGAACGTGTAGACACTCCTGAGTTGTCTTTCAACACTTGTCCGTGTTTGTTTCAGGTTAATCAATACTCGTTCGTATTGATCCTAGAACGTGTAGACACTCGTCCGTGGTCATTCAACACTCGTCCGTGTTTTTTTCAGGTTAATCAATAATCGTTCATATTGATCCTAGAATGTGTATACACTCGTCCGTGGTCTTTCAACACTCGTCCGTGTTTGTTTCAGGTTAATCAACACTCGTTCGTATTGACCCTAGAACGCGTAGACACCCATCCTTGGTCTTTCAACACTCATCCGTGTTTGTTTCAGGTTAATCAATACTCGTTCGTATTGATCCTAGACCGTGTAGACACTCGTCCTTGGTCTTTCAACACTCTTCCGTGTTTATTTCAGTTTAATCAATAATCGTTCGTATTGATCCTAGAATGTGTATACACTCGTCTGTGGTCTTTCAACACTAGTCCGTGTTTGTTTCAGGTTAATCAATACTCGTTCGTATTGATCCTAGACCGTGTAGACACTCGTCCCTGGTCTTTCAACATTCGTCCGTGTTTGTTTCAAGTTAATCAATACTCGTTCGTATTGATCCTAGAACGTGTAGACACTCGTCCATGGTCTTTCAACACTCGTCCGTGTTTATTTCAGGTTAATCAATACTCATTCGTATTGATCCTAAAACGTGTAGATACTCGCCTGTGGTCTTTCAACACTCGTCCGTGTTTGTTTCAGGTTAATCAATAATCATTCATATTGTTCCTAGAATGTGTACACACTCGTCCGTGGTCTTTCAACACTCGTCCGTGTTTGTTTCAGGTTAATCAATACTCGTTCGTATTGACCCTAGAACGCGTAGACACTCATCCTTGGTCTTTCAACACTCATCCGTGTTAGTTTTAGGTTAATCAATACTCGTTCGTATTGATCCTAGAACGTGTAGACACTCGTCCTTGGTCTTTCAACACTCGTCCGTGTTTGTTTCAGGTTAATCAATACTCACTCGTATTGATCCTAGAACGTGTAGACACTCGTTCGTGGTCTTTCAACACTCGTCCGTGTTTATTTCGGGTTAATCAATACTCGTTCGTATTAATCCTAGAACATGTAGACACTCGTTCGTGGTCTTTCAACACTCATCCGTGTTTGTTTCAGGTTAATCAATACTCGTTTGTATTGATCCTAAAAAGTGTAGACACTCATCCGTGGTCTTTCAACACTTGTCCGTGTTTGTGTCAGGTTAATCAATACTCGTTCGTATTGAACCTAGATCGTGTAGACACTCGTTCATGGCCTTTCAACAGTCATCCGTGTTTGTTTCAGGATAATCAATACTCGTTCGTATTGATCCTAGAACGTGTAGACACTCCTGAGTTGTCTTTCAACACTTGTCCGTGTTTGTTTCAGGTTAATCAATACTCGTTCGTATTGATCCTAGAACGTGTAGACACTCGTCCGTGGTCATTCAACACTCGTCCGTGTTTTTTTCAGGTTAATCAATAATCGTTCATATTGATCCTAGAATGTGTATACACTCGTCCGTGGTCTTTCAACACTCGTCCGTGTTTGTTTCAGGTTAATCAACACTCGTTCGTATTGACCCTAGAACGCGTAGACACCCATCCTTGGTCTTTCAACACTCATCCGTGTTTGTTTCAGGTTAATCAATACTCGTTCGTATTGATCCTAGACCGTGTAGACACTCGTCCTTGGTCTTTCAACACTCGTCCGTGTTTGTTTCAGGTTAATCAATACTCACTCGTATTGATCCTAGAACGTGTAGACACTCGTCCGTGGTCTTTCAACACTCGTCCGTGTTTGTTTCAGGTTAATCAATACTCGTTCGTATTGATCCTAGAACGTGTAGACACTCGCCTGTTGTCTTTTAACACTCGTCCGTGTTTTTTTCAGGTTAATCAATAATCGTTCATATTGATCCTAGAATGTGTATACACTCGTCCGTGGTCTTTCAACACTCGTCCGTGTTTGTTTCAGGTTAATCAACACTCGTTCGTATTGACCCTAGAACGCGTAGACACTCATCCTTGGTCTTTCAACACTCATCTGTGTTTGTTTCAAGTTAATCAATACTCGTTCGTATTGATCCTAGAACGTGTAGACACTCGTCCTTGGTCTTTCAACACTCGTCCGTGTTTGTTTCAGGTTAATCAATACTCACTCGTATTGATCCTAGAACGTGTAGACACTCGTCTGTGGTCTTTCAACACGCGTCCGTGTTTATTTTAGGTTAATCAATACTCGTTCGTATTGATCCCAGAACATGTAGACACTCGTTCGTGGTCTTTCAACACTCGTCCGTGTTTGTTTCAGGTTAATCAATACACGTTCGTATTGATCCCAGAACGTGTAGACACTCGTTCGTGGTCTTTCAACACTCGTCTGTGTTTGTTTCAGGTTAATCAATACTCACTCGTATTGATCCTAGAACGTGTAGACACTCGTCTGTGGTCTTTCAACACTCGTCCGTGTTTATTTCAGGTTAATCAATACTCATTCGTATTGATCCTAAAACGTGTAGATACTCGCCTGTGGTCTTTCAACACTCGTCCGTGTTTGTTTCAGGTTAATCAATAATCATTCATATTGTTCCTAGAATGTGTACACACTCGTCCGTGGTCTTTCAACACTCGTCCGTGTTTGTTTCAGGTTAATCAATACTCGTTCGTATTGACCCTAGAACGTGTAGACACTCATCCTTGGTCTTTCAACACTCATCCGTGTTTGTTTTAGGTTAATCAATACTCGTTCGTATTTATCCTAGAACGTGTAGACACTCGTCCTTGGTCTTTCAACACTCGTTCGTGTTTGTTTCAGGTTAATCAATTCTCACTCGTATTGATCCTAGAACGTGTAGATACTCGTTCGTGGTCTTTCAACACTCGTCCGTGTTTATTTCGGGTTAATCAATACTCGTTCGTATTAATCCTAGAACATGTAGACACTCGTTCGTGGTCTTTCAACACTCGTCTGTGTTTGTTTTAGGTTAAGCAATACTCGTTCGTATTGATCCTAGAATGTGTAGACACTCGTCTGTGGTCTTTCAACACACTTCCGTGTTTATTTCAGTTTAATCAATAATCGTTCGTATTGATCCTAGAATGTGTATACACTCGTCTGTGGTCTTTCAACACTAGTCCGTGTTTGTTTCAGGTTAATCAATACTCGTTCGTATTGATCCTAGACCGTGTAGACACTCGTCCCTGGTCTTTCAACATTCGTCCGTGTTTGTTTCAAGTTAATCAATACTCGTTCGTATTGATCCTAGAACGTGTAGACACTCGTCCGTGGTCTTTCAACACTCGTCCGTGTTTATTTCAGGTTAATCAATACTCATTCGTATTGATCCTAAAACGTGTAGATACTCGCCTGTGGTCTTTCAACACTCGTCCGTGTTTGTTTCAGGTTAATCAATAATCATTCATATTGTTCCTAGAATGTGTACACACTCGTCCGTGGTCTTTCAACACTCGTCCGTGTTTGTTTCAGGTTAATCAATACTCGTTCGTATTGACCCTAGAACGCGTAGACACTCATCCTTGGTCTTTCAACACTCATCCGTGTTTATTTTAGGTTAATCAATACTCGTTCGTATTGATCCTAGAACGTGTAGACACTCGTCCTTGATCTTTCAACACTCCTCCGTGTTTGTTTCAGGTTAATCAATACTCACTCGTATTGATCCTAGAATGTGTAGACACTCGTTCGTGGTCTTTTAACACTCGTCCGTGTTTATTTCGGGTTAATCAATACTCGTTCGTATTAATCCTAGAACATGTAGACACTCGTTCGTGGTCTTTCAACACTCATCCGTGTTTGTTTCAGGTTAATCAATACTCGTTTGTATTGATCCTAAAACGTGTAGACACTCGTCCGTGGTCTTTCAACACTTGTCCGTGTTTGTTTCAGGTTAATCAATACTCGTTCGTATTGAACCTAGATCATGTAGACACTCGTTCATGGCCTTTCAACACTGATCCGTGTTTGTTTCAGGATAATCAATACTCGTTCGTATTGATCCTAGAACGTGTAGACACTCCTCAGTGGTCTTTCAACACTTGTCCGTGTTTGTTTCAGATTAATCAATACTCGTTCGTATTGATCCTAGAACGTGTAGACACTCGTCCGTGGTCTTTCAACACTCGTCCGTGTTTTTTTCAGGTTAATCAAAAATCGTTCATATTGATCCTAGAATGTGTATACACTCGTCCGTGGTCTTTCAACACTCGTCCGTGTTTGTTTCAGGTTAATCAACACTCGTTCGTATTGACCCTAGAACGCGTAGACACCCATCCTTGGTCTTTCAACACTCATCCGTGTTTTTTTCAGGTTAATCAATACTCGTTCGTATTGATCCTAGACCGTGTAGACACTCGTCCTTGGTCTTTCAACACTCGTCCGTGTTTGTTTCAGGTTAATCAATACTCACTCGTATTGATCCTAGAACGTGTAGACACTCGTCCGTAGTCTTTCAACACTCGTCCGTGTTTGTTTCAGGTTAATCAATACTCGTTCGTATTGATCCTAGAACGTGTAGACACTCGCCTGTTGTCTTTTAACACTCATCCGTGTTTTTTTCAGATTAATCAATAATCGTTCATATTGATCCTAGAATGTGTATACACTCGTCCGTGGTCTTTCAACACTCGTCCGTGTTTGTTTCAGGTTAATCAACACTCGTTCGTATTGACCCTAGAACGCGTAGACACTCATCCTTGGTCTTTCAACACTCATTTGTGTTTGTTTCAAGTTAATCAATACTCGTTCGTATTGATCCTAGAACGTGTAGACACTCGTCCTTGGTCTTTCAACACTCGTCCGTGTTTGTTTCAGGTTAATCAATACTCACTCGTATTGATCCTAGAACGTGTAGACACTCGTCCGTAGTCTTTCAACACTCGTCCGTGTTTGTTTCAGGTTAATCAATACTCGTTCGTATTGATCCTAGAACGTGTAGACACTCGCCTGTTGTCTTTTAACACTCGTCCGTGTTTTTTTCAGATTAATCAATAATCGTTCATATTGATCCTAGAATGTGTATACACTCGTCCGTGGTCTTTCAACACTCGTCCGTGTTTGTTTCAGGTTAATCAACACTCGTTCGTATTGACCCTAGAACGCGTAGACACTCATCCTTGGTCTTTCAACACTCATTTGTGTTTGTTTCAAGTTAATCAATACTCGTTCGTATTGATCCTAGAACGTGTAGACACTCGTCCTTGGTCTTTCAACACTCGTCCGTGTTTGTTTCAGGTTAATCAATACTCACTCGTATTGATCCTAGAACGTGTAGACACTCGTCTGTGGTCTTTCAACACGCGTCCGTGTTTATTTTAGGTTAATCAATACTCGTTCGTATTGATCCCAGAACATGTAGACAATCATTCGTGGTCTTTCAACACTCGTCCGTGTTTGTTTCAGGTTAATCAATACACGTTCGTATTGATCCCAGAACGTGTAGACACTCGTTCGTGGTCTTTCAACACTCGTCTGTGTTTGTTTTAGGTTAAGCAATACTCGTTCGTATTGATCCTAGAATGTGTAGACACTCGTCTGTGGTCTTTCAACACTCGTCCGTGTTTGTTTCAGGTTAATCAATAATCGTTCGTATTGATCCTAGAATGTGTATACACTCGTCTGTGGTCTTTTAACACTAGTCTGTGTTTGTTTCAGGTTAATCAATACTCGTTCGTATTGATCCTAGACCGTGTAGACACTCGTCCCTGGTCTTTCAACATTCGTCCGTGTTTGTTTCAGGATAATCAATACTCGTTCGTATTGATCCTAGAACGTGTAGACACTCGTCCGTGGTCTTTCAACACTCGTCCGTGTTTATTTCAGGTTAATCAATACTCATTCGTATTGATCCTAAAACGTGTAGATACTCACCTGTGGTCTTTCAACACTCGTCCGTGTTTGTTTCAGGTTAATCAATAATCATTCATATTGTTCCTAGAATGTGTACACACTCGTCCGTGGTCTTTCAACACTCGTCCGTGTTTGTTTCAGGTTAATTAATACTCGTTCGTATTGACCCTAGAACGCGTAGACACTCATCCTTGGTCTTTCAACACTCATCCGTGTTTGTTTTAGGTTAATCAATACTCGTTCGTATTGATCCTAGAATGTGTAGACACTCGTCCTTGGTCTTTCAACACTCGTCCGTGTTTGTTTCAGGTTAATCAATACTCACTCGTATTGATCCTAGAACGTGTAGACACTCGTTCGTGGTCTTTCAACACTCGTCCGTGTTTATTTCGGGTTAATCAATACTCGTTCGTATTAATCCTAGAACATGTAGACACTCGTTCGTGGTCTTTCAACACTCATCCGTGTTTGTTTCAGGTTAATCAATACTCGTTTGTATTGATCCTAAAATGTGTAGACACTCGTCCGTGGTCTTTCAACACTTGTCCGTGTTTGTTTCAGGTTAATCAATACTCGTTCGTATTGAACCTAGATCGTGTAGACACTCGTTCATGGCCTTTCAACACTCATCCGTGTTTGTTTCAGGATAATCAATACTCGTTCGTATTGATCCTAGAACGTGTAGACACTCCTCAGTGGTCTTTCAACACTTGTCCGTGTTTGTTTCAGGTCAATCAATACTCGTTCGTATTGATCCTAGAACGTGTTGTAGACACTCGTCCGTGTTTGTTTCAGGTTAATCAATACTCGTTCGTATTGATCCTAGAACGTGTAGACACTCGTCCGTGGTCTTTCAACACTCGTCCGTGTTTGTTTCAGGTTAATCAATACTCGTTCGTATTGATCCTAGAACTTGTAGACACTCGTCTGTGGTCTTTCAACACTCGTCCGTGTTTATTTCAGGTTAATCAATACTCATTCGTATTGATCCTAAAACGTGTAGATACTCGCCTGTGGTCTTTCAACACTCGTCCGTGTTTGTTTCAGGTTAATCAATAATCATTCATATTGTTCCTAGAATGTGTACACACTCGTCCGTGGTCTTTCAACACTCGTCCGTGTTTGTTTCAGGTTAATCAATACTCGTTCGTATTGACCCTAGAACGCGTAGACACTCATCCTTGGTCTTTCAACACTCATCCGTGTTTATTTTAGGTTAATCAATACTCGTTCGTATTGATCCTAGAACGTGTAGACACTCGTCCTTGATCTTTCAACACTCCTCCGTGTTTGTTTCAGGTTAATCAATACTCACTCGTATTGATCCTAGAATGTGTAGACACTCGTTCGTGGTCTTTTAACACTCGTCCGTGTTTATTTCGGGTTAATCAATACTCGTTCGTATTAATCCTAGAACATGTAGACACTCGTTCGTGGTCTTTCAACACTCATCCGTGTTTGTTTCAGGTTAATCAATACTCGTTTGTATTGATCCTAAAACGTGTAGACACTCGTCCGTGGTCTTTCAACACTTGTCCGTGTTTGTTTCAGGTTAATCAATACTCGTTCGTATTGAACCTAGATCATGTAGACACTCGTTCATGGCCTTTCAACACTGATCCGTGTTTGTTTCAGGATAATCAATACTCGTTCGTATTGATCCTAGAACGTGTAGACACTCCTCAGTGGTCTTTCAACACTTGTCCGTGTTTGTTTCAGATTAATCAATACTCGTTCGTATTGATCCTAGAACGTGTAGACACTCGTCCGTGGTCTTTCAACACTCGTCCGTGTTTTTTTCAGGTTAATCAATAATCGTTCATATTGATCCTAGAATGTGTATACACTCGTCCGTGGTCTTTCAACACTCGTCCGTGTTTGTTTCAGGTTAATCAACACTCGTTCGTATTGACCCTAGAACGCGTAGACACCCATCCTTGGTCTTTCAACACTCATCCGTGTTTTTTTCAGGTTAATCAATACTCGTTCGTATTGATCCTAGACCGTGTAGACACTCGTCCTTGGTCTTTCAACACTCGTCCGTGTTTGTTTCAGGTTAATCAATACTCACTCGTATTGATCCTAGAACGTGTAGACACTCGTCCGTAGTCTTTCAACACTCGTCCGTGTTTGTTTCAGGTTAATCAATACTCGTTCGTATTGATCCTAGAACGTGTAGACACTCGCCTGTTGTCTTTTAACACTCGTCCGTGTTTTTTTCAGATTAATCAATAATCGTTCATATTGATCCTAGAATGTGTATACACTCGTCCGTGGTCTTTCAACACTCGTCCGTGTTTGTTTCAGGTTAATCAACACTCGTTCGTATTGACCCTAGAACGCGTAGACACTCATCCTTGGTCTTTCAACACTCATTTGTGTTTGTTTCAAGTTAATCAATACTCGTTCGTATTGATCCTAGAACGTGTAGACACTCGTCCTTGGTCTTTCAACACTCGTCCGTGTTTGTTTCAGGTTAATCAATACTCACTCGTATTGATCCTAGAACGTGTAGACACTCGTCCGTAGTCTTTCAACACTCGTCCGTGTTTGTTTCAGGTTAATCAATACTCGTTCGTATTGATCCTAGAACGTGTAGACACTCGCCTGTTGTCTTTTAACACTCGTCCGTGTTTTTTTCAGATTAATCAATAATCGTTCATATTGATCCTAGAATGTGTATACACTCGTCCGTGGTCTTTCAACACTCGTCCGTGTTTGTTTCAGGTTAATCAACACTCGTTCGTATTGACCCTAGAACGCGTAGACACTCATCCTTGGTCTTTCAACACTCATTTGTGTTTGTTTCAAGTTAATCAATACTCGTTCGTATTGATCCTAGAACGTGTAGACACTCGTCCTTGGTCTTTCAACACTCGTCCGTGTTTGTTTCAGGTTAATCAATACTCACTCGTATTGATCCTAGAACGTGTAGACACTCGTCTGTGGTCTTTCAACACGCGTCCGTGTTTATTTTAGGTTAATCAATACTCGTTCGTATTGATCCCAGAACATGTAGACAATCATTCGTGGTCTTTCAACACTCGTCCGTGTTTGTTTCAGGTTAATCAATACACGTTCGTATTGATCCCAGAACGTGTAGACACTCGTTCGTGGTCTTTCAACACTCGTCTGTGTTTGTTTTAGGTTAAGCAATACTCGTTCGTATTGATCCTAGAATGTGTAGACACTCGTCTGTGGTCTTTCAACACTCGTCCGTGTTTGTTTCAGGTTAATCAATAATCGTTCGTATTGATCCTAGAATGTGTATACACTCGTCTGTGGTCTTTTAACACTAGTCCGTGTTTGTTTCAGGTTAATCAATACTCGTTCGTATTGATCCTAGACCGTGTAGACACTCGTCCCTGGTCTTTCAACATTCGTCCGTGTTTGTTTCAGGATAATCAATACTCGTTCGTATTGATCCTAGAACGTGTAGACACTCGTCCGTGGTCTTTCAACACTCGTCCGTGTTTATTTCAGGTTAATCAATACTCATTCGTATTGATCCTAAAACGTGTAGATACTCACCTGTGGTCTTTCAACACTCGTCCGTGTTTGTTTCAGGTTAATCAATAATCATTCATATTGTTCCTAGAATGTGTACACACTCGTCCGTGGTCTTTCAACACTCGTCCGTGTTTGTTTCAGGTTAATTAATACTCGTTCGTATTGACCCTAGAACGCGTAGACACTCATCCTTGGTCTTTCAACACTCATCCGTGTTTGTTTTAGGTTAATCAATACTCGTTCGTATTGATCCTAGAATGTGTAGACACTCGTCCTTGGTCTTTCAACACTCGTCCGTGTTTGTTTCAGGTTAATCAATACTCACTCGTATTGATCCTAGAACGTGTAGACACTCGTTCGTGGTCTTTCAACACTCGTCCGTGTTTATTTCGGGTTAATCAATACTCGTTCGTATTAATCCTAGAACATGTAGACACTCGTTCGTGGTCTTTCAACACTCATCCGTGTTTGTTTCAGGTTAATCAATACTCGTTTGTATTGATCCTAAAATGTGTAGACACTCGTCCGTGGTCTTTCAACACTTGTCCGTGTTTGTTTCAGGTTAATCAATACTCGTTCGTATTGAACCTAGATCGTGTAGACACTCGTTCATGGCCTTTCAACACTCATCCGTGTTTGTTTCAGGATAATCAATACTCGTTCGTATTGATCCTAGAACGTGTAGACACTCCTCAGTGGTCTTTCAACACTTGTCCGTGTTTGTTTCAGGTCAATCAATACTCGTTCGTATTGATCCTAGAACGTGTTGTAGACACTCGTCCGTGTTTGTTTCAGGTTAATCAATACTCGTTCGTATTGATCCTAGAACGTGTAGACACTCGTCCGTGGTCTTTCAACACTCGTCCGTGTTTGTTTCAGGTTAATCAATACTCGTTCGTATTGATCCTAGAACTTGTAGACACTCGTCTGTGGTCTTTCAACACTCGTCCGTGTTTGTTTCAGGTTAATCAATACTCGTTCGTATTGATCCTAGAACGTGTAGACATTTGTCCGTGGTCTTTCAACACTCATCCGTGTTTGTTTCAGGTTAATCAATACTCGTTCGTATTGATCCTAGAATGTGTAGACACTCCTCCATGGTCTTTCAACACTCGTCCGTGTTTGTTTCAGGTTAATCAATACTCGTTCGTATTGACCCTAAAACGTGTAGACACTCATCCGTGGTCTTTCAACACTCGTCTGTGTTTGTTTTAGGTTTATCAATACTCGTTCGTATTGATCCTAGAACGTGTAGACACTCGTCCATGGTCTTTCAACACTTGTTCGTGTTTGTTTCAGGTTAATCAATACTCGTTCGTATTGATCCTAGAACGTGTAGACACTCGTTCATGGTCTTTCAACACTCATCTGTGTTTGTTTCAAGTTAATCAATACTCGTTCATATTGATCCTAGAACAAGTAGACACTCCTCCATGGTCTTTCAACACTCGTCCGTGTTTGTTTTAGGTTAATCAATACTCGTTCGTATCGATCCTAGAACTTGTAAACACTCGTCTGTGGTCTTTCAACACTCGTCCGTGTTTATTTCAGGTTAATCAATACTCGTTCGTATTGATCCTAGAACGTGTAGACATTCGTCCGTGGTCTTTCAACACTCATCCGTGTTTGTTTCAGGTTAATCAATACTCACTCATATTTATCCTAGAACATGTAGACACTCGTCCGTGATCTTTTAACACTCGTCCATGTTTGTTTCAGGTTAATCAATACTCGTTCGTATTGTTCCTAGAACGTGTAGACACTTGTTTGTGGTCTTTCAACACTCGTCCGTGTTTGTTTCAGGGTAATCAATACTCGTTCTTATTGATCCTAGAACATGTAGACACTCGTCCGTGTTTGTTTCAGGTTAATCAATACTCGTTCGTATTGATCCTAGAACGTGTAGACACTCGTCCGTGGTCTTTCAACACTCGTCCGTGTTTGTTTCAGGTCAATCAATACTCGTTCGTATTGATCCTAGAACTTGTAGACACTCGTCTGTGGTCTTTCAACACTCGTCCGTGTTTGTTTCAGGTTAATCAATACTGGTTCGTATTGATCCTAGAACGTGTAGACATTCGTCCGTGGTCTTTCAACACTCGTCCGTGTTTGTTTCAGGTTAATCAATACTCGTTCGTATTGATCCTAGAATGTGTAGACACTCCTCCATGGTCTTTCAACACTCGTCCGTGTTTGTTTCAGGTTAATCAATACTCGTTCGTATTGACCCTAAAACGTGTAGACACTCATCCGTGGTCTTTCAACACTCGTCCGTGTTTGTTTCAGGTTTATCAATACTCGTTCGTATTGATCCTAGAACGTGTAGACACTCGTCCGTGGTCTTTCAACACTTGTTCGTGTTTGTTTCAGGTTAATCAATACTCGTTCGTATTGATCCTAGAACGTGTAGACACTCGTTCATGGTCTTTCAACACTCATCTGTGTTTGTTTCAAGTTAATCAATACTCGTTCATATTGATCCTAGAACATGTAGACACTCCTCCATGGTCTTTCAACACTCGTCCGTGTTTGTTTTAGGTTAATCAATACTCGTTCGTATCGATCCTAGAACTTGTAGACACTCGTCTGTGGTCTTTCAACACTCGTCCGTGTTTATTTCAGGTTAATCAATACTCGTTCGTATTGATCCTAGAACGTGTAGACATTCGTCCGTGGTCTTTCAACACTCATCCGTGTTTGTTTCAGGTTAATCAATACTCACTCATATTGATCCTAGAACATGTAGACACTCGTCCGTGATCTTTTAACACTCGTCCATGTTTGTTTCAGGTTAATCAATACTCGTTCGTATTGTTCCTAGAACGTGTAGACACTTGTTTGTGGTCTTTCAACACTCGTCCGTGTTTGTTTCAGGTTAATCAATACTCGTTCGTATTGATCCTAGAACATGTAGACACTCGTCCGTGTTTGTTTCAGGTTAATCAATACTCGTTCGTATTGATCCTAGAACGTGTAGACACTCGTCCGTGGTCTTTTAACACTCGTCCGTGTTTGTTTCAGGTTAATCAATACTCGTTCGTATTGATCCTAGAACTTGTAGACACTCGTCTGTGGTCTTTCAACACTCGTCCGTGTTTGTTTCAGGTTAATCAATACTCGTTCGTATTGATCCTAGAACGTGTAGACATTCGTCCGTGGCCTTTCAACACTCGTCCGTGTTGGTTTCAGGTTAATCAATACTCGTTCTTATTAATCCTAAAACATGTAGACACTCGTCTATGGTCTTTTAACACTCATCCGTGTTTGTTTCAGGTTGATCAATACTCGTTCGTATTGATCCTAGAACTTGTAGACACTCGTCTGTGGTCTTTCAACACTCGTCCGTGTTTGTTTCAAGTTAATCAATACTCATTCGTATTGATCCTAGAATGTGTAGACACTCGTCCGTGGTCTTTCAACACTCGTCCGTGTTTGTTTCAGGTTAATAAATACTCGTTCGTATTGACCCTAGAACGTGTAGATACTCATTCGCGGTCTTTCAACACTCGTCCGCGTTTGTTTCAGGTTAATCAATACTCGTTCATATTTATCCTAGACCGTGTAGACACTCGTCCTTGGTCTTTCAACACTCATCCGTGTTTGTTTCAGGTCAATCAATACTCGCTCGTATTGATCCTAGAACGTGTAGACACTCGTCCGTGGTCTTTCAATACTCGTCCATGTTTGTTTTAGGTTAATCAATACTCGTTCGGATTGTTCCTAGAACGTGTAGACACTTGTTTGTGGTCTTTCAACACTCGTCCGTGTTTATTTCAGGTTAATCAATACTCGTTCGTATTGATCCTAGAACGTGTAGACATTCGTCCGTGGTCTTTCAACACTCGTCCGTGTTTGTTTTGGGTATATCAATACTCGTTCGTATTGATCCTAGAACGTGTAGACACTCGTCCGTGGTCTTTCAACACTTGTTCGTGTTTGTTTCAGGTTAATCAATACTCGTTCGTATTAATCCTAGAACGTGTAGACACTCGTCCGTGGTCTTTCAACACTCGTCCATGTTTGTTTCAGGTTAATCAATACTCGTTCGTATTGATCCTAGAACGTGTAGACACTCGTCCGTGGTCTTTCAACACTCGTGTATGTTTGTGTTAGGTTAATCAAAACTCGTTCGTATTGTTCCTAGAACGTGTAGACACTTGTTTGTGGTCTTTCAACACTCGTCCGTGTTTATTTCAGGTTAATCAATACTCGTTCGTATTGATCCTAAAACGTGTAGACATTCGTCCGTGGTCTTTCAACACTTGTCCGTGTTTGTTTTGGGTATATCAATACTCGTTCGTATTGATCCTAGAACGTGTAGACACTCGTCTGTGGTCTTTCAACACTCGTCCGTGTTTGTTTCAGGTTAATCAATACTCGTTCGTATTGATCCTAGAACGTGTAGACATTCGTCCGTAGTCTTTCAACACTCGTCCGTGTTTGTTTCAGGTTAATCAATACTCGTTCTTATTAATCCTAAAACATGTAGACACTCGTCTATGGTATTTTAACACTCATCCGTGTTTGTTTCAGGTTGATCAATACTCGTTCGTATTGATCCTAGAACTTGTAGACACTCGTCTGTGGTCTTTCAACACTCGTCCGTGTTTGTTTCAAGTTAATCAATACTCATTCGTATTGATCCTAGAATGTGTAGACACTCGTCCGTGGTCTTTCAACACTCGTCCGTGTTTGTTTCAGGTTAATAAATACTCGTTCGTATTGACCCTAGAACGTGTAGATACTCATTCGCGGTCTTTCAACACTCGTCCGCGTTTGTTTCAGGTTAATCAATACTCGTTCATATTTATCCTAGACCGTGTAGACACTCGTCCTTGGTCTTTCAACACTCATCCGTGTTTGTTTCAGGTCAATCAATACTCGCTCGTATTGATCCTAGAACGTGTAGACACTCGTCCGTGGTCTTTCAACACTCGTCCATGTTTGTTTTAGGTTAATCAATACTCGTTCGTATTGTTCCTAGAACGTGTAGACACTTGTTTGTGGTCTTTCAACACTCGTCCGTGTTTATTTCAGGTTAATCAATACTCGTTCGTATTGATCCTAGAACGTGTAGACATTCGTCCGTGGTCTTTCAACACTCGTCCGTGTTTGTTTTGGGTATATCAATACTCGTTCGTATTGATCCTAGAACGTGTAGACACTCGTCCGTGGTCTTTCAACACTTGTTCGTGTTTGTTTCAGGTTAATCAATACTCGTTCGTATTAATCCTAGAACATGTTGACACTCGTCCGTGGTCTTTCAACACTCGTCCATGTTTGTTTCAGGTTAATCAATACTCGTTCGTATTGATCCTAGAACGTGTAGACACTCGTCCGTGGTCTTTCAACACTCGTCTATGTTTGTTTTAGGTTAATCAATACTCGTTCTTATTGTTCCTAGAACGTGTAGACACTTGTTTGTGGTCTTTCAACACTCGTCCGTGTTTATTTCAGGTTAATCAATACTCGTTCGTATTGATCCTAGAACGTGTAGACATTCGTCCGTGGTCTTTCAACACTCGTCCGTGTTTGTTTTGGGTATATCAATACTCGTTCGTATTGATCCTAGAACGTGTAGACACTCGTCCGTGGTCTTTCAACACTTGTTCGTGTTTGTTTCAGGTTAATCAATACTCGTTCGTATTAATCCTAGAACATGTAGACACTCGTCCGTGGTGTTTCAACACTCGTCCATGTTTGTTTCAGGTTAATCAATACTCGTTCGTATTGATCCTAGAACGTGTAGACACTCGTCCGTGGTCTTTCAACACTCGTCCATGTTTGTTTCAGGTTAATCAATACTCGTTCGTATTGATCCTAGAACGTGTAGACATTCGTCCGTGGTCTTTCAACACTCGTCCGTGTTTGTTTCAGGTTAATCAATACTCGTTCTTATTGATCCTAGAATGTGTAGACACTCCTCCATGGTCTTTCAACCCTCGCCCGTGTTTGTTTCAGGTTAATCAATACTCGTTCGTATTGACCCTAGAACGTGTAGACACTCATCCGTGGTCTTTCAACACTCGTCCGTGTTTGTTTCAGGTTTATCAATACTCGTTCGTATTGATCCTAGAACGTGTAGACACTCGTCCGTGGTCTTTCAACACTTGTTCGTGTTTGTTTCAGGTTAATCAATACTCGTTCATGTTGATCCTAGAACATGTAGACACTCGTTCATGGTCTTTCAACACTCATCTGTGTTTGTTTCAGGTTAATCAATACTCGTTCATATTGATCCTAGAACATGTAGACACTCGTCCGTGGTCTTTCAACACTCGTCCATGTTTGTTTCAGGTTAATCAATACTCTTCGTATTGATCCTAGAACTTGTAGACACTCGTCTGTGGTCTTTCAACACTCGTCCGTATTTATTTCAGGTTAATCAATACTCGTTCGTATTGATCCTAGAACATGTAGACATTCGTCCGTGGTCTTTCAACACTTGTTCATGTTTGTTTCAGGTTAATCAATACTCGTTCATATTGATCCTAGAACATGTAGACACTCGTCCGTGGTCTTTCAACACTCATCTGTGTTTGTTTCAGGTTAATCAATACTCGTTCATATTGATCCTATAACATGTAGACACTCGTCCGTGGTCTTTCAACACTCGTCCATGTTTGTTTCAGGTTAATCAATACTCGTTCGTATTGATCCTAGAACTTGTAGACACTCGTCTGTGGTCTTTCAACACTCGTCCGTGTTTGTTTCAGGTTAATCAATACTCGTTCGTATTGATCCTAGAACGTGTAGACATTCGTCCGTGGTCTTTCAACACTCATCCGTGTTTGTTTCAGGTTAATCAATACTCGTTCGTATTGATCCTAGAATGTGTAGACACTCCTCCATGGTCTTTCAACACTCGTCCGTGTTTGTTTCAGGTTAATCAATACTCGTTCGTATTGACCCTAAAACGTGTAGACACTCATCCGTGGTCTTTCAACACTCGTCCGTGTTTGTTTCAGGTTTATCAATACTCGTTCGTATTGATCCTAGAACGTGTAGACACTCGTCCGTGGTCTTTCAACACTTGTTCGTGTTTGTTTCAGGTTAATCAATACTCGTTCGTATTGATCCTAGAACGTGTAGACACTCGTTCATGGTCTTTCAACACTCATCTGTGTTTGTTTCAAGTTAATCAATACTCGTTCATATTGATCCTAGAACATGTAGACACTCCTCCATGGTCTTTCAACACTCGTCCGTGTTTGTTTTAGGTTAATCAATACTCGTTCATATCGATCCTAGAACTTGTAGACACTCGTCTGTGGTCTTTCAACACTCGTCCGTGTTTATTTCAGGTTAATCAATACTCGTTCGTATTGATCCTAGAACGTGTAGACATTCGTCCGTGGTCTTTCAACACTCATCCGTGTTTGTTTCAGGTTAATCAATACTCACTCATATTGATCCTAGAACATGTAGACACTCGTCCGTGATCTTTTAACACTCGTCCATGTTTGTTTCAGGTTAATCAATACTCGTTCGTATTGTTCCTAGAACGTGTAGACACTTGTTTGTGGTCTTTCAACACTCGTCCGTGTTTGTTTCAGGTTAATCAATACTCGTTCGTATTGATCCTAGAACATGTAGACACTCGTCCGTGTTTGTTTCAGGTTAATCAATACTCGTTCGTATTGATCCTAGAACGTGTAGACACTCGTCCGTGGCCTTTCAACACTCGTCCGTGTTTGTTTCAGGTTAATCAATACTCGTTCGTATTGATCCTAGAACTTGTAGACACTCGTCTGTGGTCTTTCAACACTCGTCCGTGTTTGTTTCAGGTTAATCAATACTCGTTCGTATTGATCCTAGAACGTGTAGACATTCGTCCGTGGTCTTTCAACACTCGTCCGTGTTTGTTTCAGGTTAATCAATACTCGTTCTTATTAATCCTAAAACATGTAGACACTCGTCTATGGTCTTTTAACACTCATCCGTGTTTGTTTCAGGTTGATCAATACTCGTTCGTATTGATCCTAGAACTTGTAGACACTCGTCTGTGGTCTTTCAAAACTCGTCCGTGTTTGTTTCAAGTTAATCAATACTCATTCGTATTGATCCTAGAATGTGTAGACACTCGTCCGTGGTCTTTCAACACTCGTCCGTGTTTGTTTCAGGTTAATAAATACTCGTTCGTATTGACCCTAGATAGTGTAGATACTCATTCGCGGTCTTTCAACACTCGTCCGCGTTTGTTTCAGGTTAATCAATACTCGTTCATATTTATCCTAGACCGTGTAGACACTCGTCCTTGGTCTTTCAACACTCATCCGTGTTTGTTTCAGGTCAATCAATACTCGCTCGTATTGATCCTAGAACGTGTAGACACTCGTCCGTGGTCTTTCAACACTCGTCCATGTTTGTTTTAGGTTAATCAATACTCGTTCGGATTGTTCCTAGAACGTGTAGACACTTGTTTGTGGTCTTTCAACACTCGTCCGTGTTTATTTCAGGTTAATCAATACTCGTTCGTATTGATCCTAGAACGTGTAGACATTCGTCCGTGGTCTTTCAACACTCGTCCGTGTTTGTTTTGGGTATATCAATACTCGGTCGTATTGATCCTAGAACGTGTAGACACTCGTCCGTGGTCTTTCAACACTTGTTCGTGTTTGTTTCAGGTTAATCAATACTCGTTCGTATTAATCCTAGAACATGTAGACACTCGTCCGTGGTCTTTCAACACTCGTCCATGTTTGTTTCAGGTTAATCAATACTCGTTCGTATTGATCCTAGAACGTGTAGACACTCGTCCGTGGTCTTTCAACACTCGTGTATGTTTGTGTTAGGTTAATCAATACTCGTTCGTATTATTCCTAGAACGTGTAGACACTTGTTTGTGGTCTTTCAACACTCGTCCGTGTTTATTTCAGGTTAATCAATACTCGTTCGTATTGATCCTAGAACGTGTAGACATTCGTCCGTGGTCTTTCAACACTCGTCCGTGTTTGTTTTGGGTATATCAATACTCGTTCGTATTGATCCTAGAACGTGTAGACACTCGTCTGTGGTCTTTCAACACTCGTCCGTGTTTGTTTCAGGTTAATCAATACTCGTTCGTATTGATCCTAGAACGTGTAGACATTCGTCCGTAGTCTTTCAACACTCGTCCGTGTTTGTTTCAGGTTAATCAATACTCGTTCTTATTAATCCTAAAACATGTAGACACTCGTCTATGGTCTTTTAACACTCATCCGTGTTTGTTTCAGGTTGATCAATACTCGTTCGTATTGATCCTAGAACTTGTAGACACTCGTCTGTGGTCTTTCAACACTCGTCCGTGTTTGTTTCAAGTTAATCAATACTCATTCGTATTGATCCTAGAATGTGTAGACACTCGTCCGTGGTCTTTCAACACTCGTCCGTGTTTGTTTCAGGTTAATAAATACTCGTTCGTATTGACCCTAGAACGTGTAGATACTCATTCGCGGTCTTTCAACACTCGTCCGCGTTTGTTTCAGGTTAATCAATACTCGTTCATATTTATCCTAGACCGTGTAGACACTCGTCCTTGGTCTTTCAACACACATCCGTGTTTGTTTCAGGTCAATCAATACTCGCTCGTATTGATCCTAGAACGTGTAGACACTCGTCCGTGGTCTTTCAACACTCGTCCATGTTTGTTTTAGGTTAATCAATACTCGTTCGTATTGTTCCTAGAACGTGTAGACACTTGTTTGTGGTCTTTCAACACTCGTCCGTGTTTATTTCAGGTTAATCAATACTCGTTCGTATTGATCCTAGAACGTGTAGACATTCGTCCGTGGTCTTTCAACACTCGTCCGTGTTTGTTTTGGGTATATCAATACTCGTTCGTATTGATCCTAGAACGTGTAGACACTCGTCCGTGGTCTTTCAACACTTGTTCGTGTTTGTTTCAGGTTAATCAATACTCGTTCGTATTAATCCTAGAACATGTAGACACTCGTCCGTGGTCTTTCAACACTCGTCCATGTTTGTTTCAGGTTAATCAATATTTGTTCGTATTGATCCTAGAACGTGTAGACACTCGTCCGTGGTCTTTCAACACTCGTCTATGTTTGTTTTAGGTTAATCAATACTCGTTCGTATTGTTCCTAGAACGTGTAGACACTTGTTTGTGGTCTTTCAACACTCGTCCGTGTTTATTTCAGGTTAATCAATACTCGTTCGTATTGATCCTAGAACGTGTAGACATTCGTCCGTGGTCTTTCAACACTCGTCCGTGTTTGTTTTGGGTATATCAATACTCGTTCGTATTGATCCTAGAACGTGTAGACACTCGTCCGTGGTCTTTCAACACTTGTTCGTGTTTGTTTCAGGTTAATCAATACTCGTTCGTATTAATCCTAGAACATGTAGACACTCGTCCGTGGTGTTTCAACACTCGTCCATGTTTGTTTCAGGTTAATCAATACTCGTTCGTATTGATCCTAGAACGTGTAGACACTCGTCCGTGGTCTTTCAACACTCGTCCGTGTTTGTTTCAGGTTAATCAATACTCGTTCGTATTGATCCTAGAACGTGTAGACATTCGTCCGTGGTCTTTCAACACTCATCCGTGTTTGTTTCAGGTTAATCAATACTCGTTCTTATTGATCCTAGAATGTGTAGACACTCCTCCATGGTCTTTCAACCCTCGCCCGTGTTTGTTTCAGGTTAATCAATACTCGTTCGTATTGACCCTAGAACGTGTACACACTCGTCCGTGGTCTTTCAACACTTGTTCGTGTTTGTTTCAGGTTAATCAATACTCGTTCATGTTGATCCTAGAACATGTAGACACTCGTTCATGGTCTTTCAACACTCATCTGTGTTTGTTTCAGGTTAATCAATACTCGTTCATATTGATCCTAGAACATGTAGACACTCGTCCGTGGTCTTTCAACACTCGTCCATGTTTGTTTCAGGTTAATCAATACTCTTCGTATTGATCCTAGAACTTGTAGACACTCGTCTGTGGTCTTTCAACACTCGTCCGTGTTTATTTCAGGTTAATCAATACTCGTTCGTATTGATCCTAGGACATGTAGACATTCGTCCGTGGTCTTTCAACACTTGTTCATGTTTGTTTCAGGTTAATCAATACTCGTTCATATTGATCCTAGAACATGTAGACACTCGTCCGTGGTCTTTCAACACTCATCTGTGTTTGTTTCAGGTTAATCAATACTCGTTCATATTGATCCTATAACATGTAGACACTCGTCCGTGGTCTTTCAACACTCGTCCATGTTTGTTTCAGGTTAATCAATACTCGTTCGTATCGATCCTAGAACTTGTAGACACTCGTCTGTGGTCTTTCAACACTCGTCCGTGTTTATTTCAGGTTAATCAATACTCGTTCGTATTGATCCTAAAACGTGTAGACATTCGTCCGTGGTCTTTCAACACTCATCCGTGTTTGTTTCAGGTTAATCAATACTCACTCATATTGATCCTAGAACATGTAGACACTCGTCCGTGATCTTTTAACACTCGTCCATGTTTGTTTCAGGTTAATCAATACTCGTTCGTATTGTTCCTAGAACGTGTAGACACTTGTTTGTGGTCTTTCAACACTCGTCCGTGTTTGTTTCAGGTTAATAAATACTCGTTCGTATTGACCCTAGAACATGTAGACACTCGTCCGTGTTTGTTTCAGGTTAATCAATACTCGTTCGTATTGATCCTAGAACGTGTAGACACTCGTCCGTGGTCTTTCAACACTCGTCCGTGTTTGTTTCAGGTTAATCAATACTCGTTCGTATTGATCCTAGAACTTGTAGACACTCGTCTGTGGTCTTTCAACACTCGTCCGTGTTTGTTTCAGGTTAATCAATACTCGTTCGTATTGATCCTAGAACGTGTAGACATTCGTCCGTGGTCTTTCAACACTCATCCGTGTTTGTTTCAGGTTAATCAATACTCGTTCGTATTGATCCTAGAATGTGTAGACACTCCTCCATGGTCTTTCAACACTCGTCCGTGTTTGTTTCAGGTTAATCAATACTCGTTCGTATTGACCCTAAAACGTGTAGACACTCATCCGTGGTCTTTCAACACTCGTCCATGTTTGTTTCAGGTTAATCAATACTCGTTCGTATTGATCCTAGAACGTGTAGACACTCGTCCGTGGTCTTTCAACACTCGTCCGTGTTTGTTTCAGGTTAATCAATACTCGTTCGTATTGATCCTAGAACGTGTAGACATTCGTCCGTGGTCTTTCAACACTCGTCCGTGTTTGTTTCAGGTTAATCAATACTCGTTCTTATTGATCCTAGAATGTGTAGACAGTCCTCCATGGTCTTTCAACCCTCGTCCGTGTTTGTTTCAGGTTAATCAATACTCGTTCGTATTGACCCTAGAAGGTGTAGACACTCATCCGTGGTCTTTCAACACTCGTCCGTGTTTGTTTCAGGTTTATCAATACTCGTTCGTATTGATCCTAGAACGTGTAGACACTCGTCCGTGGTCTTTCAACACTTGTTCGTGTTTGTTTCAGGTTAATCAATACTCGTTCTTATTGATCCTAGAATGTGTAGACACTCCTCCATGGTCTTTCAACACTCGTCCGTGTTTGTTTCAGGTTAATCAATACTCGTTCGTATTGATCCTAGAACTTGTAGACACTCGTCTGTGGCCTTTCAACACTCGTCCGTGTTTGTTTCAGGTTAATCAATACTCGTTTGTATTGATCCTAGAACGTGTAGACATTCGTCCGTGGTCTTTCAACACTCATCCGTGTTTGTTTCAGGTTAATCAATACTCGTTCGTATTGATCCTAGAATGTGTAGACACTCCTCCATGGTCTTTCAACACTCGTCCGTGTTTGTTTCAGGTTAATCAATACTCGTTCGTATTGACCCTAAAATGTGTAGACACTCATCCGTGGTCTTTCAACACTCGTCCGTGTTTGTTTCAGGTTTATCAATACTCGTTCGTATTGATCCTAGAACGTGTAGACACTCGTCCGTGGTCTTTCAACACTTGTTCGTGTTTGTTTCAGGTTAATCAATACTCGTTCGTATTGATCCTAGAACGTGTAGACACTCGTTCATGGTCTTTCAACACTCATCTGTGTTTGTTTCAAGTTAATCAATACTCGTTCATATTGATCCTAGAACATGTAGACACTCCTCCATGGTCTTTCAACACTCGTCCGTGTTTGTTTTAGGTTAATCAATACTCGTTCGTATCGATCCTAGAACTTGTAGACACTCGTCTGTGGTCTTTCAACACTCGTCCGTGTTTATTTCAGGTTAATCAATACTCGTTCGTATTGATCCTAGAACGTGTAGACATTCGTCCGTGGTCTTTCAACACTCATCCGTGTTTGTTTCAGGTTAATCAATACTCACTCATATTGATCCTAGAACATGTAGACACTCGTCCGTGATCTTTTAACACTCGTCCATGTTTGTTTCAGGTTAATCAATACTCGTTCGTATTGTTCCTAGAACGTGTACACACTTGTTTGTGGTCTTTCAACACTCGTCCGTGTTTGTTTCAGGTTAATCAATACTCGTTCGTATTGATCCTAGAACATGTAGACACTCGTCCGTGTTTGTTTCAGGTTAATCAATACTCGTTCGTATTGATCCTAGAACGTGTAGACACTCGTCCGTGGTCTTTCAACACTCGTCCGTGTTTGTTTCAGGTTAATCAATACTCGTTCGTATTGATCCTAGAACTTGTAGACACTCGTCTGTGGTCTTTCAACACTCGTCCGTGTTTGTTTCAGGTTAATCAATACTCGTTCGTATTGATCCTAGAACGTGTAGACATTCGTCCGTGGTCTTTCAACACTCATCCGTGTTTGTTTCAGGTTAATCAATACTCGTTCGTATTGACCCTAGAATGTGTAGACACTCCTCCATGGTCTTTCAACACTCGTCCGTGTTTGTTTCAGGTTAATCAATACTCGTTCGTATTGACCCTAAAACGTGTAGACACTCATCCGTGGTCTTTCAACACTCGTCCATGTTTGTTTCAGGTTAATCAATACTCGTTCGTATTGATCCTAGAACGTGTAGACACTCGTCCGTGGTCTTTCAACACTCGTCCGTGTTTGTTTCAGGTTAATCAATACTCGTTCGTATTGATCCTAGAACGTGTAGACATTCGTCCGTGGTCTTTCAACACTCGTCCGTGTTTGTTTCAGGTTAATCAATACTCGTTCGTATTGACCCTAGAAGGTGTAGACACTCATCCGTGGTCTTTCAACACTCGTCCGTGTTTGTTTCAGGTTAATCAATACTCGTTCGTATTGACCCTAAAACGTGTAGACACTCATCCGTGGTCTTTCAACACTCGTCCATGTTTGTTTCAGGTTAATCAATACTCGTTCGTATTGACCCTAAAACGTGTAGACACTCGTCCGTGGTCTTTCAACACTCGTCCGTGTTTGTTTCAGGTTAATCAATACTCGTTCGTATTGATCCTAGAACGTGTAGACACTCGTCCGTGGTCTTTCAACACTCGTCCGTGTTTGTTTCAGGTTAATCAATACTCGTTCGTATTGATCCTAGAACTTGTAGACACTCGTCTGTGGTCTTTCAACACTCGTCCGTGTTTGTTTCAGGTTAATCAATACTCGTTCGTATTGATCCTAGAACGTGTAGACATTCGTCCGTGGTCTTTCAACACTCATCCGTGTTTGTTTCAGGTTAATCAATACTCGTTCGTATTGATCCTAGAATGTGTAGACACTCCTCCATGGTCTTTCAACACTCGTCCGTGTTTGTTTCAGGTTAATCAATACTCGTTCGTATTGACCCTAAAACGTGTAGACACTCATCCGTGGTCTTTCAACACTCGTCCATGTTTGTTTCAGGTTAATCAATACTCGTTCGTATTGATCCTAGAACGTGTAGACACTCGTCCGTGGTCTTTCAACACTCGTCCGTGTTTGTTTCAGGTTAATCAATACTCGTTCGTATTGATCCTAGAACGTGTAGACATTCGTCCGTGGTCTTTCAACACTCGTCCGTGTTTGTTTCAGGTTAATCAATACTCGTTCTTATTGATCCTAGAATGTGTAGACACTCCTCCATGGTCTTTCAACCCTCGTCCGTGTTTGTTTCAGGTTAATCAATACTCGTTCGTATTGACCCTAGAAGGTGTAGACACTCATCCGTGGTCTTTCAACACTCGTCCGTGTTTGTTTCAGGTTTATCAATACTCGTTCGTATTGATCCTAGAACGTGTAGACACTCGTCCGTGGTCTTTCAACACTTGTTCGTGTTTGTTTCAGGTTAATCAATACTCGTTCTTATTGATCCTAGAATGTGTAGATACTCCTCCATGGTCTTTCAATACTCGTCCGTGTTTGTTTCAGGTTAATCAATACTCGTTCGTATTGATCCTAGAACTTGTAGACACTCGTCTGTGGTCTTTCAACACTCGTCCGTGTTTGTTTCAGGTTAATCAATACTCGTTCGTATTGATCCTAGAACGTGTAGACATTCGTCCGTGGTCTTTCAACACTCATCCGTGTTTGTTTCAGGTTAATCAATACTCGTTCGTATTGATCCTAGAATGTGTAGACACTCCTCCATGGTCTTTCAACACTCGTCCGTGTTTGTTTCAGGTTAATCAATACTCGTTCGTATTGACCCTAAAACGTGTAGACACTCATCCGTGGTCTTTCAACACTCGTCCGTGTTTGTTTCAGGTTTATCAATACTCGTTCGTATTGATCCTAGAACGTGTAGACACTCGTCCGTGGTCTTTCAACACTTTTTCGTGTTTGTTTCAGGTTAATCAATACTCGTTCGTATTGATCCTAGAACGTGTAGACACTCGTTCATGGTCTTTCAACACTCATCTGTGTTTGTTTCAAGTTAATCAATTCTCGTTCATATTGATCCTAGAACATGTAGACACTCCTCCATGGTCTTTCAACACTCGTCCGTGTTTGTTTTAGGTTAATCAATACTCGTTCGTATTGATCCTAGAACTTGTAGACACTCGTCTGTGGTCTTTCAACACTCGTCCGTGTTTATTTCAGGTTAATCAATACTCGTTCGTATTGATCCTAGAACGTGTAGACATTCGTCCGTGGTCTTTCAACACTCATCCGTGTTTGTTTCAGGTTAATCAATACTCGCTCATATTGATCCTAGAACATGTAGACACTCGTCCGTGATCTTTTAACACTCGTCCATGTTTGTTTCAGGTTAATCAATACTCGTTCGTATTGTTCCTAGAACGTGTAGACACTTGTTTGTGGTCTTTCAACACTCGTCCGTGTTTGTTTCAGGTTAATCAATACTCGTTCGTATTGATCCTAGAACATGTAGACACTCGTCCGTGTTTGTTTCAGGTTAATCAATACTCGTTCGTATTGATCCTAGAACGTGTAGACACTCGTCCGTGGTCTTTCAACACTCGTCCGTGTTTGTTTCAGGTTAATCAATACTCGTTCGTATTGATCCTAGAACTTGTAGACACTTGTCTGTGGTCTTTCAACACTCGTCCGTGTTTGTTTCAGGTTAATCAATACTCGTTCGTATTGATCCTAGAACGTGTAGACATTCGTTTGTGGTCTTTCAACACTCATCCGTGTTTGTTTCAGGTTAATCAATACTCGTTAGTATTGATCCTAGAATGTGTAGACACTCCTCCATGGTCTTTCAACACTCGTCCGTGTTTGTTTCAGGTTAATCAATACTCGTTCGTATTGACCCTAAAACGTGTAGACACTCATCCGTGGTCTTTCAACACTCGTCCATGTTTGTTTCAGGTTAATCAATACTCGTTCGTATTGATCCTAGAACGTGTAGACACTCGTCCGTGGTCTTTCAACACTCGTCCGTGTTTGTTTCAGGTTAATCAATACTCGTTCGTATTGACCCTAAAACGTGTAGACACTCATCCGTGGTCTTTCAACACTCGTCCATGTTTGTTTCAGGTTAATCAATACTCGTTCGTATTGATCCTAGAATGTGTAGACACTCGTCCGTGGTCTTTCAACACTCGTCCGTGTTTGTTTCAGGTTAATCAATACTCGTTCGTATTGATCCTAGAACGTGTAGACATTCGTCCGTGGTCTTTCAACACTCGTCCGTGTTTGTTTCAGGTTAATCAATACTCGTTCTTATTGATCCTAGAATGTGTAGACACTCCTCCATGGTCTTTCAACCCTCGTCCGTGTTTGTTTCAGGTTAATCAATACTCGTTCGTATTGACCCTAGAAGGTGTAGACACTCATCCGTGGTCTTTCAACACTCGTCCGTGTTTGTTTCAGGTTTATCAATACTCGTTCGTATTGATCCTAGAACGTGTAGACACTCGTCCGTGGTCTTTCAACACTTGTTCGTGTTTGTTTCAGGTTAATCAATACTCGTTCTTATTGATCCTAGAATGTGTAGACACTCCTCCATGGTCTTTCAACACTCGTCCGTGTTTGTTTCAGGTTAATCAATACTCGTTCGTATTGATCCTAGAACTTGTAGACACTCGTCTGTGGTCTTTCAACACTCGTCCGTGTTTGTTTCAGGTTAATCAATACTCGTTCGTATTGATCCTAGAACGTGTAGACATTCGTCCGTGGTCTTTCAACACTCATCCGTGTTTGTTTCAGGTTAATCAATACTCGTTCGTATTGATCCTAGAATGTGTAGACACTCCTCCATGGTCTTTCAACACTCATCCGTGTTTGTTTCAGGTTAATCAATACTCGTTCGTATTGACCCTAAAACGTGTAGACACTCATCCGTGGTCTTTCAACACTCGTCCGTGTTTGTTTCAGGTTTATCAATACTCGTTCGTATTGATCCTAGAACGTGTAGACACTCCTCCGTGGTCTTTCAACACTTGTTCGTGTTTGTTTCAGGTTAATCAATCCTCGTTCGTATTGATCCTAGAACGTGTAGACACTCGTTCATGGTCTTTCAACACTCATCTGTGTTTGTTTCAAGTTAATCAATTCTCGTTCATATTGATCCTAGAACATGTAGACACTCCTCCATGGTCTTTCAACACTCGTCCGTGTTTGTTTTAGGTTAATCAATACTCGTTCGTATCGATCCTAGAACTTGTAGACACTCGTCTGTGGTCTTTCAACACTCGTCCGTGTTTATTTCAGGTTAATCAATACTCGTTCGTATTGATCCTAGAACGTGTAGACATTCGTCCGTGGTCTTTCAACACTCATCCGTGTTTGTTTCAGGTTAATCAATACTCGCTCATATTGATCCTAGAACATGTAGACACTCGTCCGTGATCTTTTAACACTCGTCCATGTTTGTTTCAGGTTAATCAATACTCGTTCGTATTGTTCCTAGAACGTGTAGACACTTGTTTGTGGTCTTTCAACACTCGTCCGTGTTTGTTTCAGGTTAATCAATACTCGTTCGTATTGATCCTAGAACATGTAGACACTCGTCCGTGTTTGTTTCAGGTTAATCAATACTCGTTCGTATTGATCCTAGAACGTGTAGACACTCGTCCGTGGTCTTTCAACACTCGTCCGTGTTTGTTTCAGGTTAATCAATACTCGTTCGTATTGATCCTAGAACTTGTAGACACTCGTCTGTGGTCTTTCAACACTCGTCCGTGTTTGTTTCAGGTTAATCAATACTCGTTCGTATTGATCCTAGAACGTGTAGACATTCGTTCGTGGTCTTTCAACACTCATCTGTGTTTGTTTCAGGTTAATCAATACTCGTTCGTATTGATCCTAGAATGTGTAGACACTCCTCCATGGTCTTTCAACACTCGTCCGTGTTTGTTTCAGGTTAATCAATACTCGTTCGTATTGACCCTAAAACGTGTAGACACTCATCCGTGGTCTTTCAACACTCGTCCATGTTTGTTTCAGGTTAATCAATACTCGTTCGTATTGATCCTAGAACGTGTAGACACTCGTCCGTGGTCTTTCAACACTCGTCCGTGTTTGTTTCAGGTTAATCAATACTCGTTCGTATTGACCCTAAAACGTGTAGACACTCATCCGTGGTCTTTCAACACTCGTCCATGTTTGTTTCAAGTTAATCAATACTCGTTCGTATTGATCCTAGAACGTGTAGACACTCGTCCGTGGTCTTTCAACACTCGTCCGTGTTTGTTTCAGGTTAATCAATACTCGTTCGTATTGATCCTAGAACGTGTAGACATTCGTCCGTGGTCTTTCAATACTCATCCGTGTTTGTTTCAGGTTAATCAATACTCACTCATATTGATCCTAGAACATGTAGACACTCGTCCGTGATCTTTTAACACTCGTCCATGTTTGTTTCAGGTTAATCAATACTCGTTCGTATTGTTCCTAGAACGTGTAGACACTTGTTTGTGGTCTTTCAACACTCGTCCGTGTTTGTTTCAGGTTAATCAATACTCGTTCGTATTGATCCTAGAACTTGTAGACACTCGTCTGTGGTCTTTCAACACTCGTCCGTGTTTGTTTCAGGTTAATCAATACTCGTTCGTATTGATCCTAGAACGTGTAGACATTTGTCTGTGGTCTTTCAACACTCATCCGTGTTTGTTTCAGGTTAATCAATACTCGTTCGTATTGATCCTAGAATGTGTAGACACTCCTCCATGGTCTTTCAACACTCGTCCGTGTTTGTTTCAGGTTAATCAATACTCGTTCGTATTGACCCTAAAACGTGTAGACACTCATCCGTGGTCTTTCAACACTCGTCCATGTTTGTTTCAGGTTAATCAATACTCGTTCGTATTGATCCTAGAACGTGTAGACACTCGTCCGTGGTCTTTCAACACTCGTCCGTGTTTGTTTCAGGTTAATCAATACTCGTTCGTATTGATCCTAGAACGTGTAGACATTCGTCCGTGGTCTTTCAACACTCGTCCGTGTTTGTTTCAGGTTAATCAATACTCATTCTTATTGATCCTAGAATGTGTAGACACTCATCCGTGGTCTTTCAACACTCGTCCGTGTTTGTTTCAGGTTTATCAATACTCGTTCGTATTGATCATAGAACGTGTAGACACTCGTCCGTGGTCTTTCAACACTTGTTCGTGTTTGTTTCAGGTTAATCAATACTCGTTCTTATTGATCCTAGAATGTGTAGACACTCCTCCATGGTCTTTCAACACTCGTCCGTGTTTGTTTCAGGTTAATCAATACTCGTTCGTATTGATCCTAGAACTTGTAGACACTCGTCTGTGGTCTTTCAACACTCGTCCGTGTTTGTTTCAGGTTAATCAATACTCGTTCGTATTGATCCTAGAACGTGTAGACATTCGTCCGTGGTCTTTCAACACTCATCCGTGTTTGTTTCAGGTTAATCAATACTCGTTCGTATTGATCCTAGAATGTGTAGACACTCCTCCATGGTCTTTCAACACTCGTCCGTGTTTGTTTCAGGTTAATCAATACTCGTTCGTATTGACCCTAAAACGTGTAGACACTCATCCGTGGTCTTTCAACACTCGTCCGTGTTTGTTTCAGGTTTATCAATACTCGTTCGAATTGATCCTAGAACGTGTAGACACTCGTCCGTGGTCTTTGAACACTCGTCCGTGTTTGTTTCAGGTTAATCAATACTCGTTCGTATTGATCCTAGAACTTGTAGACACTCGTCTGTGGTCTTTCAACACTCGTCCGTGTTTGTTTCAGGTTAATCAATACTCGTTCGTATTGATCCTAGAACGTGTAGACATTCGTCCGTGGTCTTTCAACACTCATCCGTGTTTGTTTCAGGTTAATCAATACTCGTTCGTATTGATCCTAGAATGTGTAGACACTCCTCCACGGTCTTTCAACACTCATCCGTGTTTGTTTCAGGTTAATCAATACTCGTTCGTATTGACCCTAAAACGTGTAGACACTCATCCGTGGTCTTTCAACACTCGTCCGTGTTTGTTTCAGGTTTATCAATACTCGTTCGTATTGATCCTAGAACGTGTAGACACTCGTCCGTGGTCTTTCAACACTTGTTCGTGTTTGTTTCAGGTTAATCAATACTCGTTCGTATTGATCCTAGAACGTGTAGACACTCGTTCATGGTCTTTCAACACTCATCTGTGTTTGTTTCAAGTTAATCAATTCTCGTTCATATTGATCCTAGAACATGTAGACACTCCTCCATGGTCTTTCAACACTCGTCCGTGTTTGTTTTAGGTTAATCAATACTCGTTCGTATCGATCCTAGAACTTGTAGACACTCGTCTGTGGTCTTTCAACACTCGTCCGTGTTTATTTCAGGTTAATCAATACTCGTTCGTATTGATCCTAGAACGTGTAGACATTCGTCCGTGGTCTTTCAACACTCATCCGTGTTTGTTTCAGGTTAATCAATACTCGCTCATATTGATCCTAGAACATGTAGACACTCGTCCGTGATCTTTTAACACTCGTCCATGTTTGTTTCAGGTTAATCAATACTCGTTCGTATTGTTCCTAGAACGTGTAGACACTTGTTTGTGATCTTTCAACACTCGTCCGTGTTTGTTTCAGGTTAATCAATACTCGTTCGTATTGATCATAGAACATGTAGACACTCGTCCGTGTTTGTTTCAGGTTAATCAATACTCGTTCGTATTGATCCTAGAACGTGTAGACACTCGTCCGTGGTCTTTCAACACTCGTCCGTGTTTGTTTCAGGTTAATCAATACTCGTTCGTATTGATCCTAGAACTTGTAGACACTCGTCTGTGGTCTTTCAACACTCGTCCGTGTTTGTTTCAGGTTATTCAATACTCGTTCGTATTGATCCTAGAACGTGTAGACATTCGTTCGTGGTCTTTCAACACTCATCCGTGTTTGTTTCAGGTTAATCAATACTCGTTCGTATTGATCCTAGAATGTGTAGACACTCCTCCATGGTCTTTCAACACTCGTCCGTGTTTGTTTCAGGTTAATCAATACTCGTTCGTATTGACCCTAAAACGTGTAGACACTCATCCGTGGTCTTTCAACACTCGTCCATGTTTGTTTCAGGTTAATCAATACTCGTTCGTATTGATCCTAGAACGTGTAGACACTCGTCCGTGGTCTTTCAACACTCGTCCGTGTTTGTTTCAGGTTAATCAATACTCGTTCGTATTGACCCTAAAACGTGTAGACACTCATCCGTGGTCTTTCAACACTCGTCCATGTTTGTTTCAAGTTAATCAATACTCGTTCGTATTGATCCTAGAACGTGTAGACACTCGTCCGTGCTCTTTCAACACTCGTCCGTGTTTATTTCAGGTTAATCAATACTCGTTCGTATTGATCCTAGAACGTGTAGACATTCGTCCGTGGTCTTTCAATACTCATCCGTGTTTGTTTCAGGTTAATCAATACTCACTCATATTGATCCTAGAACATGTAGACACTCGTCCGTGATCTTTTAACACTCGTCCATGTTTGTTTCAGGTTAATCAATACTCGTTCGTATTGTTCCTAGAACGTGTAGACACTTGTTTGTGGTCTTTCAACACTCGTCCGTGTTTGTTTCAGGTTAATCAATACTCGTTCGTATTGATCCTAGAACTTGTAGACACTCGTCTGTGGTCTTTCAACACTCGTCCGTGTTTGTTTCAGGTTAATCAATACTCGTTCGTATTGATCCTAGAACGTGTAGACATTTGTCTGTGGTCTTTCAACACTCATCCGTGTTTGTTTCAGGTTAATCAATACTCGTTCGTATTGATCCTAGAATGTGTAGACACTCCTCCATGGTCTTTCAACACTCGTCCGTGTTTGTTTCAGGTTAATCAATACTCGTTCGTATTGACCCTAAAACGTGTAGACACTCATCCGTGGTCTTTCAACACTCGTCCATGTTTGTTTCAGGTTAATCAATACTCGTTCGTATTGATCCTAGAACGTGTAGACACTCGTCCGTGGTCTTTCAACACTCGTCCGTGTTTGTTTCAGGTTAATCAATACTCGTTCGTATTGATCCTAGAACGTGTAGACATTCGTCCGTGGTCTTTCAACACTCGTCCGTGTTTGTTTCAGGTTAATCAATACTCGTTCTTATTGATCCTAGAATGTGTAGACACTCCTCCATGGTCTTTCAACCCTCGTCCGTGTTTGTTTCAGGTTAATCAATACTCGTTCGTATTGAACCTAGAAGGTGTAGACACTCATCCGTGGTCTTTCAACACTCGTCCGTGTTTGTTTCAGGTTTATCAATACTCGTTCGTATTGATCATAGAACGTGTAGACACTCGTCCGTGGTCTTTCAACACTTGTTCGTGTTTGTTTCAGGTTAATCAATACTCGTTCTTATGGATCCTAGAATGTGTAGACACTCCTCCATGGTCTTTCAACACTCGTCCGTGTTTGTTTCAGGTTAATCAATACTCGTTCGTATTGATCCTAGAACTTGTAGACACTCGTCTGTGGTCTTTCAACACTCGTCCGTGTTTGTTTCAGGTTAATCAATACTCGTTCGTATTGATCCTAGAACGTGTAGACATTCGTCCGTGGTCTTTCAACACTCATCCGTGTTTGTTTCAGGTTAATCAATACTCGTTCGTATTGATCCTAGAATGTGTAGACACTCCTCCATGGTCTTTCAACACTCGTCCGTGTTTGTTTCAGGTTAATCAATACTCGTTCGTATTGACCCTAAAACGTGTAGACACTCATCCGTGGTCTTTCAACACTCGTCCGTGTTTGTTTCAGGTTTATCAATACTCGTTCGTATTGATCCTAGAACGTGTAGACACTCGTCCGTGGTCTTTCAACACTCGTCCGTGTTTGTTTCAGGTTAATCAATACTCGTTCGTATTGATCCTAGAACTTGTAGACACTCGTCTGTGGTCTTTCAACACTCGTCCGTGTTTGTTTCAGGTTAATCAATACTCGTTCGTATTGATCCTAGAACGTGTAGACATTCGTTCGTGGTCTTTCAACACTCATCCGTGTTTGTTTCAGGTTTATCAATACTCGTTCGTATTGATCCTAGAACGTGTAGACACTCGTCCGTGGTCTTTCAACACTTGTTCGTGTTTGTTTCAGGTTAATCAATACTCGTTCGTATTGATCCTAGAACGTGTAGACACTCGTTCATGGTCTTTCAACACTCATCTGTGTTTGTTTCAAGTTAATCAATTCTCGTTCATATTGATCCTAGAACATGTAGACACTCCTCCATGGTCTTTCAACACTCGTCCGTGTTTGTTTTAGGTTAATCAATACTCGTTCGTATCGATCCTAGAACTTGTAGACACTCGTCTGTGGTCTTTCAACACTCGTCCGTGTTTATTTCAGGTTAATCAATACTCGTTCGTATTGATCCTAGAACGTGTAGACATTCGTCCGTGGTCTTTCAACACTCATCCGTGTTTGTTTCAGGTTAATCAATACTCGCTCATATTGATCCTAGAACATGTAGACACTCGTCCGTGATCTTTTAACACTCGTCCATGTTTGTTTCAGGTTAATCAATACTCGTTCGTATTGTTCCTAGAACGTGTAGACACTTGTTTGTGGTCTTTCAACACTCGTCCGTGTTTGTTTCAGGTTAATCAATACTCGTTCGTATTGATCCTAGAACATGTAGACACTCGTCCGTGTTTGTTTCAGGTTAATCAATACTCGTTCGTATTGATCCTAGAACGTGTAGACACTCGTCCGTGGTCTTTCAACACTCGTCCGTGTTTGTTTCAGGTTAATCAATACTCGTTCGTATTGATCCTAGAACTTGTAGACACTCGTCTGTGGTCTTTCAACACTCGTCCGTGTTTGTTTCAGGTTAATCAATACTCGTTCGTATTGATCCTAGAACGTGTAGACATTCGTTCGTGGTCTTTCAACACTCATCCGTGTTTGTTTCAGGTTAATCAATACTCGTTCGTATTGATCCTAGAATGTGTAGACACTCCTCCATGGTCTTTCAACACTCGTCCGTGTTTGTTTCAGGTTAATCAATACTCGTTCGTATTGACCCTAAAACGTGTAGACACTCATCCGTGGTCTTTCAACACTCGTCCATGTTTGTTTCAGGTTAATCAATACTCGTTCGTATTGATCCTAGAACGTGTAGACACTCGTCCGTGGTCTTTCAACACTCGTCCGTGTTTGTTTCAGGTTAATCAATACTCGTTCGTATTGACCCTAAAACGTGTAGACACTCATCCGTGGTCTTTCAACACTCGTCCATGTTTGTTTCAAGTTAATCAATACTCGTTCGTATTGATCCTAGAACGTGTAGACACTCGTCCGTGGTCTTTCAACACTCGTCCGTGTTTGTTTCAGGTTAATCAATACTCGTTCGTATTGATCCTAGAACGTGTAGACATTCGTCCGTGGTCTTTCAATACTCATCCGTGTTTGTTTCAGGTTAATCAATACTCACTCATATTGATCCTAGAACATGTAGACACTCGTCCGTGATCTTTTAACACTCGTCCATGTTTGTTTCAGGTTAATCAATACTCGTTCGTATTGTTCCTAGAACGTGTAGACACTTGTTTGTGGTCTTTCAACACTCGTCCGTGTTTGTTTCAGGTTAATCAATACTCGTTCGTATTGATCCTAGAACTTGTAGACACTCGTCTGTGGTCTTTCAACACTCGTCCGTGTTTGTTTCAGGTTAATCAATACTCGTTCGTATTGATCCTAGAACGTGTAGACATTCGTCTGTGGTCTTTCAACACTCATCCGTGTTTGTTTCAGGTTAATCAATACTCGTTCGTAATGATCCTAGAATGTGTAGACACTCCTCCATGGTCTTTCAACACTCGTCCGTGTTTGTTTCAGGTTAATCAATACTCGTTCGTATTGACCCTAAAACGTGTAGACACTCATCCGTGGTCTTTCAACACTCGTCCATGTTTGTTTCAGGTTAATCAATACTCGTTCGTATTGATCCTAGAACGTGTAGACACTCGTCCGTGGTCTTTCAACACTCGTCCGTGTTTGTTTCAGGTTAATCAATACTCGTTCGTATTGATCCTAGAACGTGTAGACATTCGTCCGTGGTCTTTCAACACTCGTCCGTGTTTGTTTCAGGTTAATCAATACTCGTTCTTATTGATCCTAGAATGTGTAGACACTCCTCCATGGTCTTTCAACCCTCGTCCGTGTTTGTTTCAGGTTAATCAATACTCGTTCGTATTGACCCTAAAACGTGTAGACACTCATCCGTGGTCTTTCAACACTCGTCCATGTTTGTTTCAGGTTAATCAATACTCGTTCGTATTGATCCTAGAACGTGTAGACACTCGTCCGTGGTCTTTCAACACTCGTCCGTGTTTGTTTCAGGTTAATCAATACTCGTTCGTATTGACCCTAAAACGTGTAGACACTCATCCGTGGTCTTTCAACACTCGTCCGTGTTTGTTTCAGGTTAATCAATACTCGTTCGTATTGATCCTAGAACTTGTAGACACTCGTCTGTGGTCTTTCAACACTCGTCCGTGTTTGTTTCAGGTTAATCAATACTCGTTCGTATTGATCCTAGAACGTGTAGACATTCGTCCGTGGTCTTTCAACACTCATCCGTGTTTGTTTCAGGTTAATCAATACTCGTTCGTATTGATCCTAGAATGTGTAGACACTCCTCCATGGTCTTTCAACACTCGTCCGTGTTTGTTTCAGGTTAATCAATACTCGTTCGTATTGACCCTAAAACGTGTAGACACTCATCTGTGGTCTTTCAACACTCGTCCGTGTTTGTTTCAGGTTTATCAATACTCGTTCGTATTGATCCTAGAACGTGTAGACACTCGTCCGTGGTCTTTCAACACTTGTTCGTGTTTGTTTCAGGTTAATCAATACTCGTTCGTATTGATCCTAGAACGTGTAGACACTCGTTCATGGTCTTTCAACACTCATCTGTGTTTGTTTCAAGTTAATCAATTCTCGTTCATATTGATCCTAGAACATGTAGACACTCCTCCATGGTCTTTCAACACTCGTCCGTGTTTGTTTTAGGTTAATCAATACTCGTTCGTATCGATCCTAGAACTTGTAGACACTCGTCTGTGGTCTTTCAACACTCGTCCGTGTTTATTTCAGGTTAATCAATACTCGTTCGTATTGATCCTAGAACGTGTAGACATTCGTCCGTGGTCTTTCAACACTCATCCGTGTTTGTTTCAGGTTAATCAATACTCACTCATATTGATCCTAGAACATGTAGACACTCGTCCGTGATCTTTTAACACTCGTCCATGTTTGTTTCAGGTTAATCAATACTCGTTCATATTGTTCCTAGAACGTGTAGACACTTGTTTGTGGTCTTTCAACACTCGTCCGTGTTTGTTTCAGGTTAATCAATACTCGTTCGTATTGATCCTAGAACATGTAGACACTCGTCCGTGTTTGTTTCAGGTTAATCAATACTCGTTCGTATTGATCCTAGAACGTGTAGACACTCATCCGTGGTCTTTCAACACTCGTCCGTGTTTGTTTCAGGTTAATCAATACTCGTTCGTATTGATCCTAGAACTTGTAGACACTCGTGTGTGGTCTTTCAACACTCGTCCGTGTTTGTTTCAGGTTAATCAATACTCGTTCGTATTGATCCTAGAACGTGTAGACATTCGTTCGTGGTCTTTCAACACTCATCCGTGTTTGTTTCAGGTTAATCAATACTCGTTCGTATTGATCCTAGAATGTGTA
Source organism: Lathyrus tuberosus (assembly GCA_022829125.1). Lineage (NCBI taxonomy): Eukaryota > Viridiplantae > Streptophyta > Magnoliopsida > Fabales > Fabaceae > Lathyrus > Lathyrus tuberosus. The sequence goes on along the minus strand of JALAZF010000743.1, from coordinate 818,954 downwards.
GACACTCCTCCATGGTCTTTTAACACTCGTCCGTGTTTGTTTCAGGTTAATCAATACTCGTTCGTATTGACCCTAAAACGTGTAGACACTCATCCGTGGTCTTTCAACACTCGTCCATGTTTGTTTCAGGTTAATCAATACTCGTTCGTATTGATCCTAGAACGTGTAGACACTCGTCCGTGGTCTTTCAACACTCGTCCGTGTTTGTTTCAGGTTAATCAATACTCGTTCGTATTGACCCTAAAACGTGTAGACACTCATCCGTGGTCTTTCCACACTCGTCCATGTTTGTTTCAAGTTAATCAATACTCGTTCGTATTGATCCTAGAACGTGTAGACATTCGTCCGTGGTCTTTCAACACTCATCCGTGTTTGTTTCAGGTTAATCAATACTCGTTCGTATTGATCCTAGAATGTGTAGACACTCCTCCATGGTCTTTCAACACTCGTCCGTGTTTGTTTCAGGTTAATCAATACTCGTTCGTATTGACCCTAAAACGTGTAGACACTCATCCGTGGTCTTTCAACACTCGTCCGTGTTTGTTTCAGGTTTATCAATACTCGTTCGTATTGATCCTAGAACGTGTAGACACTCGTCCGTGGTCTTTCAACACTTGTTCGTGTTTGTTTCAGGTTAATCAATACTCGTTCGTATTGATCCTAGAACGTGTAGACACTCGTTCATGGTCTTTCAACACTCATCTGTGTTTGTTTCAAGTTAATCAATTCTCGTTCATATTGATCCTAGAACATGTAGACACTCCTCCATGGTCTTTCAACACTCGTCCGTGTTTGTTTTAGGTTAATCAATACTCGTTCGTATCGATCCTAGAACTTGTAGACACTCGTCTGTGGTCTTTCAACACTCGTCCGTGTTTATTTCAGGTTAATCAATACTCGTTCGTATTGATCCTAGAACGTGTAGACATTCGTCCGTGGTCTTTCAACACTCATCCGTGTTTGTTTCAGGTTAATCAATACTCACTAATATTGATCCTAGAACATGTAGACACTCGTCCGTGATCTTTTAACACTCGTCCATGTTTGTTTCAGGTTAATCAATACTCGTTCATATTGTTCCTAGAACGTGTAGACACTTGTTTGTGGTCTTTCAACACTCGTCCGTGTTTGTTTCAGGTTAATCAATACTCGTTCGTATTGATCCTAGAACATGTAGACACTCGTCCGTGTTTGTTTCAGGTTAATCAATACTCGTTCGTATTGATCCTAGAACGTGTAGACACTCGTCCGTGGTCTTTCAACACTCGTCCGTGTTTGTTTCAGGTTAATCAATACTCGTTCGTATTGATCCTAGAACTTGTAGACACTCGTGTGTGGTCTTTCAACACTCGTCCGTGTTTGTTTCAGGTTAATCAATACTCGTTCGTATTGATCCTAGAACGTGTAGACATTCGTTCGTGGTCTTTCAACACTCATCCGTGTTTGTTTCAGGTTAATCAATACTCGTTCGTATTGATCCTAGAATGTGTAGACACTCCTCCATGGTCTTTCAACACTCGTCCGTGTTTGTTTCAGGTTAATCAATACTCGTTCGTATTGACCCTAAAACGTGTAGACACTCATCCGTGGTCTTTCAACACTCGTCCATGTTTGTTTCAGGTTAATCAATACTCGTTCGTATTGATCCTAGAACGTGTAGACACTCGTCCGTGGTCTTTCAACACTCGTCCGTGTTTGTTTCAGGTTAATCAATACTCGTTCGTATTGACCCTAAAACGTGTAGACACTCATCCGTGGTCTTTCCACACTCGTCCATGTTTGTTTCATGTTAATCAATACTCGTTCGTATTGATCCTAGAACGTGTAGACACTTGTTTGTGGTCTTTCAACACTCGTCTGTGTTTGTTTCAGGTTAATCAATACTCGTTCGTATTGATCCTAGAACATGTAGACACTCGTCCGTGTTTGTTTCAAGTTAATCAATACTCGTTCGTATTGATCCTAGAACGTGTAGACACTCGTCCGTGGTCTTTCAACACTCATCCGTGTTTGTTTCAGGTTAATCAATACTCGTTCGTATTGATCCTAGAACTTGTAGAAACTCGTCTGTGGTCTTTCAACACTCGTCCGTGTTTGTTTCAGGTTAATCAATACTCGTTCGTATTGATCCTAGAACGTGTAGACATTCGTCCGTGGTCTTTCAACACTCATCCGTGTTTGTTTCAGGTTAATCAATACTCGTTCATATTGATCCTAGAATGTGTAGACACTCCTCCATGGTCTTTCAACACTCGTCCGTGTTTGTTTCAGGTTAATCAATACTCGTTCGTATTGACCCTAAAACGTGTAGACACTCATCTGTGGTCTTTCAACACTCGTCCATGTTTGTTTCAGGTTAATCAATACTCGTTCGTATTGATCCTAGAACGTGTAGACACTCGTCCGTGGTCTTTCAACACTCGTCCGTGTTTGTTTCAGGTTAATCAATACTCGTTCGTATTGATCCTAGAACGTGTAGACATTCGTCCGTGGTCTTTCAACACTCGTCCGTGTTTGTTTCAGGTTAATCAATACTCGTTCTTATTGATCCTAGAACATGTAGACACTCCTCCATGGTCTTTCAACACTCGTCCGTGTTTGTTTTAGGTTAATCAATACTCGTTCGTATCGATCCTAGAACTTGTAGACACTCGTCTGTGGTCTTTCAACACTCGTCCGTGTTTATTTCAGGTTAATCAATACTCGTTCGTATTGATCCTAGAACGTGTAGACATTCGTCCGTGGTCTTTCAACACTCATCCGTGTTTGTTTCAGGTTAATCAATACTCACTCATATTGATCCTAGAACATGTAGACACTCGTCCGTGATCTTTTAACACTCGTCCATGTTTGTTTCAGGTTAATCAATACTCGTTCGTATTGTTCCTAGAACGTGTAGACACTTGTTTGTGGTCTTTCAACACTCGTCCGTGTTTGTTTCAGGTTAATCAATACTCGTTCGTATTGATCCTAGAACATGTAGACACTCGTCCGTGTTTGTTTCAGGTTAATCAATACTCGTTCGTATTGATCCTAGAACGTGTAGACACTCGTCCGTGGTCTTTCAACACTCGTCCGTGTTTGTTTCAGGTTAATCAATACTCGTTCGTATTGATCCTAGAACTTGTAGACACTCGTCTGTGGTCTTTCAACACTCGTCCGTGTTTGTTTCAGGTTAATCAATACTCGTTCGTATTGATCCTAGAACGTGTAGACATTCGTTCGTGGTCTTTCAACACTCATCCGTGTTTGTTTCAGGTTAATCAATACTCGTTCGTATTGATCCTAAAATGTGTAGACACTCCTCCATGGTCTTTCAACACTCGACCGTGTTTGTTTCAGGTTAATCAATACTCGTTCGTATTGACCCTAAAACGTGTAGACACTCATCCGTGGTCTTTCAACACTCGTCCATGTTTGTTTCAGGTTAATCAATACTCGTTCGTATTGATCCTAGAACGTGTAGACACTCGTCCGTGGTCTTTCAACACTCGTCCGTGTTTGTTTCAGGTTAATCAATACTCGTTCGTATTGACCCTAAAACGTGTAGACACTCATCCGTGGTCTTTCAACACTCGTCCATGTTTGTTTCAGGTTAATCAATACTCGTTCGTATTGATCCTAGAACGTGTAGACACTCGTCCGTGGTCTTTCAACACTCGTCCGTGTTTGTTTCAGGTTAATCAATACTCGTTCGTATTGATCCTAGAACGTGTAGACATTCGTCCGTGGTCTTTCAACACTCGTCCGTGTTTGTTTCAGGTTAATCAATACTCGTTCGTATTGATCCTAGAACATGTAGACACTCGTCCGTGTTTGTTTCAGGTTAATCAATACTCGTTCGTATTGATCCTAGAACGTGTAGACACTCGTCCGTGGTCTTTCAACACTCGTCCGTGTTTGTTTCAGGTTAATCAATACTCGTTCGTATTGATCCTAGAACTTGTAGACACTCGTCCGTGATCTTTTAACACTCGTCCATGTTTGTTTCAGGTTAATCAATACTCGTTCGTATTGTTCCTAGAACGTGTAGACACTTGTTTGTGGTCTTTCAACACTCGTCTGTGTTTGTTTCAGGTTAATCAATACTCGTTCGTATTGATCCTAGAACATGTAGACACTCGTCCGTGTTTGTTTCAGGTTAATCAATACTCGTTCGTATTGATCCTAGAACGTGTAGACACTCGTCCGTGGTCTTTCAACACTCGTCCGTGTTTGTTTCAGGTTAATCAATACTCGTTCGTATTGATCCTAGAACTTGTAGAAACTCGTCTGTGGTCTTTCAACACTCGTCCGTGTTTGTTTCAGGTTAATCAATACTCGTTCGTATTGACCCTAAAACGTGTAGACACTCATCCGTGGTCTTTCAACACTCGTCCGTGTTTGTTTCAGGTTAATCAATACTCGTTCGTATTGATCCTAGAACTTGTAGACACTCGTCTGTGGTCTTTCAACACTCGTCCGTGTTTGTTTCAGGTTAATCAATACTCGTTCGTATTGATCCTAGAACGTGTAGACATTCGTCCGTGGTCTTTCAACACTCATCCGTGTTTGTTTCAGGTTAATCAATACTCGTTCGTATTGATCCTAGAATGTGTAGACACTCCTCCATGGTCTTTCAACACTCGTCCGTGTTTGTTTCAGGTTAATCAATACTCGTTCGTATTGACCCTAAAACGTGTAGACACTCATCTGTGGTCTTTCAACACTCGTCCGTGTTTGTTTCAGGTTTATCAATACTCGTTCGTATTGATCCTAGAACGTGTAGACACTCGTCCGTGGTCTTTCAACACTTGTTCGTGTTTGTTTCAGGTTAATCAATACTCGTTCGTATTGATCCTAGAACGTGTAGACACTCGTTCATGGTCTTTCAACACTCATCTGTGTTTGTTTCAAGTTAATCAATTCTCGTTCATATTGATCCTAGAACATGTAGACACTCCTCCATGGTCTTTCAACACTCGTCCGTGTTTGTTTTAGGTTAATCAATACTCGTTCGTATCGATCCTAGAACTTGTAGACACTCGTCTGTGGTCTTTCAACACTCGTCCGTGTTTATTTCAGGTTAATCAATACTCGTTCGTATTGATCCTAGAACGTGTAGACATTCGTCCGTGGTCTTTCAACACTCATCCGTGTTTGTTTCAGGTTAATCAATACTCACTCATATTGATCCTAGAACATGTAGACACTCGTCCGTGATCTTTTAACACTCGTCCATGTTTGTTTCAGGTTAATCAATACTCGTTCATATTGTTCCTAGAACGTGTAGACACTTGTTTGTGGTCTTTCAACACTCGTCCGTGTTTGTTTCAGGTTAATCAATACTCGTTCGTATTGATCCTAGAACATGTAGACACTCGTCCGTGTTTGTTTCAGGTTAATCAATACTCGTTCGTATTGATCCTAGAACGTGTAGACACTCATCCGTGGTCTTTCAACACTCGTCCGTGTTTGTTTCAGGTTAATCAATACTCGTTCGTATTGATCCTAGAACTTGTAGACACTCGTGTGTGGTCTTTCAACACTCGTCCGTGTTTGTTTCAGGTTAATCAATACTCGTTCGTATTGATCCTAGAACGTGTAGACATTCGTTCGTGGTCTTTCAACACTCATCCGTGTTTGTTTCAGGTTAATCAATACTCGTTCGTATTGATCCTAGAATGTGTAGACACTCCTCCATGGTCTTTTAACACTCGTCCGTGTTTGTTTCAGGTTAATCAATACTCGTTCGTATTGACCCTAAAACGTGTAGACACTCATCCGTGGTCTTTCAACACTCGTCCATGTTTGTTTCAGGTTAATCAATACTCGTTCGTATTGATCCTAGAACGTGTAGACACTCGTCCGTGGTCTTTCAACACTCGTCCGTGTTTGTTTCAGGTTAATCAATACTCGTTCGTATTGACCCTAAAACGTGTAGACACTCATCCGTGGTCTTTCCACACTCGTCCATGTTTGTTTCAAGTTAATCAATACTCGTTCGTATTGATCCTAGAACGTGTAGACATTCGTCCGTGGTCTTTCAACACTCATCCGTGTTTGTTTCAGGTTAATCAATACTCGTTCGTATTGATCCTAGAATGTGTAGACACTCCTCCATGGTCTTTCAACACTCGTCCGTGTTTGTTTCAGGTTAATCAATACTCGTTCGTATTGACCCTAAAACGTGTAGACACTCATCCGTGGTCTTTCAACACTCGTCCGTGTTTGTTTCAGGTTTATCAATACTCGTTCGTATTGATCCTAGAACGTGTAGACACTCGTCCGTGGTCTTTCAACACTTGTTCGTGTTTGTTTCAGGTTAATCAATACTCGTTCGTATTGATCCTAGAACGTGTAGACACTCGTTCATGGTCTTTCAACACTCATCTGTGTTTGTTTCAAGTTAATCAATTCTCGTTCATATTGATCCTAGAACATGTAGACACTCCTCCATGGTCTTTCAACACTCGTCCGTGTTTGTTTTAGGTTAATCAATACTCGTTCGTATCGATCCTAGAACTTGTAGACACTCGTCTGTGGTCTTTCAACACTCGTCCGTGTTTATTTCAGGTTAATCAATACTCGTTCGTATTGATCCTAGAACGTGTAGACATTCGTCCGTGGTCTTTCAACACTCATCCGTGTTTGTTTCAGGTTAATCAATACTCACTAATATTGATCCTAGAACATGTAGACACTCGTCCGTGATCTTTTAACACTCGTCCATGTTTGTTTCAGGTTAATCAATACTCGTTCATATTGTTCCTAGAACGTGTAGACACTTGTTTGTGGTCTTTCAACACTCGTCCGTGTTTGTTTCAGGTTAATCAATACTCGTTCGTATTGATCCTAGAACATGTAGACACTCGTCCGTGTTTGTTTCAGGTTAATCAATACTCGTTCGTATTGATCCTAGAACGTGTAGACACTCGTCCGTGGTCTTTCAACACTCGTCCGTGTTTGTTTCAGGTTAATCAATACTCGTTCGTATTGATCCTAGAACTTGTAGACACTCGTGTGTGGTCTTTCAACACTCGTCCGTGTTTGTTTCAGGTTAATCAATACTCGTTCGTATTGATCCTAGAACGTGTAGACATTCGTTCGTGGTCTTTCAACACTCATCCGTGTTTGTTTCAGGTTAATCAATACTCGTTCGTATTGATCCTAGAATGTGTAGACACTCCTCCATGGTCTTTCAACACTCGTCCGTGTTTGTTTCAGGTTAATCAATACTCGTTCGTATTGACCCTAAAACGTGTAGACACTCATCCGTGGTCTTTCAACACTCGTCCATGTTTGTTTCAGGTTAATCAATACTCGTTCGTATTGATCCTAGAACGTGTAGACACTCGTCCGTGGTCTTTCAACACTCGTCCGTGTTTGTTTCAGGTTAATCAATACTCGTTCGTATTGACCCTAAAACGTGTAGACACTCATCCGTGGTCTTTCCACACTCGTCCATGTTTGTTTCATGTTAATCAATACTCGTTCGTATTGATCCTAGAACGTGTAGACACTTGTTTGTGGTCTTTCAACACTCGTCTGTGTTTGTTTCAGGTTAATCAATACTCGTTCGTATTGATCCTAGAACATGTAGACACTCGTCCGTGTTTGTTTCAAGTTAATCAATACTCGTTCGTATTGATCCTAGAACGTGTAGACACTCGTCCGTGGTCTTTCAACACTCATCCGTGTTTGTTTCAGGTTAATCAATACTCGTTCGTATTGATCCTAGAACTTGTAGAAACTCGTCTGTGGTCTTTCAACACTCGTCCGTGTTTGTTTCAGGTTAATCAATACTCGTTCGTATTGATCCTAGAACGTGTAGACATTCGTCCGTGGTCTTTCAACACTCATCCGTGTTTGTTTCAGGTTAATCAATACTCGTTCATATTGATCCTAGAATGTGTAGACACTCCTCCATGGTCTTTCAACACTCGTCCGTGTTTGTTTCAGGTTAATCAATACTCGTTCGTATTGACCCTAAAACGTGTAGACACTCATCTGTGGTCTTTCAACACTCGTCCATGTTTGTTTCAGGTTAATCAATACTCGTTCGTATTGATCCTAGAACGTGTAGACACTCGTCCGTGGTCTTTCAACACTCGTCCGTGTTTGTTTCAGGTTAATCAATACTCGTTCGTATTGATCCTAGAACGTGTAGACATTCGTCCGTGGTCTTTCAACACTCGTCCGTGTTTGTTTCAGGTTAATCAATACTCGTTCTTATTGATCCTAGAACATGTAGACACTCCTCCATGGTCTTTCAACACTCGTCCGTGTTTGTTTTAGGTTAATCAATACTCGTTCGTATCGATCCTAGAACTTGTAGACACTCGTCTGTGGTCTTTCAACACTCGTCCGTGTTTATTTCAGGTTAATCAATACTCGTTCGTATTGATCCTAGAACGTGTAGACATTCGTCCGTGGTCTTTCAACACTCATCCGTGTTTGTTTCAGGTTAATCAATACTCACTCATATTGATCCTAGAACATGTAGACACTCGTCCGTGATCTTTTAACACTCGTCCATGTTTGTTTCAGGTTAATCAATACTCGTTCGTATTGTTCCTAGAACGTGTAGACACTTGTTTGTGGTCTTTCAACACTCGTCCGTGTTTGTTTCAGGTTAATCAATACTCGTTCGTATTGATCCTAGAACATGTAGACACTCGTCCGTGTTTGTTTCAGGTTAATCAATACTCGTTCGTATTGATCCTAGAACGTGTAGACACTCGTCCGTGGTCTTTCAACACTCGTCCGTGTTTGTTTCAGGTTAATCAATACTCGTTCGTATTGATCCTAGAACTTGTAGACACTCGTCTGTGGTCTTTCAACACTCGTCCGTGTTTGTTTCAGGTTAATCAATACTCGTTCGTATTGATCCTAGAACGTGTAGACATTCGTTCGTGGTCTTTCAACACTCATCCGTGTTTGTTTCAGGTTAATCAATACTCGTTCGTATTGATCCTAAAATGTGTAGACACTCCTCCATGGTCTTTCAACACTCGACCGTGTTTGTTTCAGGTTAATCAATACTCGTTCGTATTGACCCTAAAACGTGTAGACACTCATCCGTGGTCTTTCAACACTCGTCCATGTTTGTTTCAGGTTAATCAATACTCGTTCGTATTGATCCTAGAACGTGTAGACACTCGTCCGTGGTCTTTCAACACTCGTCCGTGTTTGTTTCAGGTTAATCAATACTCGTTCGTATTGACCCTAAAACGTGTAGACACTCATCCGTGGTCTTTCAACACTCGTCCATGTTTGTTTCAGGTTAATCAATACTCGTTCGTATTGATCCTAGAACGTGTAGACACTCGTCCGTGGTCTTTCAACACTCGTCCGTGTTTGTTTCAGGTTAATCAATACTCGTTCGTATTGATCCTAGAACGTGTAGACATTCGTCCGTGGTCTTTCAACACTCGTCCGTGTTTGTTTCAGGTTAATCAATACTCGTTCGTATTGATCCTAGAACATGTAGACACTCGTCCGTGTTTGTTTCAGGTTAATCAATACTCGTTCGTATTGATCCTAGAACGTGTAGACACTCGTCCGTGGTCTTTCAACACTCGTCCGTGTTTGTTTCAGGTTAATCAATACTCGTTCGTATTGATCCTAGAACTTGTAGACACTCGTCCGTGATCTTTTAACACTCGTCCATGTTTGTTTCAGGTTAATCAATACTCGTTCGTATTGTTCCTAGAACGTGTAGACACTTGTTTGTGGTCTTTCAACACTCGTCTGTGTTTGTTTCAGGTTAATCAATACTCGTTCGTATTGATCCTAGAACATGTAGACACTCGTCCGTGTTTGTTTCAGGTTAATCAATACTCGTTCGTATTGATCCTAGAACGTGTAGACACTCGTCCGTGGTCTTTCAACACTCGTCCGTGTTTGTTTCAGGTTAATCAATACTCGTTCGTATTGATCCTAGAACTTGTAGAAACTCGTCTGTGGTCTTTCAACACTCGTCCGTGTTTGTTTCAGGTTAATCAATACTCGTTCGTATTGATCCTAGAACGTGTAGACATTCTTCCGTGGTCTTTCAACACTCATCTGTGTTTGTTTCAGGTTAATCAATACTCGTTCATATTGATCCTAGAATGTGTAGACACTCCTCCATGGTCTTTCAACACTCGTCCGTGTTTGTTTCAGGTTAATCAATACTCGTTCGTATTGACCCTAAAACGTGTAGACACTCATCTGTGGTCTTTCAACACTCGTCCATGTTTGTTTCAGGTTAATCAATACTCGTTCGTATTGATCCTAGAACGTGTAGACACTCGTCCGTGGTCTTTCAACACTCGTCCGTGTTTGTTTCAGGTTAATCAATACTCGTTTGTATTGATCCTAGAACGTGTAGACATTCGTCCGTGGTCTTTCAACACTCGTCCGTGTTTGTTTCAGGTTAATCAATACTCGTTCTTATTGATCCTAGAATGTGTAGACACTCCTCCATGGTCTTTCAACCCTCGTCCGTGTTTGTTTCAGGTTAATCAATACTCGTTCGTATTGACCCTAGAAGGTGTAGACACTCATCCGTGGTCTTTCAACACTCGTCCGTGTTTGTTTCAGGTTAATCAATACTCGTTCTTATTGATCCTAGAATGTGTAGACACTCCTCCATGGTCTTTCAACCCTCGTCCGTGTTTGTTTCAGGTTAATCAATACTCGTTCGTATTGTTCCTAGAACGTGTAGACACTTGTTTGTGGTCTTTCAACACTCGTCCGTGTTTGTTTCAGGTTAATCAATACTCGTTCGTATTGATCCTAGAACATGTAGACACTCGTCCGTGTTTGTTTCAGGTTAATCAATACTCGTTCTTATTGATCCTAGAATGTGTAGACACTCCTCCATGGTCTTTCAACCCTCGTCCGTGTTTGTTTCAGGTTAATCAATACTCGTTCTTATTGATCCTAGAATGTGTAGACACTCCTCCATGGTCTTTCAACCCTCGTCCGTGTTTGTTTCAGGTTATTCAATACTCGTTCGTATTGACCCTAGAAGGTGTAGACACTCATCCGTGGTCTTTCAACACTCGTCCGTGTTTGTTTCAGGTTTATCAATACTCGTTCGTATTGATCATAGAACGTGTAGACACTCGTCCGTGGTCTTTCAACACTTGTTCGTGTTTGTTTCAGGTTAATCAATACTCGTTCTTATTGATCCTAGAATGTGTAGACACTCCTCCATGGTCTTTCAACACTCGTCCGTGTTTGTTTCAGGTTAATCAATACTCGTTCGTATTGATCCTAGAACTTGTAGACACTCGTCTGTGGTCTTTCAACACTCGTCCGTGTTTGTTTCAGGTTAATCAATACTCGTTCGTATTGATCCTAGAACGTGTAGACATTCGTCCGTGGTCTTTCAACACTCATCCGTGTTTGTTTCAGGTTAATCAATACTCGTTCGTATTGATCCTAGAATGTGTAGACACTCCTCCATGGTCTTTCAACACTCGTCCGTGTTTGTTTCAGGTTAATCAATACTCGTTCGTATTGACCCTAAAACGTGTAGACACTCATCCGTGGTCTTTCAACACTCGTCCGTGTTTGTTTCAGGTTTATCAATACTCGTTCGTATTGATCCTAGAACGTGTAGACACTCGTCCGTGGTCTTTCAACACTTGTTCGTGTTTGTTTCAGGTTAATCAATACTCGTTCGTATTGATCCTAGAACGTGTAGACACTCGTTCATGGTCTTTCAACACTCATCTGTGTTTGTTTCAAGTTAATCAATTCTCGTTCATATTGATCCTAGAACATGTAGACACTCCTCCATGGTCTTTCAACACTCGTCCGTGTTTGTTTTAGGTTAATCAATACTCGTTCGTATCGATCCTAGAACTTGTAGACACTCGTCTGTGGTCTTTCAACACTCGTCCGTGTTTATTTCAGGTTAATCAATACTCGTTCGTATTGATCCTAGAACGTGTAGACATTCGTCTGTGGTCTTTCAACACTCATCCGTGTTTGTTTCAGGTTAATCAATACTCACTCATATTGATCCTAGAACATGTAGACACTCGTCCGTGATCTTTTAACACTCGTCCATGTTTGTTTCAGGTTAATCAATACTCGTTCGTATTGTTCCTAGAACGTGTAGACACTTGTTTGTGGTCTTTCAACACTCGTCCGTGTTTGTTTCAGGTTAATCAATACTCGTTCGTATTGATCCTAGAACATGTAGACACTCGTCCGTGTTTGTTTCAGGTTAATCAATACTCGTTCGTATTGATCCTAGAACGTGTAGACACTCGTCCGTGGTCTTTCAACACTCGTCCGTGTTTGTTTCAGGTTAATCAATACTCGTTCGTATTGATCCTAGAACTTGTAGAAACTCGTCTGTGGTCTTTCAACACTCGTCCGTGTTTGTTTCAGGTTAATCAATACTCGTTCGTATTGATCCTAGAACATGTAGACACTCGTCCGTGTTTGTTTCAGGTTAATCAATACTCGTTCGTATTGATCCTAGAACGTGTAGACACTCGTCCGTGTTCTTTCAACACTCGTCCGTGTTTGTTTCAGGTTAATCAATACTCGTTCGTATTGATCCTAGAACTTGTAGAAACTCGTCTGTGGTCTTTCAACACTCGTCCGTGTTTGTTTCAGGTTAATCAATACTCGTTCGTATTGATCCTAGAACATGTAGACACTCGTCCGTGTTTGTTTCAGGTTAATCAATACTCGTTCGTATTGATCCTAGAACGTGTAGACACTCGTCCGTGGTCTTTCAACACTCGTCCGTGTTTGTTTCAGGTTAATCAATACTCGTTCGTATTGATCCTAGAACTTGTAGAAACTCGTCTGTGGTCTTTCAACACTCGTCCGTGTTTGTTTCAGGTTAATCAATACTCGTTCGTATTGATCCTAGAACATGTAGACACTCGTCCGTGTTTGTTTCAGGTTAATCAATACTCGTTCGTATTGATCCTAGAACGTGTAGACACTCGTCCGTGGTCTTTCAACACTCGTCCGTGTTTATTTCAGGTTAATCAATACTCGTTCGTATTGATCCTAGAACGTGTAGACATTCGTCCGTGGTCTTTCAACACTCATCCGTGTTTGTTTCAGGTTAATCAATACTCACTCATATTGATCCTAGAACATGTAGACACTCGTCCGTGATCTTTTAACAATCGTCCATGTTTGTTTCAGGTTAATCAATACTCGTTCGTATTGTTCCTAGAACGTGTAGACACTTGTTTGTGGTCTTTCAACACTCGTCCGTGTTTGTTTCAGGTTAATCAATACTCGTTCGTATTGATCCTAGAACATGTAGACACTCGTCCGTGTTTGTTTCAGGTTAATCAATACTCGTTCGTATTGATCCTAGAACGTGTAGACACTCGTCCGTGGTCTTTCAACACTCGTCCGTGTTTGTTTCAGGTTAATCAATACTCGTTCGTATTGATCCTAGAACTTGTAGAAACTCGTCTGTGGTCTTTCAACACTCGTCCGTGTTTGTTTCAGGTTAATCAATACTCGTTCGTATTGATCCTAGAACATGTAGACACTCGTCCGTGTTTGTTTCAGGTTAATCAATACTCGTTCGTATTGATCCTAGAACGTGTAGACACTCGTCCGTGGTCTTTCAACACTCGTCCGTGTTTGTTTCAGGTTAATCAATACTCGTTCGTATTGATCCTAGAACTTGTAGAAACTCGTCTGTGGTCTTTCAACACTCGTCCGTGTTTGTTTCAGGTTAATCAATACTCGTTCGTATTGATCCTAGAACATGTAGACACTCGTCCGTGTTTGTTTCAGGTTAATCAATACTCGTTCGTATTGATCCTAGAACGTGTAGACACTCGTCCGTGGTCTTTCAACACTCGTCCGTGTTTGTTTCAGGTTAATCAATACTCGTTCGTATTGATCCTAGAACTTGTAGAAACTCGTCTGTGGTCTTTCAACACTCGTCCGTGTTTGTTTCAGGTTAATCAATACTCGTTCGTATTGATCCTAGAACATGTAGACACTCGTCCGTGTTTGTTTCAGGTTAATCAATACTCGTTCGTATTGATCCTAGAACGTGTAGACACTCCTCCATGGTCTTTCAACCCTCGTCCGTGTTTGTTTCAGGTTAATCAATACTCGTTCGTATTGACCCTAGAAGGTGTAGACACTCATCCGTGGTCTTTCAACACTCGTCCGTGTTTGTTTCAGGTTAATTAATACTCGTTCTTATTGATCCTAGAATGTGTAGACACTCCTCCATGGTCTTTCAACCCTCGTCCGTGTTTGTTTCAGGTTAATCAATACTCGTTCGTATTGTTCCTAGAACGTGTAGACACTTGTTTGTGGTCTTTCAACACTCGTCCGTGTTTGTTTCAGGTTAATCAATACTCGTTCGTATTGATCCTAGAACATGTAGACACTCGTCCGTGTTTGTTTCAGGTTAATCAATACTCGTTCTTATTGATCCTAGAATGTGTAGACACTCCTCCATGGTCTTTCAACCCTCGTCCGTGTTTGTTTCGGGTTAATCAATACTCGTTCTTATTGATCCTAGAATGTGTAGACATTCCTCCATGGTCTTTCAACCCTCGTCCGTGTTTGTTTCAGGTTAATCAATACTCGTTCGTATTGACCCTAGAAGGTGTAGACACTCATCCGTGGTCTTTCAACACTCGTCCGTGTTTGTTTCAGGTTTATCAATACTCGTTCGTATTGATCATAGAACGTGTAGACACTCGTCCGTGGTCTTTCAACACTTGTTCGTGTTTGTTTCAGGTTAATCAATACTCGTTCTTATTGATCCTAGAATGTGTAGACACTCCTCCATGGTCTTTCAACACTCGTCCGTGTTTGTTTCAGGTTAATCAATACTCGTTCGTATTGATCCTAGAACTTGTAGACACTCGTCTGTGGTCTTTCAACACTCGTCCGTGTTTGTTTCAGGTTAATCAATACTCGTTCGTATTGATCCTAGAACGTGTAGACATTCGTCCATGGTCTTTCAACACTCATCCGTGTTTGTTTCAGGTTAATCAATACTCGTTCGTATTGATCCTAGAATGTGTAGACACTCCTCCATGGTCTTTCAACACTCGTCCGTGTTTGTTTCAGGTTAATCAATACTCGTTCGTATTGACCCTAAAACGTGTAGACACTCATCCGTGGTCTTTCAACACTCGTCCGTGTTTGTTTCAGGTTTATCAATACTCGTTCGTATTGATCCTAGAACGTGTAGACACTCGTCCGTGGTCTTTCAACACTTGTTCGTGTTTGTTTCAGGTTAATCAATACTCGTTCGTATTGATCCTAGAACGTGTAGACACTCGTTCATGGTCTTTCAACACTCATCTGTGTTTGTTTCAAGTTAATCAATTCTCGTTCATATTGATCCTAGAACATGTAGACACTCCTCCATGGTCTTTCAACACTCGTCCGTGTTTGTTTTAGGTTAATCAATACTCGTTCGTATC
This sequence comes from Lathyrus tuberosus, assembly GCA_022829125.1. NCBI lineage: Eukaryota > Viridiplantae > Streptophyta > Magnoliopsida > Fabales > Fabaceae > Lathyrus > Lathyrus tuberosus. The sequence goes on along the minus strand of JALAZF010000743.1, from coordinate 803,535 downwards.
GATCCTAGAACTTGTAGACACTCGTCTGTGGTCTTTCAACACTCGTCCGTGTTTATTTCAGGTTAATCAATACTCGTTCGTATTGATCCTAGAACGTGTAGACATTCGTCCGTGGTCTTTCAACACTCATCCGTGTTTGTTTCAGGTTAATCAATACTCACTCATATTGATCCTAGAACATGTAGACACTCGTCCGTGTTTGTTTCAGGTTAATCAATACTCGTTCGTATTGATCCTAGAACGTGTAGACACTCGTCCGTGGTCTTTCAACACTCGTCCGTGTTTGTTTCAGGTTAATCAATACTCGTTCGTATTGATCCTAGAACTTGTAGAAACTCGTCTGTGGTCTTTCAACACTCGTCCGTGTTTGTTTCAGGTTAATCAATACTCGTTCGTATTGATCCTAGAACATGTAGACACTCGTCCGTGTTTGTTTCAGGTTAATCAATACTCGTTCGTATTGATCCTAGAACGTGTAGACACTCGTCCGTGGTCTTTCAACACTCGTCCGTGTTTGTTTCAGGTTAATCAATACTCGTTCGTATTGATCCTAGAACTTGTAGAAACTCGTCTGTGGTCTTTCAACACTCGTCCGTGTTTGTTTCAGGTTAATCAATACTCGTTCGTATTGATCCTAGAACATGTAGACACTCGTCCGTGTTTGTTTCAGGTTAATCAATACTCGTTCGTATTGATCCTAGAACGTGTAGACACTCGTCCGTGGTCTTTCAACACTCGTCCGTGTTTGTTTCAGGTTAATCAATACTCGTTCGTATTGATCCTAGAACTTGTAGAAACTCGTCTGTGGTCTTTCAACACTCGTCCGTGTTTGTTTCAGGTTAATCAATACTCGTTCGTATTGATCCTAGAACATGTAGACACTCGTCCGTGTTTGTTTCAGGTTAATCAATACTCGTTCGTATTGATCCTAGAACGTGTAGACACTCCTCCATGGTCTTTCAACCCTCGTCCGTGTTTGTTTCAGGTTAATCAATACTCGTTCGTATTGACCCTAGAAGGTGTAGACACTCATCCGTGGTCTTTCAACACTCGTCCGTGTTTGTTTCAGGTTAATTAATACTCGTTCTTATTGATCCTAGAATGTGTAGACACTCCTCCATGGTCTTTCAACCCTCGTCCGTGTTTGTTTCAGGTTAATCAATACTCGTTCGTATTGTTCCTAGAACGTGTAGACACTTGTTTGTGGTCTTTCAACACTCGTCCGTGTTTGTTTCAGGTTAATCAATACTCGTTCGTATTGATCCTAGAACATGTAGACACTCGTCCGTGTTTGTTTCAGGTTAATCAATACTCGTTCTTATTGATCCTAGAATGTGTAGACACTCCTCCATGGTCTTTCAACCCTCGTCCGTGTTTGTTTCAGGTTAATCAATACTCGTTCTTATTGATCCTAGAATGTGTAGACACTCCTCCATGGTCTTTCAACCCTCGTCCGTGTTTGTTTCAGGTTAATCAATACTCGTTCGTATTGACCCTAGAAGGTGTAGACACTCATCCGTGGTCTTTCAACACTCGTCCGTGTTTGTTTCAGGTTTATCAATACTCGTTCGTATTGATCATAGAACGTGTAGACACTCGTCCGTGGTCTTTCAACACTTGTTCGTGTTTGTTTCAGGTTAATCAATACTCGTTCTTATTGATCCTAGAATGTGTAGACACTCCTCCATGGTCTTTCAACACTCGTCCGTGTTTGTTTCAGGTTAATCAATACTCGTTCGTATTGATCCTAGAACTTGTAGACACTCGTCTGTGGTCTTTCAACACTCGTCCGTGTTTGTTTCAGGTTAATCAATACTCGTTCGTATTGATCCTAGAACGTGTAGACATTCGTCCATGGTCTTTCAACACTCATCCGTGTTTGTTTCAGGTTAATCAATACTCGTTCGTATTGATCCTAGAATGTGTAGACACTCCTCCATGGTCTTTCAACACTCGTCCGTGTTTGTTTCAGGTTAATCAATACTCGTTCGTATTGACCCTAAAACGTGTAGACACTCATCCGTGGTCTTTCAACACTCGTCCGTGTTTGTTTCAGGTTTATCAATACTCGTTCGTATTGATCCTAGAACGTGTAGACACTCGTCCGTGGTCTTTCAACACTTGTTCGTGTTTGTTTCAGGTTAATCAATACTCGTTCGTATTGATCCTAGAACGTGTAGACACTCGTTCATGGTCTTTCAACACTCATCTGTGTTTGTTTCAAGTTAATCAATTCTCGTTCATATTGATCCTAGAACATGTAGACACTCCTCCATGGTCTTTCAACACTCGTCCGTGTTTGTTTTAGGTTAATCAATACTCGTTCGTATCGATCCTAGAACTTGTAGACACTCGTCTGTGGTCTTTCAACACTCGTCCGTGTTTATTTCAGGTTAATCAATACTCGTTCGTATTGATCCTAGAACGTGTAGACATTCGTCCGTGGTCTTTCAACACTCATCCGTGTTTGTTTCAGGTTAATCAATACTCACTCATATTGATCCTAGAACATGTAGACACTCGTCCGTGTTTGTTTCAGGTTAATCAATACTCGTTCGTATTGATCCTAGAACGTGTAGACACTCGTCCGTGGTCTTTCAACACTCGTCCGTGTTTGTTTCAGGTTAATCAATACTCGTTCGTATTGATCCTAGAACTTGTAGAAACTCGTCTGTGGTCTTTCAACACTCGTCCGTGTTTGTTTCAGGTTAATCAATACTCGTTCGTATTGATCCTAGAACATGTAGACACTCGTCCGTGTTTGTTTCAGGTTAATCAATACTCGTTCGTATTGATCCTAGAACGTGTAGACACTCGTCCGTGGTCTTTCAACACTCGTCCGTGTTTGTTTCAGGTTAATCAATACTCGTTCGTATTGATCCTAGAACTTGTAGAAACTCGTCTGTGGTCTTTCAACACTCGTCCGTGTTTGTTTCAGGTTAATCAATACTCGTTCGTATTGATCCTAGAACATGTAGACACTCGTCCGTGTTTGTTTCAGGTTAATCAATACTCGTTCGTATTGATCCTAGAACGTGTAGACACTCGTCCGTGGTCTTTCAACACTCGTCCGTGTTTGTTTCAGGTTAATCAATACTCGTTCGTATTGATCCTAGAACTTGTAGAAACTCGTCTGTGGTCTTTCAACACTCGTCCGTGTTTGTTTCAGGTTAATCAATACTCGTTCGTATTGATCCTAGAACATGTAGACACTCGTCCGTGTTTGTTTCAGGTTAATCAATACTCGTTCGTATTGATCCTAGAACGTGTAGACACTCCTCCATGGTCTTTCAACCCTCGTCCGTGTTTGTTTCAGGTTAATCAATACTCGTTCGTATTGACCCTAGAAGGTGTAGACACTCATCCGTGGTCTTTCAACACTCGTCCGTGTTTGTTTCAGGTTAATTAATACTCGTTCTTATTGATCCTAGAATGTGTAGACACTCCTCCATGGTCTTTCAACCCTCGTCCGTGTTTGTTTCAGGTTAATCAATACTCGTTCGTATTGTTCCTAGAACGTGTAGACACTTGTTTGTGGTCTTTCAACACTCGTCCGTGTTTGTTTCAGGTTAATCAATACTCGTTCGTATTGATCCTAGAACATGTAGACACTCGTCCGTGTTTGTTTCAGGTTAATCAATACTCGTTCTTATTGATCCTAGAATGTGTAGACACTCCTCCATGGTCTTTCAACCCTCGTCCGTGTTTGTTTCAGGTTAATCAATACTCGTTCTTATTGATCCTAGAATGTGTAGACACTCCTCCATGGTCTTTCAACCCTCGTCCGTGTTTGTTTCAGGTTAATCAATACTCGTTCGTATTGACCCTAGAAGGTGTAGACACTCATCCGTGGTCTTTCAACACTCGTCCGTGTTTGTTTCAGGTTTATCAATACTCGTTCGTATTGATCATAGAACGTGTAGACACTCGTCCGTGGTCTTTCAACACTTGTTCGTGTTTGTTTCAGGTTAATCAATACTCGTTCTTATTGATCCTAGAATGTGTAGACACTCCTCCATGGTCTTTCAACACTCGTCCGTGTTTGTTTCAGGTTAATCAATACTCGTTCGTATTGATCCTAGAACTTGTAGACACTCGTCTGTGGTCTTTCAACACTCGTCCGTGTTTGTTTCAGGTTAATCAATACTCGTTCGTATTGATCCTAGAACGTGTAGACATTCGTCCATGGTCTTTCAACACTCATCCGTGTTTGTTTCAGGTTAATCAATACTCGTTCGTATTGATCCTAGAATGTGTAGACACTCCTCCATGGTCTTTCAACACTCGTCCGTGTTTGTTTCAGGTTAATCAATACTCGTTCGTATTGACCCTAAAACGTGTAGACACTCATCCGTGGTCTTTCAACACTCGTCCGTGTTTGTTTCAGGTTTATCAATACTCGTTCGTATTGATCCTAGAACGTGTAGACACTCGTCCGTGGTCTTTCAACACTTGTTCGTGTTTGTTTCAGGTTAATCAATACTCGTTCGTATTGATCCTAGAACGTGTAGACACTCGTTCATGGTCTTTCAACACTCATCTGTGTTTGTTTCAAGTTAATCAATTCTCGTTCATATTGATCCTAGAACATGTAGACACTCCTCCATGGTCTTTCAACACTCGTCCGTGTTTGTTTTAGGTTAATCAATACTCGTTCGTATCGATCCTAGAACTTGTAGACACTCGTCTGTGGTCTTTCAACACTCGTCCGTGTTTATTTCAGGTTAATCAATACTCGTTCGTATTGATCCTAGAACGTGTAGACATTCGTCCGTGGTCTTTCAACACTCATCCGTGTTTGTTTCAGGTTAATCAATACTCACTCATATTGATCCTAGAACATGTAGACACTCGTCCGTGATCTTTTAACACTCGTCCATGTTTGTTTCAGGTTAATCAATACTCGTTCGTATTGTTCCTAGAACGTGTAGACACTTGTTTGTGGTCTTTCAACACTCGTCCGTGTTTGTTTCAGGTTAATCAATACTCGTTCGTATTGATCCTAGAACATGTAGACACTCGTCCGTGTTTGTTTCAGGTTAATCAATACTCGTTCGTATTGATCCTAGAACATGTAGACACTCGTCCGTGTTTGTTTCAGGTTAATCAATACTCGTTCGTATTGATCCTAGAACGTGTAGACACTCGTCCGTGGTCTTTCAACACTCGTCCGTGTTTGTTTCAGGTTAATCAATACTCGTTCGTATTGATCCTAGAACTTGTAGACACTCGTCTGTGGTCTTTCAACACTCGTCCGTGTTTGTTTCAGGTTAATTAATACTCGTTCGTATTGATCCTAGAACGTGTAGACATTCGTTCGTGGTCTTTCAACACTCATCCGTGTTTGTTTCAGGTTAATCAATACTCGTTCGTATTGATCCTAGAATGTGTAGACACTCCTCCATGGTCTTTCAACACTCGACCGTGTTTGTTTCAGGTTAATCAATACTCGTTCGTATTGACCCTAAAACGTGTAGACACTCATCCGTGGTCTTTCAACACTCGTCCATGTTTGTTTCAGGTTAATCAATACTCGTTCGTATTGATCCTAGAACGTGTAGACACTCGTCCGTGGTCTTTCAACACTCGTCCGTGTTTGTTTCAGGTTAATCAATACTCGTTCGTATTGACCCTAAAACGTGTAGACACTCATCCGTGGTCTTTTAACACTCGTCCATGTTTGTTTCAAGTTAATCGATACTCATTCGTATTGATCCTAGAACGTGTAGACACTCGTCCGTGGTCTTTCAACACTCGTCCGTGTTTGTTTCAGGTTAATCAATACTCGTTCGTATTGATCCTATAACGTGTAGACATTCGTCCGTGGTCTTTCAACACTCATCCGTGTTTGTTTCAGGTTAATCAATACTCACTCATATTGATCCTAGAACATCTAGACACTCGTCCGTGATCTTTTAACACTCGTCCATGTTTGTTTCAGGTTAATCAATACTCGTTCGTATTGTTCCTAGAACGTGTAGACACTTGTTTGTGGTCTTTCAACGCTCGTCCGTGTTTGTTTCTGGTTAATCAATACTCGTTCGTATTGATCCTAGAACATGTAGACACTCGTCCGTGTTTGTTTCAGGTTAATCAATACTCGTTCGTATTGATCCTAGAACGTGTAGACACTCGTCCGTGGTCTTTCAACACTCGTCCGTGTTTGTTTCAGGTTAATCAATACTCGTTCGTATTGATCCTAGAACTTGTAGAAACTCGTCTGTGGTCTTTCAACACTCGTCCGTGTTTGTTTCAGGTTAATCAATACTCGTTCGTATTGATCCTAGAACGTGTAGACATTCGTCCGTGGTCTTTCAACACTCATCTGTGTTTGTTTCAGGTTAATCAATACTCGCTCATATTGATCCTAGAATGTGTAGACACTCCTCCATGGTCTTTCAACACTCGTCCGTGTTTGTTTCAGGTTAATCAATACTCGTTCGTATTGACCCTAAAACGTGTAGACACTCATCTGTGGTCTTTCAACACTCGTCCATGTTTGTTTCAGGTTAATCAATACTCGTTCGTATTGATCCTAGAACGTGTAGACACTCGTCCGTGGTCTTTCAACACTCGTCCGTGTTTGTTTCAGGTTAATCAAAACTCGTTCGTATTGATCCTAGAACGTGTAGACATTCGTCCGTGGTCTTTCAACACTCGTCCGTGTTTGTTTCAGGTTAATCAATACTCGTTCTTATTGATCCTAGAATGTGTAGACACTCCTCCATGGTCTTTCAACCCTCGTCCGTGTTTGTTTCAGGTTAATCAATACTCGTTCGTATTGACCCTAGAAGGTGTAGACACTCATCCGTGGTCTTTCAACACTCGTCCGTGTTTGTTTCAGGTTAATCAATACTCGTTCTTATTGATCCTAGAATGTGTAGACACTCCTCCATGGTCTTTCAACCCTCGTCCGTGTTTGTTTCAGGTTAATCAATACTCGTTCGTATTGTTCCTAGAACGTGTAGACACTTGTTTGTGGTCTTTCAACACTCGTCCGTGTTTGTTTCAGGTTAATCAATACTCGTTCGTATTGATCCTAGAACATGTAGACACTCGTCCGTGTTTGTTTCAGGTTAATCAATACTCGTTCTTATTGATCCTAGAATGTGTAGACACTCCTCCATGGTCTTTCAACCCTCGTCCGTGTTTGTTTCAGGTTAATCAATACTCGTTCTTATTGATCCTAGAATGTGTAGACACTCCTCCATGGTCTTTCAACCCTCGTCCGTGTTTGTTTCAGGTTAATCAATACTCGTTCGTATTGACCCTAGAAGGTGTAGACACTCATCCGTGGTCTTTCAACACTCGTCCGTGTTTGTTTCAGGTTTATCAATACTCGTTCGTATTGATCATAGAACGTGTAGACACTCGTCCGTGGTCTTTCAACACTTGTTCGTGTTTGTTTCAGGTTAATCAATACTCGTTCTTATTGATCCTAGAATGTGTAGACACTCCTCCATGGTCTTTCAACACTCGTCCGTGTTTGTTTCAGGTTAATCAATACTCGTTCGTATTGATCCTAGAACTTGTAGACACTCGTCTGTGGTCTTTCAACACTCGTCCGTGTTTGTTTCAGGTTAATCAATACTCGTTCGTATTGATCCTAGAACGTGTAGACATTCGTCCGTGGTCTTTCAACACTCATCCGTGTTTGTTTCAGGTTAATCAATACTCGTTCGTATTGATCCTAGAATGTGTAGACACTCCTCCATGGTCTTTCAACACTCGTCCGTGTTTGTTTCAGGTTAATCAATACTCGTTCGTATTGACCCTAAAACGTGTAGACACTCATCCGTGGTCTTTCAACACTCGTCCGTGTTTGTTTCAGGTTTATCAATACTCGTTCGTATTGATCCTAGAACGTGTAGACACTCGTCCGTGGTCTTTCAACACTTGTTCGTGTTTGTTTCAGGTTAATCAATACTCGTTCGTATTGATCCTAGAACGTGTAGACACTCGTTCATGGTCTTTCAACACTCATCTGTGTTTGTTTCAAGTTAATCAATTCTCGTTCATATTGATCCTAGAACATGTAGACACTCCTCCATGGTCTTTCAACACTCGTCCGTGTTTGTTTTAGGTTAATCAATACTCGTTCGTATCGATCCTAGAACTTGTAGACACTCGTCTGTGGTCTTTCAACACTCGTCCGTGTTTATTTCAGGTTAATCAATACTCGTTCGTATTGATCCTAGAACGTGTAGACATTCGTCCGTGGTCTTTCAACACTCATCCGTGTTTGTTTCAGGTTAATCAATACTCACTCATATTGATCCTAGAACATGTAGACACTCGTCCGTGATCTTTTAACACTCGTCCATGTTTGTTTCAGGTTAATCAATACTCGTTCATATTGTTCCTAGAACGTGTAGACACTTGTTTGTGGTCTTTCAACACTCGTCCGTGTTTGTTTCAGGTTAATCAATACTCGTTCGTATTGATCCTAGAACATGTAGACACTCGTCCGTGTTTGTTTCAGGTTAATCAATACTCGTTCGTATTGATCCTAGAACGTGTAGACACTCGTCCGTGGTCTTTCAACACTCGTCCGTGTTTGTTTCAGGTTAATCAATACTCGTTCGTATTGATCCTAGAACTTGTAGACACTCGTCTGTGGTCTTTCAACACTCGTCCGTGTTTGTTTCAGGTTAATCAATACTCGTTCGTATTGATCCTAGAACGTGTAGACATTCGTTCGTGGTCTTTCAACACTCATCCGTGTTTGTTTCAGGTTAATCAATACTCGTTCGTATTGATCCTAGAATGTGTAGACACTCCTCCATGGTCTTTCAACACTCGTCCGTGTTTGTTTCAGGTTAATCAATACTCGTTCGTATTGACCCTAAAACGTGTAGACACTCATCCGTGGTCTTTCAACACTCGTCCATGTTTGTTTCAGGTTAATCAATACTCGTTCGTATTGATCCTAGAACGTGTAGACACTCGTCCGTGGTCTTTCAACACTCGTCCGTGTTTGTTTCAGGTTAATCAATACTCGTTCGTATTGATCCTAGAACGTGTAGACATTCGTCCGTGGTCTTTCAACACTCATCCGTGTTTGTTTCAGGTTAATCAATACTCGTTCGTATTGATCCTAGAATGTGTAGACACTCCTCCATGGTCTTTCAACACTCGTCCGTGTTTGTTTCAGGTTAATCAATACTCGTTCGTATTGACCCTAAAACGTGTAGACACTCATCCGTGGTCTTTCAACACTCGTCCGTGTTTGTTTCAGGTTTATCAATACTCGTTCGTATTGATCCTAGAACGTGTAGACACTCGTCCGTGGTCTTTCAACACTTGTTCGTGTTTGTTTCAGGTTAATCAATACTCGTTCGTATTGATCCTAGAACGTGTAGACACTCGTTCATGGTCTTTCAACACTCATCTGTGTTTGTTTCAAGTTAATCAATTCTCGTTCATATTGATCCTAGAACATGTAGACACTCCTCCATGGTCTTTCAACACTCGTCCGTGTTTGTTTTAGGTTAATCAATACTCGTTCGTATCGATCCTAGAACTTGTAGACACTCGTCTGTGGTCTTTCAACACTCGTCCGTGTTTATTTCAGGTTAATCAATACTCGTTCGTATTGATCCTAGAACGTGTAGACATTCGTCCGTGGTCTTTCAACACTCATCCGTGTTTGTTTCAGGTTAATCAATACTCACTCATATTGATCCTAGAACATGTAGACACTCGTCCGTGATCTTTTAACACTCGTCCATGTTTGTTTCAGGTTAATCAATACTCGTTCATATTGTTCCTAGAACGTGTAGACACTTGTTTGTGGTCTTTCAACACTCGTCCGTGTTTGTTTCAGGTTAATCAATACTCGTTCGTATTGATCCTAGAACATGTAGACACTCGTCCGTGTTTGTTTCAGGTTAATCAATACTCGTTCGTATTGATCCTAGAACGTGTAGACACTCGTCCGTGGTCTTTCAACACTCGTCCGTGTTTGTTTCAGGTTAATCAATACTCGTTCGTATTGATCCTAGAACTTGTAGACACTCGTCTGTGGTCTTTCAACACTCGTCCGTGTTTGTTTCAGGTTAATCAATACTCATTCGTATTGATCCTAGAACGTGTAGACATTCGTTCGTGGTCTTTCAACACTCATCCGTGTTTGTTTCAGGTTAATCAATACTCGTTCGTATTGATCCTAGAATGTGTAGACACTCCTCCATGGTCTTTCAACACTCGTCCGTGTTTGTTTCAGGTTAATCAATACTCGTTCGTATTGACCCTAAAACGTGTAGACACTCATCCGTGGTCTTTCAACACTCGTCCGTGTTTGTTTCAGGTTTATCAATACTCGTTCGTATTGATCCTAGAACGTGTAGACACTCGTCCGTGGTCTTTCAACACTTGTTCGTGTTTGTTTCAGGTTAATCAATACTCGTTCGTATTGATCCTAGAACGTGTAGACACTCGTTCATGGTCTTTCAACACTCATCTGTGTTTGTTTCAAGTTAATCAATTCTCGTTCATATTGATCCTAGAACATGTAGACACTCCTCCATGGTCTTTCAACACTCGTCCGTGTTTGTTTTAGGTTAATCAATACTCGTTCGTATCGATCCTAGAACTTGTAGACACTCGTCTGTGGTCTTTCAACACTCGTCCGTGTTTATTTCAGGTTAATCAATACTCGTTCGTATTGATCCTAGAACGTGTAGACATTCGTCCGTGGTCTTTCAACACTCATCCGTGTTTGTTTCAGGTTAATCAATACTCACTCATATTGATCCTAGAACATGTAGACACTCGTCCGTGATCTTTTAACACTCGTCCATGTTTGTTTCAGGTTAATCAATACTCGTTCATATTGTTCCTAGAACGTGTAGACACTTGTTTGTGGTCTTTCAACACTCGTCCGTGTTTGTTTCAGGTTAATCAATACTCGTTCGTATTGATCCTAGAACATGTAGACACTCGTCCGTGTTTGTTTCAGGTTAATCAATACTCGTTCGTATTGATCCTAGAACGTGTAGACACTCGTCCGTGGTCTTTCAACACTCGTCCGTGTTTGTTTCAGGTTAATCAATACTCGTTCGTATTGATCCTAGAACTTGTAGACACTCGTCTGTGGTCTTTCAACACTCGTCCGTGTTTGTTTCAGGTTAATCAATACTCATTCGTATTGATCCTAGAACGTGTAGACATTCGTTCGTGGTCTTTCAACACTCATCCGTGTTTGTTTCAGGTTAATCAATACTCGTTCGTATTGATCCTAGAATGTGTAGACACTCCTCCATGGTCTTTCAACACTCGTCCGTGTTTGTTTCAGGTTAATCAATACTCGTTCGTATTGACCCTAAAACGTGTAGACACTCATCCGTGGTCTTTCAACACTCGTCCATGTTTGTTTCAGGTTAATCAATACTCGTTCGTATTGATCCTAGAACGTGTAGACACTCGTCCGTGGTCTTTCAACACTCGTCCGTGTTTGTTTCAGGTTAATCAATACTCGTTCGTATTGACCCTAAAACGTGTAGACACTCATCCGTGGTCTTTCCACACTCGTCCATGTTTGTTTCAAGTTAATCAATACTCATTCGTATTGATCCTAGAACGTGTAGACACTCGTCCGTGGTCTTTCAACACTCGTCCGTGTTTGTTTCAGGTTAATCAATACTCGTTCGTATTGATCCTAGAACGTGTAGACATTCGTCCGTGGTCTTTCAACACTCATCCGTGTTTGTTTCAGGTTAATCAATACTCACTCATATTGATCCTAGAACATGTAGACACTCGTCCGTGATCTTTTAACAATCGTCCATGTTTGTTTCAGGTTAATCAATACTCGTTCGTATTGTTCCTAGAACGTGTAGACACTTGTTTGTGGTCTTTCAACACTCGTCCGTGTTTGTTTCAGGTTAATCAATACTCGTTCGTATTGATCCTAGAACATGTAGACACTCGTCTGTGTTTGTTTCAGGTTAATCAATACTCGTTCGTATTGATCCTAGAACGTGTAGACACTCGTCCGTGGTCTTTCAACACTCGTCCGTGTTTGTTTCAGGTTAATCAATACTCGTTCGTATTGATCCTAGAACTTGTAGAAACTCGTCTGTGGTCTTTCAACACTCGTCCGTGTTTGTTTCAGGTTAATCAATACTCGTTCGTATTGATCCTAGAACGTGTAGACATTCGTCCGTGGTCTTTCAACACTCATCCGTGTTTGTTTCAAGTTAATCAATACTCGTTCGTATTGATCCTAGAATGTGTAGACACTCCTCCATGGTCTTTCAACACTCGTCCGTGTTTGTTTCAGGTTAATCAATACTCGTTCATATTGACCCTAAAACGTGTAGACACTCATCCGTGGTCTTTCAACACTCGTCCGTGTTTGTTTCAGGTTTATCAATACTCGTTCGTATTGATCCTAGAACGTGTAGACACTCGTCCGTGGTCTTTCAACACTTCTTCGTGTTTGTTTCAGGTTAATCAATACTCATTCGTATTGATCCTAGAACGTGTAGACACTCGTTCATGGTCTTTCAACACTCATCTGTGTTTGTTTCAAGTTAATCAATTCTCGTTCATATTGATCCTAGAACATGTAGACACTCCTCCATGGTCTTTCAACACTCGTCCGTGTTTGTTTTAGGTTAATCAATACTCGTTCGTATCGATCCTAGAACTTGTAGACACTCGTCTGTGGTCTTTCAACACTCGTCCGTGTTTATTTCAGGTTAATCAATACTCGTTCGTATTGATCCTAGAACGTGTAGACATTCGTCCGTGGTCTTTCAACACTCATCCGTGTTTGTTTCAGGTTAATCAATACTCACTCATATTGATCCTAGAACATGTAGACACTCGTCCGTGATCTTTTAACACTCGTCCATGTTTGTTTCAGGTTAATCAATACTCGTTCGTATTGTTCCTAGAACGTGTAGACACTTGTTTGTGGTCTTTCAACACTCGTCCGTGTTTGTTTCAGGTTAATCAATACTCGTTCGTATTGATCCTAGAACATGTAGACACTCGTCCGTGTTTGTTTCAGGTTAATCAATACTCGTTCGTATTGATCCTAGAACGTGTAGACACTCGTCCGTGGTCTTTCAACACTCGTCCGTGTTTGTTTCAGGTTAATCAATACTCGTTCGTATTGATCCTAGAACTTGTAGACACTCGTCTGTGGTCTTTCAACACTCGTCCGTGTTTGTTTCAGGTTAATCAATACTCGTTCGTATTGATCCTAGAACGTGTAGACATTCGTTCGTGGTCTTTCAACACTCATCCGTGTTTGTTTCAGGTTAATCAATACTCGTTCGTATTGATCCTAGAATGTGTAGACACTCCTCCATGGTCTTTCAACACTCGACCGTGTTTGTTTCAGGTTAATCAATACTCGTTCGTATTGACCCTAAAACGTGTAGACACTCATCCGTGGTCTTTCAACACTCGTCCATGTTTGTTTCAGGTTAATCAATACTCGTTCGTATTGATCCTAGAACGTGTAGACACTCGTCCGTGGTCTTTCAACACTCGTCCGTGTTTGTTTCAGGTTAATCAATACTCGTTCGTATTGACCCTAAAACGTGTAGACACTCATCCGTGGTCTTTCAACACTCGTCCATGTTTGTTTCAAGTTAATCAATACTCGTTCGTATTGATCCTAGAACGTGTAGACACTCGTCCGTGGTCTTTCAACACTCGTCCGTGTTTGTTTCAGGTTAATCAATACTCGTTCGTATTGATCCTAGAACGTGTAGACATTCGTCCGTGGTCTTTCAACACTCATCCGTGTTTGTTTCAGGTTAATCAATACTCACTCATATTGATCCTAGAACATGTAGACACTCGTCCGTGATCTTTTAACACTCGTCCATGTTTGTTTCAGGTTAATCAATACTCGTTCGTATTGTTCCTAGAACGTGTAGACACTTGTTTGTGGTCTTTCAACACTCGTCCGTGTTTGTTTCAGGTTAATCAATACTCGTTCGTATTGATCCTAGAACATGTAGACACTCGTCCGTGTTTGTTTCAGGTTAATCAATACTCGTTCGTATTGATCCTAGAACGTGTAAACACTCGTCCGTGGTCTTTCAACACTCGTCCGTGTTTGTTTCAGGTTAATTAATACTCGTTCGTATTGATCCTAGAACTTGTAGAAACTCGTCTGTGGTCTTTCAACACTCGTCCGTGTTTGTTTCAGGTTAATCAATACTCGTTCGTATTGATCCTAGAACGTGTAGACATTCGTCCGTGGTCTTTCAACACTCATCCGTGTTTGTTTCAGGTTAATCAATACTCGTTCGTATTGATCCTAGAATGTGTAGACACTCCTCCATGGTCTTTCAACACTCGTCCGTGTTTGTTTCAGGTTAATCAATACTCGTTCGTATTGACCCTAAAACGTGTAGACACTCATCTGTGGTCTTTCAACACTCGTCCATGTTTGTTTCAGGTTAATCAATACTCGTTCGTATTGATCCTAGAACGTGTAGACACTCGTCCGTGGTCTTTCAACACTCGTCCATGTTTGTTTCAGGTTAATCAATACTCGTTCGTATTGATCCTAGAACGTGTAGACATTCGTCCGTGGTCTTTCAACACTCGTCCGTGTTTGTTTCAGGTTATTCAATACTCGTTCTTATTGATCCTAGAATGTGTAGACACTCCTCCATGGTCTTTCAACCCTCGTCCGTGTTTGTTTCAGGTTAATCAATACTCGTTCGTATTGACCCTAGAAGGTGTAGACACTCATCCGTGGTCTTTCAACACTCGTCCGTGTTTGTTTCAGGTTAATCAATACTCGTTCTTATTGATCCTAGAATGTGTAGACACTCCTCCATGGTCTTTCAACCCTCGTCCGTGTTTGTTTCAGGTTAATCAATACTCGTTCATATTGACCCTAAAACGTGTAGACACTCATCCGTGGTCTTTCAACACTCGTCCGTGTTTGTTTCAGGTTTATCAATACTCGTTCGTATTGATCCTAGAACGTGTAGACACTCGTCCGTGGTCTTTCAACACTTGTTCGTGTTTGTTTCAGGTTAATCAATACTCGTTCGTATTGATCCTAGAACGTGTAGACACTCGTTCATGGTCTTTCAACACTCATCTGTGTTTGTTTCAAGTTAATCAATTCTCGTTCATATTGATCCTAGAACATGTAGACACTCCTCCATGGTCTTTCAACACTCGTCCGTGTTTGTTTTAGGTTAATCAATACTCGTTCGTATCGATCCTAGAACTTGTAGACACTCGTCTGTGGTCTTTCAACACTCGTCCGTGTTTATTTCAGGTTAATCAATACTCATTCGTATTGATCCTAGAACGTGTAGACATTCGTCCGTGGTCTTTCAACACTCATCCGTGTTTGTTTCAGGTTAATCAATACTCACTCATATTGATCCTAGAACATGTAGACACTCGTCCGTGATCTTTTAACACTCGTCCATGTTTGTTTCAGGTTAATCAATACTCGTTCGTATTGTTACTAGAACGTGTAGACACTTGTTTGTGGTCTTTCAACACTCGTCCGTGTTTGTTTCAGGTTAATCAATACTCGTTCGTATTGATCCTAGAACATGTAGACACTCGTCCGTGTTTGTTTCAGGTTAATCAATACTCGTTCGTATTGATCCTAGAACGTGTAGACACTCGTCCGTGGTCTTTCAACACTCGTCCGTGTTTGTTTCAGGTTAATCAATACTCGTTCGTATTGATCCTAGAACTTGTAGACACTCGTCTGTGGTCTTTCAACACTCGTCCGTGTTTGTTTCAGGTTAATCAATACTCGTTCGTATTGATCCTAGAACGTGTAGACATTCGTTCGTGGTCTTTCAACACTCATCCGTGTTTGTTTCAGGTTAATCAATACTCGTTCGTATTGATCCTAGAATGTGTAGACACTCCTCCATGGTCTTTCAACACTCGACCGTGTTTGTTTCAGGTTAATCAATACTCGTTCGTATTGACCCTAAAACGTGTAGACACTCATCCGTGGTCTTTCAACACTCGTCCATGTTTGTTTCAGGTTAATCAATACTCGTTCGTATTGATCCTAGAACGTGTAGACACTCGTCCGTGGTCTTTCAACACTCGTCCGTGTTTGTTTCAGGTTAATCAATACTCGTTCGTATTGACCCTAAAACGTGTAGACACTCATCCGTGGTCTTTCAACACTCGTCCATGTTTGTTTCAAGTTAATCAATACTCGTTCGTATTGATCCTAGAACGTGTAGACACTCGTCCGTGGTCTTTCAACACTCGTCCGTGTTTGTTTCAGGTTAATCAATACTCGTTCGTATTGATCCTAGAACGTGTAGACATTCGTCCGTGGTCTTTCAACACTCATCCGTGTTTGTTTCAGGTTAATCAATACTCACTCATATTGATCCTAGAACATGTAGACACTCGTCCGTGATCTTTTAACACTCGTCCATGTTTGTTTCAGGTTAATCAATACTCGTTCGTATTGTTCCTAGAACGTGTAGACACTTGTTTGTGGTCTTTCAACACTCGTCCGTGTTTGTTTCAGGTTAATCAATACTCGTTCGTATTGATCCTAGAACATGTAGACACTCGTCCGTGTTTGTTTCAGGTTAATCAATACTCGTTCGTATTGATCCTAGAACGTGTAGACACTCGTCCGTGGTCTTTCAACACTCGTCCGTGTTTGTTTCAGGTTAATCAATACTCGTTCGTATTGATCCTAGAACTTGTAGAAACTCGTCTGTGGTCTTTCAACACTCGTCCGTGTTTGTTTCAGGTTAATCAATACTCGTTCGTATTGATCCTAGAACGTGTAGACATTCGTCCGTGGTCTTTCAACACTCATCCGTGTTTGTTTCAGGTTAATCAATACTCGTTCGTATTGATCCTAGAATGTGTAGACACTCCTCCATGGTCTTTCAACACTCGTCCGTGTTTGTTTCAGGTTAATCAATACTCGTTCGTATTGACCCTAAAACGTGTAGACACTCATCTGTGGTCTTTCAACACTCGTCCATGTTTGTTTCAGGTTAATCAATACTCGTTCGTATTGATCCTAGAACGTGTAGACACTCGTCCGTGGTCTTTCAACACTCGTCCGTGTTTGTTTCAGGTTAATCAATACTCGTTCGTATTGATCCTAGAATGTGTAGACATTCGTCCGTGGTCTTTCAACACTCATCCGTGTTTGTTTCAGGTTATTCAATACTCGTTCTTATTGATCCTAGAATGTGTAGACACTCCTCCATGGTCTTTCAACCCTCGTCCGTGTTTGTTTCAGGTTAATCAATACTCGTTCGTATTGACCCTAGAAGGTGTAGACACTCATCCGTGGTCTTTCAACACTCGTCCGTGTTTGTTTCAGGTTAATCAATACTCGTTCTTATTGATCCTAGAATGTGTAGACACTCCTCCATGGTCTTTCAACCCTCGTCCGTGTTTGTTTCAGGTTAATCAATACTCGTTCGTATTGACCCTAGAACGTGTAGACACTCATCCGTGGTCTTTCAACACTCGTCCGTGTTTGTTTCAGGTTTATCAATACTCGTTTGTATTGATCCTAGAACGTGTAGACACTCGTCCGTGGTCTTTCAACAGTTGTTCGTGTTTGTTTCAGGTTAATCAATACTCGTTCTTATTGATCCTGGAATGTGTAGACACTCCTCCATGGTCTGTCAACACTCGTCCGTGTTTGTTTCAGGTTAATCAATACTCGTTCGTATTGACCCTAGAACGTGTAGACACTCATCCGTGGTATTTCAACACTCGTCCGTGTTTGTTTCAGGTTTATCAATACTCGTTCGTATTGATCCTAGAACGTGTAGACACTCGTCCGTGGTCTTTCAACACTTGTTCGTGTTTGTTTCAGGTTAATCAATACTCGTTCGTATTGATCCTAGAACGTGTAGACACTCGTTCATGGTCTTTCAACACTCATCTGTGTTTGTTTCAAGTTAATCAATACTCGTTCATATTGATCCTATAACATGTAGACACTCCTCCATGGTCTTTCAACACTCGTCCGTGTTTGTTTTAGGTTAATCAATACTCGTTCGTATCGATCCTAGAACTTGTAGACACTCGTCTGTGGTCTTTCAACACTCGTCCGTGTTTATTTCAGGTTAATCAATACTCGTTCTTATTGATCCTAGAACGTGTAGACATTCGTCCGTGGTCTTACAACACTCATCCGTGTTTGTTTCAGGTTAATCAATACTCACTCATATTGATCCTAGAACATGTAGACACTCGTCCGTGATCTTTTAACACTCGTCCATGTTTGTTTCAGGTTAATCAATACTCGTTCGTATTGTTCCTAGAACGTGTAGACACTTGTTTGTGGTCTTTCAACACTCGTCCGTGTTTGTTTCAGGTTAATCAATACTCGTTCGTATTGATCCTAGAACATGTAGACACTCGTCCGTGTTTGTTTCAGGTTAATCAATACTCGTTCGTATTGATCCTAGAACGTGTAGACACTCGTCCGTGGTCTTTCAACACTCGTCCGTGTTTGTTTCAGGTTAATCAATACTCGTTCGTATTGATCCTAGAATGTGTAGACACTCCTCCATGGTCTTTCAACACTCGTCCGTGTTTGTTTCAGGTTAATCAATACTCGTTCGTATTGACCCTAAAACGTGTAGACACTCATCCGTGGTCTTTCAACACTCGTCCATGTTTGTTTCAGGTTAATCAATACTCGTTCGTATTGATCCTAGAACTTGTAGAAACTCGTCTGTGGTCTTTCAACACTCGTCCGTGTTTGTTTCAGGTTAATCAATACTCGTTCGTATTGATCCTAGAACGTGTAGACATTCGTCCGTGGTCTTTCAACACTCATCCGTGTTTGTTTCAGGTTAATCAATACTCGTTCGTATTGATCCTAGAATGTGTAGACACTCCTCCATGGTCTTTCAACACTCGTCCGTGTTTGTTTCAGGTTAATCAATACTCGTTCGTATTGACCCTAAAACGTGTAGACACTCATCCGTGGTCTTTCAACACTCGTCCATGTTTGTTTCAGGTTAATCAATACTCGTTCGTATTGATCCTAGAACGTGTAGACACTCGTCCGTGGTCTTTCAACACTCGTCCGTGTTTGTTTCAGGTTAATCAATACTCGTTCGTATTGATCCTAGAACGTGTAGACATTCGTCCGTGGTCTTTCAACACTCGTCCGTGTTTGTTTCAGGTTAATCAATACTCGTTCTTATTGATCCTAGAATGTGTAGACACTCCTCCATGGTCTTTCAACCCTCGTCCGTGTTTGTTTCAGGTTAATCAATACTCGTTCGTATTGACCCTAGAAGGTGTAGACACTCATCCGTGGTCTTTCAACACTCGTTCGTGTTTGTTTCAGGTTAATCAATACTCGTTCTTATTGATCCTAGAATGTGTAGACACTCCTCCATAGTCTTTCAACCCTCGTCCGTGTTTGTTTCAGGTTAATCAATACTCGTTCGTATTGACCCTAGAACGTGTAGACACTCATCCGTGGTCTTTCAACACTCGTCCGTGTTTGTTTCAGGTTTATCAATACTCGTTTGTATTGATCCTAGAACATGTAGACAGTCGTCCGTGGTCTTTCAACAGTTGTTCGTGTTTGTTTCAGGTTAATCAATACTCGTTCTTATTGATCCTCGAATGTGTAGACACTCCTCCATGGTCTTTCAACACTCGTCCGTGTTTGTTTCAGGTTAATCAATACTCGTTCGTATTGACCCTAAAACGTGTAGACACTCATCCGTGGTCTTTCAACACTCGTCCATGTTTGTTTCAGGTTAATCAATACTCGTTCGTATTGACCCTAAAACGTGTAGACACTCATCCGTGGTCTTTCAACACTCGTCCGTGTTTGTTTCAGGTTTATCAATACTCGTTCGTATTGATCCTAGAACGTGTAGACACTCGTCCGTGGTCTTTCAACACTTGTTCGTGTTTGTTTCAGGTTAATCAATACTCGTTCGTATTGATCCTAGAACGTGTAGACACTCGTTCATGGTCTTTCAACACTCATCTGTGTTTGTTTCAAGTTAATCAATACTCGTTCATATTGATCCTATAACATGTAGACACTCCTCCATGGTCTTTCAACACTCGTCCGTGTTTGTTTTAGGTTAATCAATACTCGTTCGTATCGATCCTAGAACTTGTAGACACTCGTCTGTGGTCTTTCAACACTCGTCCGTGTTTATTTCAGGTTAATCAATACTCGTTCGTATTGATCCTAGAACGTGTAGACATTCGTCCGTGGTCTTTCAACACTCATCCGTGTTTGTTTCAGGTTAATCAATACTCACTCATATTGATCCTAGAACATGTAGACACTCGTCCGTGATCTTTTAACACTCGTCCATGTTTGTTTCAGGTTAATCAATACTCGTTCGTATTGTTCCTAGAACGTGTAGACACTTGTTTGTGGTCTTTCAACACTCGTCCGTGTTTGTTTCAGGTTAATCAATACTCGTTCGTATTGATCCTAGAACATGTAGACACTCGTCCGTGTTTGTTTCAGGTTAATCAATACTCGTTCGTATTGATCCTAGAACGTGTAGACACTCGTCCGTGGTCTTTCAACACTCGTCCGTGTTTGTTTCAGGTTAATCAATACTCGTTCGTATTGATCCTAGAACTTTTAGACACTCGTCTGTGGTCTTTTAACACTCGTCCGTGTTTGTTTCAGGTTAATCAATACTCGTTCGTATTGATCCTAGAACGTGTAGACATTCGTCCGTGGTCTTTCAACACTCATCCGTGTTTGTTTCAGGTTAATCAATACTCGTTCGTATTGATCCTAGAATGTGTAGACACTCCTCCATGGTCTTTCAACACTCGTCCGTGTTTGTTTCAGGTTAATCAATACTCGTTCGTATTGACCCTAAAACGTGTAGACACTCATCCGTGGTCTTTCAACACTCGTCCATGTTTGTTTCAGGTTAATCAATACTCGTTCGTATTGATCCTAGAACTTGTAGACACTCGTCTGTGGTCTTTCAACACTCGTCCGTGTTTGTTTCAGGTTAATCAATACTCGTTCGTATTGATCCTAGAACGTGTAGACATTCGTCTGTGGTCTTTCAACACTCATCTGTGTTTGTTTCAGGTTAATCAATACTCGTTCGTATTGATCCTAGAATGTGTAGACACTCCTCCATGGTCTTTCAACACTCGTCCGTGTTTGTTTCAGGTTAATCAATACTCGTTCGTATTGAACCTAGAACGTGTAGACACTCGTTCATGGTCTTTCAACACTCATCTGTGTTTGTTTCAGGTTAATCAATACTCGTTCGTATTGATCCTAGAACTTGTAGACACTCGTCTGTGGTCTTTCAACACTCGTCCGTGTTTGTTTCAGGTTAATCAATACTCGTTCGTATTGATCCTAGAACGTGTAGACATTCGTTTGTGGTCTTTCAACACTCATCCGTGTTTGTTTCAGGTTAATCAATACTCGTTCGTATTGATCCTAGAATGTGTAGACACTCCTCCATGGTCTTTCAACACTCGTCCGTGTTTGTTTTAGGTTAATCAATACTCGTTCGTATTGATCCTAGAATGTGTAGACACTCCTCCATGGTCTTTCAACACTCGTCCGTGTTTGTTTCAGGTTAATCAATACTCGTTCGTATTGACCCTAAAACGTGTAGACACTCATCCGTGGTCTTTCAACACTCGTCCATGTTTGTTTCAGGTTAATCAATACTCGTTCGTATTGATCCTAGAACTTGTAGACACTCGTCTGTGGTCTTTCAACACTCGTCCGTGTTTGTTTCAGGTTAATCAATACTCGTTCGTATTGATCCTAGAACGTGTAGACATTCGTCTGTGGTCTTTCAACACTCATCTGTGTTTGTTTCAGGTTAATCAATACTCGTTCGTATTGATCCTAGAATGTGTAGACACTCCTCCATGGTCTTTCAACACTCGTCCGTGTTTATTTCAGGTTAATCAATACTCGTTCGTATTGACCCTAAAACGTGTAGACACTCATCCGTGGTCTTTCAACACTCGTCCGTGTTTGTTTCAGGTTTATCAATACTCGTTCGTATTGATCCTAGAACGTGTAGACACTCGTCCGTGGTCTTTCAACACTTGTTCGTGTTTGTGTCAGGTTAATCAATACTCGTTCGTATTGATCCTAGAACGTGTAGACACTCGTTCATGGTCTTTCAACACTCATCTGTGTTTGTTTCAAGTTAATCAATACTCGTTCATATTGATCCTAGAACATGTAGACACTCCTCCATGGTCTTTCAACACTCGTCCGTGTTTGTTTTAGGTTAATCAATACTCGTTCGTATTGATCCTAGAACGTGTAGACACTCGTTCATGGTCTTTCAACACTCATCTGTGTTTGTTTCAGGTTAATCAATACTCGTTCGTATTGATCCTAGAACTTGTAGACACTCGTCTGTGGTCTTTCAACACTCGTCCGTGTTTGTTTCAGGTTAATCAATACTCGTTCGTATTGATCCTAGAACGTGTAGACATTCGTTTGTGGTCTTTCAACACTCATCCGTGTTTGTTTCAGGTTAATCAATACTCGTTCGTATTGATCCTAGAATGTGTAGACACTCCTCCATGGTCTTTCAACACTCGTCCGTGTTTGTTTCAGGTTAATCAATACTCGTTCGTATTGACCCTAAAACGTGTAGACACTCATCCGAGGTCTTTCAACACTCGTCCATGTTTGTTTCAGGTTAATCAATACTCGTTCGTATTGATCCTAGAACGTGTAGACACTCGTCCGTGGTCTTTCAAAACTCGTCCGTGTTTGTTTCAGGTTAATCAATACTCGTTCGTATTGACCCTAAAACGTGTAGACACTCATCCGTGGTCTTTCAACACTCGTCCATGTTTGTTTCAGTTTTATCAATACTCGTTCGTATTGATCCTAGAACGTGTAGACACTCGTCCGTGGTCTTTCAACACTCGTCCGTGTTTGTTTCAGGTTAATCAATACTCGTTCGTATTGATCCTAGAACGTGTAGACATTCGTCCGTGGTCTTTCAACACTCATCCGTGTTTGTTTCAGGTTAATCAATACTCACTCATATTGATCCTAGAACATGTAGACACTCGTCCGTGATCTTTTAACACTCGTCCATGTTTGTTTCAGGTTAATCAATACTCGTTCGTATTGTTCCTAGAACGTGTAGACACTTGTTTGTGGTCTTTCAACACTCGTCCGTGTTTGTTTCAGGTTAATCAATACTCGTTCGTATTGATCCTAGAACATGTAGACACTCGTCCGTGTTTGTTTCAGGTTAATCAATACTCGTTCGTATTGATTCTAGAACTTGTAGAAACTCGTCTGTGGTCTTTCAACACTCGTCCGTGTTTGTTTCAGGTTAATCAATACTCATTCGTATTGATCCTAGAACGTGTAGACATTCGTCCGTGGTCTTTCAACACTCATCCGTGTTTGTTTCAGGTTAATCAATACTCGTTCGTATTGATCCTAGAATGTGTAGACACTCCTCCATGGTCTTTCAACACTCGTCCGTGTTTGTTTCAGGTTAATCAATACTCGTTCGTATTGACCCTAAAACGTGTAGACACTCATCCGTGGTCTTTCAACACTCGTCCATGTTTGTTTCAGGTTAATCAATACTCGTTCGTATTGATCCTAGAACGTGTAGACACTCGTCCGTGGTCTTTCAACACTCGTCCGTGTTTGTTTCAGGTTAATCAATACTCGTTCGTATTGATCCTAGAACGTGTAGACATTCGTCCGTGGTCTTTCAACACTCGGCCGTGTTTGTTTCAGGTTAATCAATACTCGTTCTTATTGATCCTAGAATGTGTAGACACTCCTCCATGGTCTTTCAACCCTCGTCCGTGTTTGTTTCAGGTTAATCAATACTCGTTCGTATTGACCCTAGAAGGTGTAGACACTCATCCGTGGTCTTTCAACACTCGTCCGTGTTTGTTTCAGGTTAATCAATACTCATTCTTATTGATCCTAGAATGTGTAGACACTCCTCCATGGTCTTTCAACCCTCGTCCGTGTTTGTTTCAGGTTAATCAATACTCGTTCGTATTGACCCTAGAACGTGTAGACACTCATCCGTGGTCTTTCAACACTCGTCCGTGTTTGTTTCAGGTTTATCAATACTCGTTTGTATTGATCCTAGAACGTGTAGACACTCGTCCGTGGTCTTTCAACAGTTGTTCGTGTTTGTTTCAGGTTAATCAATACTCGTTCTTATTGATCCTGGAATGTGTAGACACTCCTCCATGGTCTTTCAACACTCGTCCGTGTTTGTTTCAGGTTAATCAATACTCGTTCGTATTGACCCTAGAACGTGTAGACACTTGTTTGTGGTCTTTCAACACTCGTCCGTGTTTGTTTCAGGTTAATCAATACTCGTTCGTATTGATCCTAGAACATGTAGACACTCGTCCGTGGTCTTTCAACACTCGTCCGTGTTTGTTTCAGGTTTATCAATACTCGTTCGTATTGATCCTAGAACGTGTAGACACTCGTCCGTGGTCTTTCAACACTTGTTCGTGTTTGTTTCAGGTTAATCAATACTCGTTCGTATTGATCCTAGAACGTGTAGACACTCGTTCATGGTCTTTCAACACTCATCTGTGTTTGTTTCAAGTTAATCAATACTCGTTCATATTGATCCTATAACATGTAGACACTCCTCCATGGTCTTTCAACACTCGTCCGTGTTTGTTTTAGGTTAATCAATACTCGTTCGTATCGATCCTAGAACTTGTAGACACTCGTCTGTGGTCTTTTAACACTCGTCCGTGTTTATTTCAGGTTAATCAATACTCGTTCGTATTGACCCTAAAACGTGTAGACACTCATCCGTGGTCTTTCAACACTCGTCCATGTTTGTTTCAGGTTAATCAATACTCGTTCGTATTGATCCTAGAACGTGTAGACACTCGTCCGTGGTCTTTCAACACTCGTCCGTGTTTGTTTCAGGTTAATCAATACTCGTTCGTATTGATCCTAGAACGTGTAGACATTCGTCCGTGGTCTTTCAACACTCATCCGTGTTTGTTTCAGGTTAATCAATACTCACTCATATTGATCCTAGAACATGTAGACACTCGTCCGTGATCTTTTAACACTCGTCCATGTTTGTTTCAGGTTAATCAATACTCGTTCGTATTGTTCCTAGAACGTGTAGACACTTGTTTGTGGTCTTTCAACACTCGTCCGTGTTTGTTTCAGGTTAATCAATACTCGTTCGTATTGATCCTAGAACATGTAGACACTCGTCCGTGTTTGTTTCAGGTTAATCAATACTCGTTCGTATTGATCCTAGAACGTGTAGACATTCGTCCGTGGTCTTTCAACACTCGTCCGTGTTTGTTTCAGGTTAATCAATACTCGTTCTTATTGATCCTAGAATGTGTAGACACTCCTCCATGGTCTTTCAACCCTCGTCCGTGTTTGTTTCAGGTTAATCAATACTCGTTCGTATTGACCCTAGAAGGTGTAGACACTCATCCGTGGTCTTTCAACACTCGTCCGTGTTTGTTTCAGGTTAATCAATACTCGTTCTTATTGATCCTAGAATGTGTAGACACTCCTCCATGGTCTTTCAACCCTCGTCCGTGTTTGTTTCAGGTTAATCAATACTCGTTCGTATTGACCCTAGAACGTGTAGACACTCATCCGTGGTCTTTCAACACTCGTCCGTGTTTGTTTCAGGTTTATCAATAATCGTTTGTATTGATCCTAGAACGTGTAGACACTCGTCCGTGGTCTTTCAACAGTTGTTCGTGTTTGTTTCAGGTTAATCAATACTCGTTCTTATTGATCCTGGAATGTGTAGACACTCCTCCATGGTCTTTCAACACTCGTCCGTGTTTGTTTCAGGTTAATCAATACTCGTTCGTATTGACCCTAAAACGTGTAGACACTCATCCGTGGTCTTTCAACACTCGTCCATGTTTGTTTCAGGTTAATCAATACTCGTTCGTATTGACCCTAAAACGTGTAGACACTCATCCGTGGTCTTTCAACACTCGTCCGTGTTTGTTTCAGGTTTATCAATACTCGTTCGTATTGATCCTAGAACGTGTAGACACTCGTCCGTGGTCTTTCAACACTTGTTCGTGTTTGTTTCAGGTTAATCAATACTCGTTCGTATTGATCCTAGAACGTGTAGACACTCGTTCATGGTCTTTCAACACTCATCTGTGTTTGTTTCAAGTTAATCAATACTCGTTCATATTGATCCTATAACATGTAGACACTCCTCCATGGTCTTTCAACACTCGTCCGTGTTTGTTTTAGGTTAATCAATACTCGTTCGTATCGATCCTAGAACTTGTAGACACTCGTCTGTGGTCTTTCAACACTCGTCCGTGTTTATTTCAGGTTAATCAATACTCGTTCGTATTGATCCTAGAACGTGTAGACATTCGTCCGTGGTCTTTCAACACTCATCCGTGTTTGTTTCAGGTTAATCAATACTCACTCATATTGATCCTAGAACATGTAGATACTCGTCCGTGATCTTTTAACACTCGTCCATGTTTGTTTCAGGTTAATCAATACTCGTTCGTATTGTTCCTAGAACGTGTAGACACTTGTTTGTGGTCTTTCAACACTCGTCCGTGTTTGTTTCAGGTTAATCAATACTCGTTCGTATTGATCCTAGAACATGTAGACACTCGTCCGTGTTTGTTTCAGGTTAATCAATACTCGTTCGTATTGATCCTAGAACGTGTAGACACTCGTCCGTGGTCTTTCAACACTCGTCCGTGTTTGTTTCAGGTTAATCAATACTCGTTCGTATTGATCCTAGAACTTTTAGACACTCGTCTGTGGTCTTTTAACACTCGTCCGTGTTTGTTTCAGGTTAATCAATACTCGTTCGTATTGATCCTAGAACGTGTAGACATTCGTCCGTGGTCTTTCAACACTCATCCGTGTTTGTTTCAGGTTAATCAATACTCGTTCGTATTGATCCTAGAATGTGTAGACACTCCTCCATGGTCTTTCAACACTCGTCCGTGTTTGTTTCAGGTTAATCAATACTCGTTCGTATTGACCCTAAAACGTGTAGACACTCATCCGTGGTCTTTCAACACTCGTCCATGTTTGTTTCAGGTTAATCAATACTCGTTCATATTGATCCTAGAACTTGTAGACACTCGTCTGTGGTCTTTCAACACTCGTCCGTGTTTGTTTCAGGTTAATCAATACTCGTTCGTATTGATCCTAGAACGTGTAGACATTCGTCTGTGGTCTTTCAACACTCATCCGTGTTTGTTTCAGGTTAATCAATACTCGTTCGTATTGATCCTAGAATGTGTAGACACTCCTCCATGGTCTTTCAACACTCGTCCGTGTTTATTTCAGGTTAATCAATACTCGTTCGTATTGACCCTAAAACGAGTAGACACTCATCCGTGGTCTTTCAACACTCGTCCGTGTTTGTTTCAGGTTTATCAATACTCGTTCGTATTGATCCTAGAACGTGTAGACACTCGTCCGTGGTCTTTCAACACTTGTTCGTGTTTGTGTCAGGTTAATCAATACTCGTTCGTATTGATCCTAGAACGTGTAGACATCGTTCATGGTCTTTCAACACTCATCTGTGTTTGTTTCAAGTTAATCAATACTCGTTCATATTGATCCTAGAACATGTAGACACTCCTCCATGGTCTTTCAACACTCGTCCGTGTTTGTTTTAGGTTAATCAATACTCGTTCGTATTGATCCTAGAACGTGTAGACACTCGTTCATGGTCTTTCAACACTCATCTGTGTTTGTTTCAGGTTAATCAATACTCGTTCGTATTGATCCTAGAACTTGTAGACACTCGTCTGTGGTCTTTCAACACTCGTCCGTGTTTGTTTCAGGTTAATCAATACTCGTTCGTATTGATCCTAGAACGTGTAGACATTCGTTCGTGGTCTTTCAACACTCATCCGTGTTTGTTTCAGGTTAATCAATACTCGTTCGTATTGATCCTAGAATGTGTAGACACTCCTCCATGGTCTTTCAACACTCGTCCGTGTTTGTTTCAGGTTAATCAATACTCGTTCGTATTGACCCTAAAACGTGTAGACACTCATCCGTGGTCTTTCAACACTCGTCCGTGTTTGTTTCAGGTTTATCAATACTCGTTTGTATTGATCCTAGAACGTGTAGACACTCGTCCGTGGTCTTTCAACACTCGTCCGTGTTTGTTTCAGGTTAATCAATACTCGTTCGTATTGATCCTAGAACTTTTAGACACTCGTCTGTGGTCTTTTAACACTCGTCCGTGTTTGTTTCAGGTTAATCAATACTCGTTCGTATTGATCCTAGAACGTGTAGACATTCGTCCGTGGTCTTTCAACACTCATCCGTGTTTGTTTCAGGTTAATCAATACTCGTTCGTATTGATCCTAGAATGTGTAGACACTCCTCCATGGTCTTTCAACACTCGTCCGTGTTTGTTTCAAGTTAATCAATACTCGTTCGTATTGACCCTAAAACGTGTAGACACTCATCCGTGGTCTTTCAACACTCATCAATGTTTGTTTCAGGTTAATCAATACTCGTTCATATTGATCCTAGAACTTGTAGACACTCGTCTGTGGTCTTTCAACACTCGTCCGTGTTTGTTTCAGGTTAATCAATACTCGTTCGTATTGATCCTAGAATGTGTAGACATTCGTCTGTGGTCTTTCAACACTCATCCGTGTTTGTTTCAGGTTAATCAATACTCGTTCGTATTGATCCTAGAATGTGTAGACACTCCTCCATGGTCTTTCAACACTCGTCCGTGTTTATTTCAGGTTAATCAATACTCGTTCGTATTGACCCTAAAACGAGTAGACACTCATCCGTGGTCTTTCAACACTCGTCCGTGTTTGTTTCAGGTTTATCAATACTCGTTCGTATTGATCCTAGAACGTGTAGACACTCGTCCGTGGTCTTTCAACACTTGTTCGTGTTTGTGTCAGGTTAATCAATACTCGTTCGTATTGATCCTAGAACGTGTAGACACTCGTTCATGGTCTTTCAACACTCATCTGTGTTTGTTTCAAGTTAATCAATACTCGTTCATATTGATCCTAGAACATGTAGACACTCCTCCATGGTCTTTCAACACTCGTCCGTGTTTGTTTTAGGTTAATCAATACTCGTTCGTATTGATCCTAGAACGTGTAGACACTCGTTCATGGTCTTTCAACACTCATCTGTGTTTGTTTCAGGTTAATCAATACTCGTTCGTATTGATCCTAGAACTTGTAGACACTCGTCTGTGGTCTTTCAACACTCGTCCGTGTTTGTTTCAGGTTAATCAATACTCGTTCGTATTGATCCTAGAACGTGTAGACATTCGTTCGTGGTCTTTCAACACTCATCCGTGTTTGTTTCAGGTTAATCAATACTCGTTCGTATTGATCCTAGAATGTGTAGACACTCCTCCATGGTCTTTCAACACTCGTCCGTGTTTGTTTCAGGTTAATCAATACTCGTTCGTATTGACCCTAAAACGTGTAGACACTCATCCGTGGTCTTTCAACACTCGTCCGTGTTTGTTTCAGGTTTATCAATACTCGTTTGTATTGATCCTAGAACGTGTAGACACTCGTCCGTGGTCTTTCAACACTCGTCCGTGTTTGTTTCAGGTTAATCAATACTCGTTCGTATTGATCCTAGAACTTTTAGACACTCGTCTGTGGTCTTTTAACACTCGTCCGTGTTTGTTTCAGGTTAATCAATACTCGTTCGTATTGATCCTAGAACGTGTAGACATTCGTCCGTGGTCTTTCAACACTCATCCGTGTTTGTTTCAGGTTAATCAATACTCGTTCGTATTGATCCTAGAATGTGTAGACACTCCTCCATGGTCTTTCAACACTCGTCCGTGTTTGTTTCAGGTTAATCAATACTCGTTCGTATTGACCCTAAAACGTGTAGACACTCATCCGTGGTCTTTCAACACTCATCCATGTTTGTTTCAGGTTAATCAATACTCGTTCATATTGATCCTAGAACTTGTAGACACTCGTCTGTGGTCTTTCAACACTCGTCCGTGTTTGTTTCAGGTTAATCAATACTCGTTCGTATTGATCCTAGAATGTGTAGACATTCGTCTGTGGTCTTTCAACACTCATCCGTGTTTGTTTCAGGTTAATCAATACTCGTTCGTATTGATCCTAGAATGTGTAGACACTCCTCCATGGTCTTTCAACACTCGTCCGTGTTTATTTCAGGTTAATCAATACTCGTTCGTATTGACCCTAAAACGAGTAGACACTCATCCGTGGTCTTTCAACACTCGTCCGTGTTTGTTTCAGGTTTATCAATACTCGTTCGTATTGATCCTAGAACGTGTAGACACTCGTCCGTGGTCTTTCAACACTTGTTCGTGTTTGTGTCAGGTTAATCAATACTCGTTCGTATTGATCCTAGAACGTGTAGACACTCGTTCATGGTCTTTCAACACTCATCTGTGTTTGTTTCAAGTTAATCAATACTCGTTCATATTGATCCTAGAACATGTAGACACTCCTCCATGGTCTTTCAACACTCGTCCGTGTTTGTTTTAGGTTAATCAATACTCGTTCGTATTGATCCTAGAACGTGTAGACACTCGTTCATGGTCTTTCAACACTCATCTGTGTTTGTTTCAGGTTAATCAATACTCGTTCGTATTGATCCTAGAACTTGTAGACACTCGTCTGTGGTCTTTCAACACTCGTCCGTGTTTGTTTCAGGTTAATCAATACTCGTTCGTATTGATCCTAGAACGTGTAGACATTCGTTCGTGGTCTTTCAACACTCATCCGTGTTTGTTTCAGGTTAATCAATACTCGTTCGTATTGATCCTAGAATGTGTAGACACTCCTCCATGGTCTTTCAACACTCGTCCGTGTTTGTTTCAGGTTAATCAATACTCGTTCGTATTGACCCTAAAACGTGTAGACACTCATCCGTGGTCTTTCAACACTCGTCCGTGTTTGTTTCAGGTTTATCAATACTCGTTCGTATTGATCCTAGAATGTGTAGACACTCGTCCGTGGTCTTTCAACACTCGTCCGTGTTTATTTCAGGTTAATCAATACTCGTTCGTATTGACCCTAGAACTTTTAGACACTCGTCTGTGGTCTTTTAACACTCGTCCGTGTTTGTTTCAGGTTAATCAATACTCGTTCGTATTGATCCTAGAACGTGTAGACATTCGTCCGTGGTCTTTCAACACTCGTCCGTGTTTGTTTCAGGTTTATCAATACTCGTTCGTATTGATCCTAGAACGTGTAGACACTCCTCCATGGTCTTTCAACACTCGTCTGTGTTTGTTTCAAGTTAATCAATACTCGTTCATATTGATCCTAAAACGTGTAGACACTCATCCGTGGTCTTTCAACACTCGTCCGTGTTTGTTTCAGGTTAATCAATACTCGTTCGTATTGATCCTAGAACGTGTAGACACTCGTTCATGGTCTTTCAACACTCGTCCGTGTTTGTTTCAGGTTAATCAATACTCGTTCGTATTGATCCTAGAATGTGTAGACACTCGTCTGTGGTCTTTCAACACTCATCCGTGTTTGTTTCAGGTTAATCAATACTCGTTCGTATTGATCCTAGAATGTGTAGACACTCCTCCATGGTCTTTCAACACTCGTCCGTGTTTATTTCAGGTTAATCAATACTCGTTCGTATTGACCCTAAAACGAGTAGACACTCATCCGTGGTCTTTCAACACTCGTCCGTGTTTGTTTCAGGTTTATCAATACTCGTTCGTATTGATCCTAGAACGTGTAGACACTCGTCCGTGGTCTTTCAACACTCGTCCGTGTTTGTTTCAGGTTAATCAATACTCGTTCGTATTGATCCTAGAACGTGTAGACATTCGTTCGTGGTCTTTCAACACTCATCCGTGTTTGTTTCAGGTTAATCAATACTCGTTCGTATTGATCCTAGAATGTGTAGACACTCCTCCATGGTCTTTCAACACTCGTCCGTGTTTGTTTCAGGTTAATCAATACTCGTTCGTATTGACCCTAAAACGTGTAGACACTCATCCGTGGTCTTTCAACACTCGTCCGTGTTTGTTTCAGGTTTATCAATACTCGTTTGTATTGATCCTAGAACGTGTAGACACTCGTCCGTGGTCTTTCAACAGTTGTTCGTGTTTGTTTCAGGTTAATCAATACTCGTTCTTATTGATCCTGGAATGTGTAGACACTCCTCCATGGTCTTTCAACACTCGTCCGTGTTTGTTTCAGGTTAATCAATACTCGTTCGTATTGACCCTAAAACGTGTAGACACTCATCCGTGGTCTTTCAACACTCGTCCATGTTTGTTTCAGGTTAATCAATACTCGTTCGTATTGACCCTAAAACGTGTAGACACTCATCCGTGGTCTTTCAACACTCGTCCGTGTTTGTTTCAGGTTTATCAATACTCGTTCGTATTGATCCTAGAACGTGTAGACACTCGTCCGTGGTCTTTCAACACTTGTTCGTGTTTGTTTCAGGTTAATCAATACTCGTTCGTATTGATCCTAGAACGTGTAGACACTCGTTCATGGTCTTTCAACACTCATCTGTGTTTGTTTCAAGTTAATCAATACTCGTTCATATTGATCCTATAACATGTAGACACTCCTCCATGGTCTTTCAACACTCGTCCGTGTTTGTTTTAGGTTAATCAATACTCGTTCGTATCGATCCTAGAACTTGTAGACACTCGTCTGTGGTCTTTCAACACTCGTCCGTGTTTATTTCAGGTTAATCAATACTCGTTCGTATTGATCCTAGAACGTGTAGACATTCGTCCGTGGTCTTTCAACACTCATCCGTGTTTGTTTCAGGTTAATCAATACTCACTCATATTGATCCTAGAACATGTAGACACTCGTCCGTGATCTTTTAACACTCGTCCATGTTTGTTTCAGGTTAATCAATACTCGTTCGTATTGTTCCTAGAACGTGTAGACACTTGTTTGTGGTCTTTCAACACTCGTCCGTGTTTGTTTCAGGTTAATCAATACTCGTTCGTATTGATCCTAGAACATGTAGACACTCGTCCGTGTTTGTTTCAGGTTAATCAATACTCGTTCGTATTGATCCTAGAACGTGTAGACACTCGTCCGTGGTCTTTCAACACTCGTCCGTGTTTGTTTCAGGTTAATCAATACTCGTTCGTATTGATCCTAGAACTTTTAGACACTCGTCTGTGGTCTTTTAACACTCGTCCGTGTTTGTTTCAGGTTAATCAATACTCGTTCGTATTGATCCTAGAACGTGTAGACATTCGTCCGTGGTCTTTCAACACTCATCCGTGTTTGTTTCAGGTTAATCAATACTCGTTCGTATTGATCCTAGAATGTGTAGACACTCCTCCATGGTCTTTCAACACTCGTCCGTGTTTGTTTCAGGTTAATCAATACTCGTTCGTATTGACCCTAAAACGTGTAGACACTCATCCGTGGTCTTTCAACACTCGTCCATGTTTGTTTCAGGTTAATCAATACTCGTTCGTATTGATCCTAGAACTTGTAGACACTCGTCTGTGGTCTTTCAACACTCGTCCGTGTTTGTTTCAGGTTAATCAATACTCGTTCGTATTGATCCTAGAACGTGTAGACATTCGTCTGTGGTCTTTCAACACTCATCCGTGTTTGTTTCAGGTTAATCAATACTCGTTCGTATTGATCCTAGAATGTGTAGACACTCCTCCATGGTCTTTCAACACTCGTCCGTGTTTATTTCAGGTTAATCAATACTCGTTCGTATTGACCCTAAAACGAGTAGACACTCATCCGTGGTCTTTCAACACTCGTCCGTGTTTGTTTCAGGTTTATCAATACTCGTTCGTATTGATCCTAGAACGTGTAGACACTCGTCCGTGGTCTTTCAACACTTGTTCGTGTTTGTGTCAGGTTAATCAATACTCGTTCGTATTGATCCTAGAACGTGTAGACACTCGTTCATGGTCTTTCAACACTCATCTGTGTTTGTTTCAAGTTAATCAATACTCGTTCATATTGATCCTAGAACATGTAGACACTCCTCCATGGTCTTTCAACACTCGTCCGTGTTTGTTTTAGGTTAATCAATACTCGTTCGTATTGATCCTAGAACGTGTAGACACTCGTTCATGGTCTTTCAACACTCATCTGTGTTTGTTTCAGGTTAATCAATACTCGTTCGTATTGATCCTAGAACTTGTAGACACTCGTCTGTGGTCTTTCAACACTCGTCCGTGTTTGTTTCAGGTTAATCAATACTCGTTCGTATTGATCCTAGAACGTGTAGACATTCGTTCGTGGTCTTTCAACACTCATCCGTGTTTGTTTCAGGTTAATCAATACTCGTTCGTATTGATCCTAGAATGTGTAGACACTCCTCCATGGTCTTTCAACACTCGTCCGTGTTTGTTTCAGGTTAATCAATACTCGTTCGTATTGACCCTAAAACGTGTAGACACTCATCCGTGGTCTTTCAACACTCGTCCGTGTTTGTTTCAGGTTTATCAATACTCGTTCGTATTGATCCTAGAATGTGTAGACACTCGTCCGTGGTCTTTCAACACTCGTCCGTGTTTATTTCAGGTTAATCAATACTCGTTCGTATTGACCCTAGAACTTTTAGACACTCGTCTGTGGTCTTTTAACACTCGTCCGTGTTTGTTTCAGGTTAATCAATACTCGTTCGTATTGATCCTAGAACGTGTAGACATTCGTCCGTGGTCTTTCAACACTCGTCCGTGTTTGTTTCAGGTTTATCAATACTCGTTCGTATTGATCCTAGAACGTGTAGACACTCCTCCATGGTCTTTCAACACTCGTCTGTGTTTGTTTCAAGTTAATCAATACTCGTTCATATTGATCCTAAAACGTGTAGACACTCATCCGTGGTCTTTCAACACTCGTCCGTGTTTGTTTCAGGTTAATCAATACTCGTTCGTATTGATCCTAGAACGTGTAGACACTCGTTCATGGTCTTTCAACACTCGTCCGTGTTTGTTTCAGGTTAATCAATACTCGTTCGTATTGATCCTAGAATGTGTAGACACTCGTCTGTGGTCTTTCAACACTCATCCGTGTTTGTTTCAGGTTAATCAATACTCGTTCGTATTGATCCTAGAATGTGTAGACACTCCTCCATGGTCTTTCAACACTCGTCCGTGTTTATTTCAGGTTAATCAATACTCGTTCGTATTGACCCTAAAACGAGTAGACACTCATCCGTGGTCTTTCAACACTCGTCCGTGTTTGTTTCAGGTTTATCAATACTCGTTCGTATTGATCCTAGAACGTGTAGACACTCGTCCGTGGTCTTTCAACACTCGTCCGTGTTTGTTTCAGGTTAATCAATACTCGTTCGTATTGATCCTAGAACGTGTAGACATTCGTTCGTGGTCTTTCAACACTCATCCGTGTTTGTTTCAGGTTAATCAATACTCGTTCGTATTGATCCTAGAATGTGTAGACACTCCTCCATGGTCTTTCAACACTCGTCCGTGTTTGTTTCAGGTTAATCAATACTCGTTCGTATTGACCCTAAAACGTGTAGACACTCATCCGTGGTCTTTCAACACTCGTCCGTGTTTGTTTCAGGTTTATCAATACTCGTTTGTATTGATCCTAGAACGTGTAGACACTCGTCCGTGGTCTTTCAACAGTTGTTCGTGTTTGTTTCAGGTTAATCAATACTCGTTCTTATTGATCCTGGAATGTGTAGACACTCCTCCATGGTCTTTCAACACTCGTCCGTGTTTGTTTCAGGTTAATCAATACTCGTTCGTATTGACCCTAAAACGTGTAGACACTCATCCGTGGTCTTTCAACACTCGTCCATGTTTGTTTCAGGTTAATCAATACTCGTTCGTATTGACCCTAAAACGTGTAGACACTCATCCGTGGTCTTTCAACACTCGTCCGTGTTTGTTTCAGGTTTATCAATACTCGTTCGTATTGATCCTAGAACGTGTAGACACTCGTCCGTGGTCTTTCAACACTTGTTCGTGTTTGTTTCAGGTTAATCAATACTCGTTCGTATTGATCCTAGAACGTGTAGACACTCGTTCATGGTCTTTCAACACTCATCTGTGTTTGTTTCAAGTTAATCAATACTCGTTCATATTGATCCTATAACATGTAGACACTCCTCCATGGTCTTTCAACACTCGTCCGTGTTTGTTTTAGGTTAATCAATACTCGTTCGTATCGATCCTAGAACTTGTAGACACTCGTCTGTGGTCTTTCAACACTCGTCCGTGTTTATTTCAGGTTAATCAATACTCGTTCGTATTGATCCTAGAACGTGTAGACATTCGTCCGTGGTCTTTCAACACTCATCCGTGTTTGTTTCAGGTTAATCAATACTCACTCATATTGATCCTAGAACATGTAGACACTCGTCCGTGATCTTTTAACACTCGTCCATGTTTGTTTCAGGTTAATCAATACTCGTTCGTATTGTTCCTAGAACGTGTAGACACTTGTTTGTGGTCTTTCAACACTCGTCCGTGTTTGTTTCAGGTTAATCAATACTCGTTCGTATTGATCCTAGAACATGTAGACACTCGTCCGTGTTTGTTTCAGGTTAATCAATACTCGTTCGTATTGATCCTAGAACGTGTAGACACTCGTCCGTGGTCTTTCAACACTCGTCCGTGTTTGTTTCAGGTTAATCAATACTCGTTCGTATTGATCCTAGAACTTTTAGACACTCGTCTGTGGTCTTTTAACACTCGTCCGTGTTTGTTTCAGGTTAATCAATACTCGTTCGTATTGATCCTAGAACGTGTAGACATTCGTCCGTGGTCTTTCAACACTCATCCGTGTTTGTTTCAGGTTAATCAATACTCGTTCGTATTGATCCTAGAATGTGTAGACACTCCTCCATGGTCTTTCAACACTCGTCCGTGTTTGTTTCAGGTTAATCAATACTCGTTCGTATTGACCCTAAAACGTGTAGACACTCATCCGTGGTCTTTCAACACTCGTCCATGTTTGTTTCAGGTTAATCAATACTCGTTCGTATTGATCCTAGAACTTGTAGACACTCGTCTGTGGTCTTTCAACACTCGTCCGTGTTTGTTTCAGGTTAATCAATACTCGTTCGTATTGATCCTAGAACGTGTAGACATTCGTCTGTGGTCTTTCAACACTCATCCGTGTTTGTTTCAGGTTAATCAATACTCGTTCGTATTGATCCTAGAATGTGTAGACACTCCTCCATGGTCTTTCAACACTCGTCCGTGTTTGTTTCAGGTTAATCAATACTCGTTCGTATTGACCCTAAAACGTGTAGACACTCATCCGTGGTCTTTCAACACTCGTCCGTGTTTGTTTCAGGTTTATCAATACTCGTTCGTATTGATCCTAGAATGTGTAGACACTCGTCCGTGGTCTTTCAACACTCGTCCGTGTTTATTTCAGGTTAATCAATACTCGTTCGTATTGACCCTAGAACTTTTAGACACTCGTCTGTGGTCTTTTAACACTCGTCCGTGTTTGTTTCAGGTTAATCAATACTCGTTCGTATTGATCCTAGAACGTGTAGACATTCGTCCGTGGTCTTTCAACACTCGTCCGTGTTTGTTTCAGGTTTATCAATACTCGTTCGTATTGATCCTAGAACGTGTAGACACTCCTCCATGGTCTTTCAACACTCGTCTGTGTTTGTTTCAAGTTAATCAATACTCGTTCATATTGATCCTAAAACGTGTAGACACTCATCCGTGGTCTTTCAACACTCGTCCGTGTTTGTTTCAGGTTAATCAATACTCGTTCGTATTGATCCTAGAACGTGTAGACACTCGTTCATGGTCTTTCAACACTCGTCCGTGTTTGTTTCAGGTTAATCAATACTCGTTCGTATTGATCCTAGAATGTGTA
Organism: Lathyrus tuberosus; assembly: GCA_022829125.1. Classification (NCBI taxonomy): domain Eukaryota; kingdom Viridiplantae; phylum Streptophyta; class Magnoliopsida; order Fabales; family Fabaceae; genus Lathyrus; species Lathyrus tuberosus. The sequence continues at coordinate 765,741 of JALAZF010000743.1, read as the reverse complement.
GACACTCGTCTGTGGTCTTTCAACACTCATCCGTGTTTGTTTCAGGTTAATCAATACTCGTTCGTATTGATCCTAGAATGTGTAGACACTCCTCCATGGTCTTTCAACACTCGTCCGTGTTTATTTCAGGTTAATCAATACTCGTTCGTATTGACCCTAAAACGAGTAGACACTCATCCGTGGTCTTTCAACACTCGTCCGTGTTTGTTTCAGGTTTATCAATACTCGTTCGTATTGATCCTAGAACGTGTAGACACTCGTCCGTGGTCTTTCAACACTCGTCCGTGTTTGTTTCAGGTTAATCAATACTCGTTCGTATTGATCCTAGAACGTGTAGACATTCGTTCGTGGTCTTTCAACACTCATCCGTGTTTGTTTCAGGTTAATCAATACTCGTTCGTATTGATCCTAGAATGTGTAGACACTCCTCCATGGTCTTTCAACACTCGTCCGTGTTTGTTTCAGGTTAATCAATACTCGTTCGTATTGACCCTAAAACGTGTAGACACTCATCCGTGGTCTTTCAACACTCGTCCGTGTTTGTTTCAGGTTTATCAATACTCGTTTGTATTGATCCTAGAACGTGTAGACACTCGTCCGTGGTCTTTCAACAGTTGTTCGTGTTTGTTTCAGGTTAATCAATACTCGTTCTTATTGATCCTGGAATGTGTAGACACTCCTCCATGGTCTTTCAACACTCGTCCGTGTTTGTTTCAGGTTAATCAATACTCGTTCGTATTGACCCTAAAACGTGTAGACACTCATCCGTGGTCTTTCAACACTCGTCCATGTTTGTTTCAGGTTAATCAATACTCGTTCGTATTGACCCTAAAACGTGTAGACACTCATCCGTGGTCTTTCAACACTCGTCCGTGTTTGTTTCAGGTTTATCAATACTCGTTCGTATTGATCCTAGAACGTGTAGACACTCGTCCGTGGTCTTTCAACACTTGTTCGTGTTTGTTTCAGGTTAATCAATACTCGTTCGTATTGATCCTAGAACGTGTAGACACTCGTTCATGGTCTTTCAACACTCATCTGTGTTTGTTTCAAGTTAATCAATACTCGTTCATATTGATCCTATAACATGTAGACACTCCTCCATGGTCTTTCAACACTCGTCCGTGTTTGTTTTAGGTTAATCAATACTCGTTCGTATCGATCCTAGAACTTGTAGACACTCGTCTGTGGTCTTTCAACACTCGTCCGTGTTTATTTCAGGTTAATCAATACTCGTTCGTATTGATCCTAGAACGTGTAGACATTCGTCCGTGGTCTTTCAACACTCATCCGTGTTTGTTTCAGGTTAATCAATACTCACTCATATTGATCCTAGAACATGTAGACACTCGTCCGTGATCTTTTAACACTCGTCCATGTTTGTTTCAGGTTAATCAATACTCGTTCGTATTGTTCCTAGAACGTGTAGACACTTGTTTGTGGTCTTTCAACACTCGTCCGTGTTTGTTTCAGGTTAATCAATACTCGTTCGTATTGATCCTAGAACATGTAGACACTCGTCCGTGTTTGTTTCAGGTTAATCAATACTCGTTCGTATTGATCCTAGAACGTGTAGACACTCGTCCGTGGTCTTTCAACACTCGTCCGTGTTTGTTTCAGGTTAATCAATACTCGTTCGTATTGATCCTAGAACTTTTAGACACTCGTCTGTGGTCTTTTAACACTCGTCCGTGTTTGTTTCAGGTTAATCAATACTCGTTCGTATTGATCCTAGAACGTGTAGACATTCGTCCGTGGTCTTTCAACACTCATCCGTGTTTGTTTCAGGTTAATCAATACTCGTTCGTATTGATCCTAGAATGTGTAGACACTCCTCCATGGTCTTTCAACACTCGTCCGTGTTTGTTTCAGGTTAATCAATACTCGTTCGTATTGACCCTAAAACGTGTAGACACTCATCCGTGGTCTTTCAACACTCGTCCATGTTTGTTTCAGGTTAATCAATACTCGTTCGTATTGATCCTAGAACTTGTAGACACTCGTCTGTGGTCTTTCAACACTCGTCCGTGTTTGTTTCAGGTTAATCAATACTCGTTCGTATTGATCCTAGAACGTGTAGACATTCGTCTGTGGTCTTTCAACACTCATCCGTGTTTATTTCAGGTTAATCAATACTCGTTCGTATTGATCCTAGAATGTGTAGACACTCCTCCATGGTCTTTCAACACTCGTCCGTGTTTATTTCAGGTTAATCAATACTCGTTCGTATTGACCCTAAAACGAGTAGACACTCATCCGTGGTCTTTCAACACTCGTCCGTGTTTGTTTCAGGTTTATCAATACTCGTTCGTATTGATCCTAGAACGTGTAGACACTCGTCCGTGGTCTTTCAACACTTGTTCGTGTTTGTGTCAGGTTAATCAATACCCGTTCGTATTGATCCTAGAACGTGTAGACACTCGTTCATGGTCTTTCAACACTCATCTGTGTTTGTTTCAAGTTAATCAATACTCGTTCATATTGATCCTAGAACATGTAGACACTCCTCCATGGTCTTTCAACACTCGTCCGTGTTTGTTTTAGGTTAATCAATACTCGTTCGTATTGATCCTAGAACGTGTAGACACTCGTTCATGGTCTTTCAACACTCATCTGTGTTTGTTTCAGGTTAATCAATACTCGTTCGTATTGATCCTAGAACTTGTAGACACTCGTCTGTGGTCTTTCAACACTCGTCCGTGTTTGTTTCAGGTTAATCAATACTCGTTCGTATTGATCCTAGAACGTGTAGACATTCGTTCGTGGTCTTTCAACACTCATCCGTGTTTGTTTCAGGTTAATCAATACTCGTTCGTATTGATCCTAGAATGTGTAGACACTCCTCCATGGTCTTTCAACACTCGTCCGTGTTTGTTTCAGGTTAATCAATACTCGTTCGTATTGACCCTAAAACGTGTAGACACTCATCCGTGGTCTTTCAACACTCGTCCATGTTTGTTTCAGGTTAATCAATACTCGTTCGTATTGATCCTAGAACGAGTAGACACTCGTCCGTGGTCTTTCAACACTCGTCCGTGTTTGTTTCAGGTTAATCAATACTCGTTCGTATTGACCCTAAAACGTGTAGACACTCATCCGTGGTCTTTCAACACTCGTCCATGTTTGTTTCAGGTTAATCAATACTCGTTCGTATTGAACCTAGAACGTGTAGACACTCGTCCGTGGTCTTTCAACACTCGTCCGTGTTTGTTTCAGGTTAATCAATACTCGTTCGTATTGATCCTAGAACGTGTAGACATTCGTCCGTGGTCTTTCAACACTAATCCGTGTTTGTTTCAGGTTAATCAATACTCACTCATATTGATCCTAGAACATGTAGACACTCGTCCGTGATCTTTTAACACTCGTCCATGTTTGTTTCAGGTTAATCAATACTCGTTCGTATTGTTCCTAGAACGTGTAGACACTTGTTTGTGGTCTTTCAACACTCGTCCGTTTTTGTTTCAGGTTAATCAATACTCGTTCGTATTGATCCTAGAACATGTAGACACTCGTCCGTGTTTGTTTCAGGTTAATCAATACTCGTTCGTATTGATCCTAGAACGTGTAGACACTCGTCCGTGGTCTTTCAACACTCGTCCGTGTTTGTTTCAGGTTAATCAATACTCGTTCGTATTGATCCTAGAACTTGTAGAAACTCGTCTGTGGTGTTTCAACACTCGTCCGTGTTTGTTTCAGGTTAATCAATACTCGTTCGTATTGATCCTAGAACGTGTAGACATTCGTCCGTGGTCTTTCAACACTCATCCGTGTTTGTTTCAGGTTAATCAATACTCGTTCGTATTGATCCTAGAATGTGTAGACACTCCTCCATGGTCTTTCAACACTCGTCCGTGTTTGTTTCAGGTTAATCAATACTCGTTCGTATTGACCCTAAAACGTGTAGACACTCATCCGTGGTCTTTCAACACTCGTCCATGTTTGTTTCAGGTTAATCAATACTCGTTCGTATTGATCCTAGAACGTGTAGACACTCGTCCGTGGTCTTTCAACACTCGTCCGTGTTTGTTTCAGGTTAATCAATACTCGTTCGTATTGATCCTAGAACGTGTAGACATTCGTCCGTGGTCTTTCAACACTCGTCCGTGTTTGTTTCAGGTTAATCAATACTCGTTCTTATTGATCCTAGAATGTGTAGACACTCCTCCATGGTCTTTCAACCCTCGTCCGTGTTTGTTTCAGGTTAATCAATACTCGTTCGTATTGACCCTAGAAGGTGTAGACACTCATCCGTGGTCTTTCAACACTCGTCCGTGTTTGTTTCAGGTTAATCAATACTCGTTCGTATTGACCCTAAAACGTGTAGACACTCATCCGTGGTCTTTCAACACTCGTCCATGTTTGTTTCAGGTTAATCAATACTCGTTCGTATTGACCCTAAAACGTGTAGACACTCATCCGTGGTCTTTCAACACTCGTCCGTGTTTGTTTCAGGTTAATCAATACTCGTTCGTATTGACCCTAGAACGAGTAGACACTCGTCCGTGGTCTTTCAACACTCGTCCATGTTTGTTTCAGGTTAATCAATACTCGTTCGTATTGATCCTAGAACGTGTAGACACTCGTCCGTGGTCTTTCAACACTCGTCCGTGTTTGTTTCAGGTTAATCAATACTCGTTCGTATTGATCCTAGAACTTGTAGACACTCGTCTGTGGTCTTTCAACACTCGTCCGTGTTTGTTTCAGGTTAATCAATACTCGTTCGTATTGATCCTAGAACGTGTAGACATTCGTCCGTGGTCTTTCAACACTCATCCGTGTTTGTTTCAGGTTAATCAATACTCACTCATATTGATCCTAGAACATGTAGACACTCGTCCGTGATCTTTTAACACTCGTCCATGTTTGTTTCAGGTTAATCAATACTCGTTCGTATTGTTCCTAGAACGTGTAGACACTTGTTTGTGGTCTTTCAACACTCGTCCGTGTTTGTTTTAGGTTAATCAATACTCGTTCGTATTGATCCTAGAACATGTAGACACTCGTCCGTGTTTGTTTCAGGTTAATCAATACTCGTTCGTATTGATCCTAGAACGTGTAGACACTCGTCCGTGGTCTTTCAACACTCGTCCGTGTTTGTTTCAGGTTAATCAATACTCGTTCGTATTGATCCTAGAACTTGTAGAAACTCGTCTGTGGTCTTTCAACACTCGTCCGTGTTTGTTTCAGGTTAATCAATACTCGTTCGTATTGATCCTAGAACGTGTAGACATTCGTCCGTGGTCTTTCAACACTCATCCGTGTTTGTTTCAGGTTAATCAATACTCGTTCGTATTGATCCTAGAATGTGTAGACACTCCTCCATGGTCTTTCAACACTCGTCCGTGTTTGTTTCAGGTTAATCAATACTCGTTCGTATTGACCCTAAAACGTGTAGACACTCATCCGTGGTCTTTCAACACTCGTCCATGTTTGTTTCAGGTTAATCAATACTCGTTCGTATTGATCCTAGAACGTGTAGACACTCGTCCGTGGTCTTTCAACACTCGTCCGTGTTTGTTTCAGGTTAATCAATACTCGTTCGTATTGATCCTAGAACGTGTAGACATTCGTCCGTGGTCTTTCAACACTCGTCCGTGTTTGTTTCAGGTTAATCAATACTCGTTCGTATTGAACCTAGAACGTGTAGACACTCGTCCGTGGTCTTTCAACACTCGTCCGTGTTTGTTTCAGGTTAATCAATACTCGTTCGTATTGATCCTAGAACGTGTAGACATTCGTCCGTGGTCTTTCAACACTCATCCGTGTTTGTTTCAGGTTAATCAATACTCACTCATATTGATCCTAGAACATGTAGACACTCGTCCGTGATCTTTTAACACTCGTCCATGTTTGTTTCAGGTTAATCAATACTCGTTCGTATTGTTCCTAGAACGTGTAGACACTTGTTTGTGGTCTTTCAACACTCGTCCGTGTTTGTTTCAGGTTAATCAATACTCGTTCGTATTGATCCTAGAACGTGTAGACACTCATCCGTGGTCTTTCAACACTCATCCGTGTTTGTTTCAGGTTAATCAATACTCGTTCGTATTGATCCTAGAACGTGTAGACACTCGTTCATGGTCTTTCAACACTCGTCCGTGTTTGTTTCAGGTTAATCAATACTCGTTCGTATTGATCTTAGAATGTGTAGACACTCGTCCGTGGTCTTTCAACACTCGTCCGTGTTTGTTTCAGGTTAATCAATACTCGTTCGTATTGATCCTAGAACTTGTAGAAACTCGTCTGTGGTGTTTCAACACTCGTCCGTGTTTGTTTCAGGTTAATCAATACTCGTTCGTATTGATCCTAGAACGTGTAGACATTCGTCCGTGGTCTTTCAACACTCATCCGTGTTTGTTTCAGGTTAATCAATACTCGTTCGTATTGATCCTAGAATGTGTAGACACTCCTCCATGGTCTTTCAACACTCGTCCGTGTTTGTTTCAGGTTAATCAATACTCGTTCGTATTGACCCTAAAACGTGTAGACACTCATCCGTGGTCTTTCAACACTCGTCCATGTTTGTTTCAGGTTAATCAATACTCGTTCGTATTGATCCTAGAACGTGTAGACACTCGTCCGTGGTCTTTCAACACTCGTCCGTGTTTGTTTCAGGTTAATCAATACTCGTTCGTATTGATCCTAGAACGTGTAGACATTCGTCCGTGGTCTTTCAACACTCGTCCGTGTTTGTTTCAGGTTAATCAATACTCGTTCTTATTGATCCTAGAATGTGTAGACACTCCTCCATGGTCTTTCAACCCTCGTCCGTGTTTGTTTTAGGTTAATCAATACTCGTTCGTATTGACCCTAGAAGGTGTAGACACTCATCCGTGGTCTTTCAACACTCGTCCGTGTTTGTTTCAGGTTAATCAATACTCGTTCGTATTGACCCTAAAACGTGTAGACACTCATCCGTGGTCTTTCAACACTCGTCCATGTTTGTTTCAGGTTAATCAATACTCGTTCGTATTGACCCTAAAACGTGTAGACACTCATCCGTGGTCTTTCAACACTCGTCCGTGTTTGTTTCAGGTTAATCAATACTCGTTCGTATTGACCCTAGAACGAGTAGACACTCGTCCGTGGTCTTTCAACACTCGTCCATGTTTGTTTCAGGTTAATCAATACTCGTTCGTATTGATCCTAGAACGTGTAGACACTCGTCCGTGGTCTTTCAACACTCGTCCGTGTTTGTTTCAGGTTAATCAATACTCGTTCGTATTGATCCTAGAACTTGTAGACACTCGTCTGTGGTCTTTCAACACTCGTCCGTGTTTGTTTCAGGTTAATCAATACTCGTTCGTATTGATCCTAGAACGTGTAGACATTCGTCCGTGGTCTTTCAACACTCATCCGTGTTTGTTTCAGGTTAATCAATACTCACTCATATTGATCCTAGAACATGTAGACACTCGTCCGTGATCTTTTAACACTCGTCCATGTTTGTTTCAGGTTAATCAATACTCGTTCGTATTGTTCCTAGAACGTGTAGACACTTGTTTGTGGTCTTTCAACACTCGTCCGTGTTTGTTTCAGGTTAATCAATACTCGTTCGTATTGATCCTAGAACATGTAGACACTCGTCCGTGTTTGTTTCAGGTTAATCAATACTCGTTCGTATTGATCCTAGAACGTGTAGACACTCGTCCGTGGTCTTTCAACACTCGTCCGTGTTTGTTTCAGGTTAATCAATACTCGTTCGTATTGATCCTAGAACTTGTAGAAACTCGTCTGTGGTCTTTCAACACTCGTCCGTGTTTGTTTCAGGTTAATCAATACTCGTTCGTATTGATCCTAGAACGTGTAGACATTCGTCCGTGGTCTTTCAACACTCATCCGTGTTTGTTTCAGGTTAATCAATACTCGTTCGTATTGATCCTAGAATGTGTAGACACTCCTCCATGGTCTTTCAACACTCGTCCGTGTTTGTTTCAGGTTAATCAATACTCGTTCGTATTGACCCTAAAACGTGTAGACACTCATCCGTGGTCTTTCAACACTCGTCCATGTTTGTTTCAGGTTAATCAATACTCGTTCGTATTGATCCTAGAACGTGTAGACACTCGTCCGTGGTCTTTCAACACTCGTCCGTGTTTGTTTCAGGTTAATCAATACTCGTTCGTATTGATCCTAGAACGTGTAGACATTCGTCCGTGGTCTTTCAACACTCGTCCGTGTTTGTTTCAGGTTAATCAATACTCGTTCTTATTGATCCTAGAATGTGTAGACACTCCTCCATGGTCTTTCAACCCTCGTCCGTGTTTGTTTCAGGTTAATCAATACTCGTTCGTATTGACCCTAGAAGGTGTAGACACTCATCCGTGGTCTTTCAACACTCGTCCGTGTTTGTTTCAGGTTAATCAATACTCGTTCGTATTGACCCTAAAACGTGTAGACACTCATCCGTGGTCTTTCAACACTCGTCCATGTTTGTTTCAGGTTAATCAATACTCGTTCGTATTGACCCTAAAACGTGTAGACACTCATCCGTGGTCTTTCAACACTCGTCCGTGTTTGTTTCAGGTTAATCAATACTCGTTCGTATTGACCCTAGAACGAGTAGACACTCGTCCGTGGTCTTTCAACACTCGTCCATGTTTGTTTCAGGTTAATCAATACTCGTTCGTATTGATCCTAGAACGTGTAGACACTCGTCCGTGGTCTTTCAACACTCGTCCGTGTTTGTTTCAGGTTAATCAATACTCGTTCGTATTGATCCTAGAACTTGTAGACACTCGTCTGTGGTCTTTCAACACTCGTCCGTGTTTGTTTCAGGTTAATCAATACTCGTTCGTATTGATCCTAGAACGTGTAGACATTCGTCTGTGGTCTTTCAACACTCATCCGTGTTTGTTTCAGGTTAATCAATACTCGTTCGTATTGATCCTAGAATGTGTAGACACTCCTCCATGGTCTTTCAACACTCGTCCGTGTTTATTTCAGGTTAATCAATACTCGTTCGTATTGACCCTAAAACGAGTAGACACTCATCCGTGGTCTTTCAACACTCGTCCGTGTTTGTTTCAGGTTTATCAATACTCGTTCGTATTGATCCTAGAACGTGTAGACACTCGTCCGTGGTCTTTCAACACTTGTTCGTGTTTGTGTCAGGTTAATCAATACCCGTTCGTATTGATCCTAGAACGTGTAGACACTCGTTCATGGTCTTTCAACACTCATCTGTGTTTGTTTCAAGTTAATCAATACTCGTTCATATTGATCCTAGAACATGTAGACACTCCTCCATGGTCTTTCAACACTCGTCCGTGTTTGTTTTAGGTTAATCAATACTCGTTCGTATTGATCCTAGAACGTGTAGACACTCGTTCATGGTCTTTCAACACTCATCTGTGTTTGTTTCAGGTTAATCAATACTCGTTCGTATTGATCCTAGAACTTGTAGACACTCGTCTGTGGTCTTTCAACACTCGTCCGTGTTTGTTTCAGGTTAATCAATACTCGTTCGTATTGATCCTAGAACGTGTAGACATTCGTTCGTGGTCTTTCAACACTCATCCGTGTTTGTTTCAGGTTAATCAATACTCGTTCGTATTGATCCTAGAATGTGTAGACACTCCTCCATGGTCTTTCAACACTCGTCCGTGTTTGTTTCAGGTTAATCAATACTCGTTCGTATTGACCCTAAAACGTGTAGACACTCATCCGTGGTCTTTCAACACTCGTCCATGTTTGTTTCAGGTTAATCAATACTCGTTCGTATTGATCCTAGAACGAGTAGACACTCGTCCGTGGTCTTTCAACACTCGTCCGTGTTTGTTTCAGGTTAATCAATACTCGTTCGTATTGACCCTAAAACGTGTAGACACTCATCCGTGGTCTTTCAACACTCGTCCATGTTTGTTTCAGGTTAATCAATACTCGTTCGTATTGAACCTAGAACGTGTAGACACTCGTCCGTGGTCTTTCAACACTCGTCCGTGTTTGTTTCAGGTTAATCAATACTCGTTCGTATTGATCCTAGAACGTGTAGACATTCGTCCGTGGTCTTTCAACACTCATCCGTGTTTGTTTCAGGTTAATCAATACTCACTCATATTGATCCTAGAACATGTAGACACTCATCCGTGATCTTTTAACACTCGTCCATGTTTGTTTCAGGTTAATCAATACTCGTTCGTATTGTTCCTAGAACGTGTAGACACTTGTTTGTGGTCTTTCAACACTCGTCCGTGTTTGTTTCAGGTTAATCAATACTCGTTCGTATTGATCCTAGAACATGTAGACACTCGTCCGTGTTTGTTTCAGGTTAATCAATACTCGTTCGTATTGATCCTAGAACGTGTAGACACTCGTCCGTGGTCTTTCAACACTCGTCCGTGTTTGTTTCAGGTTAATCAATACTCGTTCGTATTGATCCTAGAACTTGTAGAAACTCGTCTGTGGTCTTTCAACACTCGTCCGTGTTTGTTTCAGGTTAATCAATACTCGTTCGTATTGATCCTAGAACGTGTAGACATTCGTCCGTGGTCTTTCAACACTCATCCGTGTTTGTTTCAGGTTAATCAATACTCGTTCGTATTGATCCTAGAATGTGTAGACACTCCTCCATGGTCTTTCAACACTCGTCTGTGTTTGTTTCAGGTTAATCAATACTCGTTCGTATTGACCCTAAAACGTGTAGACACTCATCCGTGGTCTTTCAACACTCGTCCATGTTTGTTTCAGGTTAATCAATACTCGTTCGTATTGATCCTAGAACGTGTAGACACTCGTCCGTGGTCTTTCAACACTCGTCCGTGTTTGTTTCAGGTTAATCAATACTCGTTCGTATTGATCCTAGAACGTGTAGACATTCGTCCGTGGTCTTTCAACACTCGTCCGTGTTTGTTTCAGGTTAATCAATACTCGTTCTTATTGATCCTAGAATGTGTAGACACTCCTCCATGGTCTTTCAACCCTCGTCCGTGTTTGTTTCAGGTTAATCAATACTCGTTCGTATTGACCCTAGAAGGTGTAGACACTCATCCGTGGTCTTTCAACACTCGTCCGTGTTTGTTTCAGGTTAATCAATACTCGTTCGTATTGACCCTAAAACGTGTAGACACTCATCCGTGGTCTTTCAACACTCGTCCATGTTTGTTTCAGGTTAATCAATACTCGTTCGTATTGATCCTAAAACGTGTAGACACTCATCCGTGGTCTTTCAACACTCGTCCGTGTTTGTTTCAGGTTAATCAATACTCGTTCGTATTGACCCTAGAACGAGTAGACACTCGTCCGTGGTCTTTCAACACTCGTCCATGTTTGTTTCAGGTTAATCAATACTCGTTCGTATTGATCCTAGAACGTGTAGACACTCGTCCGTGGTCTTTCAACACTCGTCCGTGTTTGTTTCAGGTTAATCAATACTCGTTCGTATTGATCCTAGAACGTGTAGACATTCGTCCGTGGTCTTTCAACACTCATCCGTGTTTGTTTCAGGTTAATCAATACTCGTTCGTATTGATCCTAGAACGTGTAGACATTCGTCCGTGGTCTTTCAACACTCATCCGTGTTTGTTTCAGGTTAATCAATACTCGTTCGTATTGATCCTAGAATGTGTAGACACTCCTCCATGGTCTTTCAACACTCGTCCGTGTTTGTTTCAGGTTAATCAATACTCGTTCGTATTGACCCTAAAACGTGTAGACACTCATCCGTGGTCTTTCAACACTCGTCCATGTTTGTTTCAGGTTAATCAATACTCGTTCGTATTGATCCTAGAACTTGTAGACACTCGTCTGTGGTCTTTCAACACTCGTCCGTGTTTGTTTCAGGTTAATCAATACTCGTTCGTATTGATCCTAGAACGTGTAGACATTCGTCTGTGGTCTTTCAACACTCATCCGTGTTTGTTTCAGGTTAATCAATACTCGTTCGTATTGATCCTAGAATGTGTAGACACTCCTCCATGGTCTTTCAACACTCGTCCGTGTTTATTTCAGGTTAATCAATACTCGTTCGTATTGACCCTAAAACGAGTAGACACTCATCCGTGGTCTTTTAACACTCGTCCGTGTTTGTTTCAGGTTTATCAATACTCGTTCGTATTGATCCTAGAACGTGTAGACACTCGTCCGTGGTCTTTCAACACTTGTTCGTGTTTGTGTCAGGTTAATCAATACTCGTTCGTATTGATCCTAGAACGTGTAGACACTCGTTCATGGTCTTTCAACACTCATCTGTGTTTGTTTCAAGTTAATCAATACTCGTTCATATTGATCCTAGAACATGTAGACACTCCTCCATGGTCTTTCAACACTCGTCCGTGTTTGTTTTAGGTTAATCAATACTCGTTCGTATTGATCCTAGAACGTGTAGACACTCGTTCATGGTCTTTCAACACTCATCTGTGTTTGTTTCAGGTTAATCAATACTCGTTCGTATTGATCCTAGAACTTGTAGACACTCGTCTGTGGTCTTTCAACACTCGTCCGTGTTTGTTTCAGGTTAATCAATACTCGTTCGTATTGATCCTAGAACGTGTAGACATTCGTTCGTGGTCTTTCAACACTCATCCGTGTTTGTTTCAGGTTAATCAATACTCGTTCGTATTGATCCTAGAATGTGTAGACACTCCTCCATGGTCTTTCAACACTCGTCCGTGTTTGTTTCAGGTTAATCAATACTCGTTCGTATTGACCCTAAAACGTGTAGACACTCATCCGTGGTCTTTCAACACTCGTCCATGTTTGTTTCAGGTTAATCAATACTCGTTCGTATTGATCCTAGAACGAGTAGACACTCGTCCGTGGTCTTTCAACACTCGTCCGTGTTTGTTTCAGGTTAATCAATACTCGTTCGTATTGACCCTAAAACGTGTAGACACTCATCCGTGGTCTTTCAACACTCGTCCGTGTTTGTTTCAGGTTAATCAATACTCGTTCGTATTGATCCTAGAATGTGTAGACACTCCTCCATGGTCTTTCAACACTCGTCCGTGTTTATTTCAGGTTAATCAATACTCGTTCGTATTGACCCTAAAACGAGTAGACACTCATCCGTGGTCTTTCAACACTCGTCCGTGTTTGTTTCAGGTTTATCAATACTCGTTCGTATTGATCCTAGAACGTGTAGACACTCGTCCGTGGTCTTTCAACACTTGTTCGTGTTTGTGTCAGGTTAATCAATACTCGTTCGTATTGATCCTAGAACGTGTAGACACTCGTTCATGGTCTTTCAACACTCATCTGTGTTTGTTTCAAGTTAATCAATACTCGTTCATATTGATCCTAGAACATGTAGACACTCCTCCATGGTCTTTCAACACTCGTCCGTGTTTGTTTTAGGTTAATCAATACTCGTTCGTATTGATCCTAGAACGTGTAGACACTCGTTCATGGTCTTTCAACACTCATCTGTGTTTGTTTCAGGTTAATCAATACTCGTTCGTATTGATCCTAGAACTTGTAGACACTCGTCTGTGGTCTTTCAACACTCGTCCGTGTTTGTTTCAGGTTAATCAATACTCGTTCGTATTGATCCTAGAACGTGTAGACATTCGTTCGTGGTCTTTCAACACTCATCCGTGTTTGTTTCAGGTTAATCAATACTCGTTCGTATTGATCCTAGAATGTGTAGACACTCCTCCATGGTCTTTCAACACTCGTCCGTGTTTGTTTCAGGTTAATCAATACTCGTTCGTATTGACCCTAAAACGTGTAGACACTCATCCGTGGTCTTTCAACACTCGTCCATGTTTGTTTCAGGTTAATCAATACTCGTTCGTATTGATCCTAGAACGAGTAGACACTCGTCTGTGGTCTTTCAACACTCGTCCGTGTTTGTTTCAGGTTAATCAATACTCGTTCGTATTGACCCTAAAACGTGTAGACACTCATCCGTGGTCTTTCAACACTCGTCCATGTTTGTTTCAGGTTAATCAATACTCGTTCGTATTGATCCTAGAACGTGTAGACACTCGTCCGTGGTCTTTCAACACTCGTCCGTGTTTGTTTCAGGTTAATCAATACTCGTTCGTATTGATCCTAGAACGTGTAGACATTCGTCCGTGGTCTTTCAACACTCATCCGTGTTTGTTTCAGGTTAATCAATACTCACTCATATTGATCCTAGAACATGTAGACACTCGTCCGTGATCTTTTAACACTCGTCCATGTTTGTTTCAGGTTAATCAATACTCGTTCGTATTGTTCCTAGAACGTGTAGACACTTGTTTGTGGTCTTTCAACACTCGTCCGTGTTTGTTTCAGGTTAATCAATACTCGTTCGTATTGATCCTAGAACATGTAGACACTCGTCCGTGTTTGTTTCAGGTTAATCAATACTCGTTCGTATTGATCCTAGAACGTGTAGACACTCGTCCGTGGTCTTTCAACACTCGTCCGTGTTTGTTTCAGGTTAATCAATACTCGTTCGTATTGATCCTAGAACTTGTAGAAACTCGTCTGGGGTCTTTCAACACTCGTCCGTGTTTGTTTCAGGTTAATCAATACTCGTTCGTATTGATCCTAGAACGTGTAGACATTCGTCCGTGGTCTTTCAACACTCATCCGTGTTTGTTTCAGGTTAATCAATACTCGTTCGTATTGATCCTAGAATGTGTAGACACTCCTCCATGGTCTTTCAACACTCGTCCGTGTTTGTTTCAGGTTAATCAATACTCGTTCGTATTGACCCTAAAACGTGTAGACACTCATCCGTGGTCTTTCAACACTCGTCCATGTTTGTTTCAGGTTAATCAATACTCGTTCGTATTGATCCTAGAACGTGTAGACACTCGTCCGTGGTCTTTCAACACTCGTCCGTGTTTGTTTCAGGTTAATCAATACTCGTTCGTATTGATCCTAGAACGTGTAGACATTCGTCCGTGGTCTTTCAACACTCGTCCGTGTTTGTTTCAGGTTAATCAATACTCGTTCTTATTGATCCTAGAATGTGTAGACACTCCTCCATGGTCTTTCAACCCTCGTCCGTGTTTGTTTCAGGTTAATCAATACTCGTTCGTATTGACCCTAGAAGGTGTAGACACTCATCCGTGGTCTTTCAACACTCGTCCGTGTTTGTTTCAGGTTAATCAATACTCGTTCGTATTGACCCTAAAACGTGTAGACACTCATCCGTGGTCTTTCAACACTCGTCCATGTTTGTTTCAGGTTAATCAATACTCGTTCGTATTGACCCTAAAACGTGTAGACACTCATCCGTGGTCTTTCAACACTCGTCCGTGTTTGTTTCAGGTTTATCAATACTCGTTCGTATTGATCCTAGAACGTGTAGACACTCGTCCGTGGTCTTTCAACACTTGTTCGTGTTTGTTTCAGGTTAATCAATACTCGTTCGTATTGATCCTAGAACGTGTAGACACTCGTTCATGGTCTTTCAACACTCATCTGTGTTTGTTTCAAGTTAATCAATACTCGTTCATATTGATCCTATAACATGTAGACACTCCTCCATGGTCTTTCAACACTCGTCCGTGTTTGTTTTAGGTTAATCAATACTCGTTCGTATCGATCCTAGAACTTGTAGACACTCGTCTGTGGTCTTTCAACACTCGTCCGTGTTTATTTCAGGTTAATCAATACTCGTTCGTATTGATCCTAGAACGTGTAGACATTCGTCCGTGGTCTTTCAACACTCATCCGTGTTTGTTTCAGGTTAATCAATACTCACTCATATTGATCCTAGAACATGTAGACACTCGTCCGTGATCTTTTAACACTCGTCCATGTTTGTTTCAGGTTAATCAATACTCGTTCGTATTGTTCCTAGAACGTGTAGACACTTGTTTGTGGTCTTTCAACACTCGTCCGTGTTTGTTTCAGGTTAATCAATACTCGTTCGTATTGATCCTAGAACATGTAGACACTCGTCCGTGTTTGTTTCAGGTTAATCAATACTCGTTCGTATTGATCCTAGAACGTGTAGACACTCGTCCGTGGTCTTTCAACACTCGTCCGTGTTTGTTTCAGGTTAATCAATACTCGTTCGTATTGATCCTAGAACTTTTAGACACTCGTCTGTGGTCTTTTAACACTCGTCCGTGTTTGTTTCAGGTTAATCAATACTCGTTCGTATTGATCCTAGAACGTGTAGACATTCGTCCGTGGTCTTTCAACACTCATTCGTGTTTGTTTCAGGTTAATCAATACTCGTTCGTATTGATCCTAGAATGTGTAGACACTCCTCCATGGTCTTTCAACACTCGTCCGTGTTTGTTTCAGGTTAATCAATACTCGTTCGTATTGACCCTAAAACGTGTAGACACTCATCCGTGGTCTTTCAACACTCGTCCATGTTTGTTTCAGGTTAATCAATACTCGTTCGTATTGATCCTAGAACTTGTAGACACTCGTCTGTGGTCTTTCAACACTCGTCCGTGTTTGTTTCAGGTTATCAATACTCGTTCGTATTGATCCTAGAACGTGTAGACATTCGTCTGTGGTCTTTCAACACTCATCCGTGTTTGTTTCAGGTTAATCAATACTCGTTCGTATTGATCCTAGAATGTGTAGACACTCCTCCATGGTCTTTCAACACTCGTCCGTGTTTATTTCAGGTTAATCAATACTCGTTCGTATTGACCCTAAAACGAGTAGACACTCATCCGTGGTCTTTCAACACTCGTCCGTGTTTGTTTCAGGTTTATCAATACTCGTTCGTATTGATCCTAGAACGTGTAGACACTCGTCCGTGGTCTTTCAACACTTGTTCGTGTTTGTGTCAGGTTAATCAATACTCGTTCGTATTGATCCTAGAACGTGTAGACACTCGTTCATGGTCTTTCAACACTCATCTGTGTTTGTTTCAAGTTAATCAATACTCGTTCATATTGATCCTAGAACATGTAGACACTCCTCCATGGTCTTTCAACACTCGTCCGTGTTTGTTTTAGGTTAATCAATACTCGTTCGTATTGATCCTAGAACGTGGAGACACTCGTTCATGGTCTTTCAACACTCATCTGTGTTTGTTTCAGGTTAATCAATACTCGTTCGTATTGATCCTAGAACTTGTAGACACTCGTCTGTGGTCTTTCAACACTCGTCCGTGTTTGTTTCAGGTTAATCAATACTCGTTCGTATTGATCCTAGAACGTGTAGACATTCGTTCGTGGTCTTTCAACACTCATCCGTGTTTGTTTCAGGTTAATCAATACTCGTTCGTATTGATCCTAGAATGTGTAGACACTCCTCCATGGTCTTTCAACACTCGTCCGTGTTTGTTTCAGGTTAATCAATACTCGTTCTTATTGATCCTAGAATGTGTAGACGACACTCCTCCATGTTTGTTTCAGGTTAATCAATACTTGTTCGTATTGACCCTAGAAGGTGTAGACACTCATCCGTGGTCTTTCAACACTCGTCCGTGTTTGTTTCAGGTTAATCAATACTCGTTCGTATTGACCCTAAAACGTGTAGACACTCATCCGTGGTCTTTCAACACTCGTCCATGTTTGTTTCAGGTTAATCAATACTCGTTCGTATTGACCCTAAAACGTGTAGACACTCATCCGTGGTCTTTCAACACTCGTCCGTGTTTGTTTCAGGTTTATCAATACTCGTTCGTATTGATCCTAGAACGTGTAGACACTCGTCCGTGGTCTTTCAACACTTGTTCGTGTTTGTTTCAGGTTAATCAATACTCGTTCGTATTGATCCTAGAACGTGTAGACACTCGTTCATGGTCTTTCAACACTCATCTGTGTTTGTTTCAAGTTAATCAATACTCGTTCATATTGATCCTATAACATGTAGACACTCCTCCATGGTCTTTCAACACTCGTCCGTGTTTGTTTTAGGTTAATCAATACTCGTTCGTATCGATCCTAGAACTTGTAGACACTCGTCTGTGGTCTTTCAACACTCGTCCGTGTTTATTTCAGGTTAATCAATACTCGTTCGTATTGATCCTAGAACGTGTAGACATTCGTCCGTGGTCTTTCAACACTCATCCGTGTTTGTTTCAGGTTAATCAATACTCACTCATATTGATCCTAGAACATGTAGACACTCGTCCGTGATCTTTTAACACTCGTCCATGTTTGTTTCAGGTTAATCAATACTCGTTCGTATTGTTCCTAGAACGTGTAGACACTTGTTTGTGGTCTTTCAACACTCGTCCGTGTTTGTTTCAGGTTAATCAATACTCGTTCGTATTGATCCTAGAACATGTAGACACTCGTCCGTGTTTGTTTCAGGTTAATCAATACTCGTTCGCATTGATCCTAGAACGTGTAGACACTCGTCCGTGGTCTTTCAACACTCGTCCGTGTTTGTTTCAGGTTAATCAATACTCGTTCGTATTGATCCTAGAACTTTTAGACACTCGTCTGTGGTCTTTTAACACTCGTCCGTGTTTGTTTCAGGTTAATCAATACTCGTTCGTATTGATCCTAGAACGTGTAGACATTCGTCCGTGGTCTTTCAACACTCATTCGTGTTTGTTTCAGGTTAATCAATACTCGTTCGTATTGATCCTAGAATGTGTAGACACTCCTCCATGGTCTTTCAACACTCGTCCGTGTTTGTTTCAGGTTAATCAATACTCGTTCGTATTGACCCTAAAACGTGTAGACACTCATCCGTGGTCTTTCAACACTCGTCCATGTTTGTTTCAGGTTAATCAATACTCGTTCGTATTGATCCTAGAACTTGTAGACACTCGTCTGTGGTCTTTCAACACTCGTCCGTGTTTGTTTCAGGTTATCAATACTCGTTCGTATTGATCCTAGAACGTGTAGACATTCGTCTGTGGTCTTTCAACACTCATCCGTGTTTGTTTCAGGTTAATCAATACTCGTTCGTATTGATCCTAGAATGTGTAGACACTCCTCCATGGTCTTTCAACACTCGTCCGTGTTTATTTCAGGTTAATCAATACTCGTTCGTATTGACCCTAAAACGAGTAGACACTCATCCGTGGTCTTTCAACACTCGTCCGTGTTTGTTTCAGGTTTATCAATACTCGTTCGTATTGATCCTAGAACGTGTAGACACTCGTCCGTGGTCTTTCAACACTTGTTCGTGTTTGTGTCAGGTTAATCAATACTCGTTCGTATTGATCCTAGAACGTGTAGACACTCGTTCATGGTCTTTCAACACTCATCTGTGTTTGTTTCAAGTTAATCAATACTCGTTCATATTGATCCTAGAACATGTAGACACTCCTCCATGGTCTTTCAACACTCGTCCGTGTTTGTTTTAGGTTAATCAATACTCGTTCGTATTGATCCTAGAACGTGGAGACACTCGTTCATGGTCTTTCAACACTCATCTGTGTTTGTTTCAGGTTAATCAATACTCGTTCGTATTGATCCTAGAACTTGTAGACACTCGTCTGTGGTCTTTCAACACTCGTCCGTGTTTGTTTCAGGTTAATCAATACTCGTTCGTATTGATCCTAGAACGTGTAGACATTCGTTCGTGGTCTTTCAACACTCATCCGTGTTTGTTTCAGGTTAATCAATACTCGTTCGTATTGATCCTAGAATGTGTAGACACTCCTCCATGGTCTTTCAACACTCGTCCGTGTTTGTTTCAGGTTAATCAATACTCGTTCGTATTGACCCTAAAACGTGTAGACACTCATCCGTGGTCTTTCAACACTCGTCCATGTTTGTTTCAGGTTAATCAATACTCGTTCGTATTGATCCTAGAACGAGTAGACACTCGTCCGTGGTCTTTCAACACTCGTCCGTGTTTGTTTCAGGTTAATCAATACTCGTTCGTATTGACCCTAAAACGTGTAGACACTCATCCGTGGTCTTTCAACACTCGTCCATGTTTGTTTCAGGTTAATCAATACTCGTTCGTATTGATCCTAGAACGTGTAGACACTCGTCCGTGGTCTTTCAACACTCGTCCGTGTTTGTTTCAGGTTAATCAATACTCGTTCGTATTGATCCTAGAACGTGTAGACATTCGTCCGTGGTCTTTTAACACTCATCCGTGTTTGTTTCAGGTTAATCAATACTCACTCATATTGATCCTAGAACATGTAGACACTCGTCCGTGATCTTTTAACACTCGTCCATGTTTGTTTCAGGTTAATCAATACTCGTTCGTATTGTTCCTAGAACGTGTAGACACTTGTTTGTGGTCTTTCAACACTCGTCCGTGTTTGTTTCAGGTTAATCAATACTCGTTCGTATTGATCCTAGAACATGTAGACACTCGTCCGTGTTTGTTTCAGGTTAATCAATACTCGTTCGCATTGATCCTAGAACGTGTAGACACTCGTCCGTGGTCTTTCAACACTCGTCTGTGTTTGTTTCAGGTTAATCAATACTCGTTCGTATTGATCCTAGAACTTTTAGACACTCGTCTGTGGTCTTTTAACACTCGTCCGTGTTTATTTCAGGTTAATCAATACTCGTTCGTATTGATCCTAGAACGTGTAGACATTCGTCCGTGGTCTTTCAACACTCATCCGTGTTTGTTTCAGGTTAATCAATACTCGTTCGTATTGATCCTAAAATGTGTAGACACTCCTCCATGGTCTTTCAACACTCGTCCGTGTTTGTTTCAGGTTAATCAATACTCGTTCGTATTGACCCTAAAACGTGTAGACACTCATCCGTGGTCTTTCAACACTCGTCCATGTTTGTTTCAGGTTAATCAATACTCGTTCGTATTGATCCTAGAACTTGTAGACACTCGTCTGTGGTCTTTCAACACTCGACCGTGTTTGTTTCAGGTTAATCAAATACTCGTTCGTATTGATCCTAGAACGTGTAGACATTCGTCTGTGGTCTTTCAACACTCATCCGTGTTTGTTTCAGGTTAATCAATACTCGTTCGTATTGATCCTAGAATGTGTAGACACTCCTCCATGGTCTTTCAACACTCGTCCGTGTTTATTTCAGGTTAATCAATACTCGTTTGTATTGACCCTAAAACATGTAGACACTCATCCGTGGTCTTTCAACACTCGTCCGTGTTTGTTTCAGGTTTATCAATACTCGTTCGTATTGATCCTAGAACGTGTAGACACTCGTCCGTGGTCTTTCAACACTTGTTCGTGTTTGTTTCAAGTTAATCAATACTCGTTCGTATTGATCCTAGAACGTGTAGACACTCGTTCATGGTCTTTCAACACTCATCTGTGTTTGTTTCAAGTTAATCAATACTCGTTCATATTGATCCTATAACATGTAGACACTCCTCCATGGTCTTTCAACACTCGTCCGTGTTTGTTTTAGGTTAATCAATACTCGTTCGTATCGATCCTAGAACTTGTAGACACTCGTCTGTGGTCTTTCAACACTCGTCCGTGTTTATTTCAGGTTAATCAATACTCGTTCGTATTGATCCTAGAACGTGTAGACATTCGTCCGTGGTCTTTCAACACTCATCCGTGTTTGTTTCAGGTTAATCAATACTCACTCATATTGATCCTAGAACATGTAGACACTCGTCCGTGATCTTTTAACACTCGTCCATGTTTGTTTCAGGTTAATCAATACTCGTTCGTATTGTTCCTAGCACGTGTAGACACTTGTTTGTGGTCTTTCAACACTCGTCCGTGTTTGTTTCAGGTTAATCAATACTCGTTCGTATTGATCCTAGAACATGTAGACACTCGTCCGTGTTTGTTTCAGGTTAATCAATACTCGTTCGTATTGATCCTAGAACGTGTAGACACTCGTCCGTGGTCTTTCAACACTCGTCCGTGTTTGTTTCAGGTTAATCAATACTCGTTCGTATTGATCCTAGAACTTTTAGACACTCGTCTGTGGTCTTTTAACACTCGTCCGTGTTTGTTTCAGGTTAATCAATACTCGTTCGTATTGATCCTAGAACGTGTAGACATTCGTCCGTGGTCTTTCAACACTCATCCGTGTTTGTTTCAGGTTAATCAATACTCGTTCGTATTGATCCTAGAATGTGTAGACACTCCTCCATGGTCTTTCAACACTCGTCCGTGTTTGTTTCAGGTTAATCAATACTCGTTCGTATTGACCCAAAAACGTGTAGACACTCATCCGTGGTCTTTCAACACTCGTCCATGTTTGTTTCAGGTTAATCAATACTCGTTCGTATTGATCCTAGAACTTGTAGACACTCGTCTGTGGTCTTTCAACACTCGACCGTGTTTGTTTCAGGTTAATCAATACTCGTTCGTATTGATCCTAGAACGTGTAGACATTCGTCTGTGGTCTTTCAACACTCATCCGTGTTTGTTTCAGGTTAATCAATACTCGTTCGTATTGATCCTAGAATGTGTAGACACTCCTCCATGGTCTTTCAACACTCGTCCGTGTTTATTTCAGGTTAATCAATACTCGTTCGTATTGACCCTAAAACGTGTAGACACTCATCCGTGGTCTTTCAACACTCGTCCGTGTTTGTTTCAGGTTTATCAATACTCGTTCGTATTGATCCTAGAACGTGTAGACACTCGTCCGTGGTCTTTCAACACTTGTTCGTGTTTGTGTCAGGTTAATCAATACTCGTTCGTATTGATCCGAGAACGTGTAGACACTCGTTCATGGTCTTTCAACACTCATCTGTGTTTGTTTCAAGTTAATCAATACTCGTTCATATTGATCCTAGAACATGTAGACACTCCTCCATGGTCTTTCAACACTCGTCCGTGTTTGTTTTAGGTTAATCAATACTCGTTCGTATCGATCCTAGAACTTGTAGACACTCGTCTGTGGTCTTTCAACACTCGTCCGTGTTTATTTCAGGTTAATCAATACTCGTTCGTATTGATCCTAGAACGTGTAGACATTCGTCCGTGGTCTTTCAACACTCATCCGTGTTTATTTCAGGTTAATCAATACTCACTCATATTGATCCTAGAACATGTAGACACTCGTCCGTGATCTTTTAACACTCGTCCATGTTTGTTTCAGGTTAATCAATACTCGTTCGTATTGATCCTAGAACGTGTAGACATTCGTCCGTGGTCTTTCAACACTCGTCCGTGTTTGTTTCAGGTTAATTAATACTCGTTCTTATTGATCCTAGAATGTGTAGACACTCCTCCATGGTCTTTCAACCCTCGTCCGTGTTTGTTTCAGGTTAATCAATACTCGTTCGTATTGACCGTAGAACGTGTAGACACTCATCCGTGGTCTTTCAACACTCGTCCGTGTTTGTTTCAGGTTTATCAATACTCGTTCATATTGATCCTAGAACGTGTAGACACTCGTCCGTGGTCTTTCAACACTTGTTCGTGTTTGTTTCAGGTTAATCAATACTCGTTCTTATTGATCCTAGAATGTGTAGACACTCCTCCATGGTCTTTCAACACTCGTCCGTGTTTGTTTCAGGTTAATCAATACTCGTTCGTATTGACCCTAAAACGTGTAGACACTCATCCGTGGTCTTTCAACACTCGTCCATGTTTGTTTCAGGTTAATCAATACTCGTTCGTATTGACCCTAAAACGTGTAGACACTCATCCGTGGTCTTTCAACACTCGTCCGTGTTTGTTTCAGGTTTATCAATACTCGTTCGTATTGATCCTAGAATGTGTAGACACTCGTCCGTGGTCTTTCAACACTTGTTCGTGTTTGTTTCAGGTTAATCAATACTCGTTCGTATTGATCCTAGAACGTGTAGACACTCGTTCATGGTCTTTCAACACTCATCTGTGTTTGTTTCAAGTTAATCAATACTCGTTCATATTGATCCTATAACATGTAGACACTCCTCCATGGTCTTTCAACACTCGTCCGTGTTTGTTTTAGGTTAATCAATACTCGTTCGTATCGATCCTAGAACTTGTAGACACTCGTCTGTGGTCTTTCAACACTCGTCCGTGTTTATTTCAGGTTAATCAATACTCGTTCGTATTGATCCTAGAACGTGTAGACATTCGTCCGTGGTCTTTCAACACTCATCCGTGTTTGTTTCAGGTTAATCAATACTCACTCATATTGATCCTAGAACATGTAGACACTCGTCCGTGATCTTTTAACACTCGTCCATGTTTGTTTCAGGTTAATCAATACTCGTTCGTATTGTTCCTAGAACGTGTAGACACTTGTTTGTGGTCTTTCAACACTCGTCCGTGTTTGTTTCAGGTTAATCAATACTCGTTCGTATTGATCCTAGAACATGTAGACACTCGTCCGTGTTTGTTTCAGGTTAATCAATACTCGTTCGTATTGATCCTAGAACGTGTAGACACTCGTCCGTGGTCTTTCAACACTCGTCCGTGTTTGTTTCAGGTTAATCAATACTCGTTCGTATTGATCCTAGAACTTGTAGACACTCGTCTGTGGTCTTTTAACACTCGTCCGTGTTTGTTTCAGGTTAATCAATACTCGTTCGTATTGATCCTAGAACGTGTAGACATTCGTCCGTGGTCTTTCAACACTCATCCGTGTTTGTTTCAGGTTAATCAATACTCGTTCGTATTGATCCTAGAATGTGTAGACACTCCTCCATGGTCTTTCAACACTCGTCCGTGTTTGTTTCAGGTTAATCAATACTCGTTCGTATTGATCCTAGAACTTGTAGACACTCGTCTGTGGTCTTTCAACACTCATCCATGTTTGTTTCAGGTTAATCAATACTCGTTCGTATTGATCCTAGAACTTGTAGACACTCGTCTGTGGTCTTTCAACACTCGTCCGTGTTTGTTTCAGGTTAATCAATACTCGTTCGTATTGATCCTAGAACGTGTAGACATTCGTCTGTGGTCTTTCAACACTCATCCGTGTTTGTTTCAGGTTAATCAATACTCGTTCGTATTGATCCTAGAATGTGTAGACACTCCTCCATGGTCTTTCAACGCTCGTCCGTGTTTATTTCAGGTTAATCAATACTCGTTCGTATTGACCCTAAAACGTGTAGACACTCATCCGTGGTCTTTCAACACTCGTCCGTGTTTTTTTCAGGTTTATCAATACTCGTTCGTATTGATCCTAGAACGTGTAGACACTCGTCCGTGGTCTTTCAACACTTGTTCGTGTTTGTTTCAGGTTAATCAATACTCGTTCGTATTGATCCTAGAACGTGTAGACACTCGTTCATGGTCTTTCAACACTCATCTGTGTTTGTTTCAAGTTAATCAATACTCGTTCATATTGATCCTATAACATGTAGACACTCCTCCATGGTCTTTCAACACTCGTCCGTGTTTGTTTTAGGTTAATCAATACTCGTTCGTATCGATCCTAGAACTTGTAGACACTCGTCTGTGGTCTTTCAACACTCGTCCGTGTTTATTTCAGGTTAATCAATACTCGTTCGTATTGATCCTAGAACGTGTAGACATTCGTCCGTGGTCTTTCAACACTCATCCGTGTTTGTTTCAGGTTAATCAATACTCACTCATATTGATCCTAGAACATGTAGACACTCGTCCGTGATCTTTTAACACTCGTCCATGTTTGTTTCAGGTTAATCAATACTCGTTCGTATTGTTCCTAGAACGTGTAGACACTTGTTTGTGGTCTTTCAACACTCGTCCGTGTTTGTTTCAGGTTAATCAATACTCGTTCGTATTGATCCTAGAACATGTAGACACTCGTCCGTGTTTGTTTCAGGTTAATCAATACTCGTTCATATTGATCCTAGAACGTGTAGACACTCGTCCGTGGTCTTTCAACACTCGTCCGTGTTTGTTTCAGGTTAATCAATACTCGTTCGTATTGATCCTAGAACTTTTAGACACTCGTCTGTGGTCTTTTAACACTCGTCCGTGTTTGTTTCAGGTTAATCAATACTCGTTCGTATTGATCCTAGAACGTGTAGACATTCGTCCGTGGTCTTTCAACACTCATCCGTGTTTGTTTCAGGTTAATCAATACTCGTTCGTATTGATCCTAGAATGTGTAGACACTCCTCCATGGTCTTTCAACACTCGTCCGTGTTTGTTTCAGGTTAATCAATACTCGTTCGTATTGACCCTAAAACGTGTAGACACTCATCCGTGGTCTTTCAACACTCGTCCATGTTTGTTTCAGGTTAATCAATACTCGTTCGTATTGATCCTAGAACTTGTAGACACTCGTCTGTGGTCTTTCAACACTCGTCCGTGTTTGTTTCAGGTTAATCAATACTCGTTCGTATTGATCTTAGAACGTGTAGACATTCGTCTGTGGTCTTTCAACACTCATCCGTGTTTGTTTCAGGTTAATCAATACTCGTTCGTATTGATCCTAGAATGTGTAGACACTCCTCCATGGTCTTTCAACACTCGTCCGTGTTTATTTCAGGTTAATCAATACTCGTTCGTATTGAACCTAAAACGTGTAGACACTCATCCGTGGTCTTTCAACACTCGTCCGTGTTTGTTTCAGGTTTATCAATACTCGTTCGTATTGATCCTAGAACGTGTAGACACTCGTCCGTGGTCTTTCTACACTTGTTCGTGTTTGTGTCAGGTTAATCAATACTCGTTCGTATTGATCCTAGAACGTGTAGACACTCGTTCATGGTCTTTCAACACTCATCTGTGTTTGTTTCAAGTTAATCAATACTCGTTCATATTGATCCTAGAACATGTAGACACTCCTCCATGGTCTTTCAACACTCGTCCGTGTTTGTTTTAGGTTAATCAATACTCGTTCGTATTGATCCTAGAACGTGTAGACACTCGTTCATGGTCTTTCAACACTCATCTGTGTTTGTTTCAGGTTAATCAATACTCGTTCGTATTGATCCTAGAACTTGTAGACACTCGTCTGTGGTCTTTCAACACTGGTCCGTGTTTGTTTCAGGTTAATCAATACTCGTTCGTATTGATCCTAGAACGTGTAGACATTCGTTCGTGGTCTTTCAACACTCATCCGTGTTTGTTTCAGGTTAATCAATACTCGTTCGTATTGATCCTAGAATGTGTAGACACTCCTCCATGGTCTTTCAACACTCGTCCGTGTTTGTTTCAGGTTAATCAATACTCGTTCGTATTGACCCTAAAACGTGTAGACACTCATCCGTGGTCTTTCAACACTCGTCCATGTTTGTTTCAGGTTAATCAATACTCGTTCGTATTGATCCTAGAACGTGTAGACACTCGTCCGTGGTCTTTCAACACTCGTCCGTGTTTGTTTCAGGTTAATCAATACTCGTTCGTATTGACCCTAAAACGTGTAGACACTCATCCGTGGTCTTTCAACACTCGTCCATGTTTGTTTCAGGTTAATCAATACTCGTTCGTATTGATCCTAGAACGTGTAGACACTCGTCCGTGGTCTTTCAACACTCGTCCGTGTTTGTTTCAGGTTAATCAATACTCGTTCGTATTGATCCTAGAACGTGTAGACATTCGTCCGTGGTCTTTCAACACTCATCCGTGTTTGTTTCAGGTTAATCAATACTCACTCATATTGATCCTAGAACATGTAGACACTCGTCCGTGATCTTTTAACACTCGTCCATGTTTGTTTCAGGTTAATCAATACTCGTTCGTATTGTTCCTAGAACGTGTAGACACTTGTTTGTGGTCTTTCAACACTCGTCCGTGTTTGTTTCAGGTTAATCAATACTCGTTCGTATTGATCCTAGAACATGTAGACACTCGTCCGTGTTTGTTTCAGGTTAATCAATACTCGTTCGTATTGATCCTAGAACGTGTAGACACTCGTCCGTGGTCTTTCAACACTCGTCCGTGTTTGTTTCAGGTTAATCAATACTCGTTCGTATTGATCCTAGAACTTGTAGAAACTCGTCTGTGGTCTTTCAACACTCGTCCGTGTTTGTTTCAGGTTAATCAATACTCGTTCGTATTGATCCTAGAACGTGTAGACATTCGTCCGTGGTCTTTCAACACTCATCCGTGTTTGTTTCAGGTTAATCAATACTCGTTCGTATTGATCCTAGAATGTGTAGACACTCCTCCATGGTCTTTCAACACTCGTCCGTGTTTGTTTCAGGTTAATCAATACTCGTTCGTATTGACCCTAAAACGTGTAGACACTCATCCGTGGTCTTTCAACACTCGTCCATGTTTGTTTCAGGTTAATCAATACTCGTTCGTATTGATCCTAGAACGTGTAGACACTCGTCCGTGGTCTTTCAACACTCGTCCGTGTTTGTTTCAGGTTAATCAATACTCGTTCGTATTGATCCTAGAACGTGTAGACATTCGTCCGTGGTCTTTCAACACTCGTCCGTGTTTGTTTCAGGTTAATCAATACTCGTTCTTATTGATCCTAGAATGTGTAGACACTCCTCCATGGTCTTTCAACCCTCGTCCGTGTTTGTTTCAGGTTAATCAATACTCGTTCGTATTGACCCTAGAAGGTGTAGACACTCATCCGTGGTCTTTCAACACTCGTCCGTGTTTGTTTCAGGTTAATCAATACTCGTTCTTATTGATCCTAGAATGTGTAGACACTCCTCCATGGTCTTTCAACCCTCGTCCGTGTTTGTTTCAGGTTAATCAATACTCGTTCGTATTGACCCTAGAACGTGTAGACACTCATCCGTGGTCTTTCAACACTCGTCCGTGTTTGTTTCAGGTTTATCAATACTCGTTTGTATTGATCCTAGAACGTGTAGACACTCGTCCGTGGTCTTTCAACAGTTGTTCGTGTTTGTTTCAGGTTAATCAATACTCGTTCTTATTGATCCTGGAATGTGTAGACACTCCTCCATGGTCTTTCAACACTCGTCCGTGTTTGTTTCAGGTTAATCAATACTCGTTCGTATTGACCCTAAAACGTGTAGACACTCATCCGTGGTCTTTCAACACTCGTCCATGTTTGTTTCAGGTTAATCAATACTCGTTCGTATTGACCCTAAAACGTGTAGACACTCATCCGTGGTCTTTCAACACTCGTCCGTGTTTGTTTCAGGTTTATCAATACTCGTTCGTATTGATCCTAGAACGTGTAGACACTCGTCCGTGGTCTTTCAACACTTGTTCGTGTTTGTTTCAGGTTAATCAATACTCGTTCGTATTGATCCTAGAACGTGTAGACACTCGTTCATGGTCTTTCAACACTCATCTGTGTTAGTTTCAAGTTAATCAATACTCGTTCATATTGATCCTATAACATGTAGACACTCCTCCATGGTCTTTCAACACTCGTCCGTGTTTGTTTTAGGTTAATCAATACTCGTTCGTATCGATCCTAGAACTTGTAGACACTCGTCTGTGGTCTTTCAACACTCGTCCGTGTTTATTTCATGTTAATCAATACTCGTTCGTATTGATCCTAGAACGTGTAGACATTCGTCCGTGGTCTTTCAACACTCATCCGTGTTTGTTTCAGGTTAATCAATACTCACTCATATTGATCCTAGAACATGTAGCACTCGTCCGTGATCTTTTAACACTCGTCCATGTTTGTTTCAGGTTAATCAATACTCGTTCGTATTGTTCCTAGAACGTGTAGACACTTGTTTGTGGTCTTTCAACACTCGTCCGTGTTTGTTTCAGGTTAATCAATACTCGTTCGTATTGATCCTAGAACATGTAGACACTCGTCCGTGTTTCTTTCAGGTTAATCAATACTCGTTCGTATTGATCCTAGAACGTGTAGACACTCGTCCGTGGTCTTTCAACACTCGTCCGTGTTTGTTTCAGGTTAATCAATACTCGTTCGTATTGATCCTAGAACTTTTAGACACTCGTCTGTGGTCTTTTAACACTCGTCCGTGTTTGTTTCAGGTTAATCAATACTCGTTCTTATTGATCCTAGAACGTGTAGACATTCGTCCGTGGTCTTTCAACACTCATCCGTGTTTGTTTCAGGTTAGTCAATACTCGTTCGTATTGATCCTAGAATGTGTAGACACTCCTCCATGGTCTTTCAACACTCGTCCGTGTTTGTTTCAGGTTAATCAATACTCGTTCGTATTGACCCTAAAACGTGTAGACACTCATCCGTGGTCTTTCAACACTCGTCCATGTTTGTTTCAGGTTAATCAATACTCGTTCGTATTGATCCTAGAACTTGTAGACACTCGTCTGTGGTCTTTCAACACTCGACCGTGTTTGTTTCAGGTTAATCAATACTCGTTCGTATTGATCCTAGAACGTGTAGACATTCGTCTGTGGTCTTTCAACACTCATCCGTGTTTGTTTCAGGTTAATCAATACTCGTTCGTATTGATCCTAGAATGTGTAGACACTCCTCCATGGTCTTTCAACACTCGTCCGTGTTTATTTCAGGTTAATCAATACTCGTTCGTATTGACCCTAAAACGTGTAGACACTCATCCGTGGTCTTTCAACACTCGTCCGTGTTTGTTTCAGGTTTATCAATACTCGTTCGTATTGATCCTAGAACGTGTAGACACTCGTCCGTGGTCTTTCAACACTTGTTCGTGTTTGTGTCAGGTTAATCAATACTCGTTCGTATTGATCCTAGAACGTGTAGACACTCGTTCATGGTCTTTCAACACTCATCTGTGTTTGTTTCAAGTTAATCAATACTCGTTCATATTGATCCTAAAACATGTAGACACTCCTCCATGGTCTTTCAACACTCGTCCGTGTTTGTTTTAGGTTAATCAATACTCGTTCGTATCGATCCTAGAACTTGTAGACACTCGTCTGTGGTCTTTCAACACTCGTCCGTGTTTATTTCAGGTTAATCAATACTCGTTCGTATTGATCCTAGAACGTGTAGACATTCGTCCGTGGTCTTTCAACACTCATCCGTGTTTATTTCAGGTTAATCAATACTCACTCATATTGATCCTAGAACATGTAGACACTCGTCCGTGATCTTTTAACACTCGTCCATGTTTGTTTCAGGTTAATCAATACTCGTTCGTATTGATCCTAGAACGTGTAGACATTCGTCCGTGGTCTTTCAACACTCGTCCGTGTTTGTTTCAGGTTAATCAATACTCGTTCTTATTGATCCTAGAATGTGTAGACACTCCTCCATGGTCTTTCAACCCTCGTCCGTGTTTGTTTCAGGTTAATCAATACTCGTTCGTATTGACCGTAGAACGTGTAGACACTCATCCGTGGTCTTTCAACACTCGTCCGTGTTTGTTTCAGGTTTATCAATACTCGTTCGTATTGATCCTAGAACGTGTAGACACTCGTCCGTGGTCTTTCAACACTTGTTCGTGTTTGTTTCAGGTTAATCAATACTCGTTCTTATTGATCCTAGAATGTGTAGACACTCCTCCGTGGTCTTTCAACACTCGTCCGTGTTTGTTTCAGGTTAATCAATACTCGTTCGTATTGACCCTAAAACGTGTAGACACTCATCCGTGGTCTTTCAACACTCGTCCATGTTTGTTTCAGGTTAATCAATACTCGTTCGTATTGACCCTAAAACGTGTAGACACTCATCCGTGGTCTTTCAACACTCGTCCGTGTTTGTTTCAGGTTTATCAATACTCGTTCGTATTGATCCTAGAATGTGTAGACACTCGTCCGTGGTCTTTCAACACTTGTTCGTGTTTGTTTCAGGTTAATCAATACTCGTTCGTATTGATCCTAGAACGTGTAGACACTCGTTCATGGTCTTTTAACACTCGTCCATGTTTGTTTCAGGTTAATCAATACTCGTTCGTATTGTTCCTAGAACGTGTAGACATTCGTCTGTGGTCTTTCAACACTCATCCGTGTTTGTTTCAGGTTAATCAATACTCGTTCGTATTGATCCTAGAATGTGTAGACACTCCTCCATGGTCTTTCAACGCTCGTCCGTGTTTATTTCAGGTTAATCAATACTCGTTCGTATTGACCCTAAAACGTGTAGACACTCATCCGTGGTCTTTCAACACTCGTCCGTGTTTGTTTCAGGTTTATCAATACTCGTTCGTATTGATCCTAGAACGTGTAGACACTCGTCCGTGGTCTTTCAACACTTGTTCGTGTTTGTTTCAGGTTAATCAATACTCGTTCGTATTGATCCTAGAACGTGTAGACACTCGTTCATGGTCTTTCAACACTCATCTGTGTTTGTTTCAAGTTAATCAATACTCGTTCATATTGATCCTAGAACATGTAGACACTCCTCCATGGTCTTTCAACACTCGTCCGTGTTTGTTTTAGGTTAATCAATACTCGTTCGTATCGATCCAAGAACTTGTAGACACTCGTCTGTGGTCTTTCAACACTCGTCCGTGTTTATTTCAGGTTAATCAATACTCGTTCGTATTGATCCTAGAACGTGTAGACATTCGTCCGTGGTCTTTCAACACTCATCCGTGTTTATTTCAGGTTAATCAATACTCACTCATATTGATCCTAGAACATGTAGACACTCGTCCGTGATCTTTTAACACTCGTCCATGTTTGTTTCAGGTTAATCAATACTCGTTCGTATTGTTCCTAGAACGTGTAGACACTTGTTTGTGGTCTTTCAACACTCGTCCGTGTTTGTTTCAGGTTAATCAATACTCGTTCGTATTGATCCTAGAACATGTAGACTGTAACGCCCCAGTTTTTGTGAGTTTTATTTAATCGAGTTTAATTGATTATTTTATTATTATATTATTTTATTTTTGACTTTTATTTAGAAAAATGTTATTTTTCATCGTTATTATGTTTTATCGCATTTTGAGAGCGTTTGCGGGATATTTGAGTGTAGGGGTATTTTGGTCATTTGGGTAGATATTTTGTTTAAATAGAATAGAAAAGTTGAGAGAAAAAGAGAGAAGAGAAAAGAAAACAGAAAAAAAGTAGTAAAGAGAAGAAAAGAGAAAGAAAGAGAAGGAAAGAAGAGGAAGAGGAGAGAAAAGAGAAAAAGAGGAAAATCGAGTATTCATCCGTTTCGAGCGCGATTAATCGGGTAAGGGTGAGAAGTTTCAATTATATCTTGCTTGTGTATGTATATGTGTTGTTTGTGGTGAATGTTTTGGTTGTTTTCAATATGTTTCCGTGTATGCCGTATTGGACGAAATCGATAGAAACCGATGTTTCTACGGTCGGAAAGTCGTATAAATACATGTGTTGGTTGGTTGTATGTATGTGAGCTGCTGTTTGCAGTTTCACGAAGTTTGGTTAGGTTTCGGTTAGTTTTCGGGATGTTTCCGTTGTTGTTTACGTTTAGGTTGAATTGTAGGAAATCGATAGAAAACGATGTTTTCACGGTTAGAATTCGAAATAAATTACGTAGTTGTATCGAGGAAGGTTAGGTCGTCGTATGTCGTGCTTTTTATTCGATTTGGTGAAGTTTAAAAATTCTGGTTTTTGAACGATAGAAATTTAATCGAAAAATCGAACGTCATAGAAATTTCGTTTAAGTGTTCTAAATTGTTCTTATGTATTTGGTGTTTATGAGTATATGTTTGTTTCGGTGAAAATGTTCGATTTAGTCGAGTTTTTGGGTGTTTCGGAAAAGGACAGCATAGGTGTATTTGAAAAATCTGGTTTTTTGTGAAAAACAGGGTTAGGGATCGATACCTAATCCCAGGGATCGATCCCTACTGTGAAAATTAGGAAAAATGGCATTTTACTACAGCAGGGATCGATCCCTGCGAGTTAGGGATCGATACCTACTGTGCTGAAACAGAAAATTCTGTTTTTCGGGGAAACTTCGGAAATTCATATCTTTTGATCCGTAGCTCGGATTGGGACGTTCTTTATACCGTTGGAAAGCTAACGAAAAGCTCTTTCTATTAAAAATGGTTTGGAGGGTAAAAGATGATTTAATTAATTCGTGTTTTTGGAAAATAGTCGGGTGGTCGGGTTTTTATCGCGTACAACGTGGGCGATTGATGTGTTATCGTGTTATATGCTTTTGATATGTAATGTGTAGCTGGTGTGTTGTTATATGATGTGAATATACGTGATGAGTTGTTGTGATATGGTGTCGATGTTGTGATAATGTGGTTGTTGTGCGGTAAATACATTGTTTGATTTAATATCAATGTATGTTGTTATGGTGTATTGTGGGTAGCCTTTGTGGTGTGAATCCCTTGTGGAAGTAATTGTGATTGCATGATTGTTGTGGTTTGTGGTTTGTGATGAAATGCATTGTTATGTGAAATTCAATGTATGTTGTGTGGTGGCCTTTATGGTTTGAAATGCATTGTTTGAATTGTGTTGCAATGCATGAATGTGTTGTTGATTTGTGGCCTAAGGGCAAGAATATGCAATGTGTGGTATTTGATTATATATGCATGATTATGGATGTGTATGTGGGTGCAATGTGAATGTCATGAGTCATTGTATGCCAAACATCATAATATGCATTGTTGAACGTCCTGAGTGACGGTTTGATTCCAGAGGGAATCTGCTATAACACCGTGGGCCTCGAAAATATGAGGCGCTGCCTGAGGACTTAAAGCGGTGGTTATAGACGATTGTGGGCTCCTTTGGAGACTTAAAGCAATCCTTAACGTCGTGGGCCTCGAAAATACGAGGCGATGCCTGAGGACTTACAGCGACGGGTGAACATCGTAGACCCGACGGGGTGTTATTGGCTACGTCCCAGTAACGAGCGATGATTCCAAGAGTTCCTGGGGAACTAATGAATTACAAGGTTGGAAGTCGGTACCGCATGGCATGTGCATAGAGTCGTAGTGTCGATCTATGTGCATTGCATAAATCATGAGTCATTTGTGCATGAAATTGTGATTGTGATTGATGAGATGAAATATGTGCAATTGTATTGAATGGTATATGTTTGTTTGACATATGTGATTGTGAATGGATGCATGATTGGTGGAAAATCATGATTTGATGACTATGTGTGGAAATTGTGCATTGATTTGTTATGTGTTGAGGTTGTGATGGCCTTGGTAATTGGATGTGCATATGTGATACATGCTATGACTTGGTATGCTTTATGTGCAAATGTGTAGTTATGTTTTTAAGTGTGATGTGTGAGGTGAGAATAACTGTGTATGTGATTTTATGTGTTTTTGCATATTATTATGCAATCTTGCTATAGTTGTTATTTCTCACCCTTCTGCTGGAATATGCTTTTTATGGCATAGTGCAGATTGTCAGCTTTAGAGGCTTGGAGGCTTTTGTGGAGATTAGTCCTCCGTTCCGTTGTCGTTCGTGGTGTCTGCTCTGATACGTAGCACGGGAGTCGGGGAACGTTTTGTTATATGTATATAATTGTTGAATATATTTTGTATTTATATTTTGATGTTCTAAAACAGTTTATTTTGTAAAACAAGTCGGTTATGGATCTTTCCGCTTTATTCCATAATTGACCATCCTTTTGTAAGGAAAAGTTTCCCTTTGTGTTATGTATCAAAAATGTTGAGCAGGGATTGTATTTTATTTCTTTAAATGTGGCATCCCTGTTTCTGTCGGAAAAATAAATTTTTAGTTACTCTGATATTTATTATGTGTTATTTATTTCGCGATGGGAATTGGGGTGTTACATTAGTGGTATCAGAGCAGGTCGGTCCGTCCGGCCAAGTTGTTGAGTCAGTTGGTATGACAGTTGAATACTGTCGTTGTTGTTATCCCTTAGTACGTGATAGGTGTGTGGAACACTGTCAGTACTTTCTGGGTTTTCTAATCCTTTGTTTTCAGGATTGAGTTTGAGATAAGTGGGGGAGAAGTTGGTACTTCTCCATGTTGCTTCAGGTGTGGAGTGTTGGCTCAGTGTACCGTTGGTTGCAAGATTGTAAGTGTTGTTCTCAGTTCCGAAGGGGATGCGGAGGTAAGGTTTATGTCAACTAAGGATTTGTGCCTTAGGTAGTTTTGTGTACAGGATGTAAGAAATGTTATTATAGTTTGGTAAAGACGGTTTATGCCCCATCATGATTGTCGGCTGTCTATTGACAAATTGAGGAACTGATCACCCTTAATCTCTTGTTGATAGCAGACGGAAATTATGTTGGATGGAATAGACGTGTCTTTCCAGTTTTGATAGCGTGTGAAATGAGTGTTTGGAATTTAAGGAAATGATTACAGATTATTTTGACGAGTCGATGAAGATGCTAATATCGGAAGATGAAACGGATTAGAGGCTTTGGTATGTTGGTTCAATTGGGAAGTTTTGAGAGCGAATGATTGGGCATCGTTAATGGTGGTTCTCGGAGAGAATAATGTGAACTCAAATTGGACGAAGGTAAGGATTTCAGGTTTGGATCTGCTAAGTAAGTAGAAGAACTGTTAGGATGTGAAACTAAGATGTTCTTATGTTTGTGGTGATAGTTTTCTAGAAATTGGCAAGAAGGACACAGTGATGAGCTACCGGTTGTGCGTGATTTTCAGATGTATTCCCGGATGGAATATTGGATGTTAGCATTAGAGGTACCCGAACTGATAGAGTAGTTGGAAGATTTACTGGAAAGGAGAATTGTGAGGCCAAGTGTGTCGTTTTGGAGAGCTTCAGTGTTGTTGGCGACAAAAAGGAAGGATGATTGACCGAAATAACAAGCATGATGTGAATAATGGTATTGAGACTATGGAAAGCCAAACTTAGAGTTCCGAAGAGGTTTGGAGTTTTTGGAGTTTTAGAGCATTAATGGAAATTTTGAGAAAACCTTAAGTGTGGATGTACTATTTGAGAGTTCTTTTGGATTGGTTGTTGCTACATGTTGGGATTTATGGAATTTGGACGGTTAAGAGAAGAAATTGTGTATGGATTACTGACAGTTGAATAAGGTAATGGTGGAGAATAAGTGTCCGCTTTCAGGAATAGATGACTGTAATGGTTTGGCTGAGTTTGAGTGAAATTGCAATTGTTTGAAATGTTTGATAAGGATAGTGAATTGTGTGAGTTAAGGCTTTGATCGATTTGATGTGACTAGTTATGTTGTTATCATCGGAATAGACTGGTAATTACTCGGTTAAGCTTGTGTGTGAATAGCCAGTTACCCAGTGCAAGGTTTTGCAAAAGCTTTAAGAATTTATATCTTTTGGAATTTGGTTGGACATTACGAAGTACGGTGATGTTGCTTGGTGTTAGTAATGCGTCCGTAATGTTTGTGGAGTATATGGATCGTATCTTCCATATTTAATTGGATAAGTTCGTAGTGGCTCTGATTGAGAACGTTCGGATCTGTTATAATCTCGAAGGAAGAACAGGTAGAGTGCTTGAGATTTGAATTACAAGTATGGAGAAGAGACGAAGTTTTATGCTAAGTTATTCGAGTGAGAATTTTTTGTTGAAAAGGTTAGTCTTCTTGGATATGTTATTTTTGAGGATGGTATTTGTTGTGAATTCATCGGAAGTAGATCTGGTTTTGCAATGAGGGGTTCCGAAGTTGGTTAAGGAGATTAGAAACTTTTGGGCTCAGTCGGTTGTTACGAAAGGTTATGGAAGACTTTGCTAAGTTCGTACTTCTGTTATTTCAGTTGGCTTGCAAAGGATGAGTCATTTGTTTTGGATGTTCGTTGTGAGTAAGTTTTGGGTGAGCCGAAGTAGAATTTGTCTACGGCTGCAGTTTTGATTCTGTGTGATCCGGTTCAACCGTTTGTGAGGTGTCTTTGATGAGTTAGTCAGTGTGTTAATGTAAGGGAGTAAAGTCGTGGCTTATGCTTTACGACCTTTGAGGATTCATAGAAGGATCTATACTATTCAGGATTTGGAATTAGTCGCGGTTGTATTGTGTTGGAAAATTTGGAGGTATTATTTTTATGGTTCTCGGCTCGGAGTGTTTGGTAATCGCAAGAGTTTAGAGTACTTGGTTGGTTTGAAGGAATAGAGTATGAGACAATGAGGATGGTTGGAATTTTTGATGAGTTATGACTTTAGTTGGAATTATCCTGTTGGTAAAGGTAAGGTCTTGCTTGGAAAGTTAAGTCGAAAGTTTCAGGGTATGTCTGTTTTGATGGTCAGAGAATTAGGATAATTTGAGCAGTTCAGAGACTGGTGTCTGGTGTGTGAGATAACACAGGAGAGTGTGAGGTTAGGAATATTAAAAGTGAACAGTGATTTTTGGTGAATAAGAGAAAGAGTTAGACCTTGGACGTGAAATTGGTAGTTTTGATAGTTGCGAGTAATCAGAGTGCGCAGCGGATGCGTGGTGTTGCACAATTTGTATTTGTGTGTGTGTGACTTGTAAGATTTCGTAGGTTGAACGTTAGGAAACGGTAGGAATGATGAGACCGTGGGATGTTCTATAATGGAAGTGATAAGTGAAAGGTTTAAATGTTATCCATGGGCTACTATGTAGATGGATGTTTCGGTTATATGTTCGATTGGTGAATCGTAGCATTGTTGTGGTATGATTGTGTGACAAGGATGTTAGTATTATGGTTGTGTGGAGGTTGTTTAATCGGTGTTGTGTCGTGGAACTTGTGTTCTTGTTTGTGTTGTTGCCTCGTTTCCATGGTGATGGTTCGAGCGTGTGTAGCTAATTCCTGTGTGGGGAATTAGGGGAGTGTTACCTATGGTAGGGTAACGATCTTGTTGTGTTTCGGTTCTAGAGTGAACCTGTGTGTTGGTATCGTGGTTTTCCTTGAGTTGTGAGTTGGTCGTCAAGTGCATTGTATGGGCTTTGCATCTTGTCGTTGTAGTTGTCGTCGTATCGTGTTGTTGTAATTACGGTTAGCAAGGGTTTGTCTGTTGTGTTATTCGTGGTGTGCCTTTTGTTGGCATGTTGGTTTGTTCGTCGGATGCGAGAGTCGTGTCCGGAGTTGTTCGTCTCGGTTATATTTTCGAGGACGAAAATGTCTAAGTGGGGGAGAATTGTAACGCCCCAGTTTTTGTGAGTTTTATTTAATCGAGTTTAATTGATTATTTTATTATTATATTATTTTATTTTCGACTTTTATTTAGAAAAATGTTATTTTTCATCGTTATTATGTTTTATCGCATTTTGAGAGCGTTTGCGGGATATTTGAGTGTAGGGGTATTTTGGTCATTTGGGTAGATATTTTGTTTAAATAGAATAGAAAAGTTGAGAGAAAAAGAGAGAAGAGAAAAGAAAACAGAAAAAAAGTAGTAAAGAGAAGAAAAGAGAAAGAAAGAGAAGGAAAGAAGAGGAAGAGGAGAGAAAAGAGAAAAAGAGGAAAATCGAGTATTCATCCGTTTCGAGCGCGATTAATCGGGTAAGGGTGAGAAGTTTCAATTATATCTTGCTTGTGTATGTATATGTGTTGTTTGTGGTGAATGTTTTGGTTGTTTTCAATATGTTTCCGTGTATGCCGTATTGGACGAAATCGATAGAAACCGATGTTTCTACGGTCGGAAAGTCGTATAAATACATGTGTTGGTTGGTTGTATGTATGTGAGCTGCTGTTTGCAGTTTCACGAAGTTTGGTTAGGTTTCGGTTAGTTTTCGGGATGTTTCCGTTGTTGTTTACGTTTAGGTTGAATTGTAGGAAATCGATAGAAAACGATGTTTTCACGGTTAGAATTCGAAATAAATTACGTAGTTGTATCGAGGAAGGTTAGGTCGTCGTATGTCGTGCTTTTTATTCGATTTGGTGAAGTTTAAAAATTCTGGTTTTTGAACGATAGAAATTTAATCGAAAAATCGAACGTCATAGAAATTTCGTTTAAGTGTTCTAAATTGTTCTTATGTATTTGGTGTTTATGAGTATATGTTTGTTTCGGTGAAAATGTTCGATTTAGTCGAGTTTTTGGGTGTTTCGGAAAAGGACAGCATAGGTGTATTTGAAAAATCTGGTTTTTTGTGAAAAACAGGGTTAGGGATCGATACCTAATCCCAGGGATCGATCCCTACTGTGAAAATTAGGAAAAATGGCATTTTACTACAGCAGGGATCGATCCCTGCGAGTTAGGGATCGATACCTACTGTGCTGAAACAGAAAATTCTGTTTTTCGGGGAAACTTCGGAAATTCATATCTTTTGATCCGTAGCTCGGATTGGGACGTTCTTTATACCGTTGGAAAGCTAACGAAAAGCTCTTTCTATTAAAAATGGTTTGGAGGGTAAAAGATGATTTAATTAATTCGTGTTTTTGGAAAATAGTCGGGTGGTCGGGTTTTTATCGCGTACAACGTGGGCGATTGATGTGTTATCGTGTTATATGCTTTTGATATGTAATGTGTAGCTGGTGTGTTGTTATATGATGTGAATATACGTGATGAGTTGTTGTGATATGGTGTCGATGTTATGATAATGTGGTTGTTGTGCGGTAAATACATTGTTTGATTTAATATCAATGTATGTTGTTATGGTGTATTGTGGGTAGCCTTTGTGGTGTGAATCCCTTGTGGAAGTAATTGTGATTGCATGATTGTTGTGGTTTGTGGTTTGTGATGAAATGCATTGTTATGTGAAATTCAATGTATGTTGTGTGGTGGCCTTTATGGTTTGAAATGCATTGTTTGAATTGTGTTGCAATGCATGAATGTGTTGTTGATTTGTGGCCTAAGGGCAAGAATATGCAATGTGTGGTATTTGATTATATATGCATGATTATGGATGTGTATGTGGGTGCAATGTGAATGTCATGAGTCATTGTATGCCAAACATCATAATATGCATTGTTGAACGTCCTGAGTGACGGTTTGATTCCAGAGGGAATCTGCTATAACACCGTGGGCCTCGAAAATATGAGGCGCTGCCTGAGGACTTAAAGCGGTGGTTATAGACGATTGTGGGCTCCTTTGGAGACTTAAAGCAATCCTTAACGTCGTGGGCCTCGAAAATACGAGGCGATGCCTGAGGACTTACAGCGACGGGTGAACATCGTAGACCCGACGGGGTGTTATTGGCTACGTCCCAGTAACGAGCGATGATTCCAAGAGTTCCTGGGGAACTAATGAATTACAAGGTTGGAAGTCGGTACCGCATGGCATGTGCATAGAGTCGTAGTGTCGATCTATGTGCATTGCATAAATCATGAGTCATTTGTGCATGAAATTGTGATTGTGATTGATGAGATGAAATATGTGCAATTGTATTGAATGATATATGTTTGTTTGACATATGTGATTGTGAATGGATGCATGATTGGTGGAAAATCATGATTTGATGACTATGTGTGGAAATTGTGCATTGATTTGTTATGTGTTGAGGTTGTGATGGCCTTGGTAATTGGATGTGCATATGTGATACATGCTATGACTTGGTATGCTTTATGTGCAAATGTGTAGTTATGTTTTTAAGTGTGATGTGTGAGGTGAGAATAACTGTGTATGTGATTTTATGTGTTTTTGCATATTATTATGCAATCTTGCTATAGTTGTTATTTCTCACCCTTCTGCTGGAATATGCTTTTTATGGCATAGTGCAGATTGTCAGCTTTAGAGGCTTGGAGGCTTTTGTGGAGATTAGTCCTCCGTTCCGTTGTCGTTCGTGGTGTCTGCTCTGATACGTAGCACGGGAGTCGGGGAACGTTTTGTTATATGTATATAATTGTTGAATATATTTTGTATTTATATTTTGATGTTCTAAAACAGTTTATTTTGTAAAACAAGTCGGTTATGGATCTTTCCGCTTTATTCCATAATTGACCATCCTTTTGTAAGGAAAAGTTTCCCTTTGTGTTATGTATCAAAAATGTTGAGCAGGGATTGTATTTTATTTCTTTAAATGTGGCATCCCTGTTT
The DNA here is from genome assembly GCA_022829125.1 of Lathyrus tuberosus. Taxonomy (NCBI): domain Eukaryota; kingdom Viridiplantae; phylum Streptophyta; class Magnoliopsida; order Fabales; family Fabaceae; genus Lathyrus; species Lathyrus tuberosus. Next base: position 724,450 of record JALAZF010000743.1, on the reverse strand, counting down.
CTGTCGGAAAAATAAATTTTTAGTTACTCTGATATTTATTATGTGTTATTTATTTCGCGATGGGAATTGGGGTGTTACATAGACACTCGTCCGTGTTTGTTTCAGGTTAATCAATACTCGTTCGTATTGATCCTAGAACGTGTAGACACTCGTCTGTGGTCTTTCAACACTTGTTCGTGTTTGTTTCAGGTTAATCAATACTCGTTCGTATTGATCCTAGAACGTGTAGACACTCGTTCATGGTCTTTCAACACTCATCTGTGTTTGTTTCAAGTTAATCAATACTCGTTCGTATTGATCCTAGAACGTGTAGACACTCCTCCATGGTCTTTCAACACTCGTCCGTGTTTGTTTCTGGTTAATTAATACTCGTTCGTATTGATCCTAGAACTTGTAGACACTCCTCCATGGTCTTTCAACACTCGTCCGTGTTTGTTTCAAGTTAATCAATACTCGTTCGTATTGACCCTAAAACGTGTAGACACTCATCCGTGGTCTGTCAACACTCGTCCATGTTTGTTTCAGGTTTATCAATACTCGTTCGTATTGATCCTAGAACGTGTAGACACTCGTCTGTGGTCTTTCAACACTTGTTGGTGTTTGTTTCAGGTTAATCAATACTCGTTCGTATTGATCCTAGAACGTGTAGACACTCGTTCATGGTCTTTCAACACTCATCTGTGTTTGTTTCAAGTTAATCAATACTCGTTCATATTGATCCTAGAACATGTAGACACTCCTCCATGGTCTTTCAAACTCGTCCGTGTTTGTTTCAGGTTAATCAATACTCGTTCGTATTGATCCTAGAACTTGTAGACACTCGTCTGCGGTCTTTCAACACTCGTCCGTGTTTATTTCAGGTTAATCAATACTCGTTCGTATTGACCCTAGAACGTGTAGACATTCGTCCGTGGTCTTTCAACACTCATCCGTGTTTGTTTCAGGTTAATCAATACTCACTCATATTGATCCTAGAACATTTAGACACTCGTCCGTGATCTTTTAACACTCGTCCATGTTTGTTTCAGGTTAATCAATACTCGTTCGTTATGTTCCTAGAACGTGTAGACACTCGTTTGTGGCCTTTCAACACTCGTCCGTGTTTGTTTCAGGTTAATCAATACTCGTTCGTATTGATCCTAGAACGTGTAGACATTCGTCCGTGTTTGTTTCAGGTTAATCAATACTCGTTCGTATTGATCCTAGAACGTGTAGACACTCATCCGTGGTCTTTCAACACTCGTCCGTGTTTGTTTCAGTTTAATCAATACTCGTTCGTATTGATCCTAGAACGTGTAGACACTCGTCTGTGGTCTTTCAACACTCGTCCGTGTTTGTTTCAGGTTAATCAATACTCGTTCGTATTGACCCTAAAACGTGTAGACACTCATCCGTGGTCTTTCAACACTCGTCCATGTTTGTTTCAGGTTAATCAATACTCGTTCGTATTGATCCTAGAACTTGTAGACACTCGTCTGTGGTCTTTCAACACTCGTCCGTGTTTGTTTCAGGTTAATCAATACTCGTTCGTATTGATCCTAGAATGTGTAGACATTCGTCTGTGGTCTTTCAACACTCATCCGTGTTTGTTTCAGGTTAATCAATACTCGTTCGTATTGATCCTAGAATGTGTAGACACTCCTCCATGGTCTTTCAACGCTCGTCCGTGTTTATTTCAGGTTAATCAATACTCGTTCGTATTGACCCTAAAACGTGTAGACACTCATCCGTGGTCTTTCAACACTCGTCCATGTTTGTTTCAGGTTAATCAATACTCGTTCGTATTGATCCTAGAACTTGTAGACACTCGTCTGTGGTCTTTCAACACTCGTCCGTGTTTGTTTCAGGTTAATCAATACTCGTTCGTATTGATCCTAGAACGTGTAGACATTCGTCTGTGGTCTTTCAACACTCATCCGTGTTTGTTTCAGGTTAATCAATACTCGTTCGTATTGATTCTAGAATGTGTAGACACTCCTCCATGGTCTTTCAACGCTCGTCCGTGTTTATTTCAGGTTAATCAATACTCGTTCGTATTGACCCTAAAACGTGTAGACACTCATCCGTGGTCTTTCAACACTCGTCCGTGTTTGTTTCAGGTTTATCAATACTCGTTCGTATTGATCCTAGAACGTGTAGACACTCGTCCGTGGTCTTTCAACACTTGTTCGTGTTTGTTTCAGGTTAATCAATACTCGTTCGTATTGATCCTAGAACGTGTAGACACTCGTTCATGGTCTTTCAACACTCATCTGTGTTTGTTTCAAGTTAATCAATACTCGTTCATATTGATCCTAGAACATGTAGACACTCCTCCATGGTCTTTCAACACTCGTCCGTGTTTGTTTTAGGTTAATCAATACTCGTTCGTATCGATCCTAGAACTTGTAGACACTCGTCTGTGGTCTTTCAACACTCGTCCGTGTTTATTTCAGGTTAATCAATACTCGTTCGTATTGATCCTAGAACGTGTAGACATTCGTCCGTGGTCTTTCAACACTCATCCGTGTTTATTTCAGGTTAATCAATACTCACTCATATTGATCCTAGAACATGTAGACACTCGTCCGTGATGTTTTAACACTCGTCCATGTTTGTTTCAGGTTAATCAATACTCGTTCGTATTGTTCCTAGAACGTGTAGACACTTGTTTGTGGTCTTTCAACACTCGTCCGTGTTTGTTTCAGGTTAATCAATACTCGTTCGTATTGATCCTAGAACATGTAGACACTCGTCCGTGTTTGTTTCAGGTTAATCAATACTCGTTCGTATTGATCCTAGAACGTGTAGACACTCGTCTGTGGTCTTTCAACACTTGTTCGTGTTTGTTTCAGGTTAATCAATACTCGTTCGTATTGATCCTAGAACGTGTAGACACTCGTTCATGGTCTTTCAACACTCATCTGTGTTTGTTTCAATTTAATCAATACTCGTTCGTATTGATCCTAGAACGTGTAGACACTCCTCCATGGTCTTTCAACACTCGTCCGTGTTTGTTTCTGGTTAATCAATACTCGTTCGTATTGATCCTAGAACTTGTAGACACTCCTCCATGGTCTTTCAACACTCGTCCGTGTTTGTTTCAGGTTAATCAATACTCGTTCGTATTGACCCTAAAACGTGTAGACACTCATCCGTGGTCTGTCAACACTCGTCCATGTTTGTTTCAGGTTTATCAATACTCGTTCGTATTGATCCTAAAACGTGTAGACACTCGTCTGTGGTCTTTCAACACTTGTTCGTGTTTGTTTCAGGTTAATCAATACTCGTTCGTATTGATCCTAGAACGTGTAGACACTCGTTCATGGTCTTTCAACACTCATCTGTGTTTGTTTCAAGTTAATCAATACTCGTTCATATTGATCCTAGAACATGTAGACACTCCTCCATGGTCTTTCAACACTCGTCCGTGTTTGTTTCAGGTTAATCAATACTCGTTCGTATTGATCCTAGAACTTGTAGACACTCGTCTGCGGTCTTTCAACACTCGTCCGTGTTTATTTCAGGTTAATCAATACTCGTTCGTATTGACCCTAGAACGTGTAGACATTCGTCCGTGGTCTTTCAACACTCATCCGTGTTTGTTTCTGGTTAATCAATACTCACTCATATTGATCCTAGAACATGTAGACACTCGTCCGTGATCTTTTAACACTCGTCCATGTTTGTTTCAGGTTAATCAATACTCGTTCGTTATGTTCCTAGAACGTGTAGACACTCGTTTGTGGCCTTTCAACACTCGTCCGTGTTTGTTTCAGGTTAATCAATACTCGTTCGTATTGATCCTAGAACGTGTAGACATTCGTCCGTGTTTGTTTCAGGTTAATCAATACTCGTTCGTATTGATCCTAGAACGTGTAGACACTCATCCGTGGTCTTTCAACACTCGTCCGTGTTTGTTTCAGTTTAATCAATACTCGTTCGTATTGATCCTAGAACGTGTAGACACTCGTCTGTGGTATTTCAACACTCGTCCGTGTTTGTTTCAGGTTAATCAATACTCGTTCGTATTGACCCTAAAACGTGTAGACACTCATCCGTGGTCTTTTAACACTCGTCCATGTTTGTTTCAGGTTAATCAATACTCGTTCGTATTGATCCTAGAACTTGTAGACACTCGTCTGTGGTCTTTCAACACTCGTCCGTGTTTGTTTCAGGTTAATCAATACTCGTTCGTATTGATCCTAGAACGTGTAGACATTCGTCTGTGGTCTTTCAACACTTATCCGTGTTTGTTTCAGGTTAATCAATACTCGTTCGTATTGATCCTAGAATGTGTAGACACTCCTCCATGGTCTTTCAACGCTCGTCCGTGTTTATTTCAGGTTAATCAATACTCGTTCGTATTGACCCTAAAACGTGTAGACACTCATCCGTGGTCTTTCAACACTCGTCCATGTTTGTTTCAGGTTAATCAATACTCGTTCGTATTGATCCTAGAACTTGTAGACACTCGTCTGTGGTCTTTCAACACTCGTCCGTGTTTGTTTCAGGTTAATCAATACTCGTTCGTATTGATCCTAGAACGTGTAGACATTCGTCTGTGGTCTTTCAACACTCATCCGTGTTTGTTTCAGGTTAATCAATACTCGTTCGTATTGATCCTAGAATGTGTAGACACTCCTCCATGGTCTTTCAACGCTCGTCCGTGTTTATTTCAGGTTAATCAATACTCGTTCGTATTGACCCTAAAACGTGTAGACACTCATCCGTGGTCTTTCAACACTCGTCCGTGTTTGTTTCAGGTTTATCAATACTCGTTCGTATTGATCCTAGAACGTGTAGACACTCGTCCGTGGTCTTTCAACACTTGTTCGTGTTTGTTTCAGGTTAATCAATACTCGTTCGTATTGATCCTAGAACGTGTAGACACTCGTTCATGGTCTTTCAACACTCATCTGTGTTTGTTTCAAGTTAATCAATACTCGTTCATATTGATCCTAGAACATGTAGACACTCCTCCATGGTCTTTCAACACTCGTCCGTGTTTGTTTCTGGTTAATCAATACTCGTTCGTATTGATCCTAGAACTTGTAGACACTCCTCCATGGTCTTTCAACACTCGTCCGTGTTTGTTTCAGGTTTATCAATACTCGTTCGTATTGACCCTAAAACGTGTAGACACTCATCCGTGGTCTGTCAACACTCGTCCATGTTTGTTTCAGGTTTATCAATACTCGTTCGTATTGATCCTAGAACGTGTAGACACTCGTCTGTGGTCTTTCAACACTTGTTGGTGTTTGTTTCAGGTTAATCAATACTCGTTCGTATTGATCCTAGAACGTGTAGACACTCGTTCATGGTCTTTCAACACTCGTCCGTGTTTGTTTCTGGTTAATCAATACTCGCTCGTATTGATCCTAGAACTTGTAGACACTCCTCCATGGTCTTTCAACACTCGTCCGTGTTTGTTTCAGGTTTATCAATACTCGTTCGTATTGACCCTAAAACGTGTAGACACTCATCCGTGGTCTGTCAACACTCGTCCATGTTTGTTTCAGGTTTATCAATACTCGTTCGTATTGATCCTAGAACGTGTAGACACTCATCCGTGGTCTTTCAACACTTGTTCGTGTTTGTTTCAGGTTAATCAATACTCGTTCGTATTGATCCTAGAACGTGTAGACACTCGTTCATGGTCTTTCAACACTCATCTGTGTTTGTTTCAAGTTAATCAATATTCGTTCATATTGATCCTAGAACATGTAGACACTCCTCCATGGTCTTTCAACACTCGTCCGTGTTTGTTTCAGGTTAATCAATACTCGTTCGTATTGATCCTAGAACTTGTAGACACTCGTCTGCGGTCTTTCAACACTCGTCCGTGTTTATTTCAGGTTAATCAATACTCGTTCGTATTGACCCTAGAACGTGTAGACATTCGTCCGTGGTCTTTCAACACTCATCCGTGTTTGTTTCAGGTTAATCAATACTCACTCATATTGATCCTAGAACATGTAGACACTCGTCCGTGATCTTTTAACACTCGTCCATGTTTGTTTCAGGTTAATCAATACTCGTTCGTTATGTTCCTAGAACGTGTAGACACTCGTTTGTGGCCTTTCAACACTCGTCCGTGTTTGTTTCAGGTTAATCAATACTCGTTCGTATTGATCCTAGAACGTGTAGACATTCGTCCGTGTTTGTTTCAGGTTAATCAATACTCGTTCGTATTGATCCTAGAACGTGTAGACACTCATCCGTGGTCTTTCAACACTCGTCCGTGTTTGTTTCAGTTTAATCAATACTCGTTCGTATTGATCCTAGAACGTGTAGACACTCGTCTGTGGTCTTTCAACACTCGTCCGTGTTTGTTTCAGGTTAATCAATACTCGTTCTTATTGATCCTAAAACGTGTAGACACTCATCCGTGGTCTTTCAACACTCGTCCGTATTTGTTTCAGGTTTATCAATACTCGTTCGTATTGATCCTAGAACGTGTAGACACTCGTCCGTGGTCTTTCAACACTTGTTCGTGTTTGTTTCAGGTTAATCAATACTCGTTCATATTGATCCTAGAACATGTAGACACTCCTCCATGGTCTTTCAACACTCGTCCGTGTTTGTTTCAGGTTAATCAATACTCGTTCGTATTGATCCTAGAACTTGTAGACACTCGTCTGCGGTCTTTCAACACTCGTCCGTGTTTATTTCAGGTTAATCAATACTCGTTCGTATTGACCCTAGAACGTGTAGACATTCGTCCGTGGTCTTTCAACACTCATCCGTGTTTGTTTCAGGTTAATCAATACTCACTCATATTGATCCTAGAACATGTAGACACTCGTCCGTGATCTTTTAACACTCGTCCATGTTTGTTTCAGGTTAATCAATACTCGTTCGTTATGTTCCTAGAACGTGTAGACACTCGTTTGTGGCCTTTCAACACTCGTCCGTGTTTGTTTCAGGTTAATCAATACTCGTTCGTATTGATCCTAGAACGTGTAGACATTCGTCCGTGTTTGTTTCAGGTTAATCAATACTCGTTCGTATTGATCCTAGAACGTGTAGACACTCATCCGTGGTCTTTCAACACTCGTCCGTGTTTGTTTCAGTTTAATCAATACTCGTTCGTATTGATCCTAGAACGTGTAGACACTCATCCGTGGTCTTTCAACACTCGTCCGTGTTTGTTTCAGGTTTATCAATACTCGTTCGTATTGATCCTAGAACGTGTAGACACTCGTCCGTGGTCTTTCAACACTTGTTCGTGTTTGTTTCAGGTTAATCAATACTCGTTCGTATTGATCCTAGAACGTGTAGACACTCGTTCATGGTCTTTCAACACTCATCTGTGTTTGTTTCAAGTTAATCAATACTCGTTCATATTGATCCTAGAACATGTAGACACTCCTCCATGGTCTTTCAACACTCGTCCGTGTTTGTTTCTGGTTAATCAATACTCGTTCGTATTGATCCTAGAACTTGTAGACACTCCTCCATTGTCTTTCAACACTCGTCCGTGTTTGTTTCAGGTTAATCAATACTCGTTCGTATTGACCCTAAAACGTGTAGACACTCATCCGTGGTCTGTCAACACTCGTCCATGTTTGTTTCAGGTTTATCAATACTCGTTCGTATTGATCCTAGAACGTGTAGACACTCGTCTGTGGTCTTTCAACACTTGTTCGTGTTTGTTTCAGGTTAATCAATACTCGTTCGTATTGATCCTAGAACGTGTAGACACTCGTTCATGGTCTTACAACACTCATCTGTGTTTGTTTCAAGTTAATCAATACTCGTTCATATTGATCCTAGAACATGTAGACACTCCTCCATGGTCTTTCAACACTCGTTCGTGTTTGTTTCAGGTTAATCAATACTCGTTCGTATTGATCCTAGAACTTGTAGACACTCGTCTGCGGTCTTTCAACACTCGTCCGTGTTTATTTCAGGTTAATCAATACTCGTTCGTATTGACCCTAGAACGTGTAGACATTCGTCCGTGGTCTTTCAACACTCATCCGTGTTTGTTTCAGGTTAATCAATACTCACTCATATTGATCCTAGAACATGTAGACACTCGTCCGTGATCTTTTAACACTCGTCCATGTTTGTTTCAGGTTAATCAATACTCGTTCGTTATGTTCCTAGAACGTGTAGACACTCGTTTGTGGCCTTTCAACACTCGTCCGTGTTTGTTTCAGGTTAATCAATACTCGTTCGTATTGATCCTAGAACGTGTAGACATTCGTCCGTGTTTGTTTCAGGTTAATCAATACTCGTTCGTATTGATCCTAGAACGTGTAGACACTCATCCGTGGTCTTTCAACACTCGTCCGTGTTTGTTTCAGTTTAATCAATACTCGTTCGTATTGATCCTAGAACGTGTAGACACTTGTCTGTGGTCTTTCAACACTCGTCCGTGTTTGTTTCAGGTTAATCAATACTCGTTCTTATTGATCCTAAAACGTGTAGACACTCATCCGTGGTCTTTCAACACTCGTCCGTATTTGTTTCAGGTTTATCAATACTCGTTCGTATTGATCCTAGAACGTGTAGACACTCGTCCGTGGTCTTTCAACACTTGTTCGTGTTTGTTTCAGGTTAATCAATACTCGTTCGTATTGACCCTAGAACGTGTAGACATTCGTCCGTGGTCTTTCAACACTCATCCGTGTTTGTTTCAGGTTAATCAATACTCACTCATATTGATCCTAGAACATGTAGACACTCGTCCGTGATCTTTTAACACTCGTCCATGTTTGTTTCAGGTTAATCAATACTCGTTCGTTATGTTCCTAGAACGTGTAGACACTCGTTTGTGGCCTTTCAACACTCGTCCGTGTTTGTTTCAGGTTAATCAATACTCGTTCGTATTGATCCTAGAACGTGTAGACATTCGTCCGTGTTTGTTTCAGGTTAATCAATACTCGTTCGTATTGATCCTAGAACGTGTAGACACTCATCCGTGGTCTTTCAACACTCGTCCGTGTTTGTTTCAGGTTAATCAATACTCGTTCGTATTGACCCTAGAACGTGTAGACATTCGTCCGTGGTCTTTCAACACTCATCCGTGTTTGTTTCAGGTTAATCAATACTCACTCAAATTGATCCTTGAACATGTAGACACTCGTCCGTGATCTTTTAACACTCGTCCATGTTTGTTTCAGGTTAATCAATACTCGTTCGTTATGTTCCTAGAACGTGTAGACACTCGTTTGTGGCCTTTAAACACTCGTCCGTGTTTGTTTCAGGTTTATCAATACTCGTTCGTATTGATCCTAGAACGTGTAGACACTCGTCCGTGGTCTTTCAACACTTGTTCGTGTTTGTTTCAGGTTAATCAATACTCGTTCGTATTGATCCTAGAACGTGTAGACACTCGTTCATGGTCTTTCAACACTCATCTGTGTTTGTTTCAAGTTAATCAATACTCGTTCATATTGATCCTAGAACATGTAGACACTCCTCCATGGTCTTTCAACACTCGTCCGTGTTTGTTTCTGGTTAATCAATACTCGTTCGTATTGATCCTAGAACTTGTAGACACTCCTCCATGGTCTTTCAACACTCGTCCGTGTTTGTTTCAGGTTAATCAATACTCGTTCGTATTGACCCTAAAATGTGTAGACACTCATCCGTGGTCTGTCAACACTCATCCATGTTTGTTTCAGGTTTATCAATACTCGTTCGTATTGATCCTAGAACGTGTAGACACTCGTCTGTGGTCTTTCAACACTTGTTCGTGTTTGTTTCAGGTTAATCAATACTCGTTCGTATTGATCCTAGAACGTGTAGACACTCGTTCATGGTCTTTCAACACTCATCTGTGTTTGTTTCAAGTTAATCAATATTCGTTCATATTGATCCTAGAACATGTAGACACTCCTCCATGGTCTTTCAACACTCGTCCGTGTTTGTTTCAGGTTAATCAATACTCGTTCGTATTGATCCTAGAACTTGTAGACACTCGTCTGCGGTCTTTCAACACTCGTCCGTGTTTATTTCAGGTTAATCAATACTCGTTCGTATTGATCCTAGAACGTGTAGACATTCGTCCGTGGTCTTTCAACACTCATCCGTGTTTATTTCAGGTTAATCAATACTCACTCATATTGATCCTAGAACATGTAGACACTCGTCCGTGATCTTTTAACACTCGTCCATGTTTGTTTCAGGTTAATCAATACTCGTTCGTTATGTTCCTAGAACGTGTAGACACTCGTTTGTGGCCTTTCAACACTCGTCCGTGTTTGTTTCAGGTTAATCAATACTCGTTCGTATTGATCCTAGAACGTGTAGACATTCGTCCGTGTTTGTTTCAGGTTAATCAATACTCGTTCGTATTGATCCTAGAACGTGTAGACACTCATCCGTGGTCTTTCAACACTCGTCCGTGTTTGTTTCAGTTTAATCAATACTCGTTCGTATTGATCCTAGAACGTGTAGACACTCGTCTGTGGTCTTTCAACACTCGTCCGTGTTTGTTTCAGGTTAATCAATACTCGTTCTTATTGATCCTATAACGTGTAGACACTCATCCGTGGTCTTTCAACACTCGTCCGTATTTGTTTCAGGTTTATCAATACTCGTTCGTATTGATCCTAGAACGTGTAGACACTCGTCCGTGGTCTTTCAACACTTGTTCGTGTTTGTTTCAGGTTAATCAATACTCGTTCATATTGATCCTAGAACATGTAGACACTCCTCCATGGTCTTTCAACACTCGTCCGTGTTTGTTTCAGGTTAATCAATACTCGTTCGTATTGATCCTAGAACTTGTAGATACTCGTCTGCGGTCTTTCAACACTAGTCCGTGTTTATTTCAGGTTAATCAATACTCGTTCGTATTGACCCTAGAACGTGTAGACATTCGACCGTGGTCTTTCAACACTCATCCGTGTTTGTTTCAGGTTAATCAATACTCACTCATATTGATCCTAGAACATGTAGACACTCGTCCGTGATCTTTTAACACTCGTCCATGTTTGTTTCAGGTTAATCAATACTCGTTCGTTATGTTCCTAGAACGTGTAGACACTCGTTTGTGGCCTTTCAACACTCGTCCGTGTTTGTTTCAGGTTAATCAATACTCGTTCATATTGATCCTAGAACGTGTAGACATTCGTCCGTGTTTGTTTCAGGTTAATCAATACTCGTTCGTATTGATCCTAGAACGTGTAGACACTCATCCGTGGTCTTTCAACACTCGTCCGTGTTTGTTTCAGTTTAATCAATACTCGTTCGTATTGATCCTAGAACGTGTAGACACTCATCCGTGGTCTTTCAACACTCGTCCGTGTTTGTTTCAGGTTTATCAATACTCGTTCGTATTGATCCTAGAACGTGTAGACACTCGTCCGTGGTCTTTCAACACTTGTTCGTGTTTGTTTCAGGTTAATCAATACTCGTTCGTATTGATCCTAGAACGTGTAGACACTCGTTCATGGTCTTTCAACACTCATCTGTGTTTGTTTCAAGTTAATCAATACTCGTTCATATTGATCCTAGAACATGTAGACACTCCTCGATGGTCTTTCAACACTCGTCCGTGTTTGTTTCTGGTTAATCAATACTCGTTCGTATTGGTCCTAGAACTTGTAGACACTCCTCCATGGTCTTTCAACACTCGTCCGTGTTTGTTTCAGGTTAATCAATACTCGTTCGTATTGACCCTAAAACGTGTAGACACTCATCCGTGGTCTGTCAACACTCGTCCATGTTTGTTTCAGGTTTATCAATACTCGTTCGTATTGATCCTAGAACGTGTAGACACTCGTCTGTGGTCTTTCAACACTTGTTCGTGTTTGTTTCAGGTTAATCAATACTCGTTCGTATTGATCCTAGAACGTGTAGACACTCGTTCATGGTCTTACAACACTCATCTGTGTTTGTTTCAAGTTAATCAATACTCGTTCATATTGATCCTAGAACATGTAGACACTCCTCCATGGTCTTTCAACACTCGTCCGTGTTTGTTTCAGGTTAATCAATACTCGTTCGTATTGATCCTAGAACTTGTAGACACTCGTCTGCGGTCTTTCAACACTCGTCCGTGTTTATTTCAGGTTAATCAATACTCGTTCGTATTGACCCTAGAACGTGTAGACATTCGTCCGTGGTCTTTCAACACTCATCCGTGTTTGTTTCAGGTTAATCAATACTCACTCATATTGATCCTAGAACATGTAGACACTCGTCCGTGATCTTTTAACACTCGTCCATGTTTGTTTCAGGTTAATCAATACTCGTTCGTTATGTTCCTAGAACGTGTAGACACTCGTTTGTGGCCTTTCAACACTCGTCCGTGTTTGTTTCAGGTTAATCAATACTCGTTCGTATTGATCCTAGAACGTGTAGACATTCGTCCGTGTTTGTTTCAGGTTAATCAATACTCGTTCGTATTGATCCTAGAACGTGTAGACACTCATCCGTGGTCTTTCAACACTCGTCCGTGTTTGTTTCAGTTTAATCAATACTCGTTCGTATTGATCCTAGAACGTGTAGACACTTGTCTGTGGTCTTTCAACACTCGTCCGTGTTTGTTTCAGGTTAATCAATACTCGTTCTTATTGATCCTAAAACGTGTAGACACTCATCCGTGGTCTTTCAACACTCGTCCGTATTTGTTTCGGTTTATCAATACTCGTTCGTATTGATCCTAGAACGTGTAGACACTCGTCCGTGGTCTTTCAACACTTGTTCGTGTTTGTTTCAGGTTAATCAATACTCGTTCGTATTGACCCTAGAACGTGTAGACATTCGTCCGTGGTCTTTCAACACTCATCCGTGTTTGTTTCAGGTTAATCAATACTCACTCATATTGATCCTAGAACATGTAGACACTCGTCCGTGATCTTTTAACACTCGTCCATGTTTGTTTCAGGTTAATCAATACTCGTTCGTTATGTTCCTAGAACGTGTAGACACTCGTTTGTGGCCTTTCAACACTCGTCCGTGTTTGTTTCAGGTTAATCAATACTCGTTCGTATTGATCCTAGAACGTGTAGACATTCGTCCGTGTTTGTTTCAGGTTAATCAATACTCGTTCGTATTGATCCTAGAACGTGTAGACACTCATCCGTGGTCTTTCAACACTCGTCCGTGTTTGTTTCAGGTTAATCAATACTCGTTCGTATTGACCCTAGAACGTGTAGACATTCGTCCGTGGTCTTTCAACACTCATCCGTGTTTGTTTCAGGTTAATCAATACTCACTCATATTGATCCTAGAACATGTAGACACTCGTCCGTGATCTTTTAACACTCGTCCATGTTTGTTTCAGGTTAATCAATACTCGTTCGTTATGTTCCTAGAACGTGTAGACACTCGTTTGTGGCCTTTCAACACTCGTCCGTGTTTGTTTCAGGTTTATCAATACTCGTTCGTATTGATCCTAGAACGTGTAGACACTCGTCCGTGGTCTTTCAACACTTGTTCGTGTTTGTTTCAGGTTAATCAATACTCGTTCGTATTGATCCTAGAACGTGTAGACACTCGTTCATGGTCTTTCAACACTCATCTGTGTTTGTTTCAAGTTAATCAATACTCGTTCATATTGATCCTAGAACATGTAGACACTCCTCCATGGTCTTTCAACACTCGTCCGTGTTTGTTTCTGGTTAATCAATACTCGTTCGTATTGATCCTAGAACTTGTAGACACTCCTCCATGGTCTTTCAACACTCGTCCGTGTTTGTTTCAGGTTAATCAATACTCGTTCGTATTGACCCTAAAACGTGTAGACACTCATCCGTGGTCTGTCAACACTCGTCCATGTTTGTTTCAGGTTTATCAATACTCGTTCGTATTGATCCTAGAACGTGTAGACACTCGTCTGTGGTCTTTCAACACTTGTTCGTGTTTGTTTCAGGTTAATCAATACTCGTTCGTATTGATCCTAGAACGTGTAGACACTCGTTCATGGTCTTTCAACACTCATCTGTGTTTGTTTCAAGTTAATCAATATTCGTTCATATTGATCCTAGAACATGTAGACACTCCTCCATGGTCTTTCAACACTCGTCCGTGTTTGTTTCAGGTTAATCAATACTCGTTCGTATTGATCCTAGAACTTGTAGACACTCGTCTGCGGTCTTTCAACACTCGTCCGTGTTTATTTCAGGTTAATCAATAATCGTTCGTATTGACCCTAGAACGTGTAGACATTCGTCCGTGGTCTTTCAACACTCATCCGTGTTTGTTTCAGGTTAATCAATACTCACTCATATTGATCCTAGAACATGTAGACACTCGTCCGTGATCTTTTAACACTCGTCCATGTTTGTTTCAGGTTAATCAATACTCGTTCGTTATGTTCCTAGAACGTGTAGACACTCGTTTGTGGCCTTTCAACACTCGTCCGTGTTTGTTTCAGGTTAATCAATACTCGTTCGTATTGATCCTAGAACGTGTAGACATTCGTCCGTGTTTGTTTCAGGTTAATCAATACTCGTTCGTATTGATCCTAGAACGTGTAGACACTCATCCGTGGTCTTTCAACACTCGTCCGTGTTTGTTTCAGTTTAATCAATACTCGTTCGTATTGATCCTAGAACGTGTAGACACTCGTCTGTGGTCTTTCAACACTCGTCCGTGTTTGTTTCAGGTTAATCAATACTCGTTCGTATTGATCCTAGAACGTGTAGACACTCATCCGTGGTCTTTCAACACTCGTCCGTGTTTGTTTCAGGTTAATCAATACTCGTTCGTATTGACCCTAGAACGTGTAGACATTCGTCCGTGGTCTTTCAACACTCATCCGTGTTTGTTTCAGGTTAATCAATACTCACTCATATTGATCCTAGAACATGTAGACACTCGTCCGTGATCTTTTAACACTCGTCCATGTTTGTTTCAGGTTAATCAATACTCGTTCGTTATGTTCCTAGAACGTGTAGACACTCGTTTGTGGCCTTTCAACACTCGTCCGTGTTTGTTTCAGGTTTATCAATACTCGTTCGTATTGATCCTAGAACGTGTAGACACTCGTCCGTGGTCTTTCAACACTTGTTCGTGTTTGTTTCAGGTTAATCAATACTCGTTCGTATTGATCCTAGAACGTGTAGACACTCGTTCATGGTCTTTCAACACTCATCTGTGTTTGTTTCAAGTTAATCAATACTCGTTCATATTGATCCTAGAACATGTAGACACTCCTCCATGGTCTTTCAACACTCGTCCGTGTTTGTTTCTGGTTAATCAATACTCGTTCGTATTGATCCTAGAACTTGTAGACACTCCTCCATGGTCTTTCAACACTCGTCCGTGTTTGTTTCAGGTTAATCAATACTCGTTCGTATTGACCCTAAAACGTGTAGACACTCATCCGTGGTCTGTCAACACTCGTCCATGTTTGTTTCAGGTTTATCAATACTCGTTCGTATTGATCCTAGAACGTGTAGACACTCGTCTGTGGTCTTTCAACACTTGTTCGTGTTTGTTTCAGGTTAATCAATACTCGTTCGTATTGATCCTAGAACGTGTAGACACTCGTTCATGGTCTTTCAACACTCATCTGTGTTTGTTTCAAGTTAATCAATATTCGTTCATATTGATCCTAGAACATGTAGACACTCCTCCATGGTCTTTCAACACTCGTCCGTCTTTGTTTCAGGTTAATCAATACTCGTTCGTATTGATCCTAGAACTTGTAGACACTCGTCTGCGGTCTTTCAACACTCGTCCGTGTTTATTTCAGGTTAATCAATAATCGTTCGTATTGACCCTAGAACGTGTAGACATTCGTCCGTGGTCTTTCAACACTCATCCGTGTTTGTTTCAGGTTAATCAATACTCACTCATATTGATCCTAGAACATGTAGACACTCGTCCGTGATCTTTTAACACTCGTCCATGTTTGTTTCAGGTTAATCAATACTCGTTCGTTATGTTCCTAGAACGTGTAGACACTCGTTTGTGGCCTTTCAACACTCGTCCGTGTTTGTTTCAGGTCAATCAATACTCGTTCGTATTGATCCTAGAACGTGTAGACATTCGTCCGTGTTTGTTTCAGGTTAATCAATACTCGTTCGTATTGATCCTAGAACGTGTAGACACTCATCCGTGGTCTTTCAACACTCGTCCGTGTTTGTTTCAGTTTAATCAATACTCGTTCGTATTGATCCTAGAACGTGTAGACACTCGTCTGTGGTCTTTCAACACTCGTCCGTGTTTGTTTCAGGTTAATCAATACTCGTTCTTATTGATCCTATAACGTGTAGACACTCATCCGTGGTCTTTCAACACTCGTCCGTATTTGTTTCAGGTTTATCAATACTCGTTCGTATTGATCCTAGAACGTGTAGACACTCGTCCGTGGTCTTTCAACACTTGTTCGTGTTTGTTTCAGGTTAATCAATACTCGTTCATATTGATCCTAGAACATGTAGACACTCCTCCATGGTCTTTCAACACTCGTCCGTGTTTGTTTCAGGTTAATCAATACTCGTTCGTATTGATCCTAGAACTTGTAGATACTCGTCTGCGGTCTTTCAACACTCGTCCGTGTTTATTTCAGGTTAATCAATACTCGTTCGTATTGACCCTAGAACGTGTAGACATTCGTCCGTGGTCTTTCAACACTCATCCGTGTTTGTTTCAGGTTAATCAATACTCACTCATATTGATCCTAGAACATGTAGACACTCGTCCGTGATCTTTTAACACTCGTCCATGTTTGTTTCAGGTTAATCAATACTCGTTCGTTATGTTCCTAGAACGTGTAGACACTCGTTTGTGGCCTTTCAACACTCGTCCGTGTTTGTTTCAGGTTAATCAATACTCGTTCGTATTGATCCTAGAACGTGTAGACATTCGTCCGTGTTTGTTTCAGGTTAATCAATACTCGTTCGTATTGATCCTAGAACGTGTAGACACTCATCCGTGGTCTTTCAACACTCGTCCGTGTTTGTTTCAGTTTAATCAATACTCGTTCGTATTGATCCTAGAACGTGTAGACACTCATCCGTGGTCTTTCAACACTCGTCCGTGTTTGTTTCAGGTTTATCAATACTCGTTCGTATTGATCCTAGAACGTGTAGACACTCGTCCGTGGTCTTTCAACACTTGTTCGTGTTTGTTTCAGGTTAATCAATACTCGTTCGTATTGATCCTAGAACGTGTAGACACTCGTTCATGGTCTTTCAACACTCATCTGTGTTTGTTTCAAGTTAATCAATACTCGTTCATATTGATCCTAGAACATGTAGACACTCCTCGATGGTCTTTCAACACTCGTCCGTGTTTGTTTCTGGTTAATCAATACTCGTTCGTATTGATCCTAGAACTTGTAGACACTCCTCCATGGTCTTTCAACACTCGTCCGTGTTTGTTTCAGGTTAATCAATACTCGTTCGTATTGACCCTAAAACGTGTAGACACTCATCCGTGGTCTGTCAACACTCGTCCATGTTTGTTTCAGGTTTATCAATACTCGTTCGTATTGATCCTAGAACGTGTAGACACTCGTCTGTGGTCTTTCAACACTTGTTCGTGTTTGTTTCAGGTTAATCAATACTCGTTCGTATTGATCCTAGAACGTGTAGACACTCGTTCATGGTCTTTCAACACTCATCTGTGTTTGTTTCAAGTTAATCAATACTCGTTCATATTGATCCTAGAACATGTAGACACTCCTCCATGGTCTTTCAACACTCGTCCGTGTTTGTTTCAGGTTAATCAATACTCGTTCGTATTGATCCTAGAACTTGTAGACACTCGTCTGCGGTCTTTCAACACTCGTCCGTGTTTATTTCAGGTTAATCAATACTCGTTCGTATTGACCCTAGAACGTGTAGACATTCGTCCGTGGTCTTTCAACACTCATCCGTGTTTGTTTCAGGTTAATCAATACTCACTCATATTGATCCTAGAACATGTAGACACTCGTCCGTGATCTTTTAACACTCGTCCATGTTTGTTTCAGGTTAATCAATACTCGTTCGTTATGTTCCTAGAACGTGTAGACACTCGTTTGTGGCCTTTCAACACTCGTCCGTGTTTGTTTCAGGTTAATCAATACTCGTTCGTATTGATCCTAGAACGTGTAGACATTCGTCCGTGTTTGTTTCAGGTTAATCAATACTCGTTCGTATTGATCCTAGAACGTGTAGACACTCATCCGTGGTCTTTCAACACTCGTCCGTGTTTGTTTCAGTTTAATCAATACTCGTTCGTATTGATCCTAGAACGTGTAGACACTCGTCTGTGGTCTTTCAACACTCGTCCGTGTTTGTTTCAGGTTAATCAATACTCGTTCTTATTGATCCTAAAACGTGTAGACACTCATCCGTGGTCTTTCAACACTCGTCCGTATTTGTTTCAGGTTTATCAATACTCGTTCGTATTGATCCTAGAACGTGTAGACACTCGTCCGTGGTCTTTCAACACTTGTTCGTGTTTGTTTCAGGTTAATCAATACTCGTTCGTGTTGACCCTAGAACGTGTAGACATTCGTCCGTGGTCTTTCTACACTCATCCGTGTTTGTTTCAGGTTAATCAATACTCACTCATATTGATCCTAGAACATGTAGACACTCGTCCGTGATCTTTTAACACTCGTCCATGTTTGTTTCAGGTTAATCAATACTCGTTCGTTATGTTCCTAGAACGTGTAGACACTCGTTTGTGGCCTTTCAACACTCGTCCGTGTTTGTTTCAGGTTAATCAATACTCGTTCGTATTGATCCTAGAACGTGTAGACATTCGTCCGTGTTTGTTTCAGGTTAATCAATACTCGTTCGTATTGATCCTAGAACGTGTAGACACTCATCCGTGGTCTTTCAACACTCGTCCGTGTTTGTTTCAGGTTAATCAATACTCGTTCGTATTGACCCTAGAACGTGTAGACATTCGTCCGTGGTCTTTCAACACTCATCCGTGTTTGTTTCAGGTTAATCAATACTCACTCATATTGATCCTAGAACATGTAGACACTCGTCCGTGATCTTTTAACACTCGTCCATGTTTGTTTCAGGTTAATCAATACTCATTCGTTATGTTCCTAGAACGTGTAGACACTCGTTTGTGGCCTTTCAACACTCGTCCGTGTTTGTTTCAGGTTAATCAATACTCGTTCGTATTGATCCTAGAACGTGTAGACATTCGTCCGTGTTTGTTTCAGGTTAATCAATACTCATTCGTATTGATCCTAGAACGTGTAGACACTCATCCGTGGTCTTTCAACACTCGTCCGTGTTTGTTTCAGTTTAATCAATACTCGTTCGTATTGATCCTAGAACGTGTAGACACTCGTCTGTGGTCTTTCAACACTCATCCGTGTTTGTTTCAGGTTAATCAATACTCGTTCGTATTGACCCTAAAACGTGTAGACACTCATCCGTGGTCTTTCAACACTCGTCCATGTTTGTTTCAGGTTAATCAATACTCGTTCGTATTGATCCTAGAACTTGTAGACACTCGTCTGTGGTCTTTCAACACTCGTCCGTGTTTGTTTCAGGTTAATCAATACTCGTTCGTATTGATCCTAGAACGTGTAGACATTCGTCCGTGGTCTTTCAACACTCATCCCTGTTTGTTTCAGGTTAATCAATACTCGTTCGTATTGATCCTAGAATGTGTAGACACTCCTCCATGGTCTTTCAACACTCGTCCGTGTTTGTTTCAGGTTAATCAATACTCGTTCGTATTGACCCTAAAACGTGTAGACACTCATCCGTGGTCTTTCAACACTCGTCCATGTTTGTTTCAGGTTAATCAATACTCGTTCGTATTGATCCTAGAACTTGTAGACACTCGTCTGTGGTCTTTCAACACTCGTCCGTGTTTGTTTCAGGTTAATCAATACTCGTTCGTATTGATCCTAGAACGTGTAGACATTCGTCTGTGGTCTTTCAACACTCATCCGTGTTTGTTTCAGGTTAATCAATACTCGTTCGTATTGATCCCAGAATGTGTAGACACTCCTCCATGGTCTTTCAACGCTCGTCCGTGTTTATTTCAGGTTAATCAATACTCGTTCGTATTGACCCTAAAACGTGTAGACACTCATCCGTGGTCTTTCAACACTCGTCCGTGTTTGTTTCAGGTTTATCAATACTCGTTCGTATTGATCCTAGAACGTGTAGACACTCGTCCGTGGTCTTTCAACACTTGTTCGTGTTTGTTTCAGGTTAATCAATACTCGTTCGTATTGATCCTAGAACGTGTAGACACTCGTTCATGGTCTTTCAACACTCATCTGTGTTTGTTTCAAGTTAATCAATACTCGTTCATATTGATCCTGGAACATGTAGACACTCCTCCATGGTCTTTCAACACTCGTCCGTGTTTGTTTTAGGTTAATCAATACTCGTTCGTATCGATCCTAGAACTTGTAGACACTCGTCTGTGGTCTTTTAACACTCGTCTGTGTTTATTTCAGGTTAATCAATACTCGTTCGTATTGATCCTAGAACGTGTAGACATTCGTCCGTGGTCTTTCAACACTCATCCGTGTTTATTTCAGGTTAATCAATACTCACTCATATTGATCCTAGAACATGTAGACACTCGTCCGTGATCTTTTAACACTCGTCCATGTTTGTTTCAGGTTAATCAATACTCGTTCGTATTGTTCCTAGAACGTGTAGACACTTGTTTGTGGTCTTTCAACACTCGTCCGTGTTTGTTTCAGGTTAATCAATACTCGTTCGTATTGATCCTAGAACATGTAGACACTCGTCCGTGTTTGTTTCAGGTTAATCAATACTCGTTCGTATTGATCCTAGAACGTGTAGACACTCGTCTGTGGTCTTTCAACACTTGTTCGTGTTTGTTTCAGGTTAATCAATACTCGTTCGTATTGATCCTAGAACGTGTAGACACTCGTTCATGGTCTTTCAACACTCATCTGTGTTTGTTTCAAGTTAATCAATACTCGTTCGTATTGATCCTAGAACGTGTAGACACTCCTCCATGGTCTTTCAACACTCGTCCGTGTTTGTTTCTGGTTAATCAATACTCGTTCGTATGGATCCTAGAACTTGTAGACACTCCTCCATGGTCTTTCAACACTCGTCCGTGTTTGTTTCAGGTTAATCAATACTCATTCGTATTGACCGTAAAACGTGTAGACACTCATCCGTGGTCTGTCAACACTCGTCCATGTTTGTTTCAGGTTTATCAATACTCGTTCGTATTGATCCTAGAACGTGTAGACACTCGTCTGTGGTCTTTCAACACTTGTTCGTGTTTGTTTCAGGTTAATCAATACTCGTTCGTATTGATCCTAGAACGTGTAGACACTCGTTCATGGTCTTTCAACACTCATCTGTGTTTGTTTCAAGTTAATCAATACTCGTTCATATTGATCCTAGAACATGTAGACACTCCTCCATGGTCTTTCAACACTCGTCCGTGTTTGTTTCAGGTTAATCAATACTTGTTCGTATTGATCCTAGAACTTGTAGACACTCGTCTGCGGTCTTTCAACACTCGTCCGTGTTTATTTCAGGTTAATCAATACTCGTTCGTATTGACCCTAGAACGTGTAGACATTCGTCCGTGGTCTTTCAACACTCATCCGTGTTTGTTTCAGGTTAATCAATACTCACTCATATTGATCCTAGAACATGTAGACACTCGTCCGTGATCTTTTAACACTCGTCCATGTTTGTTTCAGGTTAATCAATACTCGTTCGTTATGTTCCTAGAATGTGTAGACACTCGTTTGTGGCCTTTTAACACTCGTCCGTGTTTGTTTCAGGTTAATCAATACTCGTTCGTATTGATCCTAGAACGTGTAGACATTCGTCCGTGTTTGTTTCAGGTTAATCAATACTCGTTCGTATTGATCCTAGAACGTGTAGACACTCATCCGTGGTCTTTCAACACTCGTCCGTGTTTGTTTCAGTTTAATCAATACTCGTTCGTATTGATCCTAGAACGTGTAGACACTCGTCTGTGGTCTTTCAACACTCGTCCGTGTTTGTTTCAGGTTAATCAATACTCGTTCTTATTGATCCTAAAACGTGTAGACACTCATCCGTGGTCTTTCAACACTCGTCCGTATTTGTTTCAGGTTTATCAATACTCGTTCGTATTGATCCTAGAACGTGTAGACACTCGTCCGTGGTCTTTCAACACTTGTTCGTGTTTGTTTCAGGTTAATCAATACTCGTTCATATTGATCCTAGAACATGTAGACACTCGTCCGTGGTCTTTCAACACTCGTCCATGTTTGTTTTAGGTTAATCAATACTCGTTTGTATTGATCCTAGAACTTGTAGACACTCGTTTGTGGCCTTTCAACACTCGTCTGTGTGTATTTCAGGTTAATCAATACTCGTTCGTATTGATCCTGGAACGTGTAGACATTCGTCCGTGGTCTTTCAACACTCGTCCGTGTTTGTTTTGGGTATATCAATACTTGTTCGTATTGATCCTAGAACGGGTAGACACTCGTCCGTGGTCTCTCAACACTCGTTCGTGTTTGTTTCAGGTTAATCAATACTCATTCGTATTGATCCTAGAACATGTAGACACTCGTCTGTGGTCTTTCAACATTCGTCCGTGTTTGTTTTAGGTTAATCAATACTCGTTCGTATTGATCCTAGAACGGGTAGACACTCGTCCGTGGTCTTTCAACACTCGTTCGTTTTTGTTTCAGGTTAATCAATACTCGTTCGTATTGATCCTAGAACATGTAGACACTCGTCTGTGGTCTTTCAACATTCGTCCGTGTTTGTTTTAGGTTAATCAATACTCGTTCGTATTGATCCTAGAACGTGTAGACACTCGTCCGTGGTCTTTCAACACTCGTTCGTGTTTGTTTCATGTTAATCAATACTCGTTCGTATTGATCCTAGAACATGTAGACACTCGTCTGTGGTCTTTCAACACTCGTTTGTGTTTGTTTTCGGTTAATCAATACTCATTCGTGTTGATCATAGAACGTGTAGGCACTCGTCGTGGTCTTTCAACACTCGTCCGTGTTTGTTTCAGGTTAATCAATACTCAATTGTATTGATCCTAGAATGTGTAGACACTCGTACGTGGTCTTTCAACACTCGTCCGTGTTTGTTTCAGGTTAATCAATACTCGTTCTTATTAATCCTAAAACGTGTAGACACTCGTCTATGGTCTTTCAACACTCGTCCGTATTGGTTTCAGGTTAATCAATACTCGTTCGTATTGATCCTAGAACGTGTAGACACTCGTTTATGGTCTTTCAACACTCATCTGTGTTTGTTTCAAGTTAATCAATACTCGTTCTTATTGATCCTAGAATGTGTAGACACTCCTCCATGGTCTTTCAACACTCGTCCGTGTTTGTTTCAGGTTAATCAATACTCGTTCGTATTGACCCTAAAACGTGTAGACACTCATCTGTGGTCTTTCAACAGTCGTCCATGTTTGTTTCAGGTTTATCAATACTCGTTCGTATTGATCCTAGAACGTGTAGACACTCGTCTGTGGCCTTTCAACACTTGTTCGTGTTTGTTTCAGGTTAATCAATACTCGTTCGTATTGATCCTAGAACGTGTAGACACTCGTTCATGGTCTTTCAACACTCATCTGTGTTTGTTTCAAGTTAATCAATACTCGTTCATATTGATCCTAGAACATGTAGACACTCCTCCATGGTCTTTCAACACTCGTCCGTGTTTGTTTCTGGTTAATCAATACTCGTTCGTATTGATCCTAGAACTTGTAGACACTCGTCTGCGGTCTTTCAACACTCGTCCGTGTTTATTTCAGGTTAATCAATACTCGTTCGTATTGACCCTAGAAAGTGTAGACATTCGTCCGTGGTCTTTCAACACTCATCCGTGTTTGTTTCAAGTTAATCAATACTCACTCATATTATTCCTAGAACATGTAGACACTCGTCCGTGGTCTTTCAACACTCGTCCATGTTTGTTTCAGGTTAATCAATACTCGTTCGTGTTGTTCCTAGAACGTGTAGACACTTGTTTGTGATCTTTCAACACTCGTCCGTGTTTGTTTCAGGTTAATCAATACTCGTTCGTATTGATCCTAGAACGTGTAGACACTCGTCCGTGTTTGTTTCAGGTTAATCAATACTCGTTCGTATTGATCCTAGAACGTGTAGACACTCATCCGTGGTCTTTCAACACTCGTCCGTGTTTGTTTCAGTTTAATCAATACTCGTTCGTATTGATCCTAGAACGTGTAGACACTCGTCTGTGGTCTTTCATCACTCGTCCGTGTTTGTTTCAGGTTAATCAATACTCGTTCTTATTGATCCTAAAACGTGTAGACACTCATCCGTGGTCTTTCAACACTCGTCCGTGTTTGTTTCAGGTTTATCAATACTCGTTCGTATTGATCCTAGAACGTGTAGACACTCGTCCGTGGTCTTTCAACACTTGTTCGTGTTTGTTTCAGGTTAATCAATACTCGCTCATATTGATCCTAGAACATGTAGACACTCGTCCGTGGTCTTTCAACACTCGTCCATGTTTGTTTCAGGTTAATCAATACTCGTTCGTATTGATCCTAGAACTTGTAGACACTCGTTTGTGGCCTTTCAACACTCGTCCGTGTTTATTTCAGGTTAATCAATACTTGTTCGTATTGATCCTAGAACGTGTAGACATTCGTCCGTGGTCTTTCAACACTCGTCCGTGTTTGTTTTGGGTATATCAATACTCGTTCGTATTGATCCTAGAACGGGTAGACACTCGTCCGTGGTCTTTCAACACTCGTTCGTGTTTGTTTCAGGTTAATCAATACTCGTTCGTATTGATCCTAGAACATGTAGACACTCGTCCGTGGTCTTTCAACATTCGTCCGTGTTTGTTTTAGGTTAATCAATACTCGTTCGTATTGATCCTAGAACGTGTAGACACTCGTCCGTGGTCTTTCAACACTCGTTCGTGTTTGTTTCAGGTTAATCAATACTCGTTCGTATTGATCCTAGAACATGTAGACACTCGTCTGTGGTCTTTTAACACTCGTTTGTGTTTGTTTTCGGTTAATCAATACTCGTTCGAATTGATCATAGAACGTGTAGGCACTCGTCTGTGGTCTTTCAACACTCGTCCGTGTTTGTTTCAGGTTAATCAATACTCAATTGTATTGATCCTAGAATGTGTAGACACTCGTACGTGGTCTTTCAACACTCGTCCGTGTTTGTTTCAGGTTTATCAATACTCGTTCGTATTTACCCTAAAACGTGTAGACACTCATCCGTGGTCTTTCAACACTCGTCCATGTTTGTTTATCAATACTCGTTCGTATTGATCCTAGAACGTGTAGACACTCGTCTGTGGTCTTTCAACACTTGTTCGTGTTTGTTTCAGGTTAATCAATACTCGTTCGTATTGATCCTAGAACGTGTAGACACTCGTTCATGGTCTTTCAACACTCATCTGTGTTTGTTTCAAGTTAATCAATACTCGTTCATATTGATCCTAGAACATGTAGACACTCCTCCATGGTCTTTCAACACTCGTCCGTGTTTGTTTCTGGTTAATCAATACTCGTTCGTATTGATCCTAGAACTTGTAGACACTCGTCTGCGGTCTTTCAACACTCGTCCGTGTTTATTTCAGGTTAATCAATACTCGTTCGTATTGACCCTAGAAAGTGTAGACATTCGTCCGTGGTCTTTCAACACTCATCCGTGTTTGTTTCAGGTTAATCAATACTCACTCATATTGTTCCTAGAACATGTAGACACTCGTCCGTGGTCTTTCAACACTCGTCCATGTTTGTTTCAGGTTAATCAATATTCGTTCGTGTTGTTCCTAGAACGTGTAGACACTTGTTTGTGATCTTTCAACACTCGTCCGTGTTTGTTTCAGGTTAATCAATACTCGTTCGTATTGATCCTAGAACGTGTAGACACTCGTCCGTGTTTGTTTCAGGTTAATCAATACTCGTTCGTATTGATCCAAGAACGTGTAGACACTCATCCGTGGTCTTTCAACACTCGTCCGTGTTTGTTTCAGTTTAATCAATACTCGTTCGTATTGATCCTAGAACGTGTAGACACTCGTCTGTGGTCTTTCAACACTCGTCCGTGTTTGTTTCAGGTTAATCAATACTCGTTCTTATTGATCCTAAAACGTGTAGACACTCATCCGTGGTCTTTCAACACTCGTCCGTGTTTGTTTCAAGTTTATCAATACTCGTTCGTATTGATCCTAGAACGTGTAGACACTCGTCAGTGGTCTTTCAACACTTGTTCGTGTTTGTTTCAGGTTAATCAATACTCGTTCATATTGATCCTAGAACATGTAGACACTCGTCCGTGGTCTTTCAACACTCGTCCATGTTTGTTTCAGGTTAATCAATACTCGTTCGTATTGATCCTAGATCTGGTAGACACTCGTTTGTGGCCTTTCAACACTCGTCCGTGTTTATTTCAGGTTAATCAATACTTGCTCGTATTGATCCTAGAACGTGTAGACATTCGTCCGTGGTCTTTCAACACTCGTCCGTGTTTGTTTTGGGTATATCAATACTCGTTCGTATTGATCCTAGAACGGGTAGACACTCGTCCGTGGTCTTTCAACACTCGTTCGTGTTTGTTTCAGGTTAATCAATACTCGTTCGTATTGATCCTAGAACATGTAGACACTCGTCTGTGGTCTTTCAACATTCATCCGTGTTTGTTTTAGGTTAATCAATACTCGTTCGTATTGATCCTAGAACGTGTAGACACTCGTCCGTGGTCTTTCAACACTCGTTCGTGTTTGTTTCAGGTTAATCAATACTCGTTCGTATTGATCCTAGAACATGTAGACACTCGTCTGTGGTCTTTCAACACTCGTTTGTGTTTGTTTTCGGTTAATCAATATTCATTCGTGTTGATCATAGAACGTGTAGGCACTCGTCTGTGGTCTTTCAACACTCGTCCGTGTTTGTTTCAGGTTAATCAATACTCAATTGTATTGATCCTAGAATGTGTAGACACTCGTACGTGGTCTTTCAACACTCGTCCGTGTTTGTTTCAGGTTTATCAATACTCGTTCTTATTAATCCTAAAACGTGTAGACACTCGTCTATGGTCTTTCGACACTCGTCCGTATTGGTTTCAGGTTAATCAATACTCATTCGTATTGATCCTAGAACGTGTAGACACTCGTTTATGGTCTTTCAACACTCATCTGTGTTTGTTTCAAGTTAATCAATACTCGTTCTTATTGATCCTAGAATGTGTAGACACTCCTCCATGGTCTTTCAACACTCGTCCGTGTTTGTTTCAGGTTAATCAATACTCGTTCGTATTGACCCTAGAACGCGTAGACACTCATTCGCGGTCTTTCAACACTCGTCCGTGTTTGTTTCAGGTTTATCAATACTCGTTCGTATTTATCCTAGAACGTGTAGACACTCGTCCGTGGTCTTTCAACATTTGTTCGTGTTTGTTTCAGGTTAATCAATACTCGTTCATATTGATCCTAGAACATGTAGACACTCGTTCATGGTCTTTCAACACTCATCTGTGTTTGTTTCAGGTTAATCAATACTCGTTCATATTAATCCTAGAACATATAGACACTCGTCCGTGGTCTTTCAACACTCGTCCATGTTTGTTTCTGGTTAATCAATACTCGTTCGTATTGATCCTAGAACTTGTAGACACTCGTCTGTGGTCTTTCAACACTCGTCCGTGATTATTTCAGGTTAATCAATACTCGTTTGTATTGATCCTAGAACATGTAGACATTCGTCCGTGGTCTTTCAACACTTGTTCGTGTTTGTTTCAGGTTAATCAATACTCGTTCATATTGATCCTAGAACATGTAGACACTCGTCCGTGGTCTTTCAACACTCATCTGTGTTTGTTTCAGGTTAATCAATACTCGTTCATATTGATCCTAGAACATGTAGACACTCGTCCGTGGTCTTTCAACACTCGTCCATGTTTGTTTCAGGTTAATCAATACTCGTTCGTATTGATCCTAGAACTTGTAGACACTCGTCTGTGGTCTTTCAACACTCGTCCGTGTTTGTTTCAGGTTAACCAATATTCGTTCGTATTGATCCTAGAACGTGTAGACATTCGTCCGTGGTCTTTCGACACTCATCCGTGTTTGTTTCAGGTTAATCAATACTCGTTCTTATTGATCCTAGAATGTGTAGACACTCCTCCATGGTCTTTCAACACTCGTCCGTGTTTGTTTCAGGTTAATCAATACTCGTTCTTATTGATCCTAAAATGTGTAGACACTCATCCGTGGTCTTTCAACACTCGTCCGTGTTTGTTTCAGGTTTATCAATACTCGTTTGTATTGATCCTAGAACGTGTAGACACTCGTCCGTGGTCTTTCAACACTTGTTCGTGTTTGTTTCAGGTTAATCAATACTCGTTCATATTGATCCTAGAACATGTAGACACTCGTCCGTGGTCTTTCAACACTCGTCCATGTTTGTTTCAGGTTAATCAATACTCGTTCGTATTGATCCTAGAACTTGTAGACACTCGTCTGTGGTCTTTCAACACTCGTCCGTGTTTGTTTCAGGTTAACCAATACTCGTTCGTATTGATCCTAGAACTTGTAGACACTCGTCTGTGGTCTTTCAACACTCGTCCGTGTTTATTTCAGGTTAATCAATACTCGTTCGTATTGATCCTAGAACCTGTAGACATTCGTCCGTGGTCTTTCAACACTCGTCTGTGTTTGTTTTGGGTATATCAATACTCGTTCGTATTGATCCTAGAACGGGTAGACACTCGTCCGTGGTCTTTCAACACTCGTTCGTGTTTGTTTCAGGTTAATCAATACTCGTTCGTATTGATCCTAGAACATGTAGACACTCGTCTGTGGTCTTTCAACATTCGTCCGTGTTTGTTTTAGGTTAATCAATACTCGTTCGTATTGATCCTAGAACGTGTAGACACTCGTCCGTGGTCTTTCAACACTCGTTCGTGTTTGTTTCAGGTTAATCAATACTCGTTCGTATTGATCCTAGAACATGTAGACACTCGTCTGTGGTCTTTCAACACTCGTTTGTGTTTGTTTTCGGTTAATCAATACTCATTCGTGTTGATCATAGAACGTGTAGGCACTCGTCTGTGGTCTTTCAACACTCGTCCGTGTTTGTTTCAGGTTAATCAATACTCAATTGTATTGATCCTAGAATATGTAGACACTCGTACGTGGTCTTTCAACACTCGTCCGTGTTTGTTTCAGGTTTATCAATACTCGTTCTTATTAATCCTAAAACGTGTAGACACTTGTCTATGGTCTTTCAACACTCGTCCGTATTGGTTTCAGGATAATCAATACTCGTTCGTATTGATCCTAGAACGTGTAGACACTCGTTTATGGTCTTTCAACACTCATCTGTGTTTGTTTCAAGTTAATCAATACTCGTTCTTATTGATCCTAGAATGTGTAGACACTCATCCGTGGTCTTTCAACACTCGTCCGTGTTTGTTTCAGGTTTATCAATACTCGTTTGTATTGATCCTAGAACGTGTAGACACTCATCCGTGGTCTTTCAACACTCGTCCGTGTTTGTTTCAGGTTTATCAATACTCGTTTGTATTGATCCTAGAACGTGTAGACACTCGTCCGTGGTCTTTCAACACTCGTCCATGTTTGTTTCAGGTTAATCAATACTCGTTCGTATTGATCCTAGAACTTGTAGACACTCGTCTGTGGTCTTTCAACACTCGTCCGTGTTTGTTTCAGGTTAACCAATACTCGTTCGTATGGATCCTAGAACTTGTAGACACTCGTCTGTGGTCTTTCAACACTCGTCCATGTTTGTTTCAGGTTAATCAATACTCGTTCATATTGATCCTAGAACATGTAGACACTCGTCCGTGGTCTTTCAACACTCGTTCATGTTTGTTTCAGGTTAATCAATACTCGTTCGTATTGATCCTAGATCTTGTAGACACTCGTTTGTGGCCTTTCAACACTCGTCCGTGTTTATTTCAGGTTAATCAATACTTGTTCGTATTGATCCTAGAACGTGTAGACATTCGTCCGTGGTCTTTCAACACTCGTCCGTGTTTGTTTTGGGTATATCAATACTCGTTCGTATTGATCCTAGAACGGGTAGACACTCGTCCGTGGTCTTTCAACACTCGTTCGTGTTTGTTTCAGGTTAATCAATACTCGTTCGTATTGATCCTAGAACATGTAGACACTCGTCTGTGGTCTTTCAACATTCGTCCGTGTTTATTTTAGGTTAATCAATACTCGTTCGTATTGATCCTAGAACGTGTAGACACTCGTCCGTGGTCTTTCAACACTCGTTCGTGTTTGTTTCAGGTTAATCAATACTCGTTCGTATTGATCCTAGAACATGTAGACACTCGTCTGTGGTCTTTCAACACTCGTTTGTGTTTGTTTTCGGTTAATCAATACTCATTCGTGTTGATCATAGAACGTGTAGGCACTCGTCTGTGGTCTTTCAACACTCGTCCGTGTTTGTTTCAGGTTAATCAATACTCAATTGTATTGATCCTAGAATGTGTAGACACTCGTACGTGGTCTTTCAACACTCGTCCGTGTTTGTTTCAGGTTTATCAATACTCGTTCTTATTAATCCTAAAACGTGTAGACACTCGTCTATGGTCTTTCAACACTCGTCCGTATTGGTTTCAGGTTAATCAATACTCGTTCGTATTGATCCTAGAACGTGTAGACATTCGTTTAGGGTCTTTCAACACTCATCTGTGTTTGTTTCAAGTTAATCAATACTCGTTCTTATTGATCCTAGAATGTGTAGACACTCCTCCATGGTCTTTCAACACTCGTCCGTGTTTGTTTCAGGTTAATCAATACTCGTTCGTATTGACCCTAGAACGCGTAGACACTCATTCGCGGTCTTTCAACACTCGTCCGTGTTTGTTTCAGGTTTATCAATACTCGTTCGTATTTATCCTAGAACGTGTAGACACTCGTCCGTGGTCTTTCAACATTTGTTCGTGTTTGTTTCAGGTTAATCAATACTCGTTCATATTGATCCTAGAACATGTAGACACTCGTTCATGGTCTTTCAACACTCATCTGTGTTTGTTTCAGGTTAATCAATACTCGTTCATATTAATCCTAGAACATATAGACACTCGTCCGTGGTCTTTCAACACTCGTCCATGTTTGTTTCTGGTTAATCAATACTCGTTCGTATTGATCCTAGAACTTGTAGACACTCGTCTGTGGTCTTTCAACACTCGTCCGTGATTATTTCAGGTTAATCAATACTCGTTTGTATTGATCCTAGAACATGTAGACATTCGTCCGTGGTCTTTCAACACTTGTTCGTGTTTGTTTCAGGTTAATCAATACTCGTTCATATTGATCCTAGAACATGTAGACACTCGTCCGTGGTCTTTCAACACTCATCTGTGTTTGTTTCAGGTTAATCAATACTCGTTCATATTGATCCTAGAACATGTAGACACTCGTCCGTGGTCTTTCAACACTCGTCCATGTTTGTTTCAGGTTAATCAATACTCGTTCGTATTGATCCTAGAACTTGTAGACACTCGTCTGTGGTCTTTCAACACTCGTCCGTGTTTGTTTCAGGTTAACCAATATTCGTTCGTATTGATCCTAGAACGTGTAGACATTCGTCCGTGGTCTTTCGACACTCATCCGTGTTTGTTTCAGGTTAATCAATACTCGTTCTTATTGATCCTAGAATGTGTAGACACTCCTCCATGGTCTTTCAACACTCGTCCGTGTTTGTTTCAGGTTAATCAATACTCGTTCTTATTGATCCTAAAATGTGTAGACACTCATCCGTGGTCTTTCAACACTCGTCCGTGTTTGTTTCAGGTTTATCAATACTCGTTTGTATTGATCCTAGAACGTGTAGACACTCGTCCGTGGTCTTTCAACACTTGTTCGTGTTTGTTTCAGGTTAATCAATACTCGTTCATATTGATCCTAGAACATGTAGACACTCGTCCGTGGTCTTTCAACACTCGTCCATGTTTGTTTCAGGTTAATCAATACTCGTTCGTATTGATCCTAGAACTTGTAGACACTCGTCTGTGGTCTTTCAACACTCGTCCGTGTTTGTTTCAGGTTAACCAATACTCGTTCGTATTGATCCTAGAACTTGTAGACACTCGTCTGTGGTCTTTCAACACTCGTCCGTGTTTATTTCAGGTTAATCAATACTCGTTCGTATTGATCCTAGAACCTGTAGACATTCGTCCGTGGTCTTTCAACACTCGTCCGTGTTTGTTTTGGGTATATCAATACTCGTTCGTATTGATCCTAGAACGGGTAGACACTCGTCCGTGGTCTTTCAACACTCGTTCGTGTTTGTTTCAGGTTAATCAATACTCGTTCGTATTGATCCTAGAACATGTAGACACTCGTCTGTGGTCTTTCAACATTCGTCCGTGTTTGTTTTAGGTTAATCAATACTCGTTCGTATTGATCCTAGAACGTGTAGACACTCGTCCGTGGTCTTTCAACACTCGTTCGTGTTTGTTTCAGGTTAATCAATACTCGTTCGTATTGATCCTAGAACATGTAGACACTCGTCTGTGGTCTTTCAACACTCGTTTGTGTTTGTTTTCGGTTAATCAATACTCATTCGTGTTGATCATAGAACGTGTAGGCACTCGTCTGTGGTCTTTCAACACTCGTCCGTGTTTGTTTCAGGTTAATCAATACTCAATTGTATTGATCCTAGAATATGTAGACACTCGTACGTGGTCTTTCAACACTCGTCCGTGTTTGTTTCAGGTTTATCAATACTCGTTCTTATTAATCCTAAAACGTGTAGACACTTGTCTATGGTCTTTCAACACTCGTCCGTATTGGTTTCAGGATAATCAATACTCGTTCGTATTGATCCTAGAACGTGTAGACACTCGTTTATGGTCTTTCAACACTCATCTGTGTTTGTTTCAAGTTAATCAATACTCGTTCTTATTGATCCTAGAATGTTTAGACACTCATCCGTGGTCTTTCAACACTCGTCCGTGTTTGTTTCAGGTTTATCAATACTCGTTTGTATTGATCCTAGAACGTGTAGACACTCATCCGTGGTCTTTCAACACTCGTCCGTGTTTGTTTCAGGTTTATCAATACTCGTTTGTATTGATCCTAGAACGTGTAGACACTCGTCCGTGGTCTTTCAACACTCGTCCATGTTTGTTTCAGGTTAATCAATACTCGTTCGTATTGATCCTAGAACTTGTAGACACTCGTCTGTGGTCTTTCAACACTCGTCCGTGTTTGTTTCAGGTTAACCAATACTCGTTCGTATGGATCCTAGAACTTGTAGACACTCGTCTGTGGTCTTTCAACACTCGTCCATGTTTGTTTCAGGTTAATCAATACTCGTTCATATTGATCCTAGAACATGTAGACACTCGTCCGTGGTCTTTCAACACTCGTTCATGTTTGTTTCAGGTTAATCAATACTCGTTCGTATTGATCCTAGATCTTGTAGACACTCGTTTGTGGCCTTTCAACACTCGTCCGTGTTTATTTCAGGTTAATCAATACTTGTTCGTATTGATCCTAGAACGTGTAGACATTCGTCCGTGGTCTTTCAACACTCGTCCGTGTTTGTTTTGGGTATATCAATACTCGTTCGTATTGATCCTAGAACGGGTAGACACTCGTCCGTGGTCTTTCAACACTCGTTCGTGTTTGTTTCAGGTTAATCAATACTCGTTCGTATTGATCCTAGAACATGTAGACACTCGTCTGTGGTCTTTCAACATTCGTCCGTGTTTATTTTAGGTTAATCAATACTCGTTCGTATTGATCCTAGAACGTGTAGACACTCGTCCGTGGTCTTTCAACACTCGTTCGTGTTTGTTTCAGGTTAATCAATACTCGTTCGTATTGATCCTAGAACATGTAGACACTCGTCTGTGGTCTTTCAACACTCGTTTGTGTTTGTTTTCGGTTAATCAATACTCATTCGTGTTGATCATAGAACGTGTAGGCACTCGTCTGTGGTCTTTCAACACTCGTCCGTGTTTGTTTCAGGTTAATCAATACTCAATTGTATTGATCCTAGAATGTGTAGACACTCGTACGTGGTCTTTCAACACTCGTCCGTGTTTGTTTCAGGTTTATCAATACTCGTTCTTATTAATCCTAAAACGTGTAGACACTCGTCTATGGTCTTTCAACACTCGTCCGTATTGGTTTCAGGTTAATCAATACTCGTTCGTATTGATCCTAGAACGTGTAGACACTCGTTTAGGGTCTTTCAACACTCATCTGTGTTTGTTTCAAGTTAATCAATACTCGTTCTTATTGATCCTAGAATGTGTAGACACTCCTCCATGGTCTTTCAACACTCGTCCGTGTTTGTTTCAGGTTAATCAATACTCGTTCGTATTGACCCTAGAACGCGTAGACACTCATTCGCGGTCTTTCAACACTCGTCCGTGTTTGTTTCAGGTTTATCAATACTCGTTCGTATTTATCCTAGAACGTGTAGACACTCGTCCGTGGTCTTTCAACATTTGTTCGTGTTTGTTTCAGGTTAATCAATACTCGTTCATATTGATCCTAGAACATGTAGACACTCGTTCATGGTCTTTCAACACTCATCTGTGTTTGTTTCAGGTTAATCAATACTCGTTCATATTAATCCTAGAACATATAGACACTCGTCCGTGGTCTTTCAACACTCGTCCATGTTTGTTTCTGGTTAATCAATACTCGTTCGTATTGATCCTAGAACTTGTAGACACTCGTCTGTGGTCTTTCAACACTCGTCCGTGATTATTTCAGGTTAATCAATACTCGTTTGTATTGATCCTAGAACATGTAGACATTCGTCCGTGGTCTTTCAACACTTGTTCGTGTTTGTTTCAGGTTAATCAATACTCGTTCATATTGATCTTAGAACATGTAGACACTCGTCCGTGGTCTTTCAACACTCATCTGTGTTTGTTTCAGGTTAATCAATACTCGTTCATATTGATCCTAGAACATGTAGACACTCGTCCGTGGTCTTTCAAAACTCGTCCATGTTTGTTTCAGGTTAATCAATACTCGTTCGTATTGATCCTAGAACTTGTAGACACTCGTCTGTGGTCTTTCAACACTCGTCCGTGTTTGTTTCAGGTTAACCAATACTCGTTCGTATTGATCCTAGAACGTGTAGACATTCGTCCGTGGTCTTTCGACACTCATCCGTGTTTGTTTCAGGTTAATCAATACTCGTTCTTATTGATCCTAGAATGTGTAGACACTCCTCCATGGTCTTTCAACACTCGTCCGTGTTTGTTTCAGGTTAATCAATACTCGTTCTTATTGATCCTAAAATGTGTAGACACTCATCCGTGGTCTTTCAACACTCGTCCGTGTTTGTTTCAGGTTTATCAATACTCGTTTGTATTGATCCTAGAACGTGTAGACACTCGTCCGTGGTCTTTCAACACTTGTTCGTGTTTGTTTCAGGTTAATCAATACTCGTTCATATTGATCCTAGAACATGTAGACACTCGTCTGTGGTCTTTCAACACTCGTCCATGTTTGTTTCAGGTTAATCAATACTCGTTCGTATTGATCCTAGAACTTGTAGACACTCGTCTGTGGTCTTTCAACACTCGTCCGTGTTTATTTCAGGTTAATCAATACTCGTTCGTATTGATCCTAGAACCTGTAGACATTCGTCCGTGGTCTTTCAACACTCATCCGTGTTTGTTTCAGGTTAATCAATACTCGTTCTTATTGATCCTAAAATGTGTAGACACTCATCCGTGGTCATTCAACACTCGTCCGTGTTTGTTTCAGGTTTATCAATACTCGTTTGTATTGATCCTAGAACGTGTAGACACTCGTCCGTGGTCTTTCAACACTTGTTCGTGTTTGTTTCAGGTTAATCAATACTCGTTCATATTGATCCTAGAACATGTAGACACTCGTCCGTGGTCTTTCAACACTCGTCCATGTTTGTTTCAGGTTAATCAATACTCGTTCGTATTGATCCTAGAACTTGTAGACACTCGTCTGTGGTCTTTCAACACTTGTCCGTGTTTATTTCAGGTTAATCAATACTCGTTCGTATTGATCCTAGAACGTGTAGACATTCGTCCGTGGTCTTTCAACACTCGTCTGTGTTTGTTTTGGGTATATCAATACTCGGTCGTATTGATCCTAGAACGTGTAGACACTCGTCCGTGGTCTTTTAACACTCGTTCGTGTTTGTTTCAGGTTAATCAATACTCGTTCGTATTGATCCTAGAACATGTAGACACTCGTTTGTGGTCTTTCAACATTCGTCCGTGTCTGTTTTAGGTTAATCAATACTCGTTCGTATTGATCCTAGAACGTGTAGATACTCGTCCGTGGTCTTTCAACACTCGTTCGTGTTTGTTTCAGGTTAATCAATACTCGTTCGTATTAATCCTAGAACATGTAGACACTCGTCTGTGGTCTTTCAACACTCGTCTGTGTTTATTTTCGGTTAATCAATACTCGTTCGTATTAATCATAGAACGTGTAGACACTCGTGTGTGGTCTTTCAACACTCGTCCGTGTTTGTTTCAGGTTAATCAATACTCAATTGTATTGATCCTAGAATGTGTAGACACTCGTACGTGGTCTTTCAACACTCGTCCGTGTTTGTTTCAGGTTTATCAATACTCGTTCTTATTAATCCTAAAACGTGTAGACACTCGTCTATGGTCTTTCAACACTCGTCCGTATTGGTTTCACGTTAATCAATACTCGTTCGTATTGATCCTAGAACGTGTAGACACTCGTTCATGGTCTTTCAACACTCATCTGTGTTTGTTTCAAGTTAATCAATACTCATTCTTATTTATCCTAGAATGTGTAGACACTCCTCCATGGTCTTTCAACACTCGTCCGTGTTTGTTTCAGGTTAATCAATACTCGTTCGTATTGACCCTACAACGCGTAGACACTCATTCGCGGTCTTTCAACACTCGTTCGTGTTTGTTTCAGGTTAATCAATACTCGTTCATATTTATCCTAGACCGTGTAGACACTCGTCCTTGGTCTTTCAACACTCATCCGTGTTTGTTTCAGGTTAATCAATACTCACTCCTATTGATCCTAGAACATGTAGACACTCGTCCGTGATCTTTTAACACTCGTCCGTGTTTGTTTCAGGTTTATCAATACTCGTTTGTATTGATCCTAGAAAGTGTAGACACTCATCCGTGGTCTTTCAACACTCGTCCGTGTTTGTTTCAGGTTTATCAATACTCGTTTGTATTGATCCTAGAACGTGTAGACACTCGTCCGTGGTCTTTCAACACTCGTCCATGTTTGTTTCAGGTTAATCAATACTCGTTCGTATTGATCCTAGAACTTGTAGACACTCGTCTGTGGTCTTTCAACACTCGTCCGTGTTTGTTTCAGGTTAACCAATACTCGTTCGTATTGATCCTAGAACTTGTAGACACTCGTCTGTGGTCTTTCAACACTCGTCCGTGTTTATTTCAGGTTAATCAATACTCGTTCGTATTGATCCTAGAACCTGTAGACATTCGTCCGTGGTCTTTCAACACTCATCCGTGTTTGTTTCAGGTTAATCAATACTCGTTCTTATTGATCCTAAAATGTGTAGACACTCATCCGTGGTCTTTCAACACTCGTCCGTGTTTGTTTCAGGTTTATCAATACTCGTTTGTATTGATCCTAGAACTTGTAGACACTCGTCCGTGGTCTTTCAACACTTGTTCGTGTTTGTTTCAGGTTAATCAATACTCGTTCTTATTGATCCTAGAACATGTAGACACTCGTCTGTGGTCTTTCAACACTCGTCC
Source organism: Lathyrus tuberosus (assembly GCA_022829125.1). NCBI lineage: Eukaryota > Viridiplantae > Streptophyta > Magnoliopsida > Fabales > Fabaceae > Lathyrus > Lathyrus tuberosus. Next base: position 686,841 of record JALAZF010000743.1, on the reverse strand, counting down.
ATGTTTGTTTCAGGTTAATCAATACTCGTTCGTATTGATCCTAGAACTTGTAGACACTCGTCTGTGGTCTTTCAACACTTGTCCGTGTTTATTTCAGGTTAATCAATACTCGTTCGTATTGATCCTAGAACGTGTAGACATTCGTCCGTGGTCTTTCAACACTCGTCTGTGTTTGTTTTGGGTATATCAATACTCGGTCGTATTGATCCTAGAACGTGTAGACACTCGTCCGTGGTCTTTTAACACTCGTTCGTGTTTGTTTCAGGTTAATCAATACTCGTTCGTATTGATCCTAGAACATGTAGACACTCGTTTGTGGTCTTTCAACATTCGTCCGTGTCTGTTTTAGGTTAATCAATACTCGTTCGTATTGATCCTAGAACGTGTAGATACTCGTCCGTGGTCTTTCAACACTCGTTCGTGTTTGTTTCAGGTTAATCAATACTCGTTCGTATTGATCCTAGAACATGTAGACACTCGTCTGTGGTCTTTCAACACTCGTCTGTGTTTATTTTCGGTTAATCAATACTCGTTCGTATTAATCATAGAACGTGTAGACACTCGTCTGTGGTCTTTCAACACTCGTCCGTGTTTGTTTCAGGTTAATCAATACTCAATTGTATTGATCCTAGAATGTGTAGACACTCGTACGTGGTCTTTCAACACTCGTCCGTGTTTGTTTCAGGTTTATCAATACTCGTTCTTATTAATCCTAAAACGTGTAGACACTCGTCTATGGTCTTTCAACACTCGTCCGTATTGGTTTCACGTTAATCAATACTCGTTCGTATTGATCCTAGAACGTGTAGACACTCGTTCATGGTCTTTCAACACTCATCTGTGTTTGTTTCAAGTTAATCAATACTCATTCTTATTGATCCTAGAATGTGTAGACACTCCTCCATGGTCTTTCAACACTCGTCCGTGTTTGTTTCAGGTTAATCAATACTCGTTCGTATTGACCCTACAACGCGTAGACACTCATTCGCGGTCTTTCAACACTCGTTCGTGTTTGTTTCAGGTTAATCAATACTCGTTCATATTTATCCTAGACCGTGTAGACACTCGTCCTTGGTCTTTCAACACTCATCCGTGTTTGTTTCAGGTTAATCAATACTCACTCCTATTGATCCTAGAACATGTAGACACTCGTCCGTGATCTTTTAACACTCGTCCGTGTTTGTTTCAGGTTTATCAATACTCGTTTGTATTGATCCTAGAACGTGTAGACACTCATCCGTGGTCTTTCAACACTCGTCCGTGTTTGTTTCAGGTTTATCAATACTCGTTTGTATTGATCCTAGAACGTGTAGACACTCGTCCGTGGTCTTTCAACACTCGTCCATGTTTGTTTCAGGTTAATCAATACTCGTTCGTATTGATCCTAGAACTTGTAGACACTCGTCTGTGGTCTTTCAACACTCGTCCGTGTTTGTTTCAGGTTAACCAATACTCGTTCGTATTGATCCTAGAACTTGTAGACACTCGTCTGTGGTCTTTCAACACTCGTCCGTGTTTATTTCAGGTTAATCAATACTCGTTCGTATTGATCCTAGAACCTGTAGACATTCGTCCGTGGTCTTTCAACACTCATCCGTGTTTGTTTCAGGTTAATCAATACTCGTTCTTATTGATCCTAAAATGTGTAGACACTCATCCGTGGTCTTTCAACACTCGTCCGTGTTTGTTTCAGGTTTATCAATACTCGTTTGTATTGATCCTAGAACGTGTAGACACTCGTCCGTGGTCTTTCAACACTTGTTCGTGTTTGTTTCAGGTTAATCAATACTCGTTCATATTGATCCTAGAACATGTAGACACTCGTCCGTGGTCTTTCAACACTCGTCCATGTTTGTTTCAGGTTAATCAATACTCGTTCGTATTGATCCTAGAACTTGTAGACACTCGTCTGTGGTCTTTCAACACTTGTCCGTGTTTATTTCAGGTTAATCAATACTCGTTCGTATTGATCCTAGAACGTGTAGACATTCGTCCGTGGTCTTTCAACACTCGTCTGTGTTTGTTTTGGGTATATCAATACTCGGTCGTATTGATCCTAGAACGTGTAGACACTCGTCCGTGGTCTTTTAACACTCGTTCGTGTTTGTTTCAGGTTAATCAATACTCGTTCGTATTGATCCTAGAACATGTAGACACTCGTTTGTGGTCTTTCAACATTCGTCCGTGTCTGTTTTAGGTTAATCAATACTCGTTCGTATTGATCCTAGAACGTGTAGATACTCGTCCGTGGTCTTTCAACACTCGTTCGTGTTTGTTTCAGGTTAATCAATACTCGTTCGTATTGATCCTAGAACATGTAGACACTCGTCTGTGGTCTTTCAACACTCGTCTGTGTTTATTTTCGGTTAATCAATACTCGTTCGTATTAATCATAGAACGTGTAGACACTCGTCTGTGGTCTTTCAACACTCGTCCGTGTTTGTTTCAGGTTAATCAATACTCAATTGTATTGATCCTAGAATGTGTAGACACTCGTACGTGGTCTTTCAACACTCGTCCGTGTTTGTTTCAGGTTTATCAATACTCGTTCTTATTAATCCTAAAACGTGTAGACACTCGTCTATGGTCTTTCAACACTCGTCCGTATTGGTTTCACGTTAATCAATACTCGTTCGTATTGATCCTAGAACGTGTAGACACTCGTTCATGGTCTTTCAACACTCATCTGTGTTTGTTTCAAGTTAATCAATACTCATTCTTATTGATCCTAGAATGTGTAGACACTCCTCCATGGTCTTTCAACACTCGTCCGTGTTTGTTTCAGGTTAATCAATACTCGTTCGTATTGACCCTACAACGCGTAGACACTCATTCGCGGTCTTTCAACACTCGTTCGTGTTTGTTTCAGGTTAATCAATACTCGTTCATATTTATCCTAGACCGTGTAGACACTCGTCCTTGGTCTTTCAACACTCATCCGTGTTTGTTTCAGGTTAATCAATACTCACTCCTATTGATCCTAGAACATGTAGACACTCGTCCGTGATCTTTTAACACTCGTCCGTGTCTGTTTCAGGTTTATCAATACTCGTTTGTATTGATCCTAGAACGTGTAGACACTCATCCGTGGTCTTTCAACACTCGTCCGTGTTTGTTTCAGGTTTATCAATACTCGTTTGTATTGATCCTAGAACGTGTAGACACTCGTCCGTGGTCTTCCAACACTCGTCCATGTTTGTTTCAGGTTAATCAATACTCGTTCGTATTGATCCTAGAACTTGTAGACACTCGTCTGTGGTCTTTCAACACTCGTCCGTGTTTGTTTCAGGTTAACCAATACTCGTTCGTATTGATCCTAGAACTTGTAGACACTCGTCTGTGGTCTTTCAACACTCGTCCGTGTTTATTTCAGGTTAATCAATACTCGTTCGTATTGATCCTAGAACCTGTAGACATTCGTCCGTGGTCTTTCAACACTCATCCGTGTTTGTTTCAGGTTAATCAATACTCGTTCTTATTGATCCTAAAATGTGTAGACACTCATCCGTGGTCTTTCAACACTCGTCCGTGTTTGTTTCAGGTTTATCAATACTCGTTTGTATTGATCCTAGAACGTGTAGACACTCGTCCGTGGTCTTTCAACACTTGTTCGTGTTTGTTTCAGGTTAATCAATACTCGTTCATATTGATCCTAGAACACGTAGACACTCGTCCGTGGTCTTTCAACACTCGTCCATGTTTGTTTCAGGTTAATCAATACTCGTTCGTATTGATCCTAGAACTTGTAGACACTCGTCTGTGGTCTTTCAACACTTGTCCGTGTTTATTTCAGGTTAATCAATACTCGTTCGTAGTGATCCTAGAACGTGTAGACATTCGTCCGTGGTCTTTCAACACTCGTCTGTCTTTGTTTTGGGTATATCAATACTCGGTCGTATTGATCCTAGAACGTGTAGACACTCGTCCGTGGTCTTTTAACACTCGTTCGTGTTTGTTTCAGGTTAATCAATACTCGTTCGTATTGATCCTAGAACATGTAGACACTCGTTTGTGGTCTTTCAACATTCGTCCGTGTTTGTTTTAGGTTAATCAATACTCGTTCGTATTGATCCTAGAACGTGTAGATACTCGTCCGTGGTCTTTCAACACTCGTTCGTGTTTGTTTCAGGTTAATCAATACTCGTTCGTATTGATCCTAGAACATGTAGACACTCGTCTGTGGTCTTTCAACACTCGTCTGTGTTTATTTTCGGTTAATCAATACTCGTTCGTATTAATCATAGAACGTGTAGACACTCGTCTGTGGTCTTTCAACACTCGTCCGTGTTTGTTTCAGGTTAATCAATACTCAATTGTATTGATCCTAGAATGTGTAGACACTCGTACGTGGTCTTTCAACACTCGTCCGTGTTTGTTTCAGGTTTATCAATACTCGTTCTTATTAATCCTAAAACGTGTAGACACTCGTCTATGGTCTTTCAACACTCGTCCGTATTGGTTTCACGTTAATCAATACTCGTTCGTATTGATCCTAGAACGTGTAGACACTCGTTCATGGTCTTTCAACACTCATCTGTGTTTGTTTCAAGTTAATCAATACTCATTCTTATTGATCCTAGAATGTGTAGACACTCCTCCATGGTCTTTCAACACTCGTCCGTGTTTGTTTCAGGTTAATCAATACTCGTTCGTATTGACCCTACAACGCGTAGACACTCATTCGCAGTCTTTCAACACTCATTCGTGTTTGTTTCAGGTTAATCAATACTCGTTCATATTTATCCTAGACCGTGTAGACACTCGTCCTTGGTCTTTCAACACTCATCCGTGTTTGTTTCAGGTTAATCAATACTCACTCCTATTGATCCTAGAACATGTAGACACTCGTCCGTGATCTTTTAACACTCGTCCATGTTTGTTTCAGGTTAATCAATACTCGTTCGTATAGTTCCTAGAACGTGTAGACACTTGTTTGTGGTCTTTCAACACTCGTCCGTGTTTGTTTCAGGTTAATCAATACTCGTTTGTATTGATCCTAGAACATGTAGACACTCGTCCGTGGTCTTTCAACACTCGTCTGTGTTTGTTTCAGGTTAATCAATACTCGTTCGTATTGATCCTAGAACGTGTAGACACTCGTCCGTGGTCTTTCAACACTCGTCCGTGTTTGTTTCAGGTTAATCAATACTCGTTCGTAATGACCCTAGAACGCGTAGACACTCATTCGAGGTCTTTCAACACTCGTTCATGTTTGTTTCAGGTTAATCAATACTCGTTCATATTTATCCAAGACTGTGTAGACACTCATCCTTGGTCTTTCAACACTTGTCCGTGTTACTTTCAGGTTAATCAATACTCGCTCGTATTGATCCTAGGACGTGTAGACACTCGTCTGTGGTCTTTTAACACTCGTCCATGTTTGTTTCAGGTTAATCAATACTCGTTCGTATTGTTCCTAGAACGTGTAGACACTTGTTCGTGGTCTTTCAACACTCGTCCGTGTTTGTTTCAAGTTAATCAATACTCGTTCGTATTGATCCTAGAACGTGTAGACACTCATCCGTGGTCTTTCAACACTCGTCCGTATTGGTTTCAGGTTAATCAATACTCGTTCGTATTGATCCTTGAACGTGTAGACACTTGTTCATGGTCTTTCAACACTAATCTGTGTTTGTTTCAAGTTAATCAAGACTCGTTCTTATTGATCCTAGAATGTGTAGACACTCCTCCATGGTCTTTCAACACTCGTCCGTGTTTGTTTCAGGTTAATCAATACTCGTTCGTATTGACCCTAGAACATGTAGACACTCATTCGCGGTCTTTCAACACTCGTTCGTGTTTGTTTCAGGTTAATCAATACTCGTTCATATTTATCCTAGACCGTGTAGACACTCGTCCTTGGTCTTTCAACACTCATCCGTGTTTGTTTCAGGTTAATCAATACTCACTCGTATTGATCCTAGAACATGTAGACACTCGTCCGTGATCTTTTAACACTCGTCCATATTTGTTTCAGGTTAATCAATACTCGTTCGTATTGTTCCTAGAACGTGTGGACACTTGTTTGTGGTCTTTCAACACTCGTCCGTGTTTGTTTCAGGTTAATCAATACTTGTTCGTATTGAACCTAGAACGTGTAGACACTCGTCTGTGGTCTTTCAACACTCGTCCGTGTTTGTTTCAGGTTAATTAATACTCGTTCGTATTGATCCTAGAACATGTAGACACTCGTCCGTGGTCTTTCAACACTCGTCCGTGTTTGTTTTAGGTTAATCAATACTCGTTCGTATTGATCCCAGAACGTGTAGACACTCGTCAGTGGTCTTTCAACACTCATTCGTGTTTGTTTCAGGTTAATCAATACTCGTTCGTATTGATCCTAGAACATGTAGACACTCGTCTGTGGTCTTTCAACACTCGTCTGTGTTTGTTTTCGGTTAATCAATACTCGTTCGTATTGATCATAGAACGTGTAGGCACTCGTCTGTGGTCTTTCAACACTCGTCCGTGTTTGTTTCAGGTTAATCAATACTCAATTGTATTGATCCTAGAATGTGTAGACACTCGTACGTGGTCTTTCAACACTCGTCCGTGTTTGTTTCAGGTTTATCAATACTCGTTCTTATTAATCCTAAAACGTGTAGACACTCGTCTATGGTCTTTCAACACTCGTCCGTATTGGTTTCAGGTTAATCAATACTCGTTCGTATTGATCCTAGAACGTGTAGGCACTCGTTCATGGTCTTTCAACACTCATCTGTGTTTGTTTCAAGTTAATCAATACTCATTCTTATTGATCCTAGAATGTGTAGACACTCCTCCATGGTCTTTCAACACTCGTCCGTGTTTGTTTCAGGTTAATCAATACTCGTTCGTATTGACCCTACAACGCCTAGACACTCATTCGCGGTCTTTCAACACTCGTTCGTGTTTGTTTCAGGTTAATCAATACTCGTTCATATTTATCCTAGACCGTGTAGACACTCGTCCTTGGTCTTTTTACACTCGTCCATGTTTGTTTCAGGTTAATCAATACTCGTTCGTATAGTTCCTAGAACGTGTAGACACTTGTTTGTGGTCTTTCAACACTCGTCCGTGTTTGTTTCAGGTTAATCAATACTCGTTTGTATTGATCCTAGAACATGTAGACACTCGTCCGTGGTCTTTCAACACTCGTCTGTGTTTGTTTCAGGTTAATCAATACTCGTTCGTATTGATCCTAGAACGTGTAGACACTCGTCCGTGGTCTTTCAACACTCGTCCGTGTTTGTTTCAGGTTAATCAATACTCGTTCGTAATGACCCTAGAACGCGTAGACACTCATTCGAGGTCTTTCAACACTCGTTCATGTTTGTTTCAGGTTAATCAATACTCGTTCATATTTATCCAAGACTGTGTAGACACTCATCCTTGGTCTTTCAACACTTGTCCGTGTTTCTTTCAGGTTAATCAATACTCGCTCGTATTGATCCTAGGACGTGTAGACACTCGTCTGTGGTCTTTCAACACTCGTCCATGTTTGTTTCAGGTTAATCAATACTCGTTCGTATTGTTCCTAGAACGTGTAGACACTTGTTCGTGGTCTTTCAACACTCGTCCGTGTTTGTTTCAAGTTAATAAATACTCGTTCGTATTGATCCTAGAACGTGTAGACACTCGTCCGTGGTCTTTCAACACTCGTCCGTATTGGTTTCAGGTTAATCAATACTCGTTCGTATTGATCCTTGAACGTGTAGACACTTGTTCATGGTCTTTCAACACTAATCTGTGTTTGTTTCAAGTTAATCAATACTCGTTCTTATTGATCCTAGAATGTGTAGACACTCCTCCATGGTCTTTCAACACTCGTCCGTGTTAGTTTCAGGTTAATCAATACTCGTTCGTATTGACCCTAGAACATGTAGACACTCATTCGCGGTCTTTCAACACTCGTTCGTGTTTGTTTCAGGTTAATCAATACTCGTTCATATTTATCCTAGACCGTGTAGACACTCGTCCTTGGTCTTTCAACACTCATCCGTGTTTGTTTCAGGTTAATCAATACTCACTCGTATTGATCCTAGAACATGTAGACACTCGTCCGTGATCTTTTAACACTCGTCCATGTTTGTTTCAGGTTAATCAATACTCGTTCGTATTGTTCCTAGAACGTGTGGACACTTGTTTGTGGTCTTTCAACACTCGTCCGTGTTTGTTTCAGGTTAATCAATACTCGTTCGTATTGAACCTAGAACGTGTAGACACTCGTCTGTGGTCTTTCAACACTCGTCCGTGTTTGTTTCAGGTTAATTAATACTCGTTTGTATTGATCCTAGAACATGTAGACACTCGTCCGTGGTCTTTCAACACTCGTCCGTGTTTGTTTTAGGTTAATCAATACTCGTTCGTATTGATCCCAGAACGTGTAGACACTCGTCAGTGGTCTTTCAACACTCATTCGTGTTTGTTTCAGGTTAATCAATACTCGTTCGTATTGATCGTAGAACATGTAGACACTCGTCTGTGTTTGTTTTCGGTTAATCAATACTCGTTCGTATTGATCATAGAACGTGTAGGCACTCGTCTGTGGTCTTTCAACACTCGTCCGTGTTTGTTTCAGGTTAATCAATACTCAATTGTATTGATCCTAGAATGTGTAGACACTCGTACGTGGTCTTTCAACACTCGTCCGTGTTTGTTTCAGGTTTATCAATACTCGTTCTTATTAATCCTAAAACATGTAGACACTCGTCTATGGTCTTTCAACACTCGTCCGTATTGGTTTCAGGTTAATCAATACTCGTTCGTATTGATCCTAGAACGTGTAGACACTCGTTCATGGTCTTTCAACACTCATCTGTGTTTGTTTCAAGTTAATCAATACTCATTCTTATTGATCCTAGAATGTGTAGACACTCCTCCATGGTCTTTCAACACTCGTCCGTGTTTGTTTCAGGTTAATCAATACTCGTTCGTATTGACCCTACAACGCGTAGACACTCATTCGCGGTCTTTCAACACTCGTTCGTGTTTGTTTCAGGTTAATCAATACTCGTTCATATTTATCCTAGACCGTGTAGACACTCGTCCTTGGTCTTTCAACACTCATCCGTGTTTGTTTCAGGTTAATCAATACTCACTCCTATTGATCCTAGAACATGTAGACACTCGTCCGTGATCTTTTTACACTCGTCCATGTTTGTTTCAGGTTAATCAATACTCGTTCGTATAGTTCCTAGAACGTGTAGACACTTTTTTGTGGTCTTTCAACACTCGTCCGTGTTTGTTTCAGGTTAATCAATACTCGTTTGTATTGATCCTAGAACATGTAGACACTCGTCGGTGGTCTTTCAACACTCGTCTGTGTTTGTTTCAGGTTAATCAATACTCGTTCGTATTGATCCTAGAACGTGTAGACACTCGTCCGTGGTCTTTCAACACCCGTCCGTGTTTGTTTCAGGTTAATCAATACTCGTTCGTAATGACCCTAGAACGCGTAGACACTCATTCGAGGTCTTTCAACACTCGTTCATGTTTGTTTCAGGTTAATCAATACTCGTTCATATTTATCCAAGACTGTGTAGACACTCATCCTTGGTCTTTCAACACTTGTCCGTGTTTCTTTCAGGTTAATCAATACTCGCTCGTATTGATCCTAGGACGTGTAGACACTCGTCTGTGGTCTTTCAACACTCGTCCATGTTTGTTTCAGGTTAATCAATACTCGTTCGTATTGTTCCTAGAACGTGTAGACACTTGTTCGTGGTCTTTCAACACTCGTCCGTGTTTGTTTCAAGTTAATAAATACTCGTTCGTATTGATCCTAGAACGTGTAGACACTCGTCCGTGGTCTTTCAACACTCGTCCGTATTGGTTTCAGGTTAATCAATACTCGTTCGTATTGATCCTTGAACGTGTAGACACTTGTTCATGGTCTTTCAACACTAATCTGTGTTTGTTTCAAGTTAATCAATACTCGTTCTTATTGATCCTAGAATGTGTAGACACTCCTCCATGGTCTTTCAACACTCGTCCGTGTTTGTTTCAGGTTAATCAATACTCGTTCGTATTGACCCTAGAACATGTAGACACTCATTCGCGGTCTTTCAACACTCGTTCGTGTTTGTTTCAGGTTAATCAATACTCGTTTATATTTATCCTAGACCGTGTAGACACTCGTCCTTGGTCTTTCAACACTCATCCGTGTTTGTTTCAGGTTAATCAATACTCACTCGTATTGATCCTAGAACATGTAGACACTCGTCCGTGATCTTTTAACACTCGTCCATGTTTGTTTCAGGTTAATCAATACTCGTTCGTATTGTTCCTAGAACGTGTGGACACTTGTTTGTGGTCTTTCAACACTCGTCCGTGTTTGTTTCAGGTTAATCAATACTCGTTCGTATTGAACCTAGAACGTGTAGACACTCGTCTGTGGTCTTTCAACACTCGTCCGTGTTTGTTTCAGGTTAATTAATACTCGTTTGTATTGATCCTAGAACATGTAGACACTCGTCCGTGGTCTTTCAACACTCGTCCGTGTTTGTTTTAGGTTAATCAATACTCGTTCGTATTGATCCCAGAACGTGTAGACACTCGTCAGTGGTCTTTCAACACTCATTCGTGTTTGTTTCAGGTTAATCAATACTCGTTCGTATTGATCGTAGAACATGTAGACACTCGTCTGTGTTTGTTTTCGGTTAATCAATACTCGTTCGTATTGATCATAGAACGTGTAGGCACTCGTCTGTGGTCTTTCAACACTCGTCCGTGTTTGTTTCAGGTTAATCAATACTCAATTGTATTGATCCTAGAATGTGTAGACACTCGTACGTGGTCTTTCAACACTCGTCCGTGTTTGTTTCAGGTTTATCAATACTCGTTCTTATTAATCCTAAAACATGTAGACACTCGTCTATGGTCTTTCAACACTCGTCCGTATTGGTTTCAGGTTAATCAATACTCGTTCGTATTGATCCTAGAACGTGTAGACACTCGTTCATGGTCTTTCAACACTCATCTGTGTTTGTTTCAAGTTAATCAATACTCATTCTTATTGATCCTAGAATGTGTAGACACTCCTCCATGGTCTTTCAACACTCGTCCGTGTTTGTTTCAGGTTAATCAATACTCGTTCGTATTGACCCTACAACGCGTAGACACTCATTCGCGGTCTTTCAACACTCGTTCGTGTTTGTTTCAGGTTAATCAATACTCGTTCATATTTATCCTAGACCGTGTAGACACTCGTCCTTGGTCTTTCAACACTCATCCGTGTTTGTTTCAGGTTAATCAATACTCACTCCTATTGATCCTAGAACATGTAGACACTCGTCCGTGATCTTTTTACACTCGTCCATGTTTGTTTCAGGTTAATCAATACTCGTTCGTATAGTTCCTAGAACGTGTAGACACTTTTTTGTGGTCTTTCAACACTCGTCCGTGTTTGTTTCAGGTTAATCAATACTCGTTTGTATTGATCCTAGAACATGTAGACACTCGTCGGTGGTCTTTCAACACTCGTCTGTGTTTGTTTCAGGTTAATCAATACTCGTTCGTATTGATCCTAGAACGTGTAGACACTCGTCCGTGGTCTTTCAACACCCGTCCGTGTTTGTTTCAGGTTAATCAATACTCGTTCGTAATGACCCTAGAACGCGTAGACACTCATTCGAGGTCTTTCAACACTCGTTCATGTTTGTTTCAGGTTAATCAATACTCGTTCATATTTATCCAAGACTGTGTAGACACTCATCCTTGGTCTTTCAACACTTGTCCGTGTTTCTTTCAGGTTAATCAATACTCGCTCGTATTGATCCTAGGACGTGTAGACACTCGTCTGTGGTCTTTCAACACTCGTCCATGTTTGTTTCAGGTTAATCAATACTCGTTCGTATTGTTCCTAGAACGTGTAGACACTTGTTCGTGGTCTTTCAACACTCGTCCGTGTTTGTTTCAAGTTAATAAATACTCGTTCGTATTGATCCTAGAACGTGTAGACACTCGTCCGTGGTCTTTCAACACTCGTCCGTATTGGTTTCAGGTTAATCAATACTCGTTCGTATTGATCCTTGAACGTGTAGACACTTGTTCATGGTCTTTCAACACTAATCTGTGTTTGTTTCAAGTTAATCAATACTCGTTCTTATTGATCCTAGAATGTGTAGACACTCCTCCATGGTCTTTCAACACTCGTCCGTGTTTGTTTCAGGTTAATCAATACTCGTTCGTATTGACCCTAGAACATGTAGACACTCATTCGCGGTCTTTCAACACTCGTTCGTGTTTGTTTCAGGTTAATCAATACTCGTTTATATTTATCCTAGACCGTGTAGACACTCGTCCTTGGTCTTTCAACACTCATCCGTGTTTGTTTCAGGTTAATCAATACTCACTCGTATTGATCCTAGAACATGTAGACACTCGTCCGTGATCTTTTAACACTCGTCCATGTTTGTTTCAGGTTAATCAATACTCGTTCGTATTGTTCCTAGAACGTGTGGACACTTGTTTGTGGTCTTTCAACACTCGTCCGTGTTTGTTTCAGGTTAATCAATACTCGTTCGTATTGAACCTAGAACGTGTAGACACTCGTCTGTGGTCTTTCAACACTCGTCCGTGTTTGTTTCAGGTTAATTAATACTCGTTTGTATTGATCCTAGAACATGTAGACACTCGTCCGTGGTCTTTCAACACTCGTCCGTGTTTGTTTTAGGTTAATCAATACTCGTTCGTATTGATCCCAGAACGTGTAGACACTCGTCAGTGGTCTTTCAACACTCATTCGTGTTTGTTTCAGGTTAATCAATACTCGTTCGTATTGATCGTAGAACATGTAGACACTCGTCTGTGTTTGTTTTCGGTTAATCAATACTCGTTCGTATTGATCATAGAACGTGTAGGCACTCGTCTGTGGTCTTTCAACACTCGTCCGTGTTTGTTTCAGGTTAATCAATACTCAATTGTATTGATCCTAGAATGTGTAGACACTCGTACGTGGTCTTTCAACACTCGTCCGTGTTTGTTTCAGGTTTATCAATACTCGTTCTTATTAATCCTAAAACATGTAGACACTCGTCTATGGTCTTTCAACACTCGTCCGTATTGGTTTCAGGTTAATCAATACTCGTTCGTATTGATCCTAGAACGTGTAGACACTCGTTCATGGTCTTTCAACACTCATCTGTGTTTGTTTCAAGTTAATCAATACTCATTCTTATTGATCCTAGAATGTGTAGACACTCCTCCATGGTCTTTCAACACTCGTCCGTGTTTGTTTCAGGTTAATCAATACTCGTTCGTATTGACCCTACAACGCGTAGACACTCATTCGCGGTCTTTCAACACTCGTTCGTGTTTGTTTCAGGTTAATCAATACTCGTTCATATTTATCCTAGACCGTGTAGACACTCGTCCTTGGTCTTTCAACACTCATCCGTGTTTGTTTCAGGTTAATCAATACTCACTCCTATTGATCCTAGAACATGTAGACACTCGTCCGTGATCTTTTTACACTCGTCCATGTTTGTTTCAGGTTAATCAATACTCGTTCGTATAGTTCCTAGAACGTGTAGACACTTTTTTGTGGTCTTTCAACACTCGTCCGTGTTTGTTTCAGGTTAATCAATACTCGTTTGTATTGATCCTAGAACATGTAGACACTCGTCGGTGGTCTTTCAACACTCGTCTGTGTTTGTTTCAGGTTAATCAATACTCGTTCGTATTGATCCTAGAACGTGTAGACACTCGTCCGTGGTCTTTCAACACCCGTCCGTGTTTGTTTCAGGTTAATCAATACTCGTTCGTAATGACCCTAGAACGCGTAGACACTCATTCGAGGTCTTTCAACACTCGTTCATGTTTGTTTCAGGTTAATCAATACTCGTTCATATTTATCCAAGACTGTGTAGACACTCATCCTTGGTCTTTCAACACTTGTCCGTGTTTCTTTCAGGTTAATCAATACTCGCTCGTATTGATCCTAGGACGTGTAGACACTCGTCTGTGGTCTTTCAACACTCGTCCATGTTTGTTTCAGGTTAATCAATACTCGTTCGTATTGTTCCTAGAACGTGTAGACACTTGTTCGTGGTCTTTCAACACTCGTCCGTGTTTGTTTCAAGTTAATAAATACTCGTTCGTATTGATCCTAGAACGTGTAGACACTCGTCCGTGGTCTTTCAACACTCGTCCGTATTGGTTTCAGGTTAATCAATACTCGTTCGTATTGATCCTTGAACGTGTAGACACTTGTTCATGGTCTTTCAACACTAATCTGTGTTTGTTTCAAGTTAATCAATACTCGTTCTTATTGATCCTAGAATGTGTAGACACTCCTCCATGGTCTTTCAACACTCGTCCGTGTTTGTTTCAGGTTAATCAATACTCGTTCGTATTGACCCTAGAACATGTAGACACTCATTCGCGGTCTTTCAACACTCGTTCGTGTTTGTTTCAGGTTAATCAATACTCGTTTATATTTATCCTAGACCGTGTAGACACTCGTCCTTGGTCTTTCAACACTCATCCGTGTTTGTTTCAGGTTAATCAATACTCACTCGTATTGATCCTAGAACATGTAGACACTCGTCCGTGATCTTTTAACACTCGTCCATGTTTGTTTCAGGTTAATCAATACTCGTTCGTATTTTTCCTAGAACGTGTGGACACTTGTTTGTGGTCTTTCAACACTCGTCCGTGTTTGTTTCAGGTTAATCAATACTCGTTCGTATTGAACCTAGAACGTGTAGACACTCGTCTGTGGTCTTTCAACACTCGTCCGTGTTTGTTTTAGGTTAATTAATACTCGTTCGTATTGATCCTAGAACATGTAGACACTCGTCCGTGGTCTTTCAACACTCGTCCGTGTTTGTTTTAGGTTAATCGATACTCGTTCGTATTGATCCCAGAACGTGTAGACACTCGTCAGTGGTCTTTCAACACTCATTCGTGTTTGTTTCAGGTTAATCAATACTCGTTCGTATTAATCCTAGAACGTGTAGACACTCGTCCGTGGTCTTTCAACACTCGTCCGTGTTTGTTTCAGGTTAATCAATACTCGTTCGTATTGATCCTAGAACTTGTAGACACTCGTCTGTGGTCTTTCAACACTCGTCCGTGTTTATTTCAGGTTAATCAATACTCGTTTGTATTAATCCTAGAACATGTAGACATTCGTCCGTGGTCTTTCAACACTTGTTCGTGTTTGTTTCAGGTTAATCAATACTCGTTCATATTGATCCTAGAACATGTAGACACTCGTCCGTGGTCTTTCAACACTCATCTGTGTTTGTTTCAGGTTAATCAATACTCGTTCATATTGATCCTAGAACGTGTAGACACTCGTCCGTGGTCTTTCAACACTCGTCCATGTTTGTTTCAGGTTAATCAATACTCGTTCGTATTGATCCTAGAACTTGTAGACACTCGTCTGTGGTCTTTCAACACTCGTCCGTGTTTGTTTTAGGTTAATCAATACTCGTTCGTATTGATCCTAGAACGTGTAGACATTTGTCCGTGGTCTTTTGACACTCATCCGTGTTTGTTTCAGGTTAATCAATACTCGTTCGTATTGATCCTAGAATGTGTAGACACTCCTCCATGGTCTTTTAACACTCGTCCGTGTTTGTTTCAGGTTATTCAATACTCGTTCGTATTGACCCTAAAACGGGTAGACACTCATCCGTGGTCTTTCAACACTCGTCCGTGTTTATTTCAAGTTAATCAATACTCGTTTGTATTGATCCTAGAACATGTAGACACTCGTCCGTGGTCTTTCAACACTTGTTCGTGTTTGTTTCAGGTTAATCAATACTCGTTCATATTGATCCTAGAACGTGTAGACACTCGTCCGTGGTCTTTCAACACTCGTCCGTGTTTGTTTCAGGTTAATCAATACTCGTTCGTATTGATCCTAGAACATGTAGACACTCGTCCGTGGTCTTTCAACACTCGTCCATGTTTGTTTCAGGTTAATCAATACTCGTTCGTATTGATCCTAGAACTTGTAGACACTCGTCTGTGGTCTTTCAACACTCGTCCGTGTTTGTTTCAGGTTAATCAATACTCGTTCGTATTGATCCTAGAACGTGTAGACATTCGTCCGTGGTCTTTCGACACTCATCCGTGTTTGTTTCAGGTTAATCAATACTCGTTCGTATTGATCCTAGAATGTGTAGACACTCCTCCATGGTCTTTTAACACTCGTCCGTGTTTGTTTCAGGTTAATCAATACTCGTTCGTATTGACCCTAAAACGTGTAGACAGTCATCCGTGGTCTTTCAACACTCGTCCGTGTTTGTTTCAGGTTTATCAATACTCGTTCGTATTGATCCTAGAACGTGTAGACACTCGTCCGCGGTCTTTCAACACTTATTCGTGTTTGTTTCAGGTTAATCAATACTCGTTCGTATTGATCCTAGAACGTGTAGACACTCGTTCATGGTCTTTCAACACTCATCTGTGTTTGTTTCAAGTTAATCAATACTCGTTCATATTGATCCTAGAACATGTAGACACTCCTCCATGGTCTTTCAACACTCGTCCGTGTTTGTTTCAGGTTAATCAATACTCGTTCGTATTGATCCTAGAATGTGTAGACACTCCTCCATGGTCTTTTAACACTCGTCCGTGTTTGTTTCAGGTTATTCAATACTCGTTCGTATTGACCCTAAAACGTGTAGACACTCATCAGTGGTCTTTCAACACTCGTCCGTGTTTATTTCAGGTTAATCAATACTCGTTTGTATTGATCCTAGAACATGTAGACACTCGTCCGTGGTCTTTCAACACTTGTTCGTGTTTGTTTCAGGTTAATCAATACTCGTTCATATTGATCCTAGAACGTGTAGACACTCGTCCGTGGTCTTTCAACACTCGTCCGTGTTTGTTTCAGGTTAATCAATACTCGTTCGTATTGGACCTAGAACATGTAGACACTCGTCCGTGGTCTTTCAACACTCGTCCATGTTTGTTTCAGGTTAATCAATACTCGTTCGTATTGATCCTAGAACTTGTAGACACTCGTCTGTGGTCTTTCAACACTCGTCCGTGTTTGTTTCAGGTTAATCAATACTCGTTCGTATTGATCCTAGAACGTGTAGACATTCGTCCGTGGTCTTTCGACACTCATCCGTGTTTGTTTCAGGTTAATCAATACTCGTTCGTATTGATCCTAGAATGTGTAGACACTCCTCCATGGTCTTTTAACACTCGTCCGTGTTTGTTTCAGGTTATTCAATACTCGTTCGTATTGACCCTAAAACGTGTAGACACTCATCCGTGGTCTTTCAACACTCGTCCGTGTTTATTTCAAGTTAATCAATACTCGTTTGTATTGATCCTAGAACATGTAGACACTCGTCCGTGGTCTTTCAACACTTGTTCGTGTTTGTTTCAGGTTAATCAATACTCGTTCATATTGATCCTAGAACGTGTAGACACTCGTCCGTGGTCTTTCAACACTCGTCCGTGTTTGTTTCAGGTTAATCAATACTCGTTCGTATTGATCCTAGAACATGTAGACACTCGTCCGTGGTCTTTCAACACTCGTCCATGTTTGTTTCAGGTTAATCAATACTCGTTCGTATTGATCCTAGAACTTGTAGACACTCGTCTGTGGTCTTTCAACACTCGTCCGTGTTTGTTTCAGGTTAATCAATACTCGTTCGTATTGATCCTAGAACGTGTAGACATTCGTCCGTGGTCTTTCGACACTCATCCGTGTTTGTTTCAGGTTAATCAATACTCGTTCGTATTGATCCTAGAATGTGTAGACACTCCTCCATGGTCTTTTAACACTCGTCCGTGTTTGTTTCAGGTTAATCAATACTCGTTCGTATTGACCCTAAAACGTGTAGACACTCATCCGTGGTCTTTCAACACTCGTCCGTGTTTGTTTCAGGTTTATCAATACTCGTTCGTATTGATCCTAGAACGTGTAGACACTCGTCCGTGGTCTTTCAACACTTATTCGTGTTTGTTTCAGGTTAATCAATACTCGTTCGTATTGATCCTAGAACGTGTAGACACTCGTTCATGGTCTTTCAACACTCATCTGTGTTTGTTTCAAGTTAATCAATACTCGTTCATATTGATCCTAGAACATGTAGACACTCCTCCATGGTCTTTCAACACTCGTCCGTGTTTGTTTCAGGTTAATCAATACTCGTTCGTATTGATCCTAGAATGTGTAGACACTCCTCCATGGTCTTTTAACACTCGTCCGTGTTTGTTTCAGGTTATTCAATACTCGTTCGTATTGACCCTAAAACGTGTAGACACTCATCAGTGGTCTTTCAACACTCGTCCGTGTTTATTTCAGGTTAATCAATACTCGTTTGTATTGATCCTAGAACATGTAGACACTCGTCCGTGGTCTTTCAACACTTGTTCGTGTTTGTTTCAGGTTAATCAATACTCGTTCGTATTGATCCTAGAACTTGTAGACACTCGTCTGTGGTCTTTCAACACTCGTCCGTGTTTGTTTCAGGTTAATCAATACTCGTTCGTATTGATCCTAGAACGTGTAGACATTCGTCCGTGGTCTTTCGACACTCATCCGTGTTTGTTTCAGGTTAATCAATACTCGTTCGTATTGATCCTAGAATGTGTAGACACTCCTCCATGGTTTTTTAACACTCGTCCGTGTTTGTTTCAGGTTAATCAATACTCGTTCGTATTGACCCTAAAACGTGTAGACACTCATCCGTGGTCTTTCAACACTCGTCCGTGTTTGTTTCAGGTTTATCAATACTCGTTCGTATTGATCCTAGAACGTGTAGACACTCGTCCGTGGTCTTTCAACACTTATTCGTGTTTGTTTCAGGTTAATCAATACTCGTTCGTATTGATCCTAGAACGTGTAGACACTCGTTCATGGTCTTTCAACACTCATCTGTGTTTGTTTCAAGTTAATCAATACTCGTTCATATTGATCCTAGAACATGTCGACACTCCTCCATGGTCTTTCAACACTCGTCCGTGTTTGTTTCAGGTTAATCAATACTCGTTCGTATTGATCCTAGAACTTGTAGACACTCGTTTGTGGTCTTTCAACACTCGTCCGTGTTTATTTCAGGTTAATCAATACTCGTTCGTATTGATCCTAGAACGTGTAGACATTCGTCCGTGGTCTTTCAACACTCGTCCGTGTTTGTTTTGGGTATATCAATACTCGTTCGTATTGATCCTAGAACGGGTAGACACTCGTCCGTGGTCTTTCAACACTCGTTCGTGTTTGTTTCAGGTTAATTAATACTCGTTCGTATTGATCCTAGAACATGTAGACACTCGTCTGTGGTCTTTCAACATTCGTCCGTGTTTGTTTTAGGTTAATCAATACTCGTTCGGATTGATCCTAGAACGTGTAGACACTCGTCAGTGGTCTTTCAACACTCGTTCGTGTTTGTTTCAGGTTAATCAATACTCGTTCGTATTGATCCTAGAACATGTAGACACTCGTCTGTGGTCTTTCAACACTCGTCTGTGTTTGTTTTCGGTTAATCAATACTCGTTCGTATTGATCATAGAACGTGTAGGCACTCGTCTGTGGTCTTTCAACACTCGCCCGTGTTTGTTTCAGTTTAATCAATACTCAATTGTATTGATCCTAGAATGTGTAGACACTCGTACGTGGTCTTTCAACACTCGTCCGTGTTTGTTTCAGGTTTATCAATACTCGTTCTTATTAATCCTAAAATGTGTAGAGACTCGTCTATGGTCTTTCAACACTCGTCCGTATTGGTTTCAGGTTAATCAATACTCGTTCGTATTGATCCTAGAACGTGTAGACATTCGTCCGTGGTCTTTCGACACTCATCCGTGTTTGTTTCAGGTTAATCAATACTCGTTCGTATTGATCCTAGAATGTGTAGACACTCCTCCATGGTTTTTTAACACTCGTCCGTGTTTGTTTCAGGTTAATCAATACTCGTTCGTATTGACCCTAAAACGTGTAGACACTCATCCGTGGTCTTTCAACACTCGTCCGTGTTTGTTTCAGGTTTATCAATACTCGTTCGTATTGATCCTAGAACGTGTAGACACTCGTCCGTGGTCTTTCAACACTTATTCGTGTTTGTTTCAGGTTAATCAATACTCGTTCGTATTGATCCTAGAACGTGTAGACACTCGTTCATGGTCTTTCAACACTCATCTGTGTTTGTTTCAAGTTAATCAATACTCGTTCATATTGATCCTAGAACATGTCGACACTCCTCCATGGTCTTTCAACACTCGTCCGTGTTTGTTTCAGGTTAATCAATACTCGTTCGTATTGATCCTAGAACTTGTAGACACTCGTTTGTGGTCTTTCAACACTCGTCCGTGTTTATTTCAGGTTAATCAATACTCGTTCGTATTGATCCTAGAACGTGTAGACATTCGTCCGTGGTCTTTCAACACTCGTCCGTGTTTGTTTTGGGTATATCAATACTCGTTCGTATTGATCCTAGAACGGGTAGACACTCGTCCGTGGTCTTTCAACACTCGTTCGTGTTTGTTTCAGGTTAATTAATACTCGTTCGTATTGATCCTAGAACATGTAGACACTCGTCTGTGGTCTTTCAACATTCGTCCGTGTTTGTTTTAGGTTAATCAATACTCGTTCGGATTGATCCTAGAACGTGTAGACACTCGTCAGTGGTCTTTCAACACTCGTTCGTGTTTGTTTCAGGTTAATCAATACTCGTTCGTATTGATCCTAGAACATGTAGACACTCGTCTGTGGTCTTTCAACACTCGTCTGTGTTTGTTTTCGGTTAATCAATACTCGTTCGTATTGATCATAGAACGTGTAGGCACTCGTCTGTGGTCTTTCAACACTCGCCCGTGTTTGTTTCAGTTTAATCAATACTCAATTGTATTGATCCTAGAATGTGTAGACACTCGTACGTGGTCTTTCAACACTCGTCCGTGTTTGTTTCAGGTTTATCAATACTCGTTCTTATTAATCCTAAAATGTGTAGAGACTCGTCTATGGTCTTTCAACACTCGTCCGTATTGGTTTCAGGTTAATCAATACTCGTTCGTATTGATCCTAGAACGTGTAGACACTCGTTCATGGTCTTTCAACACTCATCTTTGTTTGTTTCAAGTTAATCAATACTCGTTCTTATTGATCCTAGAATGTGTAGACACTCCTCCATGGTCTTTCAACACTCGTCCGTGTTTGTTTCAGGTTAATCAATACTCGTTCGTATTGACCCTAGAACGCGTAGACACTCATTCGCGGTCTTTCAACACTCGTCCGTGTTTGTTTCAGGTTTATCAATACTCGTTCGTATTTATCCTAGAACGTGTAGACACTCGTCCGTGGTCTTTCAACACTTGTTCGTGTTAGTTTCAGGTTAATCAATACTCGTTCATATTGATCCTAGAACATGTAGACACTCGTTCATGGTCTTTCAACACTCGTCCATGTTTGTTTCAGGTTAATCAATACTCGTTCATATTGATCCTAGAACGTGTAGACACTCGTCCGTGGTCTTTCAACACTCGTCCGTGTTTGTTTCAGGTTAATCAATACTCGTTCGTATTGATCCTAGAACTTGTAGACACTCGTCTGTGGTCTTTCAACACTCGTCCGTGTTTATTTCAGGTTAATCAATACTCGTTTGTATTGATCCTAGAACATGTAGACATTCGTCCGTGGTCTTTCAACACTTGTTCGTGTTTGTTTCAGGTTAATCAATACTCGTTCATATTGATCCTAGAACATGTAGACACTCGTCCGTGGTCTTTCAACACTCATCTGTGTTTGTTTCAGGTTAATCAATACTCGTTCATATTGATCCTAGAACGTGTAGACACTCGTCCGTGGTCTTTCAACACTCGTCCATGTTTGTTTCAGGTTAATCAATACTCGTTCGTATTGATCCTAGAACTTGTAGACACTCGTCTGTGGTCTTTCAACACTCGTCCGTGTTTGTTTCAGGTTAATCAATACTCGTTCGTATTGATCCTAGAACGTGTAGACATTCGTCCGTGGTCTTTCGACACTCATCCGTGTTTGTTTCAGGTTAATCAATACTCGTTCGTATTGATCCTAGAATGTGTAGACACTCCTCCATGGTCTTTTAACACTCGTCCGTGTTTGTTTCAGGTTATTCAATACTCGTTCGTATTGACCCTAAAACGTGTAGACACTCATCAGTGGTCTTTCAACACTCGTCCGTGTTTATTTCAGGTTAATCAATACTCGTTTGTATTGATCCTAGAACATGTAGACACTCGTCCGTGGTCTTTCAACACTTGTTCGTGTTTGTTTCAGGTTAATCAATACTCGTTCATATTGATCCTAGAACGTGTAGACACTCGTCCGTGGTCTTTCAACACTTGTTCGTGTTTGTTTCAGGTTAATCAATACTCGTTCATATTGATCCTAGAACATGTAGACACTCGTCCGTGGTCTTTCAACACTCATCTATGTTTGTTTCAGGTTAATCAATACTCGTTCATATTGATCCTAGAACATGTAGACACTCGTCCGTGGTCTTTCAACACTCGTCCATGTTTGTTTCAGGTTAATCAATACTCATTCGTATTGATCCTAGAACTTGTAGACACTCGTCTGTGGTCTTTCAACACTCATCCGTGTTTGTTTCAGGTTAATCAATACTCGTTCGTATTGATCCTAGAACGTGTAGACATTCGTCCGTGGTCTTTCGACACTCATCCGTGTTTGTTTCAGGTTAATTAATACTCCTTCGTATTGATCCTAGAATGTGTAGACACTCCTCCATGGTCTTTTAACACTCGTCCGTGTTTGTTTCAGGTTAATCAATACTCGTTCGTATTGACCCTAAAACGTGTAGACACTCATCCGTGGTCTTTCAACACTCGTCCGTGCTTGTTTCAGGTTTATCAATACTCGTTCGTATTGATCCTAGAACGTGTAGACACTCATCCGTGGTCTTTCAACACTTATTCGTGTTTGTTTCAGGTTAATTAATACTCGTTCGTATTGATCCTAGAACGTGTAGACACTCGTTCATGGTCTTTCAACACTCATCTGTGTTTGTTTCAAGTTAATCAATACTCGTTCATATTGATCCTAGAACATGTAGACACTCCTCCATGGTCTTTCAACACTCGTCCGTGTTTGTTTCAGGTTAATCAATACTCGTTCGTATTGATCCTAGAACTTGTAGACACTCGTTTGTTGTCTTTCAACACTCGTCCGTGTTTATTTCAGGTTAATCAATACTCGTTCGTATTGATCCTAGAACGTGTAGACATTCGTCTGTGGTCTTTCAACACTCGTCTGTGTTTGTTTTGGGTATATCAATACTCGTTCGTATTGATCCTAGAACGGGTAGACACTCGTCCATGGTCTTTCAACACTCGTTCGTGTTTGTTTCAGGTTAATTAATACTCGTTCGTATTGATCCTAGAACATGTAGACACTCGTCTGTGGTCTTTCAACATTCGTCCGTGTTTGTTTTAGCTTAATCAATACTCGTTCGTATTGATCCTAGAACGTGTAGACACTCGTCCGTGGTCTTTCAACACTCGTTCGTGTTTGTTTCAGGTTAATCAATACTCGTTCGTATTGATCCTAGAACATGTAGCCACTCGTCTGTGGTCTTTCAACACTCGTCTGTGTTTGTTTTCGGTTAATCAATACTCGTTCGTATTGATCATAGAACGTGTAGGCACTCGTCTGTGGTCTTTCAACACTCGCCCGTGTTTGTTTCAGTTTAATCAATACTCAATTGTATTGATCCTAGAATGTGTAGACACTCGTACGTGGTCTTTCAACACTCGTCCGTGTTTGTTTCAGGTTTATCAATACTCGTTCTTATTAATCCTAAAACGTGTAGAGACTCGTCTATGGTCTTTCAACACTCGTCCGTATTGGTTTCAGGTTAAGTCAATACTCGTTCGTATTGATCCTAGAACGTGTAGACACTCGTTCATGGTCTTTCAACACTCATCTGTGTTTGTTTCAAGTTAATCAATACTCGTTCTTATTGATCCTAGAATGTGTAGACACTCCTCCATGGTCTTTCAACACTCGTCCGTGTTAGTTTCAGGTTAATCAATACTCGTTCGTATTGACCTTAGAACGCGTAGACACTCATTCACGGTCTTTCAACACTCGTCCGTGTTTGTTTCAGGTTTATCAATACTCGTTCGTATTTATCCTAGAACGTGTAGACACTCGTCCGTGGTCTTTCAACACTTGTTCGTGTTTGTTTCAGGTTAATCAATACTCGTTCATATTGATCCTAGAACATGTAGACACTCGTTCATGGTCTTTCAACACTCATCGGTGTTTGTTTCAAGTTAATCAATACTCGTTCTTATTGATCCTAGAATGTGTAGACACTCCTCCATGGTCTTTCAACACTCGTCCGTGTTTGTTTCAGGTTAATCAATACTCGTTCGTATTAACCCTAGAACGCGTAGACACTCATTCGCGGTCTTTCAACACTCGTCCGTGTTTGTTTCAGGTTTATCAATACTCGTTCGTATTTATCCTAGAACGTGTAGACACTCGTCCGTGGTCTTTCAACACTTGTTCGTGTTAGTTTCAGGTTAATCAATACTCGTTCATATTGATCCTAGAACGTGTAGACACTCGTCCGTGGTCTTTCAACACTCGTCCGTGTTTGTTTCAGGTTAATCAATACTCGTTCGTATTGATCCTAGAACTTGTAGACACTCGTCTGTGGTCTTTCAACACTCGTCCGTGTTTATTTCAGGTTAATCAATACTCGTTTGTATTGATCCTAGAACATGTAGACATTCGTCCGTGGTCTTTCAACACTTGTTCGTGTTTGTTTCAGGTTAATCAATACTCGTTCATATTGATCCTAGAACATGTAGACACTCGTCCGTGGTCTTTCAACACTCATCTGTGTTTGTTTCAGGTTAATCAATACTCGTTCATATTGATCCTAGAACGTGTAGACACTCGTCCGTGGTCTTTCAACACTCGTCCATGTTTGTTTCAGGTTAATCAATACTCGTTCGTATTGATCCTAGAACTTGTAGACACTCGTCTGTGGTCTTTCAACACTCGTCCGTGTTTGTTTCAGGTTAATCAATACTCGTTCGTATTGATCCTAGAACGTGTAGACATTCGTCCGTGGTCTTTCGACACTCATCCGTGTTTGTTTCAGGTTAATCAATACTCGTTCGTATTGATCCTAGAATGTGTAGACACTCCTCCATGGTCTTTTAACACTCGTCCGTGTTTGTTTCAGGTTATTCAATACTCGTTCGTATTGACCCTAAAACGTGTAGACACTCATCAGTGGTCTTTCAACACTCGTCCGTGTTTATTTCAGGTTAATCAATACTCGTTTGTATTGATCCTAGAACATGTAGACACTCGTCCGTGGTCTTTCAACACTTGTTCGTGTTTGTTTCAGGTTAATCAATACTCGTTCATATTGATCCTAGAACGTGTAGACACTCGTCCGTGGTCTTTCAACACTCGTCCGTGTTTGTTTCAGGTTAATCAATACTCGTTCGTATTGATCCTAGAACATGTAGACACTCGTCCGTGGTCTTTCAACACTCGTCCATGTTTGTTTCAGGTTAATCAATACTCGTTCGTATTGATCCTAGAACTTGTAGACACTCGTCTGTGGTCTTTCAACACTCGTCCGTGTTTGTTTCAGGTTAATCAATACTCGTTCGTATTGATCCTAGAACGTGTAGACATTCGTCCGTGGTCTTTCGACACTCATCCGTGTTTGTTTCAGGTTAATCAATACTCGTTCGTATTGATCCTAGAATGTGTAGACACTCCTCCATGGTCTTTTAACACTCGTCCGTGTTTGTTTCAGGTTAATCAATACTCGTTCGTATTGACCCTAAAACGTGTAGACACTCATCCGTGGTCTTTCAACACTCGTCCGTGTTTGTTTCAGGTTTATCAATACTCGTTCGTATTGATCCTAGAACGTGTAGACACTCGTCCGTGGTCTTTCAACACTTATTCGTGTTTGTTTCAGGTTAATCAATACTCGTTCGTATTGATCCTAGAACGTGTAGACACTCGTTCATGGTCTTTCAACACTCATCTGTGTTTGTTTCAAGTTAATCAATACTCGTTCATATTGATCCTAGAACATGTAGACACTCCTCCATGGTCTTTCAACACTCGTCCGTTTTTGTTTCAGGTTAATCAATACTCGTTCGTATTGATCCTAGAACTTGTAGGCACTCGTTTGTGGTCTTTCAACACTCGTCCGTGTTTATTTCAGGTTAATCAATACTCGTTCGTATTGATCCTAGAACGTGTAGACATTCGTCCGTGGTCTTTCAACACTCGTCCGTGTTTGTTTTGGGTATATCAATACTCGTTCGTATTGATCCTAGAACGGGTAGACACTCGTCCGTGGTCTTTCAACACTCGTTCGTGTTTGTTTCAGGTTAATTAATACTCGTTCGTATTGATCCTAGAACATGTAGACACTCGTCTGTGGTCTTTCAACATTCGTCCGTGTTTGTTTTAGGTTAATCAATACTCGTTCGGATTGATCCTAGAACGTGTAGACACTCGTCCGTGGTCTTTCAACACTCGTTTGTGTTTGTTTCAGGTTAATCAATACTCGTTCGTATTGATCCTAGAACATGTAGACACTCGTCTGTGGTCTTTCAACACTCGTCTGTGTTTGTTTTCGGTTAATCAATACTCGTTCGTATTGATCATAGAACGTGTAGGCACTCGTCTGTGGTCTTTCAACACTCGCCCGTGTTTGTTTCAGTTTAATCAATACTCAATTGTATTGATCCTCGAATGTGTAGACACTCGTACGTGGTCTTTCAACACTCGTCCGTGTTTGTTTCAGGTTTATCAATACTCGTTCTTATTAATCCTAAAATGTGTAGAGACTCGTCTATGGTCTTTCAACACTCGTCCGTATTGGTTTCAGGTTAATCAATACTCGTTCGTATTGATCCTAGAACGTGTAGACACTCGTTCATGGTCTTTCAACACTCATCTTTGTTTGTTTCAAGTTAATCAATACTCGTTCTTATTGATCCTAGAATGTGTAGACACTCCTCCATGGTCTTTCAACACTCGTCCGTGTTTGTTTCAGGTTAATCAATACTCGTTCGTATAGACCCTAGAACGCGTAGACACTCATTCGCGGTCTTTCAACACTCGTCCGTGTTTGTTTCAGGTTTATCAATACTCGTTCGTATTTATCCTAGAACGTGTAGACACTCGTCCGTGGTCTTTCAACACTTGTTCGTGTTTGTTTCAGGTTAATCAATACTCGTTCATATTGATCCTAGAACATGTAGACACTCGTTCATGGTCTTTCAACACTCATCTGTGTTTGTTTCAGGTTAATCAATACTCGTTCATATTGATCCTAGAACATGTAGACACTCGTCCGTGGTCTTTCAACACTCGTCCATGTTTGTTTCAGGTTAATCAATACTCGTTCGTATTGATCCTAGAACTTGTAGACACTCGTCTGTGGTCTTTCAACACTCGTCCGTTTTTATTTCAGGTTAATCAATACTCGTTTGTATTGATCCTAGAACATGTAGACATTCGTCCGTGGTCTTTCAACACTTGTTCGTGTTTGTTTCAGGTTAATCAATACTCGTTCATATTGATCCTAGAACATGTAGACACTCGTCCGTGGTCTTTCAACACTCATCTGTGTTTGTTTCAGGTTAATCTATACTCGTTCATATTGATCCTAGAACATGTAGACACTCGTACGTGGTCTTTCAACACTCGTCCATGTTTGTTTCAGGTTAATCAATACTCGTTCGTGTTGATCCTAGAACTTGTAGACACTCGTCTGTGGTCTTTCAACACTCGTCCGTGTTTGTTTCAGGTTAATCAATACTCGTTCGTATTGATCCTAGAACGTGTAGACATTCGTCCGTGGTCTTTCGACACTCATCCGTGTTTGTTTCAGGTTAATCAATACTCGTTCGTATTGATCCTAGAATGTGTAGACACTCCTCCATGGTCTTTCAACACTCGTCTGTGTTTGTTTCAGGTTAATCAATACTCGTTCGTATTGACCCTAAAACGTGTAGACACTCATCCGTGGTCTTTCAACACTCGTCCGTGTTTGTTTCAGGTTTATCAATACTCGTTCGTATTGATCCTAGAACGTGTAGACACTCGTCCGTGGTCTTTCAACACTTATTCGTGTTTGTCTCAGGTTAATCAATACTCGTTCGTATTGATCCTAGAACGTGTAGACACTCGTTCATGGTCTTTCAACACTCATCTGTGTTTGTTTCAAGTTAATCAATACTCGTTCATATTGATCCTAGAACATGTAGACACTCCTCCATGGTCTTTCAACACTCGTCCGTGTTTGTTTCAGGTTAATCAATACTCGTTCGTATTGATCCTAGAACTTGTAGACACTCGTTTGTGGTCTTTCAACACTCGTCCGTGTTTATTTTAGGTTAATCAATACTTGTTCGTATTGATCCTAGAACGTGTAGACATTCGTCCGTGGTCTTTCAACACTCGTCCGTGTTTGTTTTGGGTATATCAATACTCGTTCGTATTAATCCTAGAACGGGTAGACACTCGTCCGTGGTCTTTCAACACTCGTTCGTGTTTGTTTCAGGTTAATTAATACTCGTTCGTATTGATCCTAGAACATGTAGACACTCGTCTGTGGTCTTTCAACATTCGTCCGTGTTTGTTTTAGGTTAATCAATACTCGTTCGGATTGATCCTAGAACGTGTAGACACTCGTCCGTGGTCTTTCAACACTCGTTCGTGTTTGTTTCAGGTTAATCAATACTCGTTCGTATTGATCCTAGAACATGTAGACACTCGTCTGTGGTCTTTCAACACTCGTCTGTGTTTGTTTTCGGTTAATCAATACTCGTTCGTATTGATCATAGAACGTGTAGGCACTCGTCTGTGGTCTTTCAACACTCGCCCGTGTTTGTTTCAGTTTAATCAATACTCAATTGTATTGATCCTAGAATGTGTAGACACTCGTACGTGGTCTTTCAACACTCGTCCGTGTTTGTTTCAGGTTTATCAATACTCGTTCTTATTAATCCTAAAATGTGTAGAGACTCGTCTATGGTCTTTCAACACTCGTCCGTATTGGCTTCAGGTTAATCAATACTCGTTCGTATTGATCCTAGAACGTGTAGACACTCGTTCATGGTCTTTCAACACTCATCTTTGTTTGTTTCAAGTTAATCAATACTCGTTCTTATTGATCCTAGAATGTGTAGACACTCCTCCATGGTCTTTCAACACTCGTCCGTGTTTGTTTCAGGTTAATCAATACTCGTTCGTATTGACCCTAGAACGCGTAGACACTCATTCGCGGTCTTTCAACACTCGTCCGTGTTTGTTTCAGGTTTATCAATACTCGTTCGTATTTATCCTAGAACGTGTAGACACTCGTCCGTGGTCTTTCAACACTTGTTCGTGTTTGTTTCAGGTTAATCAATACTCGTTCATATTGATCCTAGAACATGTAGACACTCGTTCATGGTCTTTCAACACTCATCTGTGTTTGTTTCAGGTTAATCAATACTCGTTCATATTGATCCTAGAACATGTAGACACTCGTCCGTGGTCTTTCAACACTCGTCCATGTTTGTTTCAGGTTAATCAATACTCGTTCGTATTGATCCTAGAACTTGTAGACACTCGTCTGTGGTCTTTCAACACTCGTCCGTTTTTATTTCAGGTTAATCAATACTCGTTTGTATTGATCCTAGAACATGTAGACATTCGTCCGTGGTCTTTCAACACTTGTTCGTGTTTGTTTCAGGTTAATCAATACTCGTTCATATTGATCCTAGAACATGTAGACACTCGTCCGTGGTCTTTCAACACTCATCTGTGTTTGTTTCAGGTTAATCTATACTCGTTCATATTGATCCTAGAACATGTAGACACTCGTACGTGGTCTTTCAACACTCGTCCATGTTTGTTTCAGGTTAATCAATACTCGTTCGTGTTGATCCTAGAACTTGTAGACACTCGTCTGTGGTCTTTCAACACTCGTCCGTGTTTGTTTCAGGTTAATCAATACTCGTTCGTATTGATCCTAGAACGTGTAGACATTCGTCCGTGGTCTTTCGACACTCATCCGTGTTTGTTTCAGGTTAATCAATACTCGTTCGTATTGATCCTAGAATGTGTAGACACTCCTCCATGGTCTTTCAACACTCGTCTGTGTTTGTTTCAGGTTAATCAATACTCGTTCGTATTGACCCTAAAACGTGTAGACACTCATCCGTGGTCTTTCAACACTCGTCCGTGTTTGTTTCAGGTTTATCAATACTCGTTCGTATTGATCCTAGAACGTGTAGACACTCGTCCGTGGTCTTTCAACACTTACTCGTGTTTGTTTCAGGTTAATCAATACTCGTTCGTATTGATCCTAGAACGTGTAGACACTCGTTCATGGTCTTTCAACACTCATCTGTGTTTGTTTCAAGTTAATCAATACTCGTTCATATTGATCCTAGAACATGTAGACACTCCTCCATGGTCTTTCAACACTCGTCCGTGTTTGTTTCAGGTTAATCAATACTCGTTCGTATTGATCCTAGAACTTGTAGACACTCGTCTGTGGTCTTTCAACACTCGTCCGTGTTTATTTCAGGTTAATCAATACTCGTTCGTATTGATCCTAGAACCTGTAGACATTCGTCCGTGGTCTTTCAACACTCATCCGTGTTTGTTTCAGGTTAATCAATACTCACTCATATTGATCCTAGAACATGTAGACACTCGTCCGTGATCTTTTAACCCTCGTCCATGTTTGTTTCAGGTTAATCAATACTCGTTCGTATTGTTCCTAGAACGTGTAGACACTTGTTTGTGGTCTTTCAACACTCGTCCATTTTTGTTTAAGGTTAATCAATACTCGTTCGTATTGATCCTAGAACATGTAGACACTCGTCCGTGTTTGTTTCAGGTTAATCAATACTCGTTCGTATTGATCCTAGAACGTGTAGTCATTCGTCCGTGGTCTTTCGACACTCATCCGTGTTTGTTTCAGGTTAATCAATACTCGTTCGTATTGATCCTAGAATGTGTAGACACTCCTCCATGGTCTTTCAACACTCGTCTGTGTTTGTTTCAGGTTAATCAATACTCGTTCGTATTGACCCTAAAACGTGTAGACACTCATCCGTGGTCTTTCAACACTCGTCCGTGTTTGTTTCAGGTTTATCAATACTCGTTCGTATTGATCCTAGAACGTGTAGACACTCGTCCGTGGTCTTTCAACACTTATTCGTGTTTGTTTCAGGTTAATCAATACTCGTTCGTATTGATCCTAGAACGTGTAGACACTCGTTCATGGTCTTTCAACACTCATCTGTGTTTGTTTCAAGTTAATCAATACTCGTTCATATTGATCCTAGAACATGTAGACACTTCTCCATGGTCTTTCAACACTCGTCCGTGTTTGTTTCAGGTTAATCAATACTCGTTCGTATTGATCCTAGA
Organism: Lathyrus tuberosus; assembly: GCA_022829125.1. Taxonomy (NCBI): domain Eukaryota; kingdom Viridiplantae; phylum Streptophyta; class Magnoliopsida; order Fabales; family Fabaceae; genus Lathyrus; species Lathyrus tuberosus. The sequence continues at coordinate 655,463 of JALAZF010000743.1, read as the reverse complement.
ACTTGTAGACACTCGTCTGTGGCCTTTCAACACTCGTCCGTGTTTATTTCAGGTTAATCAATACTCGTTCGTATTGATCCTAGAACCTGTAGACATTCGTCCGTGGTCTTTCAACACTCATCCGTGTTTGTTTCAGGTTAATCAATACTCACTCATATTGATCCTAGAACATGTAGACACTCGTCCGTGATCTTTTAACCCTCGTCCATGTTTGTTTCAGGTTAATCAATACTCGTTCGTATTGTTCCTAGAACGTGTAGACACTTGTTTGTGGTCTTTCAACACTCGTCCATTTTTGTTTAAGGTTAATCAATACTCGTTCGTATTGATCCTAGAACATTTAGACACTCGTCCGTGTTTGTTTCAGGTTAATCAATACTCGTTCGTGTTGATCCTAGAACTTGTAGACACTCGTCTGTGGTCTTTCAACACTCGTCCGTGTTTGTTTCAGGTTAATCAATACTCGTTCGTATTGATCCTAGAACGTGTAGACATTCGTCCGTGGTCTTTCGACACTCATCCGTGTTTGTTTCAGGTTAATCAATACTCGTTCGTATTGATCCTAGAATGTGTAGACACTCCTCCATGGTCTTTCAACACTCGTCTGTGTTTGTTTCAGGTTAATCAATACTCGTTCGTATTGACCCTAAAACGTGTAGACACTCATCCGTGGTCTTTCAACACTCGTCCGTGTTTGTTTCAGGTTTATCAATACTCGTTCGTATTGATCCTAGAACGTGTAGACACTCGTCCGTGGTCTTTCAACACTTACTCGTGTTTGTTTCAGGTTAATCAATACTCGTTCGTATTGATCCTAGAACGTGTAGACACTCGTTCATGGTCTTTCAACACTCATCTGTGTTTGTTTCAAGTTAATCAATACTCGTTCATATTGATCCTAGAACATGTAGACACTCCTCCATGGTCTTTCAACACTCGTCCGTGTTTGTTTCAAGTTAATCAATACTCGTTCGTATTGATCCTAGAACTTGTAGACACTCGTCTGTGGTCTTTCAACACTCGTCCGTGTTTATTTCAGGTTAATCAATACTCGTTCGTATTGATCCTAGAACCTGTAGACATTCGTCCGTGGTCTTTCAACACTCATCCGTGTTTGTTTCAGGTTAATCAATACTCACTCATATTGATCCTAGAACATGTAGACACTCGTCCGTGATCTTTTAACCCTCGTCCATGTTTGTTTCAGGTTAATCAATACTCGTTCGTATTGTTCCTAGAACGTGTAGACACTTGTTTGTGGTCTTTCAACACTCGTCCATTTTTGTTTAAGGTTAATCAATACTCGTTCGTATTGATCCTAGAACATGTAGACACTCGTCCGTGTTTGTTTCAGGTTAATCAATACTCGTTCGTATTGATCCTAGAACGTGTAGTCATTCGTCCGTGGTCTTTCGACACTCATCCGTGTTTGTTTCAGGTTAATCAATACTCGTTCGTATTGATCCTAGAATGTGTAGACACTCCTCCATGGTCTTTCAACACTCGTCTGTGTTTGTTTCAGGTTAATCAATACTCGTTCGTATTGACCCTAAAACGTGTAGACACTCATCCGTGGTCTTTCAACACTCGTCCGTGTTTGTTTCAGGTTTATCAATACTCGTTCGTATTGATCCTAGAACGTGTAGACACTCGTCCGTGGTCTTTCAACACTTATTCGTGTTTGTTTCAGGTTAATCAATACTCGTTCGTATTGATCCTAGAACGTGTAGACACTCGTTCATGGTCTTTCAACACTCATCTGTGTTTGTTTCAAGTTAATCAATACTCGTTCATATTGATCCTAGAACATGTAGACACTTCTCCATGGTCTTTCAACACTCGTCCGTGTTTGTTTCAGGTTAATCAATACTCGTTCGTATTGATCCTAGAACTTGTAGACACTCGTCTGTGGCCTTTCAACACTCGTCCGTGTTTATTTCAGGTTAATCAATACTCGTTCGTATTGATCCTAGAACCTGTAGACATTCGTCCGTGGTCTTTCAACACTCATCCGTGTTTGTTTCAGGTTAATCAATACTCACTCATATTGATCCTAGAACATGTAGACACTCGTCCGTGATCTTTTAACACTTATTCGTGTTTGTTTCAGGTTAATCAATACTCGTTCGTATTGATCCTAGAACGTGTAGACACTCGTTCATGGTCTTTCAACACTCGTCCATTTTGGTTTAAGGTTAATCAATACTCGTTCGTATTGATCCTAGAACATGTAGACACTCGTCCGTGTTTGTTTCAGGTTAATCAATACTCGTTCGTATTGATCCTAGAACGTGTAGACACTCGTCCGTGGTCTTTCAACACTCGTCCGTGTTTGTTTCAGGTTAATCAATAATCGTTCGTATTGATCCTAGAACGTGTAGACACTCGTCTGTGGTCTTTCAACACTCGTCCGTGTTTGTTTCAGGTTAATCAATACTCGTCCTTATTGATCCTAAAATGTGTAGACACTCATCCGTGGTCTTTCAACACTCGTCCGTGTTTGTTTCAGGTTTATCAATACTCGTTTGTATTGATCCTAGAACGTGTAGACACTCGTCCGTGGTCTTTCAACACTTGTTCGTGTTTGTTTCAGGTTAACCAATACTCGTTCATATTGATCCTAGAACAAGTAGACACTCGTCTGTGGCCTTTCAAAACTCGTCCATGTTTGTTTCAGGTTAATCAATACTCGTTCGTATTGATCCTAGAACTTGTAGACACTCGTCTGTGGTCTTTCAACACTTGTCCGTGTTTATTTCAGGTTAATCAATACTCGTTCGTATTGATCCTAGAACGTGTAGACATTCGTCCGTGGTCTTTCAACACTCGTCCGTGTTTGTTTTGGGTATATCAATACTCGTTCGTATTGATCCTAGAACATGTAGACACTCGTCTGTGGTCTTTCAACACTCGTCTGTGTTTGTTTTCGGTTAATCAATACTCGTTCGTATTGATCATAGAACGTGTAGGCACTCGTCTGTGGTCTTTCAACACTCGCCCGTGTTTGTTTCAGGTTAATCAATACTCAATTGTATTGATCCTAGAATGTGTAGACACTCGTACGTGGTCTTTCAACACTCGTCCGTGTTTGTTTCAGGTTTATCAATACTCGTTCTTATTAATCCTAAAACGTGTAGACACTCGTCTATGGTCTTTCAACACTCGTCCGTATTGGTTTCAGGTTAATCAATACTCGTTCTTATTGATCCTAGAACGTGTAGACACTCGTTCATGGTCTTTCAACACTCATCTGTGTTTGTTTCAAGTTAATCAATACTCGTTCTTATTGATCCTAGAATGTGTAGACACTCCTCGATGGTCTTTCAACACTCGTCCATGTTTGTTTCAGGTTAATCAATACTCGTTCGTATTGACCCTAGAACGCGTAGACACTCATTCGCGGTCTTTCAAAACTCGTCCGTGTTTGTTTCAGGTTTATCAATACTCGTTCGTATTTATCCTAGAACGTGTAGACACTCGTCCGTGGTCTTTCAACACTTGTTCGTGTTAGTTTCAGGTTAATCAATACTCGTTCATATTGATCCTAGAACATGTAGACACTCGTTCATGGTCTTTCAACACTCGTCCATGTTTGTTTCAGGTTAATCAATACTCGTTCATATTGATCCTAGAACGTGTAGACACTCGTCCGTGGTCTTTCAACACTCGTCCGTGTTTGTTTCTGGTTAATCAATACTCGTTCGTATTGATCCTAGAACTTGTAGACACTCGTCTGTGGTCTTTCAACACTCGTCCGTGTTTATTTCAGGTTAATCAATACTCGTTTGTATTGATCCTAGAACATGTAGACATTCGTCCGTGGTCTTTCAACACTTGTTCGTGTTTGTTTCAGGTTAATCAATACTCGTTCATATTGATCCTAGAACATGTAGACACTCGTCCGTGGTCTTTCAACACTCATCTGTGTTTGTTTCAGGTTAATAAATACTCGTTCATATTGATCCTAGAACATGTAGACACTCGTCCGTGGTCTTTCAACACTCGTCCATGTTTGTTTCAGGTTAATCAATACTCGTTCGTATTGATCCTAGAACTTGTAGACACTCGTCTGTGGTCTTTCAACACTCGTCCGTGTTTGTTTCAGGTTAATCAATACTCGTTCGTATTGATCCTAGAACGTGTAGACATTCGTCCGTGGTCTTTCGACACTCATCCGTGTTTGTTTCAGGTTAATCAATACTCGTTCGTATTGATCCTAGAATGTGTAGACACTCCTCCATGGTCTTTTAACACTCGTCCGTGTTTGTTTCAGGTTAATCAATACTCGTTCGTATTGATCATAGAACGTGTAGGCACTCGTCTGTGGTCTTTCAACACTCGTCCGTGTTTGTTTCAGGTTAATCAATACTCGTTCGTATTGATCCTAGAACGTGTAGACATTCGTCCGTGGTCTTTCGACACTCATCCGTGTTTGTTTCAGGTTAATCAATACTCGTTCGTATTGATCCTAGAATGTGTAGACACTCCTCCATGGTCTTTTAACACTCGTCCGTGTTTGTTTTCGGTTAATCAATTCTCGTTCGTATTGATCATAGAACGTGTAGGCACTCGTCTGTGGTCTTTCAACACTCGTCCGTGTTTGTTTCAGGTTTATCAATACTCGTTCGTATTGATCCTAGAACGTGTAGACACTCGTACGTGGTCTTTCAACACTTACTCGTGTTTGTTTCAGGTTTATCAATACTCGTTCGTATTGATCCTAGAACGTGTAGACACTCGTCTATGGTCTTTCAACACTCGTCCGTATTGGTTTCAGGTTAATCAATACTCGTTCGTATTAATCCTAGAACATGTAGACACTCCTCCATGGTCTTTCAACACTCGTCCGTGTTTGTTTCAGGTTAATCAATACTCGTTCGTATTGATCCTAGAACTTGTAGACACTCGTCTGTGGTCTTTCAACACTCGTCCGTGTTTATTTCAGGTTAATCAATACTCGTTCGTATTGATCCTCGAACATGTAGACACTCGTCCGTGGTCTTTCAACACTTGTTCGTGTTTGTTTCAGGTTAATCAATACTCAATTGTATTGATCCTAGAATGTGTAGACACTCGTACGTGGTCTTTCAACACTCGTCTGTGTTTGTTTCAGGTTAATCAATACTCGTTCATTTTGATCCTAGAACATGTAGACACTCGTCCGTGGTCTTTCAACACTCGTCCATTTTTGTTTAAGGTTAATCAATACTCGTTCATATTGATCCTAGAACGTGTAGACACTCGTCCGTGGTCTTTCAACACTCGTCCGTGTTTGTTTCAGGTTAATCAATACTCGTTCGTATTGATCCTAGAACTTGTAGACACTCGTCTGTGGTCTTTCAACACTCGTCCGTGTTTATTTCAGGTTAATCAATACTCGTTTGTATTGATCCTAGAACATGTAGACATTCGTCCGTGGTCTTTCAACACTTGTTCGTGTTTGTTTCAGGTTAATCAATACTCGTTCATATTGATCCTAGAACATGTAGACACTCGTCCGTGGTCTTTCAACACTCATCTGTGTTTGTTTCAGGTTAATCAATACTCGTTCATATTGATCCTAGAACATGTAGACACTCGTCCGTGGTCTTTCAACACTCGTCCATGTTTGTTTCAGGTTAATCAATACTCGTTCGTATTGATCCTAGAACTTGTAGACACTCGTCTGTGGTCTTTCAACACTCGTCCGTGTTTGTTTCAGGTTAATCAATACTCGTTTGTATTGATCCTAGAACATGTAGACACTCGTCCGTGGTCTTTCAACACTCGTCTGTGTTTGTTTCAGGTTAATCAATACTCGTTCGTATTGATCCTAGAATGTGTAGACACTCCTCCATGGTCTTATAACACTCGTCCGTGTTTGTTTCAGGTTAATCAATACTCGTTCGTATTGACCCTAAAACGTGTAGACACTCATCCGTGGTCTTTTAACACTTGTCCGTGTTTGTTTCAGGTTTATCAATACTCGTTCGTATTGATCCTAGAACGTGTAGACACTCGTCCGTGGTCTTTCAACACTTATTCGTGTTTGTTTCAGGTTAATCAATACTCGTTCGTATTGATCCTAGAACGTGTAGACACTCGTTCATGGTCTTTCAACACTCATCTGTGTTTGTTTCAAGTTAATCAATACTCGTTCGTATTGATCCTAGAACATGTAGACACTCCTCCATGGTCTTTCAACACTCGTCCGTGTTTGTTTCAGGTTAATCAATACTCGTTCGTATTGATCCTAGAACTTGTAGACACTCGTTTGTGGTCTTTCAACACTCGTCCGTGTTTATTTCAGGTTAATCAATACTCGTTCGTATTGATCCTAGAACGTGTAGACATTCGTCCGTGGTCTTTCAACACTCGTCCGTGTTTGTTTTGGGTATATCAATACTCGTTCGTATTGATCCTAGAATGGGTAGACACTCGTCCGTGGTCTTTCAACACTCGTTCGTGTTTGTTTCAGGTTAATTAATACTCGTTCGTATTGATCCTAGAACATGTAGACACTCGTCTGTGGTCTTTCAACATTCGTCCGTGTTTGTTTTAGGTTAATCAATACTCGTTCGTATTGATCCTAGAACGTGTAGACACTCATTCGCGGTCTTTCAACACTCGTCCGTGTTTGTTTCAGGTTTATCAATACTCGTTCGTATTTATCCTAGAACGTGTAGACACTCGTCCGTGGTCTTTCAACACTTGTTCGTGTTTGTTTCAGGTTAATCAATACTCGTTCATATTGATCCTAGAACATGTAGACACTCGTTCATGGTCTTTCAACACTCATCTGTGTTTGTTTCAGGTTAATCAATACTCGTTCATATTGATCCTAGAACATGTAGACACTCGTCCGTGGTCTTTCAACACTCGTCCATGTTTGTTTCAGGTTAATCAATACTCGTTCGTATTGATCCTAGAACTTGTAGACACTCGTCTGTGGTCTTTCAACACTCGTCCGTGTTTATTTCAGGTTAATCAATACTCGTTTGTATTGATCCTAGAACATGTAGACATTCGTCCGTGGTCTTTCAACACTTGTTCGTGTTTGTTTCAGGTTAATCAATACTCGTTCATATTGATCCTAGAACATGTAGACACTCGTCCGTGGTCTTTCAACACTCATCTGTGTTTGTTTCAGGTTAATCAATACTCGTTCATATTGATCCTAGAACATGTAGACACTCGTACGTGGTCTTTCAACACTCGTCCATGTTTGTTTCAGGTTAATCAATACTCGTTCGTGTTGATCCTAGAACTTGTAGACACTCGTCTGTGGTCTTTCAACACTCGTCCGTGTTTGTTTCAGGTTAATCAATACTCGTTTGTATTGATCCTAGAACGTGTAGACATTCGTCCGTGGTCTTTCGACACTCATCCGTGTTTGTTTCAGGTTAATCAATACTCGTTCGTATTGATCCTAGAATGTGTAGACACTCCTCCATGGTCTTTCAACACTCGTCTGTGTTTGTTTCAGGTTAATCAATACTCGTTTGTATTGATCCTAGAACATGTAGACACTCGTCCGTGGTCTTTCAACACTCGTCTGTGTTTGTTTCAGGTTAATCAATACTCGTTCGTATTGATCCTAGAATGTGTAGACACTCCTCCATGGTCTTATAACACTCGTCCGTGTTTGTTTCAGGTTAATCAATACTCGTTCGTATTGACCCTAAAACGTGTAGACACTCATCCGTGGTCTTTTAACACTTGTCCGTGTTTGTTTCAGGTTTATCAATACTCGTTCGTATTGATCCTAGAACGTGTAGACACTCGTCCATGGTCTTTCAACACTTATTCGTGTTTGTTTCAGGTTAATCAATACTCGTTCGTATTGATCCTAGAACGTGTAGACACTCGTTCATGGTCTTTCAACACTCATCTGTGTTTGTTTCAAGTTAATCAATACTCGTTCATATTGATCCTAGAACATGTAGACACTCCTCCATGGTCTTTCAACACTCGTCCGTGTTTGTTTCAGGTTAATCAATACTCGTTCGTATTGATCCTAGAACTTGTAGACACTCGTTTGTGGTCTTTCAACACTCGTCCGTGTTTATTTCAGGTTAATCAATACTCGTTCGTATTGATCCTAGAACGTGTAGACATTCGTCCGTGGTCTTTCAACACTCGTCCGTGTTTGTTTTGGGTATATCAATACTCGTTCGTATTGATCCTAGAACGGGTAGACACTCGTCCGTGGTCTTTCAACACTCGTTCGTGTTTGTTTCAGGTTAATTAATACTCGTTCGTATTGATCCTAGAACATGTAGACACTCGTCTGTGGTCTTTCAACATTCGTCCGTGTTTGTTTTAGGTTAATCAATACTCGTTCGTATTGATCCTAGAACGTGTAGACACTCGTCCATGGTCTTTCAACACTCGTTCGTGTTTGTTTCAGGTTAATCAATACTCGTTCGTATTGATCCTAGAACATGTAGACACTCGTCTGTGGTCTTTCAACACTCGTCTGTGTTTGTTTTCGGTTAATCAATACTCGTTCGTATTGATCATAGAACGTGTAGGCACTCGTCTGTGGTCTTTCAACACTCGCCCGTGTTTGTTTCAGTTTAATCAATACTCAATTGTATTGATCCTAGAATGTGTAGACACTCGTACGTGGTCTTTCAACACTCGTCCGTGTTTGTTTCAGGTTTATCAATACTCGTTCTTATTAATCCTAAAACGTGTGGAGACTCGTCTATGGTCTTTCAACACTCGTCCGTATTGGTTTCAGGTTAATCAATACTCGTTCGTATTGATCCTAGAACGTGTAGACACTCATTCATGGTCTTTCAACACTCATCTGTGTTTGTTTCAAGTTAATCAATACTCGTTCTTATTGATCCTAGAATGTGTAGACACTCCTCCATGGTCTTTCAACACTCGTCCGTGTTTGTTTCAGGTTAATCAATACTCGTCGTATTGACCCTAGAACGCGTAGACACTCATTCGCGGTCTTTCAACACTCGTCCGTGTTTGTTTCAGGTTTATCAATACTCGTTCGTATTTATCCTAGAACGTGTAGACACTCGTCCGTGGTCTTTCAACACTTGTTCGTGTTTGTTTCAGGTTAATCAATACTCGTTCATATTGATCCTAGAACATGTAGACACTCGTTCATGGTCTTTCAACACTCATCTGTGTTTGTTTCAGGTTAATCAATACTCGTTCATATTGATCCTAGAACATGTAGACACTCGTCCGTGGTCTTTCAACACTCGTCCATGTTTGTTTCAGGTTAATCAATACTCGTTCGTATTGATCCTAGAACTTGTAGACACTCGTCTGTGGTCTTTCAACACTCGTCCGTGTTTATTTCAGGTTAATCAATACTCGTTTGTATTGATCCTAGAACATGTAGACATTCGTCCGTGGTCTTTCAACACTTGTTCGTGTTTGTTTCAGGTTAATCAATACTCGTTCATATTGATCCTAGAACATGTAGACACTCGTCCGTGGTCTTTCAACACTCATCTGTGTTTGTTTCAGGTTAATCAATACTCGTTCATATTGATCCTAGAACATGTAGACACTCGTACGTGGTCTTTCAACACTCGTCCATGTTTGTTTCAGGTTAATCAATACTCGTTCGTGTTGATCCTAGAACTTGTAGACACTCGTCTGTGGTCTTTCAACACTCGTCCGTGTTTGTTTCAGGTTAATCAATACTCGTTCGTATTGATCCTAGAATGTGTAGACATTCGTCCGTGGTCTTTCGACACTCATCCGTGTTTGTTTCAGGTTAATCAATACTCGTTCGTATTGATCCTAGAATGTGTAGACACTCCTCCATGGTCTTTCAACACTCGTCTGTGTTTGTTTCAGGTTAATCAATACTCGTTCGTATTGACCCTAAAACGTGTAGACACTCATCCGTGGTCTTTCAACACTCGTCCGTGTTTGTTTCAGGTTTATCAATACTCGTTCGTATTGATCCTAGAACGTGTAGACACTCGTCCGTGGTCTTTCAACACTTATTCGTGTTTGTTTCAGGTTAATCAATACTCGTTCGTATTGATCCTAGAACGTCTAGACACTCGTTCATGGTCTTTCAACACTCATCTGTGTTTGTTTCAAGTTAATCAATACTCATTCATATTGATCCTAGAACATGTAGACACTCCTCCATGGTCTTTCAACACTCGTCCGTGTTTGTTTCAGGTTAATCAATACTCGTTCGTATTGATCCTAGAACTTATAGACACTCGTCTGTGGTCTTTCAACACTCGTCCGTGTTTATTTCAGGTTAATCAATACTCGTTCGTATTGATCCTAGAACCTGTAGACATTCATCCGTGGTCTTTCAACACTCATCCATGTTTGTTTCAGGTTAATCAATACTCACTCATATTGATCCTAGAACATGTAGACACTCGTCCGTGATCTTTTAACCCTCGTCCATGTTTGTTTCAGGTTAATCAATTCTCGTTCGTATTGTTCCTAGAACGTGTAGACACTTGTTTGTGGTCTTTCAACACTCGTCCATGTTTGTTTCAGGTTAATCAATACTCGTTCGTATTGATCCTAGAACATGTAGACACTCGTCCGTGTTTGTGTCAGGTTAATCAATACTCGTTCTTATTGATCCTAGAACGTGTAGACACTCGTCCGTGGTCTTTCAACACTCGTCCGTGTTTGTTTCAGGTTAATCAATACTCGTTCGTATTGATCCTAGAACGTGTAGACACTCGTCTGTGGTCTTTCAACACTCGTCCGTGTTTGTTTCAGGTTTATCAATACTCATTCGTATTTATCCTAGAACGTGTAGACACTCGTCCGTGGTCTTTCAACACTTGTTCGTGTTTGTTTCTGGTTAATCAATACTCGTTCATATTGATCCTAGAACATGTAGACACTCGTTCATGGTCTTTCAACACTCATCTGTGTTTGTTTCAGGTTAATCAATACTCGTTCATATTGATCCTAGAACATGTAGACACTCGTCCGTGGTCTTTCAACACTCGTCCATGTTTGTTTCAGGTTAATCAATACTCGTTCGTATTGATCCTAGAACTTGTAGACACTCGTCTGTGGTCTTTCAACACTCGTCCGTGTTTATTTCAGGTTAATCAATACTCGTTTGTATTGATCCTAGAACATGTAGACATTCGTCTGTGGTCTTTCAACACTTGTTCGTGTTTGTTTCAGGTTAATCAATACTCGTTCATATTGATCCTAGAACATGTAGACACTCGTCCGTGGTCTTTCAACACTCATATGTGTTTGTTTCAGGTTAATCAATACTCGTTCATATTGATCCTAGAACATGTAGACACTCGTACGTGGTCTTTCAACACTCGTCCATGTTTGTTTCAGGTTAATCAATACTCGTTCGTGTTGATCCTAGAACTTGTAGACACTCGTCTGTGGTCTTTCAACACTCGTCCGTGTTTGTTTCAGGTTAATCAATACTCGTTCGTATTGATCCTAGAACGTGTAGACATTCGTCCGTGGTCTTTCGACACTCATCCGTGTTTGTTTCAGGTTAATCAATACTCGTTCGTATTGATCCTAGAATGTGTAGACACTCCTCCATGGTCTTTCAACACTCGTCTGTGTTTGTTTCAGGTTAATCAATACTCGTTCGTATTGACCCTAAAACGTGTAGACACTCATCCGTGGTCTTTCAACACTCGTCCGTGTTTGTTTCAGGTTTATCAATACTCGTTCGTATTGATCCTAGAACGTGTAGACACTCGTCCGTGGTCTTTCAACACTTATTCGTGTTTGTTTCAGGTTAATCAATACTCGTTCGTATTGATCCTAGAACGTCTAGACACTCGTTCATGGTCTTTCAACACTCATCTGTGTTTGTTTCAAGTTAATCAATACTCATTCATATTGATCCTAGAACATGTAGACACTCCTCCATGGTCTTTCAACACTCGTCCGTGTTTGTTTCAGGTTAATCAATACTCGTTCGTATTGATCCTAGAACTTGTAGACACTCGTCTGTGGTCTTTCAACACTCGTCCGTGTTTATTTCAGGTTAATCAATACTCGTTCGTATTGATCCTAGAACCTGTAGACATTCATCCGTGGTCTTTCAACACTCATCCATGTTTGTTTCAGGTTAATCAATACTCACTCATATTGATCCTAGAACATGTAGACACTCGTCCGTGATCTTTTAACCCTCGTCCATGTTTGTTTCAGGTTAATCAATTCTCGTTCGTATTGTTCCTAGAACGTGTAGACACTTGTTTGTGGTCTTTCAACACTCGTCCATGTTTGTTTCAGGTTAATCAATACTCGTTCGTATTGATCCTAGAACATGTAGACACTCGTCCGTGTTTGTGTCAGGTTAATCAATACTCGTTCTTATTGATCCTAGAACGTGTAGACACTCGTCCGTGGTCTTTTAACACTCGTCCGTGTTTGTTTCAGGTTAATCAATACTCGTTCGTATTGATCCTAGAACGTGTAGACACTCGTCTGTGGTCTTTCAACACTCGTCCGTGTTTGTTTCAGGTTTATCAATACTCGTTCGTATTTATCCTAGAACGTGTAGACACTCGTCCGTGGTCTTTCAACACTTGTTCGTGTTTGTTTCAGGTTAATCAATACTCGTTCATATTGATCCTAGAACATGTAGACACTCGTTCATGGTCTTTCAACACTCATCTGTGTTTGTTTCAGGTTAATCAATACTCGTTCATATTGATCCTAGAACATGTAGACACTCGTCCGTGGTCTTTCAACACTCGTCCATGTTTGTTTCAGGTTAATCAATACTCGTTCGTATTGATCCTAGAACTTGTAGACACTCGTCTGTGGTCTTTCAACACTCGTCCGTGTTTATTTCAGGTTAATCAATACTCGTTTGTATTGATCCTAGAACATGTAGACATTCGTCTGTGGTCTTTCAACACTTGTTCGTGTTTGTTTCAGGTTAATCAATACTCGTTCATATTGATCCTAGAACATGTAGACACTCGTCCGTGGTCTTTCAACACTCATATGTGTTTGTTTCAGGTTAATCAATACTCGTTCATATTGATCCTAGAACATGTAGACACTCGTACGTGGTCTTTCAACACTCGTCCATGTTTGTTTCAGGTTAATCAATACTCGTTCGTGTTGATCCTAGAACTTGTAGACACTCGTCTGTGGTCTTTCAACACTCGTCCGTGTTTGTTTCAGGTTAATCAATACTCGTTCGTATTGATCCTAGAACGTGTAGACATTCGTCCGTGGTCTTTCGACACTCATCCGTGTTTGTTTCAGGTTAATCAATACTCGTTCGTATTGATCCTAGAATGTGTAGACACTCCTCCATGGTCTTTCAACACTCGTCTGTGTTTGTTTCAGGTTAATCAATACTCGTTCGTATTGACCCTAAAACGTGTAGACACTCATCCGTGGTCTTTCAACACTCGTCCGTGTTTGTTTCAGGTTTATCAATACTCGTTCGTATTGATCCTAGAACGTGTAGACACTCGTCCGTGGTCTTTCAACACTTATTCGTGTTTGTTTCAGGTTAATCAATACTCGTTCGTATTGATCCTAGAACGTCTAGACACTCGTTCATGGTCTTTCAACACTCATCTGTGTTTGTTTCAAGTTAATCAATACTCATTCATATTGATCCTAGAACATGTAGACACTCCTCCATGGTCTTTCAACACTCGTCCGTGTTTGTTTCAGGTTAATCAATACTCGTTCGTATTGATCCTAGAACTTGTAGACACTCGTCTGTGGTCTTTCAACACTCGTCCGTGTTTATTTCAGGTTAATCAATACTCGTTCGTATTGATCCTAGAACCTGTAGACATTCATCCGTGGTCTTTCAACACTCATCCATGTTTGTTTCAGGTTAATCAATACTCACTCATATTGATCCTAGAACATGTAGACACTCGTCCGTGATCTTTTAACCCTCGTCCATGTTTGTTTCAGGTTAATCAATTCTCGTTCGTATTGTTCCTAGAACGTGTAGACACTTGTTTGTGGTCTTTCAACACTCGTCCATGTTTGTTTCAGGTTAATCAATACCCGTTCGTATTGATCCTAGAACATGTAGACACTCGTCCGTGTTTGTGTCAGGTTAATCAATACTCGTTCTTATTGATCCTAGAACGTGTAGACACTCGTCCGTGGTCTTTCAACACTCGTCCGTGTTTGTTTCAGGTTAATCAATACTCGTTCGTATTGATCCTAGAACGTGTAGACACTCGTCTGTGGTCTTTCAACACTCGTCCGTGTTTGTTTCAGGTTTATCAATACTCGTTCGTATTTATCCTAGAACGTGTAGACACTCGTCCGTGGTCTTTCAACACTTGTTCGTGTTTGTTTCAGGTTAATCAATACTCGTTCATATTGATCCTAGAACATGTAGACACTCGTTCATGGTCTTTCAACACTCATCTGTGTTTGTTTCAGGTTAATCAATACTCGTTCATATTGATCCTAGAACATGTAGACACTCGTCCGTGGTCTTTCAACACTCGTCCGTGTTTATTTCAGGTTAATCAATACTCGTTTGTATTGATCCTAGAACATGTAGACATTCGTCTGTGGTCTTTCAACACTTGTTCGTGTTTGTTTCAGGTTAATCAATACTCGTTCATATTGATCCTAGAACATGTAGACACTCGTCCGTGGTCTTTCAACACTCATATGTGTTTGTTTCAGGTTAATCAATACTCGTTCATATTGATCCTAGAACATGTAGACACTCGTACGTGGTCTTTCAACACTCGTCCATGTTTGTTTCAGGTTAATCAATACTCGTTCGTGTTGATCCTAGAACTTGTAGACACTCGTCTGTGGTCTTTCAACACTCGTCCGTGTTTGTTTCAGGTTAATCAATACTCGTTCGTATTGATCCTAGAACGTGTAGACATTCGTCCGTGGTCTTTCGACACTCATCCGTGTTTGTTTCAGGTTAATCAATACTCGTTCGTATTGATCCTAGAATGTGTAGACACTCCTCCATGGTCTTTCAACACTCGTCTGTGTTTGTTTCAGGTTAATCAATACTCGTTCGTATTGACCCTAAAACGTGTAGACACTCATCCGTGGTCTTTCAACACTCGTCCGTGTTTGTTTCAGGTTTATCAATACTCGTTCGTATTGATCCTAGAACGTGTAGACACTCGTCCGTGGTCTTTCAACACTTATTCGTGTTTGTTTCAGGTTAATCAATACTCGTTCGTATTGATCCTAGAACGTCTAGACACTCGTTCATGGTCTTTCAACACTCATTTGTGTTTGTTTCAAGTTAATCAATACTCGTTCATATTGATCCTAGAACATGTAGATACTCCTCCATGGTCTTTCAACACTCGTCCGTGTTTGTTTCAGGTTAATCAATACTCGTTCGTATTGATCCTAGAACTTGTAGACACTCGTCTGTGGTCTTTCAACACTCGTCCGTGTTTATTTCAGGTTAATCAATACTCGTTCGTATTGATCCTAGAACCTGTAGACATTCGTCCGTGGTCTTTCAACACTCATCCATGTTTGTTTCAGGTTAATCAATACTCACTCATATTGATCCTAGAACATGTAGACACTCGTCCGTGATCTTTTAACCCTCGTCAATGTTTGTTTCAGGTTAATCAATTCTCGTTCGTATTGTTCCTAGAACGTGTAGACACTTGTTTGTGGTCTTTCAACACTCGTCCATGTTTGTTTCAGGTTAATCAATACTCGTTCGTATTGATCCTAGAACATGTAGACACTCGTCCGTGTTTGTTTCAGGTTAATCAATACTCGTTCTTATTGATCCTAGAACGTGTAGACACTCGTCCGTGGTCTTTCAACACTCGTCCGTGTTTGTTTCAGGTTAATCAATACTCGTTCGTATTGATCCTAGAACGTGTAGACACTCGTCTGTGGTCTTTCAACACTCGTCCGTGTTTGTTTCAGGTTAATCAATACTCGTTCTTATTGATCCTAAAATGTGTAGACACTCATCCGTGGTCTTTCAACACTCGTCCGTGTTTGTTTCAGGTTTATCAATACTCGTTTGTATTGATCCTAGATCGTGTAGACACTCGTCCGTGGTCTTTCAACACTTGTTCGTGTTTATTTCAGGTTAACCAATACTCGTTCATATTGATCCTAGAACATGTAGACACTCGTCCGTGGCCTTTCAAAACTCGTCCATGTTTGTTTCAGGTTAATCAATACTCGTTCGTATTGATCCTAGAACTTGTAGACACTCGTCTGTGGTCTTTCAACACTTGTCCGTGTTTATTTCAGGTTAATCAATACTCGTTCGTATTGATCCTAGAACGTGTAGACATTCGTCCGTGGTCTTTCAACACTCGTCCGTGTTTGTTTTGGGTATATCAATACTCGTTCGTATTGATCCTAGAACATGTAGACACTCGTCTGTGGTCTTTCAACACTCGTCTGTGTTTGTTTTCGGTTAATCAATACTCGTTCGTATTGATCATAGAACGTGTAGGCACTCGTCTGTGGTCTTTCAACACTCGCCCGTGTTTGTTTCAGGTTAATCAATACTCAATTATATTGATCCTAGAATGTGTAGACACTCGTACGTGGTCTTTCAACACTCGTCCGTGTTTCTTTCAGGTTTATCAATACTCGTTCTTATTAATCCTAAAACGTGTAGAGACTCGTCTATGGTCTTTCAACACTCGTCCGTATTGGTTTCAGGTTAATCAATACTCATTCGTATTGATCCTAGAACGTGTAGACACTCGTTCATGGTCTTTCAACACTCATCTGTGTTTGTTTCAAGTTAATCAATACTCGTTCTTATTGATCCTAGAATGTGTAGACACTCCTCCATGGTCTTTCAACACTCGTCCGTGTTTGTTTCAGGTTAATCAATACTCGTTCGTATTGACCCTAGAACGCGTAGACACTCATTCGCGGTCTTTCAACACTCGTCCGTGTTTGTTTCAGGTTTATCAATACTCGTTCGTATTTATCCTAGAACGTGTAGACACTCGTCCGTGGTCTTTCAACACTTGTTCGTGTTTGTTTCAGGTTAATCAATACTTGTTCATATTGATCCTAGAACATGTAGACACTCGTTCATGGTCTTTCAACACTCATCTGTGTTTGTTTCAGGTTAATCAATACTCGTTCATATTGATCCTAGAACATGTAGACACTCGTCCGTGGTCTTTCAACACTCGTCCATGTTTGTTTCAGGTTAATCAATACTCGTTCGTATTGATCCTAGAACCTGTAGATACTCGTCTGTGGTCTTTCAACACTCGTCCGTGTTTATTTCAGGTTAATCAATACTCGTTTGTATTGATCCTAGAACATGTAGACATTCGTCCGTGGTCTTTCAACACTTGTTCGTGTTTGTTTCAGGTTAATCAATACTCGTTCATATTGATCCTAGAACATGTAGACACTCGTCCGTGGACTTTCAACACTCATCTGTGTTTGTTTCAGGTTAATCAATACTCGTTCATATTGATCCTAGAACATGTAGACACTCGTACGTGGTCTTTCAACACTCGTCCATGTTTGTTTCAGGTTAATCAATACTCGTTCGTGTTGATCCTAGAACTTGTAGACACTCGTCTGTGGTCTTTCAACACTCGTCCATGTTTGTTTTAGGTTAATCAATACTCGTTCGTATTGATCCTAGAACGTGTAGACATTCGTCCGTGGTCTTTCGACACTCATCCGTGTTTGTTTCAGGTTAATCAATACTCGTTCGTATTGATCCTTGAATGTGTAGACACTCCTCCATGGTCTTTCAACACTCGTCCGTGTTTGTTTCAGGTTAATCAATACTCGTTCGTATTGACCCTAAAACGTGTAGACACTCATCCGTGGTCTTTCAACACTCGTCCGTGTTTGTTTCAGGTTTATCAATACTCGTTCGTATTGATCCTAGAACGTGTAGACACTCGTCCGTGGTCTTTCAACACTTATTCGTGTTTGTTTCAGGTTAATCAATACTCGTTCTTATTGATCCTAGAATGTCTAGACACTCCTCCATGGTCTTTCAACACTCGTCCGTGTTTGTTTCAGGTTAATCAATACTCGTTCGTATTGACCCTAGAACGCGTAGACACTCATTCGCGGTCTTTCAACACTCGTCCGTGTTTGTTTCAGGTTTATCAATACTCGTTCGTATTTATCCTAGAACGTGTAGACACTCGTCCGTGGTCTTTCAACACTTGTTCGTGTTTGTTTCAGGTTAATCAATACTCGTTCATATTGATCCTTGAACATGTAGACACTCGTTCATGGTCTTTCAACACTCATCTGTGTTTGTTTCAGGTTAACCAATACTCGTTCATATTGATCCTAGAACATGTAGACACTCGTCCGTGGCCTTTCAAAACTCGTCCATGTTTGTTTCAGGTTAATCAATACTCGTTCGTATTGATCCTAGAACTTGTAGACACTCGTCTGTGGTCTTTCAACACTTGTCCGTGTTTATTTCAGGTTAATCAATACTCGTTCGTATTGATCCTAGAACGTGTAGACATTCGTCTGTGGTCTTTCAACACTCGTCCGTGTTTGTTTTGGGTATATCAATACTCGTTCGTATTGATCCTAGAACGTGTAGACACTCGTCCGTGGTCTTTCAACACTCGTTCGTGTTTGTTTCAGGTTAATCAATACTCGTTCGTATTGATCCTAGAACATGTAGACACTCGTCTGTGGTCTTTTAACATTCGTCCGTGTTTGTTTTAGGTTAATCAATACTCGTTCGTATTGATCCTAGAACATGTAGACACTCGTCCGTGGTCTTTCAACACTCGTTCGTGTTTGTTTCAGGTTAATCAATACTCGTTCGTATTGATCCTAGAACATGTAGACACTCGTCTGTGGTCTTTCAACACTCGTCTGTGTTTGTTTTCGGTTAATCAATACTCGTTCGTATTGATCATAGAACGTGTAGACACTCGTCTGTGGTCTTTCAACACTCGTCCGTATTTGTTTCAGGTTAATCAATACTCGTTCGTATTGATCCTAGAACATGTAGACACTCGTACGTGGTCTTTCAACACTCGTCCGTGTTTGTTTCAGGTTAATCAATACTCGTTCGTATTGATCCTAGAACGTGTAAACATTCGTCCGTGGTCTTTCGACACTCATCCGTGTTTGTTTCAGGTTAATCAATACTCGTTCGTATTGATCCTAGAATGTGTAGACACTCCTCCATGGTCTTTCAACACTCGTCCGTGTTTGTTTCCGGTTTATCAATACTCGTTCTTATTAATCCTAAAACGTGTAGAGACTCGTCTATGGTCTTTCAACACTCGTCCGTATTGGTTTCAGGTTAATCAATACTCATTCGTATTGATCCTAGAACGTGTAGACACTCGTTCATGGTCTTTCAACACTCATCTGTGTTTGTTTCAAGTTAATCAATACTCGTTCTTATTGATCCTAGAATGTGTAGACACTCCTCCATGGTCTTTCAACACTCGTCCGTGTTTGTTTCAGGTTAATCAATACTCGTTCGTATTGACCCTAGAACGCGTAGACACTCATTCGCGGTCTTTCAACACTCGTCCGTGTTTGTTTCAGGTTTATCAATACTCGTTCGTATTTATCCTAGAACGTGTAGACACTCGTCCGTGGTCTTTCAACACTTGTTCGTGTTTGTTTCAGGTTAATCAATACTCGTTCATATTGATCCTTGAACATGTAGACACTCGTTCATGGTCTTTCAACACTCATCTGTGTTTGTTTCAGGTTAACCAATACTCGTTCATATTGATCCTAGAACATGTAGACACTCGTCCGTGGTCTTTCAAAACTCGTCCATGTTTGTTTCAGGTTAATCAATACTCGTTCGTATTGATCCTAGAACTTGTAGACACTCGTCTGTGGTCTTTCAACACTTGTCCGTGTTTATTTCAGGTTAATCAATACTCGTTCGTATTGATCCTAGAACGTGTAGACATTCGTCTGTGGTCTTTCAACACTCGTCCGTGTTTGTTTTGGGTATATCAATACTCGTTCGTATTGATCCTAGAACGTGTAGACACTCGTCCGTGGTCTTTCAACACTCGTTCGTGTTTGTTTCAGGTTAATCAATACTCGTTTGTATTGATCCTAGAACATGTAGACACTCGTCTGTGGTCTTTCAACATTCGTCCGTGTTTGTTTTAGGTTAATCAATACTCGTTCGTATTGATCCTAGAACATGTAGACACTCGTCTGTGGTCTTTCAACACTCGTTCGTGTTTGTTTCAGGTTAATCAATACTCGTTCGTATTGATCCTAGAACATGTAGACACTCGTCTGTGGTCTTTCAACACTCGTCTGTGTTTGTTTTCGGTTAATCAATACTCGTTCGTATTGATCATAGAACGTGTAGACACTCGTCTGTGGTCTTTCAACACTCGTCCGTGTTTGTTTCAGGTTAATCAATACTCGTTCGTATTGATCCTAGAACATGTAGACACTCGTACGTGGTCTTTCAACACTCGTCCGTGTTTGTTTCAGGTTAATCAATACTCGTTCGTATTGATCCTAGAACGTGTAGACATTCGTCCGTGGTCTTTCGACACTCATCCGTGTTTGTTTCAGGTTAATCAATACTCGTTCGTATTGATCCTAGAATGTGTAGACACTCCTCCATGGTCTTTCAACACTCGTCCGTGTTTGTTTCCGGTTTATCAATACTCGTTCTTATTAATCCTAAAACGTGTAGAGACTCGTCTATGGTCTTTCAACACTCGTCCGTATTGGTTTCAGGTTAATCAATACTCATTCGTATTGATCCTAGAACGTGTAGACACTCGTTCATGGTCTTTCAACACTCATCTGTGTTTGTTTCAAGTTAATCAATACTCGTTCTTATTGATCCTAGAATGTGTAGACACTCCTCCATGGTCTTTCAACACTCGTCCGTGTTTGTTTCAGGTTAATCAATACTCGTTCGTATTGACCCTAGAACGCGTAGACACTCATTCGCGGTCTTTCAACACTCGTCCGTGTTTGTTTCAGGTTTATCAATACTCGTTCGTATTTATCCTAGAACGTGTAGACACTCGTCCGTGGTCTTTCAACACTTGTTCGTGTTTGTTTCAGGTTAATCAATACTCGTTCATATTGATCCTAGAACATGTAGACACTCGTTCATGGTCTTTCAACACTCATCTGTGTTTGTTTCAGGTTAATCAATACTCGTTCATATTGATCCTAGAACATGTAGACACTCGTCCGTGGTCTTTCAACACTCGTCCATGTTTGTTTCAGGTTAATCAATACTCGTTCGTATTGATCCTAGAACCTGTAGATACTCGTCTGTGGTCTTTCAACACTCGTCCGTGTTTATTTCAGGTTAATCAATACTCGTTTGTATTGATCCTAGAACATGTAGACATTCGTCCGTGGTCTTTCAACACTTGTTCGTGTTTGTTTCAGGTTAATCAATACTCGTTCATATTGATCCTAGAACATGTAGACACTCATCCGTGGACTTTCAACACTCATCTGTGTTTGTTTCAGGTTAATCAATACTCGTTCATATTGATCCTAGAACATGTAGACACTCGTACGTGGTCTTTCAACACTCGTCCATGTTTGTTTCAGGTTAATCAATACTCGTTCGTGTTGATCCTAGAACTTGTAGACACTCGTCTGTGGTCTTTCAACACTCGTCCATGTTTGTTTCAGGTTAATCAATACTCGTTCGTATTGATCCTAGAACGTGTAGACATTCGTCCGTGGTCTTTCGACACTCATCCGTGTTTGTTTCAGGTTAATCAATACTCGTTCGTATTGATCCTTGAATGTGTAGACACTCCTCCATGGTCTTTCAACACTCGTCCGTGTTTGTTTCAGGTTAATCAATACTCGTTCGTATTGACCCTAAAACGTGTAGACACTCATCCGTGGTCTTTCAACACTCGTCCGTGTTTGTTTCAGGTTTATCAATACTCGTTCGTATTGATCCTAGAACGTGTAGACACTCGTCTGTGGTCTTTCAACACTTATTCGTGTTTGTTTCAGGTTAATCAATACTCGTTCTTATTGATCCTAGAATGTGTAGACACTCCTCCATGGTCTTTCAACACTCGTCCGTGTTTGTTTCAGGTTAATCAATACTCGTTCGTATTGACCCTAGAACGCGTAGACACTCATTCGCGGTCTTTCAACACTCGTCCGTGTTTGTTTCAGGTTTATCAATACTCGTTCGTATTTATCCTAGAACGTGTAGACACTCGTCCGTGGTCTTTCAACACTTGTTCGTGTTTGTTTCAGGTTAATCAATACTCGTTCATATTGATCCTTGAACATGTAGACACTCGTTCATGGTCTTTCAACACTCATCTGTGTTTGTTTCAGGTTAACCAATACTCGTTCATATTGATCCTAGAACATGTAGACACTCGTCCGTGGTCTTTCAAAACTCGTCCATGTTTGTTTCAGGTTAATCAATACTCGTTCGTATTGATCCTAGAAGTTGTAGACACTCGTCTGTGGTCTTTCAACACTTGTCCGTGTTTATTTCAGGTTAATCAATACTCGTTCGTATTGATCCTAGAACGTGTAGACATTCGTCTGTGGTCTTTCAACACTCGTCCGTGTTTGTTTTGGGTATATCAATACTCGTTCGTATTGATCCTAGAACGTGTAGACACTCGTCCGTGGTCTTTCAACACTCGTTCGTGTTTGTTTCAGGTTAATCAATACTCGTTCGTATTGATCCTAGAACATGTAGACACTCGTCTGTGGTCTTTCAACATTCGTCCGTGTTTGTTTTAGGTTAATCAATACTCGTTCGTATTGATCCTAGAACATGTAGACACTCGTCCGTGGTCTTTCAACACTCGTTCGTGTTTGTTTCAGGTTAATCAATACTCGTTCGTATTGATCCTAGAACATGTAGACACTCGTCTGTGGTCTTTCAACACTCGTCTGTGTTTGTTTTTGGTTAATCAATACTCGTTCGTATTGATCATAGAACGTGTAGACACTCGTCTGTGGTCTTTCAACACTCGTCCGTGTTTGTTTCAGGTTAATCAATACTCGTTCGTATTGATCCTAGAACATGTAGACACTCGTACGTGGTCTTTCAACACTCGTCCGTGTTTGTTTCAGGTTAATCAATACTCGTTCGTATTGATCCTAGAACGTGTAGACATTCGTCCGTGGTCTTTCGACACTCATCCGTGTTTGTTTCAGGTTAATCAATACTCGTTCGTATTGATCCTAGAATGTGTAGACACTCCTCCATGGTCTTTCAACACTCGTCCGTGTTTGTTTCCGGTTTATCAATACTCGTTCTTATTAATCCTAAAACGTGTAGAGACTCGTCTATGGTCTTTCAACACTCGTCCGTATTGGTTTCAGGTTAATCAATACTCATTCGTATTGATCCTAGAACGTGTAGACACTCGTTCATGGTCTTTCAACACTCATCTGTGTTTGTTTCAAGTTAATCAATACTCGTTCTTATTGATCCTAGAATGTGTAGACACTCCTCCATGGTCTTTCAACACTCGTCCGTGTTTGTTTCAGGTTAATCAATACTCGTTCGTATTGACCCTAGAACGCGTAGACACTCATTCGCGGTCTTTCAACACTCGTCCGTGTTTGTTTCAGGTTTATCAATACTCGTTCGTATTTATCCTAGAACGTGTAGACACTCGTCCGTGGTCTTTCAACACTTGTTCGTGTTTGTTTCAGGTTAATCAATACTCGTTCATATTGATCCTAGAACATGTAGACACTCGTTCATGGTCTTTCAACACTCATCTGTGTTTGTTTCAGGTTAATCAATACTCGTTCATATTGATCCTAGAACATGTAGACACTCGTCCGTGGTCTTTCAACACTCGTCCATGTTTGTTTCAGGTTAATCAATACTCGTTCGTATTGATCCTAGAACCTGTAGATACTCGTCTGTGGTCTTTCAACACTCGTCCGTGTTTATTTCAGGTTAATCAATACTCGTTTGTATTGATCCTAGAACATGTAGACATTCGTCCGTGGTCTTTCAACACTTGTTCGTGTTTGTTTCAGGTTAATCAATACTCGTTCATATTGATCCTAGAACATGTAGACACTCGTCCGTGGACTTTCAACACTCATCTGTGTTTGTTTCAGGTTAATCAATACTCGTTCATATTGATCCTAGAACATGTAGACACTCGTACGTGGTCTTTCAACACTCGTCCATGTTTGTTTCAGGTTAATCAATACTCGTTCGTGTTGATCCTAGAACTTGTAGACACTCGTCTGTGGTCTTTCAACACTCGTCCATGTTTGTTTCAGGTTAATCAATACTCGTTCGTATTGATCCTAGAACGTGTAGACATTCGTCCGTGGTCTTTCGACACTCATCCGTGTTTGTTTCAGGTTAATCAATACTCGTTCGTATTGATCCTTGAATGTGTAGACACTCCTCCATGGTCTTTCAACACTCGTCCGTGTTTGTTTCAGGTTAATCAATACTCGTTCGTATTGACCCTAAAACGTGTAGACACTCATCCGTGGTCTTTCAACACTCGTCCGTGTTTGTTTCAGGTTTATCAATACTCGTTCGTATTGATCCTAGAACGTGTAGACACTCGTCCGTGGTCTTTCAACACTTATTCGTGTTTGTTTCAGGTTAATCAATACTCGTTCTTATTGATCCTAGAATGTGTAGACACTCCTCCATGGTCTTTCAACACTCGTCCGTGTTTGTTTCAGGTTAATCAATACTCGTTCGTATTGACCCTAGAACGCGTAGACACTCATTCGCGGTCTTTCAACACTCGTCCGTGTTTGTTTCAGGTTTATCAATACTCGTTCGTATTTATCCTAGAACGTGTAGACACTCGTCCGTGGTCTTTCAACACTTGTTCGTGTTTGTTTCAGGTTAATCAATACTCGTTCATATTGATCCTTGAACATGTAGACACTCGTTCATGGTCTTTCAACACTCATCTGTGTTTGTTTCAGGTTAACCAATACTCGTTCATATTGATCCTAGAACATGTAGACACTCGTCCGTGGTCTTTCAAAACTCGTCCATGTTTGTTTCAGGTTAATCAATACTCGTTCGTATTGATCCTAGAAGTTGTAGACACTCGTCTGTGGTCTTTCAACACTTGTCCGTGTTTATTTCAGGTTAATCAATACTCGTTCGTATTGATCCTAGAACGTGTAGACATTCGTCTGTGGTCTTTCAACACTCGTCCGTGTTTGTTTTGGGTATATCAATACTCGTTCGTATTGATCCTAGAACGTGTAGACACTCGTCCGTGGTCTTTCAACACTCGTTCGTGTTTGTTTCAGGTTAATCAATACTCGTTCGTATTGATCCTAGAACATGTAGACACTCGTCTGTGGTCTTTCAACATTCGTCCGTGTTTGTTTTAGGTTAATCAATACTCGTTCGTATTGATCCTAGAACATGTAGACACTCGTCCGTGGTCTTTCAACACTCGTTCGTGTTTGTTTCAGGTTAATCAATACTCGTTCGTATTGATCCTAGAACATGTAGACACTCGTCTGTGGTCTTTCAACACTCGTCTGTGTTTGTTTTCTGTTAATCAATACTCGTTCGTATTGATCATAGAACGTGTAGACACTCGTCTGTGGTCTTTCAACACTCGTCCGTGTTTGTTTCAGGTTAATCAATACTCGTTCGTATTGATCCTAGAACATGTAGACACTCGTACGTGGTCTTTCAACACTCGTCCGTGTTTGTTTCAGGTTAATCAATACTCGTTCGTATTGATCCTAGAACGTGTAGACATTCGTCCGTGGTCTTTCGACACTCATCCGTGTTTGTTTCAGGTTAATCAATACTCGTTCGTATTGATCCTTGAATGTGTAGACACTCCTCCATGGTCTTTCAACACTCGTCCGTGTTTGTTTCCGGTTTATCAATACTCGTTCTTATTAATCCTAAAACGTGTAGAGACTCGTCTATGGTCTTTCAACACTCGTCCGTATTGGTTTCAGGTTAATCAATACTCATTCGTATTGATCCTAGAACGTGTAGACACTCGTTCATGGTCTTTCAACACTCATCTGTGTTTGTTTCAAGTTAATCAATACTCGTTCTTATTGATCCTAGAATGTGTAGACACTCCTCCATGGTCTTTCAACACTCGTCCGTGTTTGTTTCAGGTTAATCAATACTCGTTCGTATTGACCCTAGAACGCGTAGACACTCATTCGCGGTCTTTCAACACTCGTCCGTGTTTGTTTCAGGTTTATCAATACTCGTTCGTATTTATCCTATAACGTGTAGACACTCGTCCGTGGTCTTTCAACACTTGTTCGTGTTTGTTTCAGGTTAATTAATACTCGTTCATATTGATCCTAGAACATGTAGACACTCGTTCATGGTCTTTCAACACTCATCTGTGTTTGTTTCAGGTTAATCAATACTCGTTCATATTGATCCTAGAACATGTAGACACTCGTCCGTGGTCTTTCAACACTCGTCCATGTTTGTTTCAGGTTAATCAATACTCGTTCGTATTGATCCTAGAACTTGTAGACACTCGTATGTGGTCTTTCAACACTCGTCCGTGTTTATTTCAGGTTAATCAATACTCGTTTGTATTGATCCTAGAACATGTAGACATTCGTCCGTGGTCTTTCAACACTTGTTCGTGTTTGTTTCAGGTTAATCAATACTCGTTCATATTGATCCTAGAACATGTAGACACTCGTCCGTGGTCTTTCAACACTCATCTGTGTTTGTTTCAGGTTAATCAATACTCGTTCATATTGATCCTAGAACATGTAGACACTCGTACGTGGTCTTTCAACACTCGTCCATGTTTGTTTCAGGTTAATCAATACTCGTTCGTGTTGATCCTAGAACTTGTAGACACTCGTCTGTGGTCTTTCAACACTCGTCCGTGTTTGTTTCAGGTTAATCAATACTCGTTCGTATTGATCCTAGAACGTGTAGACATTCGTCCGTGGTCTTTCGACACTCATCCGTGTTTGTTTCAGGTTAATCAATACTCGTTCGTATTGATCCTAGAATGTGTAGACACTCCTCCATGGTCTTTCAACACTCGTCTGTGTTCGTTTCAGGTTAATCAATACTCGTTCGTATTGACCCTAAAACGTGTAGACACTCATCCGTGGTCTTTCAACACTCGTCCGTGTTTGTTTCAGGTTTATCAATACTCGTTCGTATTGATCCTAGAACGTGTAGACACTCGTCCGTGGTCTTTCAACACTTATTCGTGTTTGTTTCAGGTTAATCAATACTCGTTCGTATTGATCCTAGAACGTGTAGACACTCGTTCATGGTCTTTCAACACTCATCTGTGTTTGTTTCAAGTTAATCAATACTCGTTCATATTGATCCTGGAACATGTAGACACTCCTCCATGGTCTTTCAACACTCGTCCGTGTTTGTTTCAGGTTAATCAATACTCGTTCGTATTGATCCAAGAACGTGTAGACACTCGTATGTGGTCTTTCAACACTCGTCCGTGTTTATTTCAGGTTAATCAATACTCGTTCGTATTGATCCTAGAACCTGTAGACATTCGTCCGTGGTCTTTCAACACTCATCCATGTTTGTTTCAGGTTAATCAATACTCACTCATATTGATCCTAGAACATGTAGACACTCGTCCGTGATCTTTTAACCCTCGTCCATGTTTGTTTCAGGTTAATCAATACCCGTTCGTATTGTTCCTAGAACGTGTAGACACTTGTTTGTGGTCTTTCAACACTCGTCCATGTTTGTTTCAGGTTAATCAATACTCGTTCGTATTGATCCTAGAACATGTAGACACTCGTCCGTGTTTGTTTCAGGTTAATCAATACTCGTTCGTATTGATCCTAGAACGTGTAGACACTCGTCTGTGGTCTTTCAACACTTGTCCGTGTTTATTTCAGGTTAATCAATACTCGTTCGTATTGATCCTAGAACGTGTAGACATTCGTCCGTGGTCTTTCAACACTCGTCCGTGTTTGTTTTGGGTATATCAATACTCGTTCGTATTGATCCTAGAACATGTAGACACTCGTCTGTGGTCTTTCAACACTCGTCTGTGTTTGTTTTCGGTTAATCAATACTCGTTCGTATTGATCATAGAACGTGTAGGCACTCGTCTGTGGTCTTTCAACACTCGCCCGTGTTTGTTTCAGGTTAATCAATACTCAATTATATTGATCCTAGAATGTGTAGACACTCGTACGTGGTCTTTCAACACTCGTCCGTGTTTGTTTCAGGTTTATCAATACTCGTTCTTATTAATCCTAAAACATGTAGAGACTCGTCTATGGTCTTTCAACACTCGTCCGTATTGGTTTCAGGTTAATCAATACTCATTCGTATTGATCCTAGAACGTGTAGACACTCATTCATGGTCTTTCAACACTCATCTGTGTTTGTTTCAAGTTAATCAATACTCGTTCTTATTGATCCTAGAATGTGTAGACACTCCCCCATGGTCTTTCAACACTCGTCCGTGTTTGTTTCAGGTTAATCAATACTCGTTCGTATTGACCCTAGAACGCGTAGACACTCATTCGCGGTCTTTCAACACTCGTCCGTGTTTGTTTCAGGTTTATCAATACTCGTTCGTATTTATCCTAGAACGTGTAGACACTCGTCCGTGGTCTTTTAACACTTGTTCGTGTTTGTTTCAGGTTAATCAATACTCGTTCATATTGATCCTAGAACATGTAGACACTCGTTCATGGTCTTTCAACACTCATCTGTGTTTGTTTCAGGTTAATCAATACTCGTTCATATTGATCCTAGAACATGTAGACACTCGTCCGTGGTCTTTCAACACTCGTCCATGTTTGTTTCAGGTTAATCAATACTCGTTCGTATTAATCCTAGAACTTGTAGACACTCGTCTGTGGTCTTTCAACACTCTTCCGTGTTTATTTCAGGTTAATCAATACTCGTTTGTATTGATCCTAGAACATGTAGACATTCGTCCGTGGTCTTTCAACACTTGTTCGTGTTTGTTTCAGGTTAATCAATACTCGTTCATATTGATCCTAGAACATGTAGACACTCGTCCGTGGTCTTTCAACACTCATCTGTGCTTGTTTCAGGTTAATCAATACTCGTTCATATTGATCCTAGAACATGTAGACACTCGTACGTAGTCTTTCAACACTCGTCCATGTTTGTTTCAGGTTAATCAATACTCGTTCGTGTTGATCCTAGAACTTGTAGACACTCGTCTGTGGTCTTTCAACACTCGTCCGTGTTTGTTTCAGGTTAATCAATACTCGTTCGCATTGATCCTAGAACGTGTAGACATTCGTCCGTGGTCTTTCGACACTCATCCGTGTTTGTTTCAGGTTAATCTATACTCGTTCGTATTGATCCTAGAATGTGTAGACACTCCTCCATGGTCTTTCAACACTCGTCTGTGTTTGTTTCAGGTTAATCAATACTCGTTCGTATTGACCCTAAAACGTGTAGACACTCATCCGTGGTCTTTCAACACTCGTCCGTGTTTGTTTCAGGTTTATCAATACTCGTTCGTATTGATCCTAGAACGTGTAGACACTCGTCCGTGGTCTTTCAACACTTATTCGTGTTTGTTTCAGGTTAATCAATACTCGTTCGTATTGATCCTAGAACGTGTAGACACTCGTTCATGGTCTTTCAACACTCATCTGTGTTTGTTTCAAGTTAATCAATACTCGTTCATAATGATCCTGGAACATGTAGACACTCCTCCATGGTCTTTCAACACTCGTCCGTGTTTGTTTCAGGTTTATCAATACTCGTTCGTATTGATCCTAGAACTTGTAGACACTCGTCTGTGGTCTTTCAACACTCGTCCGTGTTTATTTCAGGTTAATCAATACTCGTTCGTATTGATCCTAGAACCTGTAGACATTCGTCCGTGGTCTTTCAACACTCATCCATGTTTGTTTCAGGTTAATCAATACTCACTCATATTGATCCTAGAACATGTAGACACTCGTCCGTGATCTTTTAACCCTCGTCCATGTTTGTTTCAGGTTAATCAATACTCGTTCGTATTGTTCCTAGAACGTGTAGACACTTGTTTGTGGTCTTTCAACACTCGTCCATGTTTGTTTCAGGTTAATCAATACTCGTTCGTATTGATCCTAGAACATGTAGACACTCGTCCGTGTTTGTTTCAGGTTAATCAATACTCGTTCGTATTGATCCTAGAACGTGTAGACACTCGTCCGTGGTCTTTCAACACTCGTCCGTGTTTGTTTCAGGTTAATCAATACTCGTTCGTATTGATCCTAGAACGTGTAGACACTCGTCTGTGGTCTTTCAACACTCGTCCGTGTTTGTTTCAGGTTAATCAATACTCGTTCTTATTGATCCTAAAATGTGTAGACACTCATCCGTGGTCTTTCAACACTCGTCCGTGTTTGTTTCAGGTTTATCAATACTCGTTTGTATTGATCCTAGAACGTGTAGACACTCGTCCGTGGTCTTTCAACACTTGTTCGTGTTTGTTTCAGGTTAACCAATACTCGTTCATATTGATCCTAGAACATGTAGACACTCGTCCGTGGCCTTTCAAAACTCGTCCATGTTTGTTTCAGGTTAATCAATACTCGTTCGTATTGATCCTAGAACTTGTAGACACTCGTCTGTGGTCTTTCAACACTTGTCCGTGTTTATTTCAGGTTAAGCAATACTCGTTCGTATTGATCCTAGAACGTGTAGACATTCGTCCGTGGTCTTTCAACACTCGTCCGTGTTTGTTTTGGGTATATCAATACTCGTTCGTATTGATCCTAGAACATGTAGACACTCGTCTGTGGTCTTTCAACACTCGTCTGTGTTTGTTTTCGGTTAATCAATACTCGTTCGTATTGATCATAGAACGTGTAGGCACTCGTCTGTGGTCTTTCAACACTCACCCGTGTTTGTTTCAGGTTAATCAATACTCAATTATATTGATCCTAGAATGTGTAGACACTCGTACGTGGTCTTTCAACACTCGTCCGTGTTTGTTTCAGGTTTATCAATACTCGTTCTTATTAATCCTAAAACGTGTAGAGACTCGTCTATGGTCTTTCAACACTCGTCCGTATTGGTTTTAGGTTAATCAATACTCATTCGTATTGATCCTAGAACGTGTAGACACTCGTTCATGGTCTTTCAACACTCATCTGTGTTTGTTTTAAGTTAATCAATACTCGTTCTTATTGATCCTAGAATGTGTAGACACTCCTCCATGGTCTTTCAACACTCGTCCGTGTTTGTTTCAGGTTAATCAATACTCGTTCGTATTGACCCTAGAACGCGTAGACACTCATTCGCGGTCTTTCAACACTCGTCCGTGTTTGTTTCAGGTTTATCAATACTCGTTCGTATTTATCCTAGAACGTGTAGACACTCGTCCGTGGTCTTTCAACACTTGTTCGTGTTTGTTTCAGGTTAATCAATACTCGTTCATATTGATCCTAGAACATGTAGACACTCGTTCATGGTCTTTCAACACTCATCTGTGTTTGTTTCAGGTTAATCAATACTCGTTCATATTGATCCTAGAACATGTAGACACTCGTCCGTGGTCTTTCAACACTCGTCCATGTTTGTTTCAGGTTAATCAATACTCGTTCGTATTGATCCTAGAACTTGTAGATACTCGTCTGTGGTCTTTCAACACTCGTCCGTGTTTATTTCAGGTTAATCAATACTCGTTTGTATTGATCCTAGAACATGTAGACATTCGTCCGTGGTCTTTCAACACATGTTCGTGTTTGTTTCAGGTTAATCAATACTCGTTCATATTGATCCTAGAACATGTAGACACTCGTCCGTGGTCTTTCAACACTCATCTGTGTTTGTTTCAGGTTAATCAATACTCGTTCATATTGATCCTAGAACATGTAGACACTCGTACGTGGTCTTTCAACACTCGTCCATGTTTGTTTCGGGTTAATCAATACTCGTTCGTGTTGATCCTAGAACTTGTAGACACTCGTCTGTGGTCTTTCAACACTCGTCCGTGTTTGTTTCAGGTTAATCAATACTCGTTCGTATTGATCCTAGAACGTGTAGACATTCGTCCGTGGTCTTTCGACACTCATCCGTGTTTGTTTCAGGTTAATCAATACTCGTTCGTATTGATCCTAGAATGTGTAGACACTCCTCCATGGTCTTTCAACACTCGTCCGTGTTTGTTTCAGGTTAATCAATACTCGTTCGTATTTACCCTAAAACGTGTAAACACTCATCCGTGGTCTTTCAACACTCGTCCGTGTTTGTTTCAGGTTTATCAATACTCGTTCGTATTGATCCTAGAACGTGTAGACACTCGTCCGTGGTCTTTCAACACTTATTCGTGTTTGTTTCAGGTTAATCAATACTCGTTCGTATTGATCCTAGAACGTGTAGACACTCGTTCATGGTCTTTCAACACTCATCTGTGTTTGTTTCAAGTTAATCAATACCCGTTCATATTGATCCTAGAACATGTAGACACTCCTCCATGGTCTTTCAACACTCGTCCGTGTTTGTTTCAGGTTAATCAATACTCGTTCGTATTGATCCTAGAACTTGTAGACACTCGTCTGTGGTCTTTCAACACTCGTTCGTGTTTGTTTCAGGTTAATCAATACTCGTTCGTATTGATCCTAGAACATGTAGACACTCGTCTATGGTCTTTCAACATTCGTCCGTGTTTGTTTTAGGTTAATCAATACTCGTTCGTATTGATCCTAGAACGTGTAGACACTCGTCCGTGGTCTTTCAACACTCGTTCGTGTTTGTTTCAGGTTAATCAATACTCGTTCGTATTGATCCTAGAACATGTAGACACTCGTCTGTGGTCTTTCAACACTCGTCTGTGTTTGTTTTCGGTTAATCAATACTCGTTCGTATTGATCATAGAACGTGTAGACACTCGTCTGTGGTCTTTCAACACTCGTCCGTGTTTGTTTCAGGTTAATCAATACTCAATTGTATTGATCCTAGAATGTGTAGACACTCGTACGTGGTCTTTCAACACTCGTCTGTGTTTGTTTCAGGTTAATCAATACTCGTTCGTATTGATCCTAGAACGTGTAGACATTCGTCCGTGGTCTTTCGACACTCATCCGTGTTTGTTTCAGGTTAATCAATACTCATTCGTATTGATCCTAGAATGTGTAGACACTCCTCCATGGTCTTTCAACACTCGTCCGTGTTTATTTCAGGTTTATCAATACTCGTTCTTATTAATCCTAAAACGTGTAGAGACTCGTCTATGGTCTTTCAACACTCGTCCGTATTGGTTTCAGGTTAATCAATACTCATTCGTATTGATCCTAGAACGTGTAGACACCCGTTCATGGTCTTTCAACACTCATCTGTGTTTGTTTTAAGTTAATCAATACTCGTTGTCATTGATCCTAGAATGTGTAGACACTCCTCCATGGTCTTTCAACACTCGTCCGTGTTTGTTTCAGGTTAATCAATACTCGTTCGTATTGACCCTAGAACGCGTAGACACTCATTCGCGGTCTTTCAACACTCGTCCGTGTTTATTTCAGGTATATCAATACTCGTTCGTATTTATCCTAGAACGTGTAGACACTCGTCCGTGGTCTTTCAACACTTGTTCGTGTTTGTTTCAGGTTAATCAATACTCGTTCATATTGATCCTAGAACATGTAGACACTCGTTCATGGTCTTTCAACACTCATCTGTGTTTGTTTCAGGTTAACCAATACTCGTTCAAATTGATCCTAGAACATGTAGACACTCGTCCGTGGTCTTTCAAAACTCGTCCATGTTTGTTTCAGGTTAATCAATACTCGTTCGTATTGATCCTAGAACTTGTAGACACTCGTCTGTGGTCTTTCAACACTTGTCCGTGTTTATTTCAGGTTAATCAATACTCGTTCGTATTGATCCTAGAACGTGTAGACATTCGTCTGTGGTCTTTCAACACTCGTCCGTGTTTGTTTTGGGTATATCAATACTCGTTCGTATTGATCCTAGAACGTGTAGACACTCGTCCGTGGTCTTTCAACACTCGTTCGTGTTTGTTTCAGGTTAATCAATACTCGTTCGCATTGATCCTGGAACATGTAGACACTCGTCTGTGGTCTTTCAACATTCGTCCGTGTTTGTTTTAGGTTAATCAATACTCGTTCGTATTGATCCTAGAACGTGTAGACACTCGTCCGTGGTCTTTCAACACTCGTTCGTGTTTGTTTCAGGTTAATCAATACTCGTTCGTATTGATCCTAGAACATGTAGACACTCGTCTGTGGTCTTTCAACACTCGTCTGTGTTTGTTTTCGGTTAATCAATACTCGTTCGTATTGATCATAGAACGTGTAGACACTCGTCTGTGGTCTTTCAACACTCGTCCGTGTTTGTTTCAGGTTAATCAATACTCGTTCGTATTGATCCTAGAACATGTAGACACTCGTACGTGGTCTTTCAACACTCGTCCGTATTTGTTTCAGGTTAATCAATACTCGTTCGTATTGATCCTAGAACGTGTAGACATTCGTCCGTGGTCTTTCGACACTCATCCGTGTTTGTTTCAGGTTAATCAATACTCGTTCGTATTGATCCTAGAATGTGTAGACACTCCTCCATGGTCTTTCAACACTCGTCCGTGTTTGTTTCAGGTTTATCAATACTCGTTCTTATTAATCCTAAAACGTGTAGAGACTCGTCTATGGTCTTTCAACACTCGTCCGTATTGGTTTCAGGTTAATCAATACTCATTCGTATTGATCCTAGAACGTGTAGACACTCGTTCATGGTCTTTCAACACTCATCTGTGTTTGTTTCAAGTTAATCAATACTCGTTCTTATTGATCCTAGAATGTGTAGACACTCCTCCATGGTCTTTCAACACTCGTCCGTGTTTGTTTCAGGTTAATCAATACTCGTTCGTATTGACCCTAGAACGCGTAGACACTCATTCGCGGTCTTTCAACACTCGTCCGTGTTTGTTTCAAGTTTATCAATACTCGTTCGTATTTATCCTAACACGTGTAGACACTCGTCCGTGGTCTTTCAACACTTGTTCGTGTTTGTTTCAGGTTAATCAATACTCGTTCATATTGATCCTAGAACATGTAGACACTCGTTCATGGTCTTTCAACACTCATCTGTGTTTGTTTCAGGTTAATCAATACTCGTTCATATTGATCCTAGAACATGTAGACACTCCTCCATGGTCTTTCAACACTCGTCTGTGTTTGTTTCAGGTTAATCAATACTCGTTCGTATTGATCCTAGAACGTGTAGACACTCGTCCGTGGTCTTTCAACACTCGTCCATGTTTGTTTCAGGTTAATCAATACTCGTTCGTATTGTTCCTAGAACGTGTAGACACTTGTTCGTGGTCTTTCAACACTCGTCCGTGTTTGTTTCAGGTTAATCAATACTCGTTCGTATTGATCCTAGAACCTGTAGACATTCGTCCGTGGTCTTTCAACACTCATCCGTGTTTGTTTCAGGTTAATCAATACTCACTCATATTGATCCTAGAACATGTAGACACTCGTCCGTGGTCTTTTAACCCTCGTCCATGTTTGTTTCAGGTTAATCAATACTCATTCGTATTGTTCCTAGAACGTGTAGACACTTGTTTGTGGTCTTTTAACACTCGTCCATGTTTGTTTCAGGTTAATCAATATTCGTTCGTATTGATCCTAGAACATGTAAACACTCGTCCGTGTTTGTTTCAGGTTAATCAATACTCGTTCGTATTGACCCTAAAACGTGTAGACACTCATCTGTGGTCTTTCAACACTCGACCGTGTTTGTTTCAGGTTTATCAATACTCGTTCGTATTGATCCTAGAACGTGTAGACACTCGTCCGTGGTCTTTCAACACTTATTCGTGTTTGTTTCAGGTTAATCAATACTCGTTCGTATTGATCCTAGAACGTGTAGACACTCGTTCGTGGTCTTTCAACACTCGTCAGTGTTTGTTTCAGGTTAATCAATACTCGTTCATATTGATCCTAGAACATGTAGACACTCCTCCATGGTCTTTCAACACTCGTCCGTGTTTGTTTCAGGTTAATCAATACTCGTTCGTATTGATCCTAGAACTTGTAGACACTCGTCTGTGGTCTTTCAACACTCGTCCGTGTTTATTTCAGGTTAATCAATACTCGTTCGTATTGATCCTAGAACGTGTAGACATTCGTCCGTGGTCTTTCGACACTCATCCGTGTTTGTTTCAGGTTAATCAATACTCGTTCGTATTGATCCTAGAATGTGTAGACACTCCTCCATGGTCTTTCAACACTCGTCCGTGTTTGTTTCAGGTTAATCAATACTCGTTCGTATTGACCCTAAAACGTGTAGACACTCATCTGTGGTCTTTCAACACTCGTCCGTGTTTGTTTCAGGTTTATCAATACTCGTTCGTATTGATCCTAGAACGTGTAGACACTCGTCCGTGGTCTTTCAACACTTATTCGTGTTTGTTTCAGGTTAATCAATACTCGTTCGTATTGATCCTAGAATGTGTAGACACTCGTTCATGGTCTTTCAACACTCGTCAGTGTTTGTTTCAGGTTAATTAATACTCGTTCATATTGATCCTAGAACATGTAGACACTCCTCCATGGTCTTTCAACACTCGTCCGTGTTTGTTTCAGGTTAATCAATACTCGTTCGTATTGATCCTAGAACTTGTAGACACTCGTCTGTGGTCTTTCAACACTCGTCCTTGTTTATTTCAGGTTAATCAATACTCGTTCGTATTGATCCTAGAACCTGTAGACATTCGTCCGTGGTCTTTCAACACTCATCCGTGTTTGTTTCAGGTTAATCAATACTCACTCATATTGATCCTAGAACATGTAGACACTCGTCCGTGGTCTTTTAACCCTCGTCCATGTTTGTTTCAGGTTAATCAATACTCGTTCGTATTGTTCCTAGAACGTGTAGACACTTGTTTGTGGTCTTTCAACACTCGTCCATGTTTGTTTCAGGTTAATCAATACTCGTTCGTATTGATCCTAGAACATGTAAACACTCGTCCGTGTTTGTTTCAGGTTAATCAATACTCGTTCGTATTGACCCTAAAACGTGTAGACACTCATCTGTGGTCTTTCAACACTCGACCGTGTTTGTTTCAGGTTTATCAATACTCGTTCGTATTGATCCTAGAACATGTAAACACTCGTCCGTGTTTGTTTCAGGTTAATCAATACTCGTTCGTATTGACCCTAAAACGTGTAGACACTCATCTGTGGTCTTTCAACACTCGACCGTGTTTGTTTCAGGTTAATCAATACTCGTTCGTATTGACCCTAAAACGTGTAGACACTCATCTGTGGTCTTTCAACACT
This sequence comes from Lathyrus tuberosus, assembly GCA_022829125.1. Taxonomy (NCBI): domain Eukaryota; kingdom Viridiplantae; phylum Streptophyta; class Magnoliopsida; order Fabales; family Fabaceae; genus Lathyrus; species Lathyrus tuberosus. The sequence goes on along the minus strand of JALAZF010000743.1, from coordinate 618,302 downwards.
CGACCGTGTTTGTTTCAGGTTTATCAATACTCGTTCGTATTGATCCTAGAACGTGTAGACACTCGTCCGTGGTCTTTCAACACTTATTCGTGTTTGTTTCAGGTTAATCAATACTCGTTCGTATTGATCCTAGAACGTGTAGACACTCGTTCGTGGTCTTTCAACACTCGTCAGTGTTTGTTTCAGGTTAATCAATACTCGTTCATATTGATCCTAGAACATGTAGACACTCCTCCATGGTCTTTCAACACTCGTCCGTGTTTGTTTCAGGTTAATCAATACTCGTTCGTATTGATCCTAGAACTTGTAGACACTCGTCTGTGGTCTTTCAACACTCGTCCGTGTTTATTTCAGGTTAATCAATACTCGTTCGTATTGATCCTAGAACGTGTAGACATTCGTCCGTGGTCTTTCGACACTCATCCGTGTTTGTTTCAGGTTAATCAATACTCGTTCGTATTGATCCTAGAATGTGTAGACACTCCTCCATGGTCTTTCAACACTCGTCCGTGTTTGTTTCAGGTTAATCAATACTCGTTCGTATTGACCCTAAAACGTGTAGACACTCATCTGTGGTCTTTCAACACTCGTCCGTGTTTGTTTCAGGTTTATCAATACTCGTTCGTATTGATCCTAGAACGTGTAGACACTCGTCCGTGGTCTTTCAACACTTATTCGTGTTTGTTTCAGGTTAATCAATACTCGTTCGTATTGATCCTAGAATGTGTAGACACTCGTTCATGGTCTTTCAACACTCGTCAGTGTTTGTTTCAGGTTAATTAATACTCGTTCATATTGATCCTAGAACATGTAGACACTCCTCCATGGTCTTTCAACACTCGTCCGTGTTTGTTTCAGGTTAATCAATACTCGTTCGTATTGATCCTAGAACTTGTAGACACTCGTCTGTGGTCTTTCAACACTCGTCCTTGTTTATTTCAGGTTAATCAATACTCGTTCGTATTGATCCTAGAACCTGTAGACATTCGTCCGTGGTCTTTCAACACTCATCCGTGTTTGTTTCAGGTTAATCAATACTCACTCATATTGATCCTAGAACATGTAGACACTCGTCCGTGGTCTTTTAACCCTCGTCCATGTTTGTTTCAGGTTAATCAATACTCGTTCGTATTGTTCCTAGAACGTGTAGACACTTGTTTGTGGTCTTTCAACACTCGTCCATGTTTGTTTCAGGTTAATCAATACTCGTTCGTATTGATCCTAGAACATGTAGACACTCGTCCGTGTTTGTTTCAGGTTAATCAATACTCGTTCGTATTGACCCTAAAACGTGTAGACACTCATCTGTGGTCTTTCAACACTCGACCGTGTTTGTTTCAAGTTTATCAATACTCGTTCGTATTGATCCTCGAACGTGTAGACACTCGTCCGTGGTCTTTCAACACTTATTCGTGTTTGTTTCAGGTTAATCAATACTCGTTCGTATTGATCCTAGAACGTGTAGACACTCGTTCATGGTCTTTCAACACTCGTCAGTGTTTGTTTCAGGTTAATCAATACTCGTTCATATTGATCCTAGAACATGTAGACACTCCTCCATGGTCTTTCAAGACTCGTCCGTGTTTGTTTCAGGTTAATCAATACTCGTTCGTATTGTTCCTAGAACGTGTAGACACTTGTTTGTGGTCTTTCAACACTCGTCCATGTTTGTTTCAGGTTAATCAATACTCGTTCGTATTGATCCTAGAACATGTAGACACTCGTCCGTGTTTGTTTCAGGTTAATCAATACTCGTTCGTATTGATCCTAGAACGTGTAGACACTCGTCCGTGGTCTTTCAACACTCGTCCGTGTTTGTTTTAGGTTAATCAATACTCGTTCGTATTGATCCTAGAACGTGTAGACACTCGTCTGTGGTCTTTCAACACTCGTCCGTGTTTGTTTCAGGTTAATCAATACTCGTTCTTATTGATCCTAAAATGTGTAGACACTCATCCGTGGTCTTTCAACACTCGTCCGTGTTTGTTTCAGGTTTATCAATACTCGTTTGTATTGATCCTAGAACGTGTAGACACTCGTCCGTGGTCTTTCAACACTTGTTCGTGTTTGTTTCAGGTTAACCAATACTCGTTCATATTGATCCTAGAACATGTAGACACTCGTCCGTGGTCTTTCAACACTCGTCCATGTTTGTTTCACGTTAATCAATACTCGTTTGTATTGATCCTAGAACTTGTAGACACTCGTCTGTGGTCTTTCAACACTTGTCCGTGTTTATTTCAGGTTAATCAATACTCGTTCGTATTGATCCTAGAACGTGTAGACATTCGTCCGTGGTCTTTCAACACTCGTCCGTGTTTGTTTTGGGTATATCAATACTCGTTCGTATTGATCCTAGAACGTGTAGACACTCGTCCGTGGTCTTTCAACACTCGTTCGTGTTTGTTTCAGGTTAATCAATACTCGTTCGTATTGATCCTAGAACATGTAGACACTCGTCTGTGGTCTTTCAACATTCGTCCGTGTTTGTTTTAGGTTAATCAATACTCGTTCGTATTGATCCTAGAACGTGTAGACACTCGTCCGTGGTCTTTTAACACTCGTTCGTGTTTGTTTCAGGTTAATCAATACTCGTTCGTATTGATCCTAGAACATGTAGACACCCGTCTGTGGTCTTTCAACACTCGTCTTTGTTTGTTTTCGGTTAATCAATACTCGTTCGTATTGATCATAGAACGTGTAGACACTTGTCTGTGGTCTTTCAACACTCATCCGTGTTTGTTTCAGGTTAATCAATACTCAATTGTATTGATCCTAGAATGTGTAGACACTCGTACGTGGTCTTTCAACACTCGTCCGTGTTTGTTTCAGGTTTATCAATACTCGTTCTTATTAATCCTAAAACGTGTAGACACTCGTCTATGGTCTTTCAACACTCGTCCGTATTGGTTTCAGGTTAATCAATACTCGTTCGTATTGATCCTAGAACGTGTAGACACTCGTTCATATTCTTTCAACACTCATCTGTGTTTGTTTCAAGTTAATCAATACTCGTTCTTATTGATCCTAGAATGTGTAGACACTCCTCCATGGTCTTTCAACACTCGTCCGTGTTTGTTTCAGGTTAATCAATACTCGTTCGTATTGACCCTAGAACGCGTAGACACTCATTCGCGGTCTTTCAACACTCGTTCGTGTTTGTTTCAGGTTAATCAATACTCGTTCATATTTATCCTAGACCGCGTAGACACTCGTCCTTGGTCTTTCAACACTCATCCGTGTTTGTTTCAGGTTAATCAATACTCACTCCTATTGATCCTAGAACATGTAGACACTCATCCGTGATCTTTTAACACTCATCCATGTTTGTTTCAGGTTAATCAACACTCGTTCGTATTGTTCCTAGAACGTGTAGACACTTGTTTGTGGTCTTTCAACACTCGTCCGTGTTTGTTTCAGGTTAATCAATACTCGTTTGTATTGATCCTAGAACATGTAGACACTCGTCCGTGGTTTTTCAACACTCGTCTGTGTTTGTTTCAGGTTAATCAATACTCGTTCGTATTGATCCTATAACATGTAGACACTCGTCCGTGGTCTTTCAACACTCGTCCGTGTTTGTTTCAGGTTAATCAATACTCGTTGGTATTGACCCTAGAACGCGTAGACACTCATTCGAGGTCTTTCAACACTCGTTCATGTTTGTTTCAGGTTAATCAATACTCGTTCATATTTATCCAAGACTGTGTAGACACTCATCCTTGGTCTTTCAACACTTGTCCGTGTTTCTTTCAGGTTAATCAATACTCGCTCGTATTGATCCTAGAACGTGTAGACACTCGTCCGTGGTCTTTCAACACTCGTCCATGTTTGTTTCAGGTTAATCAATACTCGTTCGTATTGTTCCTAGAACGTGTAGACACTTGTTCGTGGTCTTTCAACACTCGTCCGTGTTTGTTTCAGGTTAATCAATACTCGTTCGTATTGATCCTAGAACGTGTAGACACTCGTCCGTGGTCTTTCAACACTCGTCCGTATTGGTTTCAGGTTAATCAATACTCGTTCGTATTGATCCTTGAACGTGTAGACACTCGTTCATGGTCCTTCAACACTAATCTGTGTTTGTTTCAAGTTAATCATTACTCGTTCTTATTGATCCTAAAATGTGTAGACACTCCTCCATGGTCTTTCAACACTCGTCCGTGTTTGTTTCAGGTTAATCAATACTCGTTCGTATTGACCCTAGAACGTGTAGACACTCATTCGCGGTCTTTCAACACTCGTTCGTGTTTGTTTCAGGTTAATCAATACTCGTTCATATTTATCCTAGACCGTGTAGACACTCATCCTTGGTCTTTCAACACTCATCCGTGTTTGTTTCAGGTTAATCAATACTCACTCGTATTGATCCTAGAACATGTAGACACTCGTCCGTGACCTTTTAACACTCATCCATGTTTGTTTCAGGTTAATCAATACTAGTTCGTATTGATCCTAGAACGTGTAGACACTCGTCCGTGGTCTTTCAGCACTCGTTCGTGTTTGTTTCAGGTTAATCAATACTCATTCAGATTGATCCTAGAACATGTAGACACTCGTCCGTGGTCTTTCAACACTCGTCCGTGTTTATTTCAGGTTAATCAATACTCGTTCGTATTGTTCCTAGAACGTGTGGACACTTGTTTGTGGTCTTTCAACACTCATCTGTGTTTGTTTCAAGTTAATCAATACTCGTTCTTATTGATCCTAGAATGTGTAGACACTCCTCCATGGTCTTTCAACACTCGTCCGTGTTTGTTTCAGGTTAATTAATACTCGTTCATATTGACCCTAGAACGCGTAGACACTCATTCGCGGTCTTTCAACACTCGTTCGTGTTTGTTTCAGGTTAATCAATACTCGTTCATATTTATCCTAGACCGTGTAGACACTCGTCCTTGGTCTTTCAACACTCATCCGTGTTTGTTTCAGGTTAATCAATACTCACTCCTATTGATCCTAGAACATGTAGACACTCGTCCGTGATCTTTTAACACTCGTCCATGTTTGTTTCAGGTTAATCAATACTCGTTCGTATTGTTCCTAGAACGTGTAGACACTTGTTTGTGGTCTTTCAACACTCGTCCGTGTTTGTTTCAGGTTAATCAATACTCGTTTGTATTGATCCTAGAACATGTAGACACTCGTCCGTGGTCTTTCAACATTCGTCTGTGTTTGTTTCAGGTTAATCAATACTCGTTCGTATTGATCCTATAATGTGTAGACACTCGTCCGTGGTCTTTCAACACTCGTCCGTGTTTGTTTCAGGTTAATCAATACTCGTTCGTATTGACCCTAGAACGCGTAGACACTCATTCGAGGTCTTTCAACACTCGTTCATGTTTGTTTCAGGTTAATCAATACTCGTTCATATTTATCCAAGACTGTGTAGACACTCATCCTTGGTCTTTCAACACTTGTCCGTGTTTCTTCCAGGTTAATCAATACTCGCTCGTATTGATCCTAGAACGTGTAGACACTCGTTCATGGTCTTTCAACACTCATCTGTGTTTGTTTCAAGTTAATCAATACTCGTTCATATTGATCCTGGAACATGTAGACACTCCTCCATGGTCTTTCAACACTCGTCCGTGTTTGTTTCAGGTTAATCAATACTCGTTCGTATTGATCCTAGAACTTGTAGACACTCGTCTGTGGTCTTTCAACACTCGTCCGTGTTTATTTCAGGTTAATCAATACTCGTTCGTATTGATCCTAGAACCTGTAGACATTCGTACGTGGTCTTTCAACACTCATCCGTGTTTGTTTCAGGTTAATCAATACTCACTCATATTGATCCTAGAACATGTAGACACTCGCCCGTGGTCTTTTAACCCTCGTCCATGTTTGTTTCAGGTTAATCAATACTCGTTCGTATTGTTCCTAGAACGTGTAGACACTTGTTTGTGGTCTTTCAACACTCGTCCATGTTTGTTTCAGGTTAATCAATACTCGTTCGTATTGATCCTAGAACATGAAGACACTCGTCCGTGTTTGTTTCAGGTTAATCAATACTTGTTCGTATTGATCCTAGAACGTGTAGACACTCGTCCGTGGTCTTTCAACACTCGTCCGTGTTTGTTTCAGGTTAATCAATACTCGTTCGTATTGATCCTAGAACGTGTAGACACTCGTCTGTGGTCTTTCAACACTCGTCCGTGTTTGTTTCAGGTTAATCAATACTCGTTCTTATTGATCCTAAAATGTGTAGACACTCATCCGTGGTCTTTCAACACTCGTCCGTGTTTGTTTCAGGTTTATGAATACTCGTTTGTATTGATCCTAGAACGTGTAGACACTCGTCCGTGGTCTTACAACACTTGTTCGTGTTTGTTTCAGGTTAACCAATACTCGTTCATATTGATCCTAGAACATGTAGACACTCGTCCGTGGTCTTTCAACACTCGTCCATGTTTGTTTCACGTTAATCAATACTCGTTTGTATTGATCCTAGAACTTGTAGACACTCGTCTGTGGTCTTTCAACACTTGTCCGTGTTTATTTCAGGTTAATCAATACTCGTTCGTATTGATCCTAGAACATGTAGACATTCGTCCGTGGTCTTTCAACACTCGTCCGTGTTTGTTTTGGGTATATCAATACTCGTTCGTATTGATCCTAGAACGTGTAGACACTCGTCCGTGGTCTTTCAACACTCGTTCGTGTTTGTTTCAGGTTAATCAATACTCGTTCGTATTGATCCTAGAACATGTAGACACTCGTCTGTGGTCTTTCAACATTCGTCCGTGTTTGTTTTAGGTTAATCAATACTCGTTCGTATTGATCCTAGAACGTGTAGACACTCGTCCGTGGTCTTTTAACACTCGTTCGTGTTTGTTTCAGGTTAATCAATACTCGTTCGTATTGATCCTAGAACATGTAGACACCCGTCTGTGGTCTTTCAACACTCGTCTTTGTTTGTTTTCGGTTAATCAATACTCGTTCGTATTGATCATAGAACGTGTAGACACTTGTCTGTGGTCTTTCAACACTCATCCGTGTTTGTTTCAGGTTAATCAATACTCAATTGTATTGATCCTAGAATGTGTAGACACTCGTACGTGGTCTTTCAACACTCGTCCGTGTTTGTTTCAGGTTTATCAATACTCGTTCTTATTAATCCTAAAACGTGTAGACACTCGTCTATGGTCTTTCAACACTCGTCCGTATTGGTTTCAGGTTAATCAATACTCGTTCGTATTGATCCTAGAACGTGTAGACACTCGTTCATGGTCTTTCAACACTCATCTGTGTTTGTTTCAAGTTAATCAATACTCGTTCTTATTGATCCTAGAATGTGTAGACACTCCTCCATGGTCTTTCAACACTCGTCCGTGTTTGTTTCAGGTTAATCAATACTCGTTCGTATTGACCCTAGAACGCGTAGACACTCATTCGCGGTCTTTTAACACTCGTTCGTGTTTGTTTCAGGTTAATCAATACTCGTTCATATTTATCCTAGACCGTGTAGACACTCGTCCTTGGTCTTTCAACACTCATCCGTGTTTGTTTCAGGTTAATCAATACTCACTCCTATTGATCCTAGAACATGTAGACACTCATCCGTGATCTTTTAACACTCATCCATGTTTGTTTCAGGTTAATCAATACTCGTTCGTATTGTTCCTAGAACGTGTAGACACTTGTTTGTGGTCTTTCAACACTCGTCCGGGTTTGTTTCAGGTTAATCAATACTCGTTTGTATTGATCCTAGAACATGTAGACACTCGTCCGTGGTCTTTCAACACTCGTCTGTGTTTGTTTCAGGTTAATCAATACTCGTTCGTATTGATCCTATAACATGTAGACACTCGTCCGTGGTCTTTCAACACTCGTCCGTGTTTGTTTCAGGTTAATCAATACTCGTTGGTATTGACCCTAGAACGCGTAGACACTCATTCGAGGTCTTTCAACACTCGTTCATGTTTGTTTCAGGTTAATCAATACTCGTTCATATTTATCCAAGACTGTGTAGACACTCATCCTTGGTCTTTCAACACTTGTCCGTGTTTCTTTCAGGTTAATCAATACTCGCTCGTATTGATCCTAGAACGTGTAGACACTCGTCCGTGGTCTTTCAACACTCGTCCATGTTTGTTTCAGGTTAATCAATACTCGTTCGTATTGTTCCTAGAACGTGTAGACACTTGTTCGTGGTCTTTCAACACTCGTCCGTGTTTGTTTCAGGTTAATCAATACTCGTTCGTATTGATCCTAGAACGTGTAGACACTCGTCCGTGGTCTTTCAACACTCGTCCGTATTGGTTTCAGGTTAATCAATACTCGTTCGTATTGATCCTTGAACGTGTAGACACTCGTTCATGGTCCTTCAACACTAATCTGTGTTTGTTTCAAGTTAATCATTACTCGTTCTTATTGATCCTAAAATGTGTAGACACTCCTCCATGGTCTTTCAACACTCGTCCGTGTTTGTTTCAGGTTAATCAATACTCGTTCGTATTGACCCTAGAACGTGTAGACACTCATTCGCGGTCTTTCAACACTCGTTCGTGTTGGTTTCAGGTTAATCAATACTCGTTCATATTTATCCTAGACCGTGTAGACACTCATCCTTGGTCTTTCAACACTCATCCGTGTTTGTTTCAGTTTAATCAATACTCACTCGTATTGATCCTAGAACATGTAGACACTCGTCCGTGATCTTTTAACACTCATCCATGTTTGTTTCAGGTTAATCAATACTAGTTCGTATTGATCCTAGAACGTGTAGACACTCGTCCGTGGTCTTTCAGCACTCGTTCGTGTTTGTTTCAGGTTAATCAATACTCATTCAGATTGATCCTAGAACATGTAGACACTCGTCCGTGGTCTTTCAACACTCGTCCGTGTTTATTTCAGGTTAATCAATACTCGTTCGTATTGTTCCTAGAACGTGTGGACACTTGTTTGTGGTCTTTCAACACTCATCTGTGTTTGTTTCAAGTTAATCAATACTCGTTCTTATTGATCCTAGAATGTGTAGACACTCCTCCATGGTCTTTCAACACTCGTCCGTGTTTGTTTCAGGTTAATCAATACTCGTTCATATTGACCCTAGAACGCGTAGACACTCATTCGCGGTCTTTCAACACTCGTTCGTGTTTGTTTCAGGTTAATCAATACTCGTTCATATTTATCCTAGACCGTGTAGACACTCGTCCTTGGTCTTTCAACACTCATCCGTGTTTGTTTCAGGTTAATCAATACTCACTCCTATTGATCCTAGAACATGTAGACACTCGTCCGTGATCTTTTAACACTCGTCCATGTTTGTTTCAGGTTAATCAATACTCGTTCGTATTGTTCCTAGAACGTGTAGACACTTGTTTGTGGTCTTTCAACACTCGTCCGTGTTTGTTTCAGGTTAATCAATACTCGTTTGTATTGATCCTAGAACATGTAGACACTCATCCGTGGTCTTTCAACACTCGTCTGTGTTTGTTTCAGGTTAATCAATACTCGTTCGTATTGATCCTATAACGTGTAGACACTCGTCCGTGGTCTTTCAACACTCGTCCGTGTTTGTTTCAGGTTAATCAATACTCGTTCGTATTGACCCTAGAACGCGTAGACACTCATTCGAGGTCTTTTAACACTCGTTCATGTTTGTTTCAGGTTAATCAATACTCGTTCATATTTATCCAAGACTGTGTAGACACTCATCCTTGGTCTTTCAACACTTGTCCGTGTTTCTTCCAGGTTAATCAATACTCGCTCGTATTGATCCTAGAACGTGTAGACACTCGTCCGTGGTCTTTCAACACTCGTCCATGTTTGTTTCAGGTTAATCAATACTCGTTCGTATTGTTCCTAGAACGTGTAGACACTTGTTCGTGGTCTTTCAACACTCGTCCGTGTTTGTTTCAGGTTAATCAATACTCGTTCGTATTGATCCTAGAACGTGTAGACACTCGTCCGTGGTCTTTCAACACTCGTCCGTATTGGTTTCAGGTTAATCAATACTCGTTCGTATTGATCCTTGAACGTGTAGACACTCGTTCATGGTCCTTCAACACTAATCTGTGTTTGTTTCAAGTTAATCAATACTCGTTCTTATTGATCCTAGAATGTGTAGACACTCCTCCATGGTCTTTCAACACTCGTCCGTGTTTGTTTCAGGTTAATCAATACTCGTTCGTATTGACCCTAGAACGTGTAGACACGCATTCGCGGTCTTTCAACACTCGTTCGTGTTTGTTTCAGGTTAATCAATACTCGTTCATATTTATCCTAGACCGTGTAGACACTCATCCTTGGTCTTTCAAAACTCATCCGTGTTTGTTTCAGGTTAATCAATACTCACTCGTATTGATCCTAGAACATGTAGACACTCGTCCGTGATCTTTTAACACTCGCCCATGTTTGTTTCAGGTTAATCAATACTCGTTCGTATTGATCCTAGAACGTGTAGACACTCGTCCGTGGTCTTTCAGCACTCGTTCGTGTTTGTTTCAGGTTAATCAATACTCGTTCAGATTGATCCTAGAACATGTAGACACTCGTCCGTGGTCTTTCAACACTCGTCCGTGTTTATTTCAGGTTAATCAATACTCGTTCGTATTGTTCCTAGAACGTGTGGACACTTGTTTGTGGTCTTTCAACACTCATCTGTGTTTGTTTCAAGTTAATCAATACTCGTTCTTATTGATCCTAGAATGTGTAGACACTCCTCCATGGTCTTTCAACACTCGTCCGTGTTTGTTTCAGGTTAATCAATACTCGTTCATATTGACCCTAGAACGCGTAGACACTCATTCGCGGTCTTTCAACACTCGTTTGTGTTTGTTTCAGGTTAATCAATACTCGTTCATATTTATCCTAGACCGTGTAGACACTCGTCCTTGGTCTTTCAACACTCATCCGTGTTTGTTTCAGGTTAATCAATACTCACTCCTATTGATCCTAGAACATGTAGACACTTGTCCGTGATCTTTTAACACTCGTCCATGTTTGTTTCAGGTTAATCAATACTCGTTCGTATTGTTCCTAGAACGTGTAGACACTTGTTTGTGGTCTTTCAACACTCGTCCGTGTTTGTTTCAGGTTAATCAATACTCGTTTGTATTGATCCTAGAACATGTAGACACTCGTCCGTGGTCTTTCAACACTCGTCTGTGTTTGTTTCAGGTTAATCAATACTCGTTCGTATTTATCCTATAACGTGTAGACACTCGTCCGTGGTCTTTCAACACTCGTCCGTGTTTGTTTCAGGTTAATCAATACTCGTTCGTATTGACCCTAGAACGCGTAGACACTCATTCGAGGTCTTTCAACACTCGTTCATGTTTGTTTCAGGTTAATCAATACTCGTTCATATTTATCCAAGACTGTGTAGACACTCATCCTTGGTCTTTCAACACTTGTCCGTGTTTCTTTCAGGTTAATCAATACTCGCTCGTATTGATCCTAGAACGTGTAGACACTCGTCCGTGGTCTTTCAAAACTCGTCCATGTTTGTTTCAGGTTAATCAATACTCGTTCGTATTGTTCCTAGAACGTGTAGACACTTGTTCGTGGTCTTTCAACACTCGTCCGTGTTTGTTTCAGGTTAATCAATACTCATTCGTATTGATCCTAGAATGTGTAGACACTCGTCCGTGGTCTTTCAACACTCGTCCGTATTGGTTTCAGGTTAATCAATACTCGTTCGTATTGATCCTTGAACGTGTAGACACTCGTTCATGGTCCTTCAACACTAATCTGTGTTTGTTTCAAGTTAATCAATACTCGTTCTTATTGATCCTAGAATGTGTAGACACTCCTCCATGGTCTTTCAACACTCGTCCGTGTTTGTTTCAGGTTAATCAATACTCGTTCGTATTGACCCTAGAACGTGTAGACACTCATTCGCAGACTTTCAACACTCGTTCGTGTTTGTTTCAGGTTAATCAATACTCGTTCATATTTATCCTAGACCGTGTAGACACTCATCCTTGGTCTTTCAAAACTCATCCGTGTTTGTTTCAGGTTAATCAATACTCACTCGTATTGATTATATAACATGTAGACACTCGTCCGTGATCTTTTAACACTCGGCCATGTTTGTTTCAGGTTAATCAATACTCGTTCGTATTGATCCTAGAACGTGTAGACACTCGTCCGTGGTCTTTCAGCACTCGTTCGTGTTTGTTTCAGGTTAATCAATACTCGTTCAGATTGATCCTAGAACATGTAGACACTCGTCCGTGGTCTTTCAACACTCGTCCGTGTTTATTTCAGGTTAATCAATACTCGTTCCTATTATTCCTAGAACGTGTGGACACTTGTTTGTGGTCTTTCAACACTCATCTGTGTTTGTTTCAAGTTAATCAATACTCGTTCTTATTGATCCTAGAATGTGTAGACACTCCTCCATGGTCTTTCAACACTCGTCCGTGTTTGTTTCAGGTTAATCAATACTCGTTCATATTGACCCTAGAACGCGTAGACACTCATTCGCGGTCTTTCAACACTCGTTCGTGTTTGTTTCAGGTTAATCAATACTCGTTCATATTTATCCTAGACCGTGTAGACACTCGTCCTTGGTCTTTCAACACTCGTTCGTGTTTGTTTCAGGTTAATCAATACTCGTTCAGATTGATCCTAGAACATGTAGACACTCGTCCGTGGTCTTTCAACACTCGTCCGTGTTTATTTCAGGTTAATCAATACTCGTTTGTATTGTTCCTAGAACGTGTGGACACTTGTTTGTGGTCTTTCAACACTCATCTGTGTTTGTTTCAAGTTAATCAATACTCGTTCTTATTGATCCTAGAATGTGTAGACACTCCTCCATGGTCTTTCAACACTCGTCCGTGTTTGTTTCAGGTTAATCAATACTCGTTCATATTGACCCTAGAACGCGTAGACACTCATTCGCGGTCTTTCAACACTCGTTCGTGTTTGTTTCAGGTCAATCAATACTCGTTCATATTTATCCTAGACCGTGTAGACACTCGTCCTTGGTCTTTCAACACTCATCCATGTTTGTTTCAGGTTAATCAATACTCACTCCTATTGATCCTAGAACATGTAGACACTCGTCCGTGATCTTTTAACACTCGTCCATGTTTGTTTCAGGTTAATCAATACTCGTTCGTATTGTTCCTAGAACGTGTAGAAACTTGTTTGTGGTCTTTCAACACTCGTCCGTGTTTGTTTCAGGTTAATCAATACTCGTTTGTATTGATCCTAGAACATGTAGACACTCGTCCGTGGTCTTTCAACACTCGTCTGTGTTTGTTTCAGGTTAATCAATACTCATTCGTATTGATCCTATAACGTGTAGACACTCGTCTGTGGTCTTTCAACACTCGTCCGTGTTTGTTTCAGGTTAATCAATACTCGTTCGTATTGACCCTAGAACGCGTAGACACTCATTCGAGGTCTTTCAACACTCGTTCATGTTTGTTTCAGGTTAATCAATACTCGTTCATATTTATCCAAGACTGTGTAGACACTCATCCTTGGTCTTTCAACACTTGTCCGTGTTTCTTTCAGGTTAATCAATACTCGCTCGTATTGATCCTAGAACGTGTAGACACTCGTCCGTGGTCTTTCAACACTCGTCCATGTTTGTTTCAGGTTAATCAATACTCGTTCGTATTGTTCCTAGAACGTGTAGACACTTGTTCGTAGTCTTTCAACACTCGTCCATGTTTGTTTCAGGTTAATCAATACTCGTTCGTATTGATCCTAGAACGTGTAGACACTCGTCCGTGGTCTTTCAACACTCGTCCGTATTGGTTTCAGGTTAATCAATACTCGTTCGTATTGATCCTTGAACGTGTAGACACTCGTTCATGGTCTTTCAACACTAATCTGTGTTTGTTTCAAGTTAATCAATACTCGTTCTTATTGATTCTAGAATGTGTAGACACTCCTCCATGGTCTTTCAACACTCGTCCGTGTTTGTTTCAGGTTAATCAATACTCGTTCGTATTGACCCTAGAACGCGTAGACACTCATTCGCGGTCTTTCAACACTCGTTCGTGTTTGTTTCAGGTTAATCAATACTCGTTCATATTTATCCTAGACCGTGTAGACACTCGTCCTTGGTCTTTCAACACTCGTTCGTGTTTGTTTCAGGTTAATCAATACTCGTTCAGATTGATCCTAGAACATGTAGACACTCGTCCGTGGTCTTTCAACACTCGTCCGTGTTTATTTCAGGTTAATCAATACTCGTTCGTATTGTTCCTAGAACGTGTGGACACTTGTTTGTGGTCTTTCAACACTCATCTGTGTTTGTTTCAAGTTAATCAATACTCGTTCTTATTGATCCTAGAATGTGTAGACACTCCTCCATGGTCTTTCAACACTCGTCCGTGTTTGTTTCAGGTTAATCAATACTCGTTCATATTGACCCTAGAACGCGTAGACACTCATTCGCGGTCTTTCAACACTCGTTCGTGTTTGTTTCAGGTCAATCAATACTCGTTCATATTTATCCTAGACCGTGTAGACACTCGTCCTTGGTCTTTCAACACTCATCCATGTTTGTTTCAGGTTAATCAATACTCACTCCTATTGATCCTAGAACATGTAGACACTCGTCCGTGATCTTTTAACACTCGTCCATGTTTGTTTCAGGTTAATCAATACTCGTTCGTATTGTTCCTAGAACGTGTAGAAACTTGTTTGTGGTCTTTCAACACTCGTCCGTGTTTGTTTCAGGTTAATCAATACTCGTTTGTATTGATCCTAGAACATGTAGACACTCGTCCGTGGTCTTTCAACACTCGTCTGTGTTTGTTTCAGGTTAATCAATACTCATTCGTATTGATCCTATAACGTGTAGACACTCGTCTGTGGTCTTTCAACACTCGTCCGTGTTTGTTTCAGGTTAATCAATACTCGTTCGTATTGACCCTAGAACGCGTAGACACTCATTCGAGGTCTTTCAACACTCGTTCATGTTTGTTTCAGGTTAATCAATACTCGTTCATATTTATCCAAGACTGTGTAGACACTCATCCTTGGTCTTTCAACACTTGTCCGTGTTTCTTTCAGGTTAATCAATACTCGCTCGTATTGATCCTAGAACGTGTAGACACTCGTCCGTGGTCTTTCAACACTCGTCCATGTTTGTTTCAGGTTAATCAATACTCGTTCGTATTGTTCCTAGAATGTGTAGACACTTGTTCGTAGTCTTTCAACACTCGTCCATGTTTGTTTCAGGTTAATCAATACTCGTTCGTATTGATCCTAGAACGTGTAGACACTCGTCCGTGGTCTTTCAACACTCGTCCGTATTGGTTTCAGGTTAATCAATACTCGTTCGTATTGATCCTTGAACGTGTAGACACTCGTTCATGGTCTTTCAACACTAATCTGTGTTTGTTTCAAGTTAATCAATACTCGTTCTTATTGATCCTAGAATGTGTAGACACTCCTCCATGGTCTTTCAACACTCGTCTGTGTTTGTTTCAGGTTAATCAATACTCGTTCGTATTGACCCTAGAACGTGTAGACACTCATTCGCGGTCTTTCAACACTCGTTCGTGTTTGTTTCAGGTTAATCAATACTCGTTCATATTTATCCTAGACCGTGTAGACCCTCATCCTTGGTCTTTCAACACTCATCCGTGTTTGTTTCAGGTTAATCAATACTCACTCGTATTGATCCTAGAACATGTAGACACTCGTCCGTGATCTTTTAACACTCATCCATGTTTGTTTCAGGTTAATCAATACTCGTTCGTATTGATCCTAGAACGTGTAGACACTCGTCCGTGGTCTTTCAGCACTCGTTCGTGTTTGTTTCAGGTTAATCAATACTCGTTCAGATTGATCCTAGAACATGTAGACACTCGTCCGTGGTCTTTCAACACTCGTCCGTGTTTGTTACAGGTTAATCAATACTCGTTCGTATTGTTCCTAGAACGTGTGGACACTTGTTTGTGGTCTTTCAACACTCGTCCGTGTTTGTTTCAGGTTAATCAATACTCATTCGTATTGAACCTAGAACGTGTAGACACTCGTCTGTGGTCTTTCAACACTCGTTTGTGTTTGTTTCAGGTTAATCAATACTCATTCGTATTGATCCTAGAACATGTAGACACTCGTCCGTGGTCTTTCAACACTCGTCCGTGTTTCTTTTAGGTTAATCAATACTCGTTCGTATTGATCCTAGAACGTGTAGACACTCGTCTGTGGTCTTTCAACACTCGTCCGTGTTTGTTTCAGGTTAATCAATACTCGTTCATATTTATCCAAGACTGTGTAGACACTCATCCTTGGTCTTTCAACACTTGTCCGTGTTTCTTTCAGGTTAATCAATACTCGCTCGTATTGATCCTAGAACGTGTAGACACTCGTCCGTGGTCTTTCAACACTCGTCCATGTTTGTTTCAGGTTAATCAATACTCGTTCGTATTGTTCCTAGAACGTGTAGACACTTGTTCGTCGTCTTTCAACACTCGTTCGTGTTTGTTTCAGGTTAGTCAATACTCGTTCGTATTGATCCTAGAACGTGTAGACAC
This sequence comes from Lathyrus tuberosus, assembly GCA_022829125.1. Classification (NCBI taxonomy): domain Eukaryota; kingdom Viridiplantae; phylum Streptophyta; class Magnoliopsida; order Fabales; family Fabaceae; genus Lathyrus; species Lathyrus tuberosus. The sequence continues at coordinate 601,839 of JALAZF010000743.1, read as the reverse complement.
TCATCCGTGGTCTTTCAACACTCGTCCGTATTGGTTTCAGGTTAATCAATACTCGTTCGTATTGATCCTTGAACGTGTAGACACTCGTTCATGGTCCTTCAACACTAATCTGTGTTTGTTTCAAGTTAATCAATACTCGTTCTTATTGATCCTAAAATGTGTAGACACTCCTCCATGGTCTTTCAACACTCGTCCGTGTTTGTTTCAGGTTAATCAATACTCGTTCGTATTGACCCTAGAACATGTAGACACTCATTCGCGGTCTTTCAACACTCGTTCGTGTTTGTTTCAGGTTAATCAATACTCGTTCATATTTATCCTAGACCGTGTAGACACTCATCCTTGGTCTTTCAACACTCATCCGTGTTTGTTTCAGGTTAATCAATACTCAGTCGTATTGAACCTAGAACATGTAGACACTCGTCCGTGATCTTTTAACACTCGTCCATGTTTGTTTCAGGTTAATCAATACTCGTTCGTATTGATCCTAGAACGTGTAGACACTCGTCCGTGGTCTTTCAGCACTCGTTCGTGTTTGTTTCAGGTTAATCAATACTCATTCAGATTGATCCTAGAACATGTAGACACTCGTCCGTGGTCTTTCAACACTCGTCCGTGTTTATTTCAGGTTAATCAATACTCGTTCGTATTGTTCCTAGAACGTGTGGACACTTGTTTGTGGTCTTTCAACACTCATCTGTGTTTGTTTCAAGTTAATCAATACTCGTTCTTATTGATCCTAAAATGTGTAGACACTCCTCCATGGTCTTTCAACACTCGTCCGTGTTTGTTTCAGGTTAATCAATACTCGTTCGTATTGACCCTAGAACGTGTAGACACTCATTCGCGGTCTTTCAACACTCGTTCGTGTTTGTTTCAGGTTAATCAATACTCGTTCATATTTATCCTAGACCGTGTAGACACTCATCCTTGGTCTTTCAACACTCATCCGTGTTTGTTTCAGGTTAATCAATACTCACTCGTATTGATCCTAGAACATGTAGACACTCGTCCGTGATCTTTTAACACTCATCCATGTTTGTTTCAGGTTAATCAATACTCGTTCGTATTGATCCTAGAACGTGTAGACACTCGTCCGTGGTCTTTCAGCACTCGTTCGTGTTTATTTCAGGTTAATCAATACTCGTTCAGATTGATCCTAGAACATGTAGACACTCGTCCGTGGTCTTTCAACACTCGTCCGTGTTTGTTACAGGTTAATCAATACTCGTTCGTATTGTTCCTAGAACGTGTGGACACTTGTTTGTGGTCTTTCAACACTCGTCCGTGTTTGTTTCAGGTTAATCAATACTCGTTCGTATTGAACCTAGAACGTGTAGACACTCGTCTGTGGTCTTTCAACACTCGTCTGTGTTTGTTTCAGGTTAATCAATACTCATTCGTATTGATCCTAGAACATGTAGACACTCGTCTGTGGTCTTTCAACACTCGTCCGTGTTTCTTTTAGGTTAATCAATACTCGTTCGTATTGATCCTAGAACGTGTAGACACTCGTCCGTGGTCTTTCAGCACTCGTTCGTGTTTGTTTCAGGTTAATCAATACTCATTCAGATTGATCCTAGAACATGTAGACACTCGTCCGTGGTCTTTCAACACTCGTCCGTGTTTATTTCAGGTTAATCAATACTCGTTCGTATTGTTCCTAGAACGTGTGGACACTTGTTTGTGGTCTTTCAACACTCATCTGTGTTTGTTTCAAGTTAATCAATACTCGTTCTTATTGATCCTAGAATGTGTAGACACTCCTCCATGGTCTTTCAACACTCGTCCGTGTTTGTTTTAGGTTAATCAATACTCGTTCATATTGACCCTAGAACGCGTAGACACTCATTCGCGGTCTTTCAACACTCGTTCGTGTTTGTTTCAGGTTAATCAATACTCGTTCATATTTATCCTAGACCGTGTAGACACTCGTCCTTGGTCTTTCAACACTCATCCGTGTTTGTTTCAGGTTAATCAATACTCACTCCTATTGATCCTAGAACATGTAGACACACGTCCGTGATCTTTTAACACTCGTCCATGTTTGTTTCAGGTTAATCAATACTCGTTCGTATTGTTCCTAGAACGTGTAGACACTTGTTTGTGGTCTTTCAACACTCGTCCGTGTTTGTTTCAGGTTAATCAATACTCGTTTGTATTGATCCTAGAACATGTAGACACTCGTCCGTGGTCTTTCAACACTCGTCTGTGTTTGTTTCAGGTTAATCAATACTCGTTCGTATTGATCCTATAACGTGTAGACACTCGTCCGTGGTCTTTCAACACTCGTCCGTGTTTGTTTCAGGTTAATCAATACTCGTTCGTATTGACCCTAGAACGCGTAGACACTCATTCGAGGTCTTTCAACACTCGTTCATGTTTGTTTCAGGTTAATCAATACTCGTTCATATTTATCCAAGACTGTGTAGACACTCATCCTTGGTCTTTCAACACTTGTCCGTGTTTCTTTCAGGTTAATCAATACTCGCTCGTATTGATCCTAGAACGTGTAGACACTCGTCCGTGGTCTTTCAACACTCGTCCATGTTTGTTTCAGGTTAATCAATACTCGTTCGTATTGTTCCTAGAACGTGTAGACACTTGTTCGTCGTCTTTCAACACTCGTTCGTGTTTGTTTCAGGTTAATCAATACTCGTTCGTATTGATCCTAAAACGTGTAGACACTCATCCGTGGTCTTTCAACACTCGTCCGTATTGGTTTCAGGTTAATCAATACTCGTTCGTATTGATCCTTGAACGTGTAGACACTCGTTCATGGTCCTTCAACACTAATCTGTGTTTGTTTCAAGTTAATCAATACACGTTTTTATTGATCCTAAAATGTGTAGACACTCCTCCATGGTCTTTCAACACTCCTCCGTGTTTGTTTCAGGTTAATCAATACTCGTTCGTATTGACCCTAGAACGTGTAGACACTCATTCGCGGTCTTTCAACACTCGTTCGTGTTTGTTTCAGGTTAATCAATACTCGTTCATATTTATCCTAGACCGTGTAGACACTCATCCTTGGTCTTTCAATACTCATCCGTGTTTGTTTCAGGTTAATCAATACTCAGTCGTATTGATCCTAGAACATGTAGACACTCGTCCGTGATCTTTTAACACTCGTCCATGTTTGTTTCAGGTTAATCAATACTCGTTCGTATTGATCCTAGAACGTGTAGATACTCGTCTGTGGTCTTTCAGCACTCGTTCGTGTTTGTTTCAGGTTAATCAATACTCATTCAGATTGATCCTAGAACATGTAGACACTCGTCCGTGGTCTTTCAACACTCGTCCGTGTTTATTTCAGGTTAATCAATACTCGTTCGTATTGTTCCTAGAACGTGTGAACACTTGTTTGTGGTCTTTCAACACTCATCTGTGTTTGTTTCAAGTTAATCAATACTCGTTCTTATTGATCCTAAAATGTGTAGACACTCCTCCATGGTCTTTCAACACTCGTCCGTGTTTGTTTCAGGTTAATCAATACTCGTTCGTATTGACCCTAGAACGTGTAGACACTCATTCGCGGTCTTTCAACACTCGTTCGTGTTTGTTTCAGGTTAATCAATACTCGTTCATATTTATCCTAGACCGTGTAGACACTCATCCTTGGTCTTTCAACACTCATCCGTGTTTGTTTCAGGTTAATCAATACTCACTCGTATTGATCCTAGAACATGTAGACACTCGTCCGTGATCTTTTAACACTCATCCATGTTTGTTTCAGGTTAATCAATACTCGTTCGTATTGATCCTAGAACGTGTAGACACTCGTCCGTGGTCTTTCAGCACTCGTTCGTGTTTGTTTCAGGTTAATCAATACTCGTTCAGATTGATCCTAGAACATGTAGACACTCGTCCGTGGTCTTTCAACACTCGTCCGTGTTTGTTACAGGTTAATCAATACTCGTTCGTATTGTTCCTAGAACGTGTGGACACTTGTTTGTGGTCTTTCAACACTCGTCCGTGTTTGTTTCAGGTTAATCAATACTCGTTCGTATTGAACCTAGAACGTGTAGACACTCGTCTGTGGTCTTTCAACACTCGTCTGTGTTTGTTTCAGGTTAATCAATACTCATTCGTATTGATCCTAGAACATGTAGACACTCGTCTGTGGTCTTTCAACACTCGTCCGTGTTTCTTTTAGGTTAATCAATACTCGTTCGTATTGATCCTAGAACGTGTAGACACTCGTCCGTGGTCTTTCAGCACTCGTTCGTGTTTGTTTCAGGTTAATCAATACTCATTCAGATTGATCCTAGAACATGTAGACACTCGTCCGTGGTCTTTCAACACTCGTCCGTGTTTATTTCAGGTTAATCAATACTCGTTCGTATTGTTCCTAGAACGTGTGGACACTTGTTTGTGGTCTTTCAACACTCATCTGTGTTTGTTTCAAGTTAATCAATACTCGTTCTTATTGATCCTAGAATGTGTAGACACTCCTCCATGGTCTTTCAACACTCGTCCGTGTTTGTTTTAGGTTAATCAATACTCGTTCATATTGACCCTAGAACGCGTAGACACTCATTCGCGGTCTTTCAACACTCGTTCGTGTTTGTTTCAGGTTAATCAATACTCGTTCATATTTATCCTAGACCGTGTAGACACTCGTCCTTGGTCTTTCAACACTCATCCGTGTTTGTTTCAGGTTAATCAATACTCACTCCTATTGATCCTAGAACATGTAGACACACGTCCGTGATCTTTTAACACTCGTCCATGTTTGTTTCAGGTTAATCAATACGCGTTCGTATTGTTCCTAGAACGTGTAGACACTTGTTTGTGGTCTTTCAACACTCGTCCGTGTTTGTTTCAGGTTAATCAATACTCGTTTGTATTGATCCTAGAACATGTAGACACTCGTCCGTGGTCTTTCAACACTCGTCTGTGTTTGTTTCAGGTTAATCAATACTCGTTCGTATTGATCCTATAACGTGTAGACACTCGTCCGTGGTCTTTCAACACTCGTCCGTGTTTGTTTCAGGTTAATCAATACTCGTTCGTATTGACCCTAGAACGCGTAGACACTCATTCGAGGTCTTTCAACACTCGTTCATGTTTGTTTCAGGTTAATCAATACTCGTTCATATTTATCCAAGACTGTGTAGACACTCATCCTTGGTCTTTCAACACTTGTCCGTGTTTCTTTCAGGTTAATCAATACTCGCTCGTATTGATCCTAGAACGTGTAGACACTCGTCCGTGGTCTTTTAACACTCGTCCATGTTTGTTTCAGGTTAATCAATACTCGTTCGTATTGTTCCTAGAACGTGTAGACACTTGTTCGTCGTCTTTCAACACTCGTTCGTGTTTGTTTCAGGTTAATCAATACTCGTTCGTATTGATCCTAAAACGTGTAGACACTCATCCGTGGTCTTTCAACACTCGTCCGTATTGGTTTCAGGTTAATCAATACTCGTTCGTATTGATCCTTGAACGTGTAGACACTCGTTCATGGTCCTTCAACACTAATCTGTGTTTGTTTCAAGTTAATCAATACACGTTCTTATTGATCCTAAAATGTGTAGACACTCCTCCATGGTCTTTCAACACTCCTCCGTGTTTGTTTCAGGTTAATCAATACTCGTTCGTATTGACCCTAGAACGTGTAGACACTCATTCGCGGTCTTTCAACACTCGTTCGTGTTTGTTTCAGGTTAATCAATACTCGTTCATATTTATCCTAGACCGTGTAGACACTCATCCTTGGTCTTTCAATACTCATCCGTGTTTGTTTCAGGTTAATCAATACTCAGTCATATTGATCTTAGAACATGTAGACACTCGTCCGTGATCTTTTAACACTCGTCCATGTTTGTTTCAGGTTAATCAATACTCGTTCGTATTGATCCTAGAACGTGTAGATACTCGTCCGTGGTCTTTCAGCACTCGTTCGTGTTTGTTTCAGGTTAATCAATACTCATTCAGATTGATCCTAGAACATGTAGACACTCGTCCGTGGTCTTTCAACACTCGTCCGTGTTTATTTCAGGTTAATCAATACTCGTTCGTATTGTTCCTAGAACGTGTGGACACTTGTTTGTGGCCTTTCAACACTCATCTGTGTTTGTTTCAAGTTAATCAATACTCGTTCTTATTGATCCTAGAATGTGTAGACACTCCTCCATGGTCTTTCAACACTCGTCCGTGTTTGTTTCAGGTTAATCAATACTCGTTCATATTGACCCTAGAACGCGTAGACACTCATTCGCGGTCTTTCAACACTCGTTCGTGTTTATTTTAGGTTAATCAATACTCGTTCATATTTATCCTAGACCGTGTAGACACTCGTCCTTGGTCTTTCAACACTCATCCGTGTTTGTTTCAGGTTAATCAATACTCACTCCTATTGATCCTAGAACATGTAGACACTCGTCCGTGATCTTTTAACACTCGTCCATGTTTGTTTCAGGTTAATCAATACTCGTTCGTATTGTTCCTAGAACGTGTAGACACTTGTTTGTGGTCTTTCAACACTCGTCCGTGTTTGTTTCAGGTTAATCAATACTCGTTTGTATTGATCCTAGAACATGTAGACACTCGTCCGTGGTCTTTCAACACTCGTCTGTGTTTGTTTCAGGTTAATCAATACTCGTTCGTATTGATCCTATAACGTGTAGACACTCGTCCGTGGTCTTTCAACACTCGTCCGTGTTTGTTTCAGGTTAATCAATACTCGTTCGTATTGACCCTAGAACGCGTAGACACTCATTCGAGGTCTTTCAACACTCGTTCATGTTTGTTTCAGGTTAATCAATACTCGTTCATATTTATCCAAGACTGTGTAGGCACTCATCCTTGGTCTTTCAACACTTGTCTGTGTTTCTTTCAGGTTAATCAATACTCGCTCGTATTGATCCTAGAACGTGTAGACACTCGTCCGTGGTCTTTCAACACTCGTCCATGTTTGTTTCAGGTTAATCAATACTCGTTCGTATTGTTCCTAGAACGTGTAGACACTTGTTCGTGGTCTTTCAACACTCGTCCGTGTTTGTTTCAGGTTAATCAATACTCGTTCGTATTGATCCTAGAACGTGTAGACACTCGTCCGTGGTCTTTCAACACTCGTCCGTATTGGTTTCAGGTTAATCAATACTCGTTCGTGTTGATCCTTGAACGTGTAGACACTCGTTCATGGTCCTTCAACACTAATCTGTGTTTGTTTCAAGTTAATCAATACTCGTTCTTATTGATCCTAGAATGTGTAGACACTCCTCCATGGTCTTTCAACACTCGTCCGTGTTTGTTTCAGGTTAATCAATACTCGTTCGTATTGACCCTAGAACGTGTAGACACTCATTCGCGGTCTTTCAACACTCGTTCGTGTTTGTTTCAGGTTAATCAATACTCGTTCATATTTATCCTAGACCGTGTAGACACTCATCCTTGGTCTTTCAAAACTCATCCGTGTTTGTTTCAGGTTAATCAATACTCACTCGTATTGATCATAGAACATGTAGACACTCGTCCGTGATCTTTTAACACTCGTCCATGTTTGTTTCAGGTTAATCAATACTCGTTCGTATTGATCCTAGAACGTGTAGACACTCGTCCGTGGTCTTTCAGCACTCGTTCGTGTTTGTTTCAGGTTAATCAATACTCGTTCAGATTGATCCTAGAACATGTAGACACTCGTCCGTGGTCTTTCAACACTCGTCCGTGTTTATTTCAGGTTAATCAATACTCGTTCGTATTGTTCCTAGAACGTGTGGACACTTGTTTGTGGTCTTTCAACACTCATCTGTGTTTGTTTCAAGTTAATCAATACTCGTTCTTATTGATCCTAGAATGTGTAGACACTCCTCCATGGTCTTTCAACACTAGTCCGTGTTTGTTTCAGGTTAATCAATACTCGTTCATATTGACCCTAGAACGCGTAGACACTCATTCGCGGTCTTTCAACACTCGTTCGTGTTTGTTTCAGGTTAATCAATACTCTTTCATATTTATCCTAGACCGTGTAGACACTCGTCCTTGGTCTTTCAACACTCATCCGTGTTTGTTTCAGGTTAATCAATACTCACTCCTATTGATCCTAGAACATGTAGACACTCGTCCGTGATCTTTTAACACTCGTCCATGTTTGTTTCAGGTTAATCAATACTCGTTCGTATTGTTCCTAGAACGTGTAGACACTTGTTTGTGGTCTTTCAACACTCGTCCGTGTTTGTTTCAGGTTAATCAATACTCGTTTGTATTGATCCTAGAACATGTAGACACTCGTCCGTGGTCTTTCAACACTCGTCTGTGTTTGTTTCAGGTTAATCAATACTCGTTCGTATTGATCCTATAACGTGTAGACACTCGTCCGTGGTCTTTCAACACTCGTCCGTGTTTGTTTCAGGTTAATCAATACTCGTTCGTATTGACCCTAGAACGCGTAGACACTCATTCGAGGTCTTTCAACACTCGTTCATGTTTGTTTCAGGTTAATCAATACTCGTTCATATTTATCCAAGACTGTGTAGACACTCATCCTTGGTCTTTCAACACTCATCCGTGTTTGTTTCAGGTTAATCAATACTCAGTCGTATTGATCCTAGAACATGTAGACACTCGTCCGTGATCTTTTAACACTCGTCCATGTTTGTTTCAGGTTAATCAATACTCGTTCGTATTGATCCTAGAACGTGTAGACACTCGTCCGTGGTCTTTCAGCACTCGTTCGTGTTTGTTTCAGGTTAATCAATACTCATTCAGATTGATCCTAGAACATGTAGACACTCGTCCGTGGTCTTTCAACACTCGTCCGTATTGGTTTCAGGTTAATCAATACTCGTTCGTATTGATCCTTGAACGTGTAGACACTCGTTCATGGTCTTTCAACACTAATCTGTGTTTGTTTCAAGTTAATCAATACTCGTTCTTATTGATCCTAGAATGTGTAGACACTCCTCCATGGTCTTTCAACACTCGTCTGTGTTTGTTTCAGGTTAATCAATACTCGTTCGTATTGACCCTAGAACGTGTAGACACTCATTCGCAGTCTTTCAACACTCGTTCGTGTTTGTTTCAGGTTAATCAATACTCGTTCATATTTATCCTAGACCGTGTAGACACTCATCCTTGGTCTTTCAACACTCATCCGTGTTTGTTTCAGGTTAATCAATACTCACTCGTATTGATCCTAGAACATGTAGACACTCGTCCGTGATCTTTTAACACTCGTCCATGTTCGTTTCAGGTTAATCAATACTCGTTCGTATTGATCCTAGAACGTGTAGACACTCGTCCGTGGTCTTTCAGCACTCGTTCGTGTTTGTTTCAGGTTAATCAATACTCGTTCAGATTGATCCTAGAACATGTAGACACTCGTCCGTGGTCTTTCAACACTCGTCTGTGTTTGTTACAGGTTAATCAATACTCGTTCGTATTGTTCCTAGAACGTGTGGACACTTGTTTGTGGTCTTTCAACACTCGTCCGTGTTTGTTTCAGGTTAATCAATACTCGTTTGTATTGATCCTAGAACATGTAGACACTCGTCCGTGGTCTTTCAACACTCGTCTGTGTTTGTTTCAGGTTAATCAATACTCGTTCGTATTGATCCTATAACGTGTAGACACTCGTCCGTGGTCTTTCAACACTCGTCCGTGTTTGTTTCAGGTTAATCAATACTCGTTCGTATTGACCCTAGAACGCGTAGACACTCATTCGAGGTCTTTCAACACTCGTTCATGTTTGTTTCAGGTTAATCAATACTCGTTCATATTTATCCAAGACTGTGTAGGCACTCATCCTTGGTCTTTCAACACTTGTCTGTGTTTCTTTCAGGTTAATCAATACTCGCTCGTATTGATCCTAGAACGTGTAGACACTCGTCCGTGGTCTTTCAACACTCGTCCATGTTTGTTTCAGGTTAATCAATACTCGTTCGTATTGTTCCTAGAACGTGTAGACACTTGTTCGTGGTCTTTCAACACTCGTCCGTGTTTGTTTCAGGTTAATCAATACTCGTTCGTATTGATCCTAGAACGTGTAGACACTCGTCCGTGGTCTTTCAACACTCGTCCGTATTGGTTTCAGGTTAATCAATACTCGTTCGTGTTGATCCTTGAACGTGTAGACACTCGTTCATGGTCCTTCAACACTAATCTGTGTTTGTTTCAAGTTAATCAATACTCGTTCTTATTGATCCTAGAATGTGTAGACACTCCTCCATGGTCTTTCAACACTCGTCCGTGTTTGTTTCAGGTTAATCAATACTCGTTCGTATTGACCCTAGAACGTGTAGACACTCATTCGCGGTCTTTCAACACTCGTTCGTGTTTGTTTCAGGTTAATCAATACTCGTTCATATTTATCCTAGACCGTGTAGACACTCATCCTTGGTCTTTCAAAACTCATCCGTGTTTGTTTCAGGTTAATCAATACTCACTCGTATTGATCATAGAACATGTAGACACTCGTCCGTGATCTTTTAACACTCGTCCATGTTTGTTTCAGGTTAATCAATACTCGTTCGTATTGATCCTAGAACGTGTAGACACTCGTCCGTGGTCTTTCAGCACTCGTTCGTGTTTGTTTCAGGTTAATCAATACTCGTTCAGATTGATCCTAGAACATGTAGACACTCGTCCGTGGTCTTTCAACACTCGTCCGTGTTTATTTCAGGTTAATCAATACTCGTTCGTATTGTTCCTAGAACGTGTGGACACTTGTTTGTGGTCTTTCAACACTCATCTGTGTTTGTTTCAAGTTAATCAATACTCGTTCTTATTGATCCTAGAATGTGTAGACACTCCTCCATGGTCTTTCAACACTAGTCCGTGTTTGTTTCAGGTTAATCAATACTCGTTCATATTGACCCTAGAACGCGTAGACACTCATTCGCGGTCTTTCAACACTCGTTCGTGTTTGTTTCAGGTTAATCAATACTCTTTCATATTTATCCTAGACCGTGTAGACACTCGTCCTTGGTCTTTCAACACTCATCCGTGTTTGTTTCAGGTTAATCAATACTCACTCCTATTGATCCTAGAACATGTAGACACTCGTCCGTGATCTTTTAACACTCGTCCATGTTTGTTTCAGGTTAATCAATACTCGTTCGTATTGTTCCTAGAACGTGTAGACACTTGTTTGTGGTCTTTCAACACTCGTCCGTGTTTGTTTCAGGTTAATCAATACTCGTTTGTATTGATCCTAGAACATGTAGACACTCGTCCGTGGTCTTTCAACACTCGTCTGTGTTTGTTTCAGGTTAATCAATACTCGTTCGTATTGATCCTATAACGTGTAGACACTCGTCCGTGGTCTTTCAACACTCGTCCGTGTTTGTTTCAGGTTAATCAATACTCGTTCGTATTGACCCTAGAACGCGTAGACACTCATTCGAGGTCTTTCAACACTCGTTCATGTTTGTTTCAGGTTAATCAATACTCGTTCATATTTATCCAAGACTGTGTAGACACTCATCCTTGGTCTTTCAACACTCATCCGTGTTTGTTTCAGGTTAATCAATACTCAGTCGTATTGATCCTAGAACATGTAGACACACGTCCGTGATCTTTTAACACTCGTCCATGTTTGTTTCAGGTTAATCAATACTCGTTCGTATTGATCCTAGAACGTGTAGACACTCGTCCGTGGTCTTTCAGCACTCGTTCGTGTTTGTTTCAGGTTCATCAATACTCATTCAGATTGATCCTAGAACATGTAGACACTCGTCCGTGGTCTTTCAACACTCGTCCGTATTGGTTTCAGGTTAATCAATACTCGTTCGTATTGATCCTTGAACGTGTAGACACTCGTTCATGGTCTTTCAACACTAATCTGTGTTTGTTTCAAGTTAATCAATACTCGTTCTTATTGATCCTAGAATGTGTAGACACTCCTCCATGGTCTTTCAACACTCGTCTGTGTTTGTTTCAGGTTAATCAATACTCGTTCGTATTGACCCTAGAACGTGTAGACACTCATTCGCAGTCTTTCAACACTCGTTCGTGTTTGTTTCAGGTTAATCAATACTCGTTCATATTTATCCTAGACCGTGTAGACACTCATCCTTGGTCTTTCAACACTCATCCGTGTTTGTTTCAGGTTAATCAATACTCACTCGTATTGATCCTAGAACATGTAGACACTCGTCCGTGATCTTTTAACACTCGTCCATGTTCGTTTCAGGTTAATCAATACTCGTTCGTATTGATCCTAGAACGTGTAGACACTCGTCCGTGGTCTTTCAGCACTCGTTCGTGTTTGTTTCAGGTTAATCAATACTCGTTCAGATTGATCCTAGAACATGTAGACACTCGTCCGTGGTCTTTCAACACTCGTCTGTGTTTGTTACAGGTTAATCAATACTCGTTCGTATTGTTCCTAGAACGTGTGGACACTTGTTTGTGGTCTTTCAACACTCGTCCGTGTTTGTTTCAGGTTAATCAATACTCGTTCGTATTGAACCTAGAACGTGTAGACACTCGTCTGTGGTCTTTCAACACTCGTCCGTGTTTGTTTCAGGTTAATCAATACTCGTTCATATTGACCCTAGAACGCGTAGACACTCATTCGCGGTCTTTCAACACTCGTTCGTGTTTGTTTCAGGTTAATCAATACTCGTTCATATTTATCCTAGACCGTGTAGACACTCGTCCTTGGTCTTTCAACACTCATCCGTGTTTGTTTCAGGTTAATCAATACTCACTCCTATTGATCCTAGAATATGTAGACACTCGTCTGTGATCTTTTAACACTCGTCCATGTTTGTTTCAGGTTAATCAATACTCGTTCGTATTGTTCCTAGAACGTGTTGACACTTGTTTGTGGTCTTTCAACACTCGTCCGTGTTTGTTTCAGGTTAATCAATACTTGCTCGTATTGATCCTAGAACATGTAGACACTCGTCTGTGGTCTTTCAACACTCGTCTGTGTTTGTTTCAGGTTAATCAATACTCGTTCGTATTGAACCTAGAACGTGTAGACACTCGTCTGTGGTCTTTCAACACTCGTCTGTGTTTGTTTCAGGTTAATCAATACTCATTCGTATTGATCCTAGAACATGTAGACACTCATCCGTGGTCTTTCAACACTCGTCCGTGTTTCTTTTAGGTTAATCAATACTCGTTCGTATTGATCCTAGAACGTGTAGACACTCGTCTGTGGTCTTTCAACACTCGTCCGTGTTTGTTTCAGGTTAATCAATACTCGTTCATATTTATCCAAGACTGTGTAGACACTCATCCTTGGTCTTTCAACACTTGTCCGTGTTTCTTTCAGGTTAATCAATACTCGCTCGTATTTATCCTAGAACGTGTAGACACTCGTCCGTGGTCTTTCAACACTCGTCCATGTTTGTTTCAGGTTAATTAATACTCGTTCGTATTGTTCCTAGAACGTGTAGACACTTGTTCGTCGTCTTTCAACACTCGTTCGTGTTTGTTTCAGGTTAATCAATACTCGTTCGTATTGATCCTAGAACGTGTAGACACTCATCCGTGGTCTTTCAACACTCGTCCGTATTGGTTTCAGGTTAATCAATACTCGTTCGTATTGATCCTTGAACGTGTAGACACTCGTTCATGGTCCTTCAACACTAATCTGTGTTTGTTTCAAGTTAATCAATACTCGTTCTTATTGATCCTAAAATGTGTAGACACTCCTCCATGGTCTTTCAACACTCGTCCGTGTTTGTTTCAGGTTAATCAATACTCGTTCGTATTGACCCTAGAACGTGTAGACACTCATTCGCGGTCTTTCAACACTCGTTCGTGTTTGTTTCAGGTTAATCAATACTCGTTCATATTTATCCTAGACCGTGTAGACACTCATCCTTGGTCTTTCAACACTCATCCGTGTTTGTTTCAGGTTAATCAATACTCACTCGTATTGATCATAGAACATGTAGACACTCGTCCGTGATCTTTTAACACTCGTCCATGTTTGTTTCAGGTTAATCAATACTCGTTCGTATTGATCCTAGAACGTGTAGACACTCGTCCGTGGTCTTTCAGCACTCGTTCGTGTTTGTTTCAGGTTAATCAATACTCGTTCAGATTGATCCTAGAACATGTAGACACTCGTCCGTGGTCTTTCAACACTCGTCCGTGTTTATTTCAGGTTAATCAATACTCGTTCGTATTGTTCCTAGAACGTGTGGACACTTGTTTGTGGTCTTTCAACACTCATCTGTGTTTGTTTCAAGTTAATCAATACTCGTTCTTATTGATCCTAGAATGTGTAGACACTCCTCCATGGTCTTTCAACACTCGTCCGTGTTTGTTTCAGGTTAATCAATACTCGTTCATATTGACCCTAGAACGCGTAGACACTCATTCGCGGTCTTTCAACACTCGTTCGTGTTTGTTTCAGGTTAATCAATACTCTTTCATATTTATCCTAGACCGTGTAGACACTCGTCCTTGGTCTTTCAACACTCATCCGTGTTTGTTTCAGGTTAATCAATACTCACTCCTATTGATCCTAGAACATGTAGACACTCGTCCGTGATCTTTTAACACTCGTCCATGTTTGTTTCAGGTTAATCAATACTCGTTCGTATTGTTCCTAGAACGTGTAGACACTTGTTTGTGGTCTTTCAACACTCGTCCGTGTTTGTTTCAGGTTAATCAATACTCGTTTGTATTGATCCTAGAACATGTAGACACTCGTCCGTGGTCTTTCAACACTCGTCTGTGTTTGTTTCAGGTTAATCAATACTCGTTCGTATTGATCCTATAACGTGTAGACACTCGTCCGTGTTTGTTTCAGGTTAATCAATACTCGTTCGTATTGACCCTAGAACGCGTAGACACTCATTCGAGGTCTTTCAACACTCGTTCATGTTTGTTTCAGGTTAATCAATACTCGTTCATATTTATCCAAGACTGTGTAGACACTCATCCTTGGTCTTTCAACACTCATCCGTGTTTGTTTCAGGTTAATCAATACTCAGTCGTATTGATCCTAGAACATGTAGACACTCGTCCGTGATCTTTTAACACTCGTCCATGTTTGTTTCAGGTTAATCAATACTCGTTCGTATTGATCCTAGAACGTGTAGACACTCGTCCGTGGTCTTTCAGCACTCGTTCGTGTTTGTTTCAGGTTAATCAATACTCATTCAGATTGATCCTAGAACATGTAGACACTCGTCCGTGGTCTTTCAACACTCGTCCGTATTGGTTTCAGGTTAATCAATACTCGTTCGTATTGATCCTTGAACGTGTAGACACTCGTTCATGGTCTTTCAACACTAATCTGTGTTTGTTTCAAGTTAATCAATACTCGTTCTTATTGATCCTAGAATGTGTAGACACTCCTCCATGGTCTTTCAACACTCGTCTGTGTTTGTTTCAGGTTAATCAATACTCGTTCGTATTGACCCTAGAACGTGTAGACACTCATTCGCAGTCTTTCAACACTCGTTCGTGTTTGTTTCAGGTTAATCAATACTCGTTCATATTTATCCTAGACCGTGTAGACACTCATCCTTGGTCTTTCAACACTCATCCGTGTTTGTTTCAGGTTAATCAATACTCACTCGTATTGATCCTAGAACATGTAGACACTCGTCCGTGATCTTTTAACACTCGTCCATGTTCGTTTCAGGTTAATCAATACTCGTTCGTATTGATCCTAGAACGTGTAGACACTCGTCCGTGGTCTTTCAGCACTCGTTCGTGTTTGTTTCAGGTTAATCAATACTCGTTCAGATTGATCCTAGAACATGTAGACACTCGTCCGTGGTCTTTCAACACTCGTCTGTGTTTGTTACAGGTTAATCAATACTCGTTCGTATTGTTCCTAGAACGTGTGGACACTTGTTTGTGGTCTTTCAACACTCGTCCGTGTTTGTTTCAGGTTAATCAATACTCGTTCGTATTGAACCTAGAACGTGTAGACACTCGTCTGTGGTCTTTCAACACTCGTCCGTGTTTGTTTCAGGTTAATCAATACACGTTCATATTGACCCTAGAATATGTAGACACTCGTCTGTGATCTTTTAACACTCGTCCATGTTTGTTTCAGGTTAATCAATACTCGTTCGTATTGTTCCTAGAACGTGTTGACACTTGTTTGTGGTCTTTCAACACTCGTCCGTGTTTGTTTCAGGTTAATCAATACTCGCTCGTATTGATCCTAGAACATGTAGACACTCGTCTGTGGTCTTTCAACACTCGTCTGTGTTTGTTTCAGGTTAATCAATACTCGTTCGTATTGAACCTAGAACGTGTAGACACTCGTCTGTGGTCTTTCAACACTCGTCTGTGTTTATTTCAGGTTAATCAATACTCATTCGTATTGATCCTAGAACATGTAGACACTCATCCGTGGTCTTTCAACACTCGTCCGTGTTTCTTTTAGGTTAATCAATACTCGTTCGTATTGATCCTAGAACGTGTAGACACTCGTCTGTGGTCTTTCAACACTCGTCCGTGTTTGTTTCAGGTTAATCAATACTCGTTCATATTTATCCAAGACTGTGTAGACACTCATCCTTGGTCTTTCAACACTTGTCCGTGTTTCTTTCAGGTTAATCAATACTCGCTCGTATTTATCCTAGAACGTGTAGACACTCGTCCGTGGTCTTTCAACACTCGTCCATGTTTGTTTCAGGTTAATCAATACTCGTTCGTATTGTTCCTAGAACGTGTAGACACTTGTTCGTCGTCTTTCAACACTCGTTCGTGTTTGTTTCAGGTTAATCAATACTCGTTCGTATTGATCCTAGAACGTGTAGACACTCATCCGTGGTCTTTCAACACTCGTCCGTATTGGTTTCAGGTTAATCAATACTCGTTCGTATTGATCCTTGAACGTGTAGACACTCGTTCATGGTCCTTCAACACTAATCTGTGTTTGTTTCAAGTTAATCAATACTCGTTCTTATTGATCCTAAAATGTGTAGACACTCCTCCATGGTCTTTCAACACTCGTCCGTGTTTGTTTCAGGTTAATCAATACTCGTTCGTATTGACCCTAGAACGTGTAGACACTCATTCGCGGTCTTTCAACACTCGTTCGTGTTTGTTTCAGGTTAATCAATACTCGTTCATATTTATCCTAGACCGTGTAGACACTCATCCTTGGTCTTTCAACACTCATCCGTGTTTGTTTCAGGTTAATCAATACTCAGTCGTATTGAACCTAGAACATGTAGACACTCGTCCGTGATCTTTTAACACTCGTCCATGTTTGTTTCAGGTTAATCAATACTCGTTCGTATTGATCCTAGAACGTGTAGACACTCGTCCGTGGTCTTTCAGCACTCGTTCGTGTTTGTTTCAGGTTAATCAATACTCATTCAGATTGAACCTAGAACATGTAGACACTCGTCCGTGGTCTTTCAACACTCGTCCGTGTTTATTTCAGGTTAATCAATACTCGTTCGTATTGTTCCTAGAACGTGTGGACACTTGTTTGTGGTCTTTCAACACTCATCTGTGTTTGTTTCAAGTTAATCAATACTCGTTCTTATTGATCCTAAAATGTGTAGACACTCCTCCATGGTCTTTCAACACTCGTCCGTGTTTGTTTCAGGTTAATCAATACTCGTTCGTATTGACCCTAGAACGTGTAGACACTCATTCGCGGTCTTTCAACACTCGTTCGTGTTTGTTTCAGGTTAATCAATACTCGTTCATATTTATCCTAGACCGTGTAGACACTCATCCTTGGTCTTTCAACACTCATCCGTGTTTGTTTCAGGTTAATCAATACTCACTCGTATTGATCCTAGAACATGTAGACACTCGTCCGTGATCTTTTAACACTCATCCATGTTTGTTTCAGGTTAATCAATACTCGTTCGTATTGATCCTAGAACGTGTAGACACTCGTCCGTGGTCTTTCAGCACTCGTTCGTGTTTGTTTCAGGTTAATCAATACTCGTTCAGATTGATCCTAGAACATGTAGACACTCGTCCGTGGTCTTTCAACACTCGTCCGTGTTTGTTACAGGTTAATCAATACTCGTTCGTATTGTTCCTAGAACGTGTGGACACTTGTTTGTGGTCTTTCAACACTCGTCCGTGTTTGTTTCAGGTTAATCAATACTCGTTCGTATTGAACCTAGAACGTGTAGACACTCGTCTGTGGTCTTTCAACACTCGTCTGTGTTTGTTTCAGGTTAATCAATACTCATTCGTATTGATCCTAGAACATGTAGACACTCGTCTGTGGTCTTTCAACACTCGTCCGTGTTTCTTTTAGGTTAATCAATACTCGTTCGTATTGATCCTAGAACGTGTAGACACTCGTCTGTGGTCTTTCAACACTCGTCCGTGTTTGTTTCAGGTTAATCAATACTCGTTCATATTTATCCAAGACTGTGTAGACACTCATCCTTGGTCTTTCAACACTTGTCCGTGTTTCTTTCAGGTTAATCAATACTCGCTCGTATTGATCCTAGAACGTGTAGACACTCGTCCGTGGTCTTTCAACACTCGTCCATGTTTGTTTCAGGTTAATCAATACTCGTTCGTATTGTTCCTAGAACGTGTAGACACTTGTTCGTCGTCTTTCAACACTCGTTCGTGTTTGTTTCAGGTTAATCAATACTCGTTCGTATTGATCCTAGAACGTGTAGACACTCATCTGTGGTCTTTCAACACTCGTCCGTATTGGTTTCAGGTTAATCAATACTCGTTCGTATTGATCCTTGAACGTGTAGACACTCGTTCATGGTCCTTCAACACTAATCTGTGTTTGTTTCAAGTTAATCAATACTCGTTCTTATTGATCCTAAAATGTGTAGACACTCCTCCATGGTCTTTCAACACTCGTCCGTGTTTGTTTCAGGTTAATCAATACTCGTTCGTATTGACCCTAGAACGTGTACACACTCATTCGCGGTCTTTCAACACTCGTTCGTGTTTGTTTCAGGTTAATCAATACTCGTTCATATTTATCCTAGACCGTGTAGACACTCATCCGTGTTTGTTTCAGGTTAATCAATACTCAGTCGTATTGATCCTAGAACATGTAGACACTCGTCCGTGATCTTTTAACACTCGTCCATGTTTGTTTCAGGTTAATCAATACTCGTTCGTATTGATCTTAGAACGTGTAGACACTCGTCCGTGGTCTTTCAGCACTCGTTCGTGTTTGTTTCAGGTTAATCAATACTCATTCAGATTGATCCTAGAACATGTAGACACTCGTCCGTGGTCTTTCAACACTCGTCCGTGTTTATTTCAGGTTAATCAATACTCGTTCGTATTGTTCCTAGAACGTGTGGACACTTGTTTGTGGTCTTTCAACACTCATCTGTGTTTGTTTCAAGTTAATCAATACTCGTTCTTATTGATCCTAAAATGTGTAGACACTCCTCCATGGTCTTTCAACACTCGTCCGTGTTTGTTTCAGGTTAATCAATACTCGTTCGTATTGACCCTAGAACGTGTAGACACTCATTCGCGGTCTTTCAACACTCGTTCGTGTTTGTTTCAGGTTAATCAATACTCGTTCATATTTATCCTAGACCGTGTAGACACTCATCCTTGGTCTTTCAACACTCATCCGTGTTTGTTTCAGGTTAATCAATACTCACTCGTATTGATCCTAGAACATGTAGACACTCGTCCGTGATCTTTTAACACTCATCCATGTTTGTTTCAGGTTAATCAATACTCGTTCGTATTGATCCTAGAACGTGTAGACACTCGTCCGTGGTCTTTCAGCACTCGTTCGTGTTTGTTTCAGGTTAATCAATACTCGTTCAGATTGATCCTAGAACATGTAGACACTCGTCCGTGGTCTTTCAACACTCGTCCGTGTTTGTTACAGGTTAATCAATACTCGTTCGTATTGTTCCTAGAACGTGTGGACACTTGTTTGTGGTCTTTCAACACTCGTCCGTGTTTGTTTCAGGTTAATCAATACTCGTTCGTATTGAACCTAGAACGTGTAGACACTCGTCTGTGGTCTTTCAACACTCGTCTGTGTTTGTTTCAGGTTAATCAATACTCATTCGTATTGATCCTAGAACATGTAGACACTCGTCTGTGGTCTTTCAACACTCGTCCGTGTTTCTTTTAGGTTAATCAATACTCGTTCGTATTGATCCTAGAACGTGTAGACACTCGTCTGTGGTCTTTCAACACTCGTCCGTGTTTGTTTCAGGTTAATCAATACTCGTTCATATTTATCCAAGACTGTGTAGACACTCATCCTTGGTCTTTCAACACTTGTCCGTGTTTCTTTCAGGTTAATCAATACTCGCTCGTATTGATCCTAGAACGTGTAGACACTCGTCCGTGGTCTTTCAACACTCGTCCATGTTTGTTTCAGGTTAATCAATACTCGTTCGTATTGTTCCTAGAACGTGTAGACACTTGTTCGTCGTCTTTCAACACTCGTTCGTGTTTGTTTCAGGTTAATCAATACTCGTTCGTATTGATCCTAGAACGTGTAGACACTCATCTGTGGTCTTTCAACACTCGTCCGTATTGGTTTCAGGTTAATCAATACTCGTTCGTATTGATCCTTGAACGTGTAGACACTCGTTCATGGTCCTTCAACACTAATCTGTGTTTGTTTCAAGTTAATCAATACTCGTTCTTATTGATCCTAAAATGTGTAGACACTCCTCCATGGTCTTTCAACACTCGTCCGTGTTTGTTTCAGGTTAATCAATACTCGTTCGTATTGACCCTAGAACGTGTACACACTCATTCGCGGTCTTTCAACACTCGTTCGTGTTTGTTTCAGGTTAATCAATACTCGTTCATATTTATCCTAGACCGTGTAGACACTCATCCGTGTTTGTTTCAGGTTAATCAATACTCAGTCGTATTGATCCTAGAACATGTAGACACTCGTCCGTGATCTTTTAACACTCGTCCATGTTTGTTTCAGGTTAATCAATACTCGTTCGTATTGATCTTAGAACGTGTAGACACTCGTCCGTGGTCTTTCAGCACTCGTTCGTGTTTGTTTCAGGTTAATCAATACTCATTCAGATTGATCCTAGAACATGTAGACACTCGTCCGTGGTCTTTCAACACTCGTCCGTGTTTATTTCAGGTTAATCAATACTCGTTCGTATTGTTCCTAGAACGTGTGGACACTTGTTTGTGGTCTTTCAACACTCATCTGTGTTTGTTTCAAGTTAATCAATACTCGTTCTTATTGATCCTAAAATGTGTAGACACTCCTCCATGGTCTTTCAACACTCGTCCGTGTTTGTTTCAGGTTAATCAATACTCGTTCGTATTGACCCTAGAACGTGTAGACACTCATTCGCGGTCTTTCAACACTCGTTCGTGTTTGTTTCAGGTTAATCAATACTCGTTCATATTTATCCTAGACCGTGTAGACACTCATCCTTGGTCTTTCAACACTCATCCGTGTTTGTTTCAGGTTAATCAATACTCACTCGTATTGATCCTAGAACATGTAGACACTCGTCCGTGATCTTTTAACACTCATCCATGTTTGTTTCAGGTTAATCAATACTCGTTCGTATTGATCCTAGAACGTGTAGACACTCGTCCGTGGTCTTTCAGCACTCGTTCGTGTTTGTTTCAGGTTAATCAATACTCGTTCAGATTGATCCTAGAACATGTAGACACTCGTCCGTGGTCTTTCAACACTCGTCCGTGTTTGTTACAGGTTAATCAATACTCGTTCGTATTGTTCCTAGAACGTGTGGACACTTGTTTGTGGTCTTTCAACACTCGTCCGTGTTTGTTTCAGGTTAATCAATACTCGTTCGTATTGAACCTAGAACGTGTAGACACTCGTCTGTGGTCTTTCAACACTCGTCTGTGTTTGTTTCAGGTTAATCAATACTCATTCGTATTGATCCTAGAACATGTAGACACTCGTCTGTGGTCTTTCAACACTCGTCCGTGTTTCTTTTAGGTTAATCAATACTCGTTCGTATTGATCCTAGAACGTGTAGACACTCGTCTGTGGTCTTTCAACACTCGTCCGTGTTTGTTTCAGGTTAATCAATACTCGTTCATATTTATCCAAGACTGTGTAGACACTCATCCTTGGTCTTTCAACACTTGTCCGTGTTTCTTTCAGGTTAATCAATACTCGCTCGTATTGATCCTAGAACGTGTAGACACTCGTCCGTGGTCTTTCAACACTCGTCCATGTTTGTTTCAGGTTAATCAATACTCGTTCGTATTGTTCCTAGAACGTGTAGACACTTGTTCGTCGTCTTTCAACACTCGTTCGTGTTTGTTTCAGGTTAATCAATACTCGTTCGTATTGATCCTAGAACGTGTAGACACTCATCTGTGGTCTTTCAACACTCGTCCGTATTGGTTTCAGGTTAATCAATACTCGTTCGTATTGATCCTTGAACGTGTAGACACTCGTTCATGGTCCTTCAACACTAATCTGTGTTTGTTTCAAGTTAATCAATACTCGTTCTTATTGATCCTAAAATGTGTAGACACTCCTCCATGGTCTTTCAACACTCGTCCGTGTTTGTTTCAGGTTAATCAATACTCGTTCGTATTGACCCTAGAACGTGTACACACTCATTCGCGATCTTTCAACACTCGTTCGTGTTTGTTTCAGGTTAATCAATACTCGTTCATATTTATCCTAGACCGTGTAGACACTCATCCGTGTTTGTTTCAGGTTAATCAATACTCAGTCGTATTGATCCTAGAACATGTAGACACTCGTCCGTGATCTTTTAACACTCGTCCATGTTTGTTTCAGGTTAATCAATACTCGTTCGTATTGATCTTAGAACGTGTAGACACTCGTCCGTGGTCTTTCAGCACTCGTTCGTGTTTGTTTCAGGTTAATCAATACTCATTCAGATTGATCCTAGAACATGTAGACACTCGTCCGTGGTCTTTCAACACTCGTCCGTGTTTATTTCAGGTTAATCAATACTCGTTCGTATTGTTCCTAGAACGTGTGGACACTTGTTTGTGGTCTTTCAACACTCATCTGTGTTTGTTTCAAGTTAATCAATACTCGTTCTTATTGATCCTAAAATGTGTAGACACTCCTCCATGGTCTTTCAACACTCGTCCGTGTTTGTTTCAGGTTAATCAATACTCGTTCGTATTGACCCTAGAACGTGTAGACACTCATTCGCGGTCTTTCAACACTCGTTCGTGTTTGTTTCAGGTTAATCAATACTCGTTCATATTTATCCTAGACCGTGTAGACACTCATCCTTGGTCTTTCAACACTCATCCGTGTTTGTTTCAGGTTAATCAATACTCACTCGTATTGATCCTAGAACATGTAGACACTCGTCCGTGATCTTTTAACACTCATCCATGTTTGTTTCAGGTTAATCAATACTCGTTCGTATTGATCCTAGAACGTGTAGACACTCGTCCGTGGTCTTTCAGCACTCGTTCGTGTTTGTTTCAGGTTAATCAATACTCGTTCAGATTGATCCTAGAACATGTAGACACTCGTCCGTGGTCTTTCAACACTCGTCCGTGTTTGTTACAGGTTAATCAATACTCGTTCGTATTGTTCCTAGAACGTGTGGACACTTGTTTGTGGTCTTTCAACACTCGTCCGTGTTTGTTTCAGGTTAATCAATACTCGTTCGTATTGAACCTAGAACGTGTAGACACTCGTCTGTGGTCTTTCAACACTCGTCTGTGTTTGTTTCAGGTTAATCAATACTCATTCGTATTGATCCTAGAACATGTAGACACTCGTCTGTGGTCTTTCAACACTCGTCCGTGTTTCTTTTAGGTTAATCAATACTCGTTCGTATTGATCCTAGAACGTGTAGACACTCGTCTGTGGTCTTTCAACACTCGTCCGTGTTTGTTTCAGGTTAATCAATACTCGTTCATATTTATCCAAGACTGTGTAGACACTCATCCTTGGTCTTTCAACACTTGTCCGTGTTTCTTTCAGGTTAATCAATACTCGCTCGTATTGATCCTAGAACGTGTAGACACTCGTCCGTGGTCTTTCAACACTCGTCCATGTTTGTTTCAGGTTAATCAATACTCGTTCGTATTGTTCCTAGAACGTGTAGACACTTGTTCGTCGTCTTTCAACACTCGTTCGTGTTTGTTTCAGGTTAATCAATACTCGTTCGTATTGATCCTAGAACGTGTAGACACTCATCTGTGGTCTTTCAACACTCGTCCGTATTGGTTTCAGGTTAATCAATACTCGTTCGTATTGATCCTTGAACGTGTAGACACTCGTTCATGGTCCTTCAACACTAATCTGTGTTTGTTTCAAGTTAATCAATACTCGTTCTTATTGATCCTAAAATGTGTAGACACTCCTCCATGGTCTTTCAACACTCGTCCGTGTTTGTTTCAGGTTAATCAATACTCGTTCGTATTGACCCTAGAACGTGTACACACTCATTCGCGGTCTTTCAACACTCGTTCGTGTTTGTTTCAGGTTAATCAATACTCGTTCATATTTATCCTAGACCGTGTAGACACTCGTCCGTGGTCTTTCAACACTCGTCCGTGTTTATTTCAGGTTAATCAATACTCGTTCGTATTGTTCCTAGAACGTGTGGACACTTGTTTGTGGTCTTTCAACACTCATCTGTGTTTGTTTCAAGTTAATCAATACTCGTTCTTATTGATCCTAGAATGTGTAGACACTCCTCCATGGTCTTTCAACACTCGTCCGTGTTTGTTTCAGGTTAATCAATACTCGTTCATATTGACCCTAGAACGCGTAGACACTCATTCGCGGTCTTTCAACACTCGTTCGTGTTTGTTTCAGGTTAATCAATACTCGTTCATATTTATCCTAGACCGTGTAGACACTCGTCCTTGGTCTTTCAACACTCATCCGTGTTTGTTTCAGGTTAATCAATACTCACTCCTATTGATCCTAGAACATGTAGACACTCGTCCGTGATCTTTTAACACTCGTCCATGTTTGTTTTAGGTTAATCAATACTCGTTCGTATTGTTCCTAGAACGTGTAGACACTTGTTTGTGGTCTTTCAACACTCGTCCGTGTTTGTTTCAGGTTAATCAATACTCATTTGTATTGATCCTAGAACATGTAGACACTCGTCCGGGGTCTTTCAACACTCGTCTGTGTTTGTTTCAGGTTAATCAATACTCGTTCGTATTGATCCTATAACGTGTAGACACTCGTCCGTGGTCTTTCAACACTCGTCCGTGTTTGTTTCAGGTTAATCAATACTCGTTCGTATTGACCCTAGAACGCGTAGACACTCATTCGAGGTCTTTCAACACTCGTTCATGTTTGTTTCAGGTTAATCAATACTCGTTCATATTTATCCAAGACTGTGTAGACACTCATCCTTGGTCTTTCAACACTTGTCCGTGTTTCTTTCAGGTTAATCAATACTCGCTCGTATTGATCCTAGAACGTGTAGACACTCGTCCGTGGTCTTTCAACACTCGTCCATGTTTGTTTCAGGTTAATCAATACTCGTTCGTATTGTTCCTAGAACGTGTAGACACTTGTTCGTCGTCTTTCAACACTCGTTCGTGTTTGTTTCAGGTTAATCAATACTCGTTCGTATTGATCCTAGAACGTGTAGACACTCATCCGTGGTCTTTCAACACTCGTCCGTATTGGTTTCAGGTTAATCAATACTCGTTCGTATTGATCCTTGAACGTGTAGACACTCGTTCATGGTCCTTCAACACTAATCTGTGTTTGTTTCAAGTTAATCAATACTCGTTCTTATTGATCCTAAAATGTGTAGACACTCCTCCATGGTCTTTCAACACTCGTCCGTGTTTGTTTCAGGTTAATCAATACTCGTTCGTATTGACCCTAGAACGTGTAGACACTCATTCGCGGTCTTTCAACACTCGTTCGTGTTTGTTTCAGGTTAATCAATACTCGTTCATATTTATCCTAGACCGTGTAGACACTCATCCTTGGTCTTTCAACACTCATCCGTGTTTGTTTCAGGTTAATCAATACTCAGTCGTATTGATCCTAGAACATGTAGACACTCGTCTGTGATCTTTTAACACTCGTCCATGTTTGTTTCAGGTTAATCAATACTCGTTCGTATTGATCCTAGAACGTGTAGATACTCGTCCGTGGTCTTTCAGCACTCGTTCGTGTTTGTTTCAGGTTAATCAATACTCATTCAGATTGATCCTAGAACATGTAGACACTCGTCCGTGGTCTTTCAACACTCGTCCGTGTTTATTTCAGGTTAATCAATACTCGTTCGTATTGTTCCTAGAACGTGTGGACACTTGTTTGTGGTCTTTCAACACTCATCTGTGTTTGTTTCAAGTTAATCAATACTCGTTCTTATTGATCCTAAAATGTGTAGACACTCCTCCATGGTCTTTCAACACTCGTCCGTGTTTGTTTCAGGTTAATCAATACTCGTTCGTATTGACCCTAGAACGTGTAGACACTCATTCGCGGTCTTTCAACACTCGTTCGTGTTTGTTTCAGGTTAATCAATACTCGTTCATATTTATCCTAGACCGTGTAGACACTCATCCTTGGTCTTTCAACACTCATCCGTGTTTGTTTCAGGTTAATCAATACTCAGTCGTATTGATCCTAGAACATGTAGACACTCGTCCGTGATCTTTTAACACTCGTCCATGTTTGTTTCAGGTTAATCAATACTCGTTCGTATTGATCCTAGAACGTGTAGACACTCGTCCGTGGTCTTTCAGCACTCGTTCGTGTTTGTTTCAGGTTAATCAATACTCATTCAGATTGATCCTAGAACATGTAGACACTCGTCCGTGGTCTTTCAACACTCGTCCGTGTTTATTTCAGGTTAATCAATACTCGTTCGTATTGTTCCTAGAACGTGTGGACACTTGTTTGTGGTCTTTCAACACTCATCTGTGTTTGTTTCAAGTTAATCAATACTCGTTCTTATTGATCCTAGAATGTGTAGACACTCCTCCATGGTCTTTCAACACTCGTCCGTGTTTGTTTCAGGTTAATCAATACTCGTTCATATTGACCCTAGAACGCGTAGACACTCATTCGCGGTCTTTCAACACTCGTTCGTGTTTGTTTCAGGTTAATCAATACTCGTTCATATTTATCCTAGACCGTGTAGACACTCGTCCTTGGTCTTTCAACACTCATCCGTGTTTGTTTCAGGTTAATCAATACTCACTCCTATTGATCCTAGAACATGTAGACACTCGTCCGTGATCTTTTAACACTCGTCCATGTTTGTTTCAGGTTAATCAATACTCGTTCGTATTGTTCCTAGAACGTGTAGACACTTGTTTGTGGTCTTTCAACACTCGTCCGTGTTTGTTTCAGGTTAATCAATACTCATTTGTATTGATCCTAGAACATGTAGACACTCGTCCGGGGTCTTTCAACACTCGTCTGTGTTTGTTTCAGGTTAATCAATACTCGTTCGTATTGATCCTATAACGTGTAGACACTCGTCCGTGGTCTTTCAACACTCGTCCGTGTTTGTTTCAGGTTAATCAATACTCGTTCGTATTGACCCTAGAACGCGTAGACACTCATTCGAGGTCTTTCAACACTCGTTCATGTTTGTTTCAGGTTAATCAATACTCGTTCATATTTATCCAAGACTGTGTAGACACTCATCCTTGGTCTTTCAACACTTGTCCGTGTTTCTTTCAGGTTAATCAATACTCGCTCGTATTGATCCTAGAACGTGTAGACACTCGTCCGTGGTCTTTCAACACTCGTCCATGTTTGTTTCAGGTTAATCAATACTCGTTCGTATTGTTCCTAGAACGTGTAGACACTTGTTCGTCGTCTTTCAACACTCGTTCGTGTTTGTTTCAGGTTAATCAATACTCGTTCGTATTGATCCTAGAACGTGTAGACACTCATCCGTGGTCTTTCAACACTCGTCCGTATTGGTTTCAGGTTAATCAATACTCGTTCGTATTGATCCTTGAACGTGTAGACACTCGTTCATGGTCCTTCAACACTAATCTGTGTTTGTTTCAAGTTAATCAATACTCGTTCTTATTGATCCTAAAATGTGTAGACACTCCTCCATGGTCTTTCAACACTCGTCCGTGTTTGTTTCAGGTTAATCAATACTCGTTCGTATTGACCCTAGAACGTGTAGACACTCATTCGCGGTCTTTCAACACTCGTTCGTGTTTGTTTCAGGTTAATCAATACTCGTTCATATTTATCCTAGACCGTGTAGACACTCATCCTTGGTCTTTCAACACTCATCCGTGTTTGTTTCAGGTTAATCAATACTCAGTCGTATTGATCCTAGAACATGTAGACACTCGTCCGTGATCTTTTAACACTCGTCCATGTTTGTTTCAGGTTAATCAATACTCGTTCGTATTGATCCTAGAACGTGTAGATACTCGTCCGTGGTCTTTCAGCACTCGTTCGTGTTTGTTTCAGGTTAATCAATACTCATTCAGATTGATCCTAGAACATGTAGACACTCGTCCGTGGTCTTTCAACACTCGTCCGTGTTTATTTCAGGTTAATCAATACTCGTTCGTATTGTTCCTAGAACGTGTGGACACTTGTTTGTGGTCTTTCAACACTCATCTGTGTTTGTTTCAAGTTAATCAATACTCGTTCTTATTGATCCTAGAATGTGTAGACACTCCTCCATGGTCTTTCAACACTCGTCCGTGTTTGTTTCAGGTTAATCAATACTCGTTCATATTGACCCTAGAACGCGTAGACACTCATTCGCGGTCTTTCAACACTCGTTCGTGTTTGTTTCAGGTTAATCAATACTCGTTCATATTTATCCTAGACCGTGTAGACACTCGTCCTTGGTCTTTCAACACTCATCCGTGTTTGTTTTAGGTTAATCAATACTCACTCCTATTGATCCTAGAACATGTAGACACTCGTCCGTGATCTTTTAACACTCGTCCATGTTTGTTTCAGGTTAATCAATACTCGTTCGTATTGTTCCTAGAACGTGTAGACACTTGTTTGTGGTCTTTCAACACTCGTCCGTGTTTGTTTCAGGTTAATCAATACTCGTTTGTATTGATCCTAGAACATGTAGACACTCGTCCGTGGTCTTTCAACACTCGTCTGTGTTTGTTTCAGGTTAATCAATACTCGTTCGTATTGATCCTATAACGTGTAGACACTCGTCCGTGGTCTTTCAACACTCGTCCGTGTTTGTTTCAGGTTAATCAATACTCGTTCGTATTGACCCTAGAACGCGTAGACACTCATTCGAGGTCTTTCAACACTCGTTCATGTTTGTTTCAGGTTAATCAATACTCGTTCATATTTATCCAAGACTGTGTAGACACTCATCCTTGGTCTTTCAACACTTGTCTGTGTTTCTTTCAGGTTAATCAATACTCGCTCGTATTGATCCTAGAACGTGTAGACACTCGTCCGTGGTCTTTCAACACTCGTCCATGTTTGTTTCAGGTTAATCAATACTCGTTCGTATTGTTCCTAGAACGTGTAGACACTTGTTCGTGGTCTTTCAACACTCGTCCGTGTTTGTTTCAGGTTAATCAATACTCGTTCGTATTGATCCTAGAACGTGTAGACACTCGTCCGTGGTCTTTCAACACTCGTCCGTATTGGTTTGAGGTTAATCAATACTCGTTCGTATTGATCCTTGAACGTGTAGACACTCGTTCATGGTCCTTCAACACTAATCTGTGTATGTTTCAAGTTAATCAATACTCGTTCTTATTGATCCTAGAATGTGTAGACACTCCTCCATGGTCTTTCAACACTCGTCCGTGTTTGTTTCAGGTTAATCAATACTCGTTCGTATTGACCCTAGAACGTGTAGACACTCATTCGCGGTCTTTCAACACTCGTTCGTGTTTGTTTCAGGTTAATCAATACTCGTTCATATTTATCCTAGACCGTGTAGACACTCATCCTTGGTCTTTCAAAACTCATCCGTGTTTGTTTCAGGTTAATCAATACTCACTCGTATTGATCATAGAACATGTAGACACTCGTCCGTGATCTTTTAACACTCGTCCATGTTTGTTTCAGGTTAATCAATACTCGTTCGTATTGATCCTAGAACGTGTAGACACTCGTCCGTGGTCTTTCAGCACTCGTTCGTGTTTGTTTCAGGTTAATCAATACTCGTTCAGATTAATCCTAGAACATGTAGACACTCGTCCGTGGTCTTTCAACACTCGTCCGTGTTTATTTCAGGTTAATCAATACTCGTTCGTATTGTTCCTAGAACGTGTGGACACTTGTTTGTGGTCTTTCAACACTCATCTGTGTTTGTTTCAAGTTAATCAATACTCGTTCTTATTGATCCTAGAATGTGTAGACACTCCTCCATGGTCTTTCAACACTCGTCCGTGTTTGTTTCAGGTTAATCAATACTCGTTCATATTGACCCTAGAACGCGTAGACACTCATTCGCGGTCTTTCAACACTCGTTCGTGTTTGTTTCAGGTTAATCAATACTCGTTCATATTTATCCTAGACCGTGTAGACACTCGTCCTTGGTCTTTCAACACTCATCCGTGTTTGTTTCAAGTTAATCAATACTCACTCCTATTGATCCTAGAACATGTAGACACTCGTCCGTGATCTTTTAACACTCGTCCATGTTTGTTTCAGGTTAATCAATACTCGTTCGTATTGTTCCTAGAACGTGTAGACACTTGTTTGTGGTCTTTCAACACTCGTCCGTGTTTGTTTCAGGTTAATCAATACTCGTTTGTATTGATCCTAGAATATGTAGACACTCGTCCGTGGTCTTTCAACACTCGTCTGTGTTTGTTTCAGGTTAATCAATACTCGTTCGTATTGATCCTATAACGTGTAGACACTCGTCCGTGGTCTTTCAACACTCGTCCGTGTTTGTTTCAGGTTAATCAATACTCGTTCGTATTGACCCTAGAACGCGTAGACACTCATTCGAGGTCTTTCAACACTCGTTCATGTTTGTTTCAGGTTAATCAATACTCGTTCATATTTATCCAAGACTGTGTAGACACTCATCCTTGGTCTTTCAACACTCATCCGTGTTTGTTTCAGGTTAATCAATACTCAGTCGTATTGATCCTAGAACATGTAGACACTCGTCCGTGATCTTTTAACACTCGTCCATGTTTGTTTCAGGTTAATCAATACTCGTTCGTATTGATCCTAGAACGTGTAGACACTCGTCCGTGGTCTTTCAGCACTCGTTCGTGTTTGTTTCAGGTTAATCAATACTCATTCAGATTGATCCTAGAACATGTAGACACTCGTCTGTGGTCTTTCAACACTCGTCCGTATTGGTTTCAGGTTAATCAATACTCGTTCGTATTGATCCTTGAACGTGTAGACACTCGTTCATGGTCTTTCAACACTAATCTGTGTTTGTTTCAAGTTAATCAATACTCGTTCTTATTGATCCTAGAATGTGTAGACACTCCTCCATGGTCTTTCAACACTCGTCTGTGTTTGTTTCAGGTTAATCAATACTCGTTCGTATTGACCCTAGAACGTGTAGACACTCATTCGCGGTCTTTCAACACTCGTTCGTGTTTGTTTCAGGTTAATCAATACTCGTTCATATTTATCCTAGACCGTGTAGACACTCATCCTTGGTCTTTCAACACTCATCCGTGTTTGTTTCAGGTTAATCAATACTCACTCGTATTGATCCTAGAACATGTAGACACTCGTCCGTGATCTTTTAACACTCGTCCATGTTTGTTTCAGGTTAATCAATACTCGTTCGTATTGATCCTAGAACGTGTAGACACTCGTCCGTGGTCTTTCAGCACTCGTTCGTGTTTGTTTCAGGTTAATCAATACTCGTTCAGATTGATCCTAGAACATGTAGACACTCGTCCGTGGTCTTTCAACACTCGTCTGTGTTTGTTACAGGTTAATCAATACTCGTTCGTATTGTTCCTAGAACGTGTGGACACTTGTTTGTGGTCTTTCAACACTCGTCCGTGTTTGTTTCAGGTTAATCAATACTCGTTCGTATTGAACCTAGAACGTGTAGACACTCGTCTGTGGTCTTTCAACACTCGTCCGTGTTTGTTTCAGGTTAATCAATACTCGTTCATATTGACCCTAGAACGCGTAGACACTCATTCGCGGTCTTTCAACACTCGTTCGTGTTTGTTTCAGGTTAATCAATACTCGTTCATATTTATCCTAGACCGTGTAGACACTCGTCCTTGGTCTTTCAACACTCATCCGTGTTTGTTTCAGGTTAATCAATACTCACTCCTATTGATCCTAGAATATGTAGACACTCGTCCGTGATCTTTTAACACTCGTCCATGTTTGTTTCAGGTTAATCAATACTCGTTCGTATTGTTCCTAGAACGTGTAGACACTTGTTTGTGGTCTTTCAACACTCGTCCGTGTTTGTTTCAGGTTAATCAATACTCGCTCGTATTGATCCTAGAACATGTAGACACTCGTCCGTGGTCTTTCAACACTCGTCTGTGTTTGTTTCAGGTTAATCAATACTCGTTCGTATTGAACCTAGAACGTGTAGACACTCGTCTGTGGTCTTTCAACACTCGTCCGTGTTTGTTTCAGGTTAATCAATACTCATTCGTATTGATCCTAGAACATGTAGACACTCGTCCGTGGTCTTTCAACACTCGTCCGTGTTTGTTTCAGGTTAATCAATACTCGTTCCTATTGATCATAGAACGTGTAGACACTCGTCTGTGGTCTTTCAACACTCGTCCGTGTATGCTTCAGGTTAATCAATACTCATTCGTATTGATCCTAGAATGTGTAGACACTCCTCCATGGTCTTTCAACACTCGTCCATGTTTGTTTCAGGTTAATCAATACTCGTTCGTATTGTTCCTAGAACGTGTAGACACTTGTTTGTGGTCTTTCAACACTCGTCCGTGTTTGTTTCAGGTTAATCAATACTCATTTGTATTGATCCTAGAACATGTAGACACTCGTCCGTGGTCTTTCAACACTCGTCTGTGTTTGTTTCAGGTTAATCAATACTCGTTCGTATTGATCCTATAACGTATAGACACTCGTCCGTGGTCTTTCAACACTCGTCCGTGTTTGTTTCTGGTTAATCAATACTCGTTCGTATTGACCCTAGAACGCGTAGACACTCATTCGAGGTCTTTCAACACTCGTTCATGTTTGTTTCAGGTTAATCAATACTCGTTCATATTTATCCAAGACTGTGTAGACACTCATCCTTGGTCTTTCAACACTTGTCCGTGTTTCTTTCAGGTTAATCAATACTCGCTCGTATTGATCCTAGAACGTGTAGACACTCGTCCGTGGTCTTTCAACACTCGTCCATGTTTGTTTTAGGTTAATCAATACTCGTTCGTATTGTTCCTAGAACGTGTAGACACTTGTTCGTCGGCTTTCAACACTCGTTCGTGTTTGTTTCAGGTTAATCAATACTCGTTCGTATTGATCCTAGAACGTGTAGACACTCATCCGTGGTCTTTCAACACTCGTCCGTATTGGTTTCAGGTTAATCAATACTCGTTCGTATTGATCCTTGAACGTGTAGACACTCGTTCATGGTCCTTCAACACTAATCTGTGTTTGTTTCAAGTTAATCAATACTAGTTCTTATTGATCCTAAAATGTGTAGACACTCCTCCATGGTCTTTCAACACTCGTCCGTGTTTGTTTCAGGTTAATCAATACTCGTTCGTATTGACCCTAGAACGTGTAGACACTCATTCGCGGTCTTTCAACACTCGTTCGTGTTTGTTTCAGGTTAATCAATACTCGTTCATATTTATCCTAGACCGTGTAGACACTCATCCTTGGTCTTTCAACACTCATCCGTGTTTGTTTCAGGTTAATCAATACTCACTCGTATTGATCCTAGAACATGTAGACACTCGTCCGTGATCTTTTAACACTCGTCCATGTTTGTTTCAGGTTAATCAATACTCGTTCGTATTGATCCTAGAACGTGTAGATACTCGTCCGTGGTCTTTCAGCACTCGTTCGTGTTTGTTTCAGGTTAATCAATACTCATTTAGATTGATCCTAGAACATGTAGACACTCGTCCGTGGTCTTTCAACACTCGTCCGTGTTTATTTCAGGTTAATCAATACTCGTTCGTATTGTTCCTAGAACGTGTGGACACTTGTTTGTGGTCTTTCAACACTCATCTGTGTTTGTTTCAAGTTAATCAATACTCGTTCTTATTGATCCTAGAATGTGTAGACACTCCTCCATGGTCTTTCAACACTCGTCCGTGTTTGTTTCAGGTTAATCAATACTCGTTCATATTGACCCTAGAACGCGTAGACACTCATTCGCGGTCTTTCAACACTCGTTCGTGTTTGTTTCAGGTTAATCAATACTCGTTCATATTTATCCTAGACCGTGTAGACACTCGTCCTTGGTCTTTCAACACCCATCCGTGTTTGTTTCAGGTTAATCAATACTCACTCGTATTGATCCTAGAACATGTAGACACTCGTCCGTGATCTTTTAACACTCGTCCATGTTTGTTTCAGGTTAATCAATACTCGTTCGTATTGATCCTAGAACGTGTAGACACTCGTCCGTGGTCTTTCAGCACTCGTTCGTGTTTGTTTCAGGTTAATCAATACTCGTTCAGATTGATCCTAGAACATGTAGACACTCGTCCGTGGTCTTTCAACACTCGTCTGTGTTTGTTACAGGTTAATCAATACTCGTTCGTATTGTTCCTAGAACGTGTGGACACTTGTTTGTGGTCTTTCAACACTCGTCCGTGTTTGTTTCAGGTTAATCAATACTCGTTCGTATTGAACCTAGAACGTGTAGACACTCGTCTGTGGTCTTTCAACACTCGTCCGTGTTTGTTTCAGGTTAATCAATACTCGTTCATATTGACCCTAGAACGCGTAGACACTCATTCGCGGTCTTTCAACACTCGTTCGTGTTTGTTTCAGGTTAATCAATACTCGTTCATATTTATCCTAGACCGTGTAGACACTCGTCCTTGGTCTTTCAACACTCCTCCTTGTTTGTTTCAGGTTAATCAATACTCACTCCTATTGATCCTAGAATATGTAGACACTCGTCCGTGATCTTTTAACACTCGTCCATGTTTGTTTCAGGTTAATCAATACTCGTTCGTATTGTTCCTAGAACGTGTAGACACTTGTTTGTGGTCTTTCAACACTCGTCCGTGTTTGTTTCAGGTTAATCAATACTCGCTCGTATTGATCCTAGAACATGTAGACACTCGTCCGTGGTCTTTCAACACTCGTCTGTGTTTGTTTCAGGTTAATCAATACTCTTTCGTATTGAACCTAAAACGTGTAGACACTCGTCTGTGGTCTTTCAACACTCGTCCGTGTTTGTTTCAGGTTAATCAATACTCATTCGTATTGATCCTAGAACATGTAGACACTCGTCCGTGGTCTTTCAACACTCGTCCGTGTTTGTTTCAGGTTAATAAATACTCGTTCCTATTGATCATAGAACGTGTAGACACTCGTCTGTGGTCTTTCAACACTCGTCCGTGTATGCTTCAGGTTAATCAATACTCATTCGTATTGATCCTAGAATGTGTAGACACTCCTCCATGGTCTTTCAACACTCGTCCATGTTTGTTTCAGGTTAATCAATACTCGTTCGTATTGTTCCTAGAACGTGTAGACACTTGTTTGTGGTCTTTCAACACTCGTCCGTGTTTGTTTCAGGTTAATCAATACTCGTTTGTATTGATCCTAGAACATGTAGACACTCGTCCGTGGTCTTTCAACACTCGTCTGTGTTTGTTTCAGGTTAATCAATACTCGTTCGTATTGATCCTATAACGTATAGACACTCGTCCGTGGTCTTTCAACACTCGTCCGTGTTTGTTTCTGGTTAATCAATACTCGTTCGTATTGACCCTAGAACGCGTAGACACTCATTTGAGGTCTTTCAACACTCGTTCATGTTTGTTTCAGGTTAATCAATACTCGTTCATATTTATCCAAGACTGTGTAGACACTCATCCTTGGTCTTTCAACACTTGTCCGTGTTTCTTTCAGGTTCATCAATACTCGCTCGTATTGATCCTAGAACGTGTAGACACTCGTCCGTGGTCTTTCAACACTCGTCCATGTTTGTTTCAGGTTAATCAATACTCGTTCGTATTGTTCCTAGAACGTGTAGACACTTGTTCGTCGTCTTTCAACACTCGTTCGTGTTTGTTTCAGGTTAATCAATACTCGTTCGTATTGATCCTAGAACGTGTAGACACTCATCCGTGGTCTTTCAACACTCGTCCGTATTGGTTTCAGGTTAATCAATACTCGTTCGTATTGATCCTTGAACGTGTAGACACTCGTTCATGGTCCTTCAACACTAATCTGTGTTTGTTTCAAGTTAATCAATACTCGTTCTTATTGATCCTAAAATGTGTAGACACTCCTCCATGGTCTTTCAACACTCGTCCGTGTTTGTTTCAGGTTAATCAATACTCGTTCGTATTGACCCTAGAACGTGTAGACACTCATTCGCGGTCTTTCAACACTCGTTCGTGTTTGTTTCAGGTTAATCAATACTCGTTCATATTTATCCTAGACCGTGTAGACACTCATCCTTGGTCTTTCAACACTCATCCGTGTTTGTTTCAGGTTAATCAATACTCACTCGTATTGATCCTAGAACATGTAGACACTCGTCCGTGATCTTTTAACACTCGTCCATGTTTGTTTCAGGTTAATCAATACTCGTTCGTATTGATCCTAGAACGTGTAGATACTCGTCCGTGGTCTTTCAGCACTCGTTCGTGTTTGTTTCAGGTTAATCAATACTCATTCAGATTGATCCTAGAACATGTAGACACTCGTCCGTGGTCTTTCAACACTCGTCCGTGTTTATTTCAGGTTAATCAATACTCGTTCGTATTGTTCCTAGAACGTGTGGACACTTGTTTGTGGTCTTTCAACACTCATCTGTGTTTGTTTCAAGTTAATCAATACTCGTTCTTATTGATCCTAGAATGTGTAGACACTCCTCCATGGTCTTTCAACACTCGTCCGTGTTTGTTTCAGGTTAATCAATACTCGTTCATATTGACCCTAGAACGCGTAGACACTCATTCGCGGTCTTTCAACACTCGTTCGTGTTTGTTTCAGGTTAATCAATACTCGTTCATATTTATCCTAGACCGTGTAGACACTCGTCCTTGGTCTTTCAACACTCATCCGTGTTTGTTTCAGGTTAATCAATACTCACTCCTATTGATCCTAGAACATGTAGACACTCGTCCGTGATCTTTTAACACTCGTCCATGTTTGTTTCAGGTTAATCAATACTCGTTCGTATTGTTCCTAGAACGTGTAGACACTTGTTTGTGGTCTTTCAACACTCGTCCGTGTTTGTTTCAGGTTAATCAATACCCGTTTGTATTGATCCTAGAACATGTAGACACTCGTCCGTGGTCTTTCAACACTCGTCTGTGTTTGTTTCAGGTTAATCAATACTCGTTCGTATTGATCCTATAACGTGTAGACACTCGTCCGTGGTCTTTCAAGACTCGTCCGTGTTTGTTTCAGGTTAATCAATACTCGTTCGTATTGACCCTAGAACGCGTAGACACTCATTCGAGGTCTTTCAACACTCGTTCATGTTTGTTTCAGGTTAATCAATACTCGTTCATATTTATCCAAGACTGTGTAGACACTCATCCTTGGTCTTTCAACACTTGTCTGTGTTTCTTCCAGGTTAATCAATACTCGCTCGTATTGATCCTAGAACGTGTAGACACTCGTCCGTGGTCTTTCAACACTCGTCCATGTTTGTTTCAGGTTAATCAATACTCGTTCGTATTGTTCCTAGAACGTGTAGACACTTGTTCGTGGTCTTTCAACACTCGTCCGTGTTTGTTTCAGGTTAATCAATACTCGTTCGTATTGATCCTAGAACGTGTAGACACTCGTCCGTGGTCTTTCAACACTCGTCCGTATTGGTTTCAGGTTAATCAATACTCGTTCGTATTGATCCTTGAACGTGTAGACACTCGTTCATGGTCCTTCAACACTAATCTGTGTTTGTTTCAAGTTAATCAATACTCGTTCTTATTGATCCTAGAATGTGTAGACACTCCTCCATGGTCTTTCAACACTCGTTCGTGTTTGTTTCAGGTTAATCAATACTCGTTCGTATTGACCCTAGAACGTGTAGACACTCATTCGCGGTCTTTCAACACTCGTTCGTGTTTGTTTCAGGTTAATCAATACTCGTTCATATTTATCCTAGACCGTGTAGACACTCATCCTTGGTCTTTCAAAACTCATCCGTGTTTGTTTCAGGTTAATCAATACTCACTCGTATTGATCATAGAACATGTAGACACTCGTCCGTGATCTTTTAACACTCGTCCATGTTTGTTTCAGGTTAATCAATACTCGTTCGTATTGATCCTAGAACGTGTAGACACTCGTCCGTGGTCTTTCAGCACTCGTTCGTGTTTGTTTCAGGTTAATCAATACTCGTTCAGATTGATCCTAGAACATGTAGACACTCGTCCGTGGTCTTTCAACACTCGTCCGTGTTTATTTCAGGTTAATCAATACTCGTTCGTATTGTTCCTAGAACGTGTGGACACTTGTTTGTGGTCTTTCAACACTCATCTGTGTTTGTTTCAAGTTAATCAATACTCGTTCTTATTGATCCTAGAATGTGTAGACACTCCTCCATGGTCTTTCAACACTCGTCCGTGTTTGTTTCAGGTTAATCAATACTCGTTCATATTGACCCTAGAACGCGTAGACACTCATTCGCGGTCTTTCAACACTCGTTCGTGTTTGTTTCAGGTTAATCAATACTCGTTCATATTTATCCTAGACCGTGTAGACACTCGTCCTTGGTCTTTCAACACTCATCCGTGTTTGTTTCAGGTTAATCAATACTCACTCCTATTGATCCTAGAACATGTAGACACTCGTCCGTGATCTTTTAACACTCGTCCATGTTTGTTTCAGGTTAATCAATACTCGTTCGTATTGTTCCTAGAACGTGTAGACACTTGTTTGTGGTCTTTCAACACTCGTCCGTGTTTGTTTCAGGTTAATCAATACCCGTTTGTATTGATCCTAGAACATGTAGACACTCGTCCGTGGTCTTTCAACACTCGTCTGTGTTTGTTTCAGGTTAATCAATACTCGTTCGTATTGATCCTATAACGTGTAGACACTCGTCCGTGGTCTTTCAACACTCGTCCGTGTTTGTTTCAGGTTAATCAATACTCGTTCGTATTGACCCTAGAACGCGTAGACACTCATTCGAGGTCTTTCAACACTCGTTCATGTTTGTTTCAGGTTAATCAATACTCGTTCATATTTATCCAAGACTGTGTAGACACTCATCCTTGGTCTTTCAACACTTGTCTGTGTTTCTTTCAGGTTAATCAATACTCACTCGTATTGATCCTAGAACGTGTAGACACTCGTCCGTGGTCTTTCAACACTCGTCCATGTTTGTTTCAGGTTAATCAATACTCGTTCGTATTGTTCCTAGAACGTGTAGACACTTGTTCGTGGTCTTTCAACACTCGTCCGTGTTTGTTTCAGGTTAATCAATACTCGTTCGTATTGATCCTAGAACGTGTAGACACTCGTCCGTGGTCTTTCAACACTCGTCCGTATTGGTTTCAGGTTAATCAATACTCGTTCGTATTGATCCTTGAACGTGTAGACACTCGTTCATGGTCCTTCAACACTAATCTGTGTTTGTTTCAAGTTAATCAATACTCGTTCTTATTGATCCTAGAATATGTAGACACTCCTCCATGGTCTTTCAACACTCGTTCGTGTTTGTTTCAGGTTAATCAATACTCGTTCGTATTGACCCTAGAACGTGTAGACACTCATTCGCGGTCTTTCAACACTCGTTCGTGTTTGTTTCAGGTTAATCAATACTCATTCATATTTATCCTAGACCGTGTAGACACTCATCCTTGGTCTTTTAAAACTCATCCGTGTTTGTTTCAGGTTAATCAATACTCACTCGTATTGATCATAGAACATGTAGACACTCGTCCGTGATCTTTTAACACTCGTCCATGTTTGTTTCAGGTTAATCAATACTCGTTCGTATTGATCCTAGAACGTGTAGACACTCGTCCGTGGTCTTTCAGCACTCGTTCGTGTTTGTTTCAGGTTAATCAATACTCGTTC
Organism: Lathyrus tuberosus; assembly: GCA_022829125.1. Lineage (NCBI taxonomy): Eukaryota > Viridiplantae > Streptophyta > Magnoliopsida > Fabales > Fabaceae > Lathyrus > Lathyrus tuberosus. The sequence continues at coordinate 561,881 of JALAZF010000743.1, read as the reverse complement.
AGATTGATCCTAGAACATGTAGACACTCGTCCGTGGTCTTTCAACACTCGTCCGTGTTTATTTCAGGTTAATCAATACTCGTTCGTATTGTTCCTAGAACGTGTGGACACTTGTTTGTGGTCTTTCAACACTCATCTGTGTTTGTTTCAAGTTAATCAATACTCGTTCTTATTGATCCTAGAATGTGTAGACACTCCTCCATGGTCTTTCAACACTCGTCCGTGTTTGTTTCAGGTTAATCAATACTCGTTCATATTGACCCTAGAACGCGTAGACACTCATTCGCGGTCTTTCAACACTCGTTCGTGTTTGTTTCAGGTTAATCAATACTCGTTCATATTTATCCTAGACCGTGTAGACACTCGTCCTTGGTCTTTCAACACTCATCCGTGTTTGTTTCAGGTTAATCAATACTCACTCCTATTGATCCTAGAACATGTAGACACTCGTCCGTGATCTTTTAACACTCGTCCATGTTTGTTTCAGGTTAATCAATACTCGTTCGTATTGTTCCTAGAACGTGTAGACACTTGTTTGTGGTCTTTCAACACTCGTCCGTGTTTGTTTCAGGTTAATCAATACTCGTTTGTATTGATCCTAAACACTCGTCTGTGTTTGTTTCAGGTTAATCAATACTCGTTCGTATTGATCCTATAACGTGTAGACACTCGTCCGTGGTCTTTCAACACTCGTCCGTGTTTGTTTCAGGTTAATCAATACTCGTTCGTATTGACCCTAGAACGCGTAGACACTCATTCGAGGTCTTTCAACACTCGTTCATGTTTGTTTCAGGTTAATCAATACTCGTTCATATTTATCCAAGACTGTGTAGACACTCATCCTTGGTCTTTCAACACTCATCCGTGTTTGTTTCAGGTTAATCAATACTCAGTCGTATTGATCCTAGAACATGTAGACACTCGTCCGTGATCTTTTAACACTCGTCCATGTTTGTTTCAGGTTAATCAATACTCGTTCGTATTGATCCTAGAACGTGTAGACACTCGTCCGTGGTCTTTCAGCACTCGTTCGTGTTTGTTTCAGGTTAATCAATACTCATTCAGATTGATCCTAGAACATGTAGACACTCGTCCGTGGTCTTTCAACACTCGTCCGTATTGGTTTCAGGTTAATCAATACTCGTTCGTATTGATCCTTGAACGTGTAGACACTCGTTCATGGTCTTTCAACACTAATCTGTGTTTGTTTCAAGTTAATCAATACTCGTTCTTATTGATCCTAGAATGTGTAGACACTCCTCCATGGTCTTTCAACACTCGTCTGTGTTTGTTTCAGGTTAATCAATACTCGTTCGTATTGACCCTAGAACGTGTAGACACTCATTCGCGGTCTTTCAACACTCGTTCGTGTTTGTTTCAGGATAATCAATACTCGTTCATATTTATCCTAGACCGTGTAGACACTCATCCTTGGTCTTTCAACACTCATCCGTGTTTGTTTCAGGTTAATCAATACTCACTCGTATTGATCCTAGAACATGTAGACACTCGTCCGTGATCTTTTAACACTCGTCCATGTTTGTTTCAGGTTAATCAATACTCGTTCGTATTGATCCTAGAACGTGTAGACACTCGTCCGTGGTCTTTCAGCACTCGTTCGTGTTTGTTTCAGGTTAATCAATACTCGTTCAGATTGATCCTAGAACATGTAGACACTCGTCCATGGTCTTTCAACACTCGTCTGTGTTTGTTACAGGTTAATCAATACTCGTTCGTATTGTTCCTAGAACGTGTGGACACTTGTTTGTGGTCTTTCAACACTCGTCCGTGTTTGTTTCAGGTTAATCAATACTCGTTCGTATTGAACCTAGAACGTGTAGACACTCGTCTGTGGTCTTTCAACACTCGTCCGTGTTTGTTTCAGGTTAATCAATACTCGTTCATATTGACCCTAGAACGCGTAGACACTCATTCGCGGTCTTTCAACACTCGTTCGTGTTTGTTTCAGGTTAATCAATACTCGTTCATATTTATCCTAGACCGTGTAGACACTCGTCCTTGGTCTTTCAACACTCATCCGTGTTTGTTTCAGGTTAATCAATACTCACTCCTATTGATCCTAGAATATGTAGACACTCGTCCGTGATCTTTTAACACTCGTCCATGTTTGTTTCAGGTTAATCAATACTCGTTCGTATTGTTCCTAGAACGTGTAGACACTTGTTTGTGGTCTTTCAACACTCGTCCGAGTTTGTTTCAGGTTAATCAATACTCGCTCGTATTGATCCTAGAACATGTAGACACTCGTCCGTGGTCTTTCAACACTCGTCTGTGTTTGTTTCAGGTTAATCAATACTCGTTCGTATTGAACCTAGAACGTGTAGACACTCGTCTGTGGTCTTTCAACACTCGTCCGTGTTTGTTTCAGGTTAATCAATACTCATTCGTATTGATCCTAGAACATGTAGACACTCGTCCGTGGTCTTTCAACACTCGTCCGTGTTTGTTTCAGGTTAATCAATACTCGTTCCTATTGATCATAGAACGTGTAGACACTCGTCTGTGGTCTTTCAACACTCGTCCGTGTATGCTTCAGGTTAATCAATACTCATTCGTATTGATCCTAGAATGTGTAGACACTCCTCCATGGTCTTTCAACACTCGTCCATGTTTGTTTCAGGTTAATCAATACTCGTTCGTATTGTTCCTAGAACGTGTAGACACTTGTTTGTGGTCTTTCAACACTCGTCCGTGTTTGTTTCAGGTTAATCAATACTCGTTTGTATTGATCCTAGAACATGTAGACACTCGTCCGTGGTCTTTCAACACTCGTCTGTGTTTGTTTCAGGTTAATCAATACTCGTTCGTATTGATCCTATAACGTGTAGACACTCGTCCGTGGTCTTTCAACACTCGTCCGTGTTTGTTTCTGGTTAATCAATACTCGTTCGTATTGACCCTAGAAGGCGTAGACACTCATTCGAGGTCTTTCAACACTCGTTCATGTTTGTTTCAGGTTAATCAATACTCGTTCATATTTATCCAAGACTGTGTAGACACTCATCCTTGGTCTTTCAACACTTGTCCGTGTTTCTTTCAGGTTAATCAATACTCGCTCGTATTGATCCTAGAACGTGTAGACACTCGTCCGTGGTCTTTCAACACTCGTCCATGTTTGTTTCAGGTTAATCAATACTCGTTCGTATTGTTCCTAGAACGTGTAGACACTTGTTCGTGGTCTTTCAACACTCGTCCGTGTTTGTTTCAGGTTAATCAATACTCGTTCGTATTGATCCTAGAACGTGTAGACACTCGTCCGTGGTCTTTCAACACTCGTCCGTATTGGTTTCAGGTTAATCAATACTCGTTCGTATTGATCCTTGAACGTGTAGACACTCGTTCATGGTCCTTCAACACTAATCTGTGTTTGTTTCAAGTTAATCAATACTCGTTCTTATTGATCCTAGAATGTGTAGACACTCCTCCATGGTCTTTCAACACTCGTCCGTGTTTGTTTCAGGTTAATCAATACTCGTTCGTATTGACCCTAGAACGTGTAGACACTCATTCGCGGTCTTTCAACACTCGTTCGTGTTTGTTTCAGGTTAATCAATACTCGTTCATATTTATCCTAGACCGTGTAGACACTCATCCTTGGTCTTTCAAAACTCATCCGTGTTTGTTTCAGGTTAATCAATACTCACTCGTATTGATCATAGAACATGTAGACACTCGTCCGTGATCTTTTAACACTCGTCCATGTTTGTTTCAGGTTAATCAATACTCGTTCGTATTGATCCTAGAACGTGTAGACACTCGTCCGTGGTCTTTCAGCACTCGTTCGTGTTTGTTTCAGGTTAATCAATACTCGTTCAGATTGATCCTAGAACATGTAGACACTCGTCCGTGGTCTTTCAACACTCGTCCGTGTTTATTTCAGGTTAATCAATACTCGTTCGTATTGTTCCTAGAACGTGTGGACACTTGTTTGTGGTCTTTCAACACTCATCTGTGTTTGTTTCAAGTTAATCAATACTCGTTCTTATTGATCCTAGAATGTGTAGACACTCCTCCATGGTCTTTCAACACTCGTCCGTGTTTGTTTCAGGTTAATCAATACTCGTTCATATTGACCCTAGAACGCGTAGACACTCATTCGCGGTCTTTCAACACTCGTTCGTGTTTGTTTCAGGTTAATCAATACTCGTTCATATTTATCCTAGACCGTGTAGACACTCGTCCTTGGTCTTTCAACACTCATCCGTGTTTGTTTCAGGTTAATCAATACTCACTCCTATTGATCCTAGAACATGTAGACACTCGTCCGTGATCTTTTAACACTCGTCCATGTTTGTTTCAGGTTAATCAATACTCGTTCGTATTGTTCCTAGAACGTGTAGACACTTGTTTGTGGTCTTTCAACACTCGTCCGTGTTTGTTTCAGGTTAATCAATACTCGTTTGTATTGATCCTAGAACATGTAGACACTCGTCCGTGGTCTTTCAACACTCGTCTGTGTTTGTTTTAGGTTAATCAATACTCATTCGTATTGATCCTATAACGTGTAGACACTCGTCCGTGGTCTTTCAACACTCGTCCGTGTTTGTTTCAGGTTAATCAATACTCGTTCGTATTGACCCTAGAACGCGTAGACACTCATTCGAGGTCTTTCAACACTCGTTCATGTTTGTTTCAGGTTAATCAATACTCGTTCATATTTATCCAAGACTGTGTAGACACTCATCCTTGGTCTTTCAACACTTGTCCGTGTTTCTTTCAGGTTAATCAATACTCGCTCGTATTGATCCTAGAACGTGTAGACACTCGTCCGTGGTCTTTCAACACTCGTCCGTATTGGTTTCAGGTTAATCAATACTCGTTCGTATTGATCCTTGAACGTGTAGACACTCGTTCATGGTCCTTCAACACTAATCTGTGTTTGTTTCAAGTTAATCAATACTCGTTCTTATTGATCCTAGAATGTGTAGACACTCCTCCATGGTCTTTCAACACTCGTCCGTGTTTGTTTCAGGTTAATCAATACTCGTTCGTATTGACCCTAGAACGTGTAGACACTCATTCGCGGTCTTTCAACACTCGTTCGTGTTTGTTTCAGGTTAATCAATACTCGTTCATATTTATCCTAGACCGTGTAGACACTCATCCTTGGTCTTTCAAAACTCATCCGTGTTTGTTTCAGGTTAATCAATACTCACTTGTATTGATCATAGAACATGTAGACACTCGTCCGTGATCTTTTAACACTCGTCCATGTTTGTTTCAGGTTAATCAATACTCGTTCGTATTGATCCTAGAACGTGTAGACACTCGTCCGTGGTCTTTCAGCACTCGTTCGTGTTTGTTTCAGGTTAATCAATAATCGTTCAGATTGATCCTAGAACATGTAGACACTCGTCCGTGGTGTTTCAACACTCGTCCGTGTTTATTTCAGGTTAATCGATACTCGTTCGTATTGTTCCTAGAACGTGTGGACACTTGTTTGTGGTCTTTCAACACTCATCTGTGTTTGTTTCAAGTTAATCAATACTCGTTCTTATTGATCCTAGAAGGTGTAGACACTCCTCCATGGTCTTTCAACACTCGTCCGTGTTTGTTTCAGGTTAATCAATACTCGTTCATATTGACCCTAGAACGCGTAGACACTCATTCGCGGTCTTTCAACACTCGTTCGTGTTTGTTTCATGTTAATCAATACTCGTTCATATTTATCCTAGACCGTGTAGACACTCGTCCTTGGTCTTTCAACACTCATCCGTGTTTGTTTCAGGTTAATCAATACTCACTCCTATTGATCCTAGAACATGTAGACACTCGTCCGTGATCTTTTAACACTCGTCCATGTTTGTTTCAGGTTAATCAATACTCGTTCGTATTGTTCCTAGAACGTGTAGACACTTGTTTGTGGTCTTTCAACACTCGTCCGTGTTTGTTTCAGGTTAATCAATACTCGTTTGTATTGATCCTAGAACATGTAGACACTCGTCCGTGGTCTTTCAACACTCGTCTGTGTTTGTTTTAGGTTAATCAATACTCATTCGTATTGATCCTATAACGTGTAGACACTCGTCCGTGGTCTTTCAACACTCGTCCGTGTTTGTTTCAGGTTAATCAATACTCGTTCGTATTGACCCTAGAACGCGTAGACACTCATTCGAGGTCTTTCAACACTCGTTCATGTTTGTTTCAGGTTAATCAATACTCGTTCATATTTATCCAAGACTGTGTAGACACTCATCCTTGGTCTTTCAACACTTGTCCGTGTTTCTTTCAGGTTAATCAATACTCGCTCGTATTGATCCTAGAACGTGTAGACACTCGTCCGTGGTCTTTCAACACTCGTCCATGTTTGTTTCAGGTTAATCAATACTCGTTCGTATTGTTCCTAGAACGTGTAGACACTTGTTCGTGGTCTTTCAACACTCGTCCATGTTTGTTTCAGGTTAATCAATACTCGTTCGTATTGATCCTAGAACGTGTAGACACTCGTCCGTGGTCTTTCAACACTCGTCCGTATTGGTTTCAGGTTAATCAATACTCGTTCGTATTGATCCTTGAACGTGTAGACACTCGTTCATGGTCTTTCAACACTAATCTGTGTTTGTTTCAAGTTAATCAATACTCGTTCTTATTGATCCTAGAATGTGTAGACACTCCTCCATGATCTTTCAACACTCGTCTGTGTTTGTTTCAGGTTAATCAATACTCGTTCGTATTGACCCTAGAACGTGTAGACACTCATTCGCGGTCTTTCAACACTCGTTCGTGTTTGTTTCAGGTTAATCAATACTCGTTCATATTTATCCTAGACCGTGTAGACACTCATCCTTGGTCTTTCAACACTCATCCGTGTTTGTTTCAGGTTAATCAATACTCACTCGTATTGATCCTAGAACATGTAGACACTCGTCCGTGATCTTTTAACACTCGTCCATGTTTGTTTCAGGTTAATCAATACTCGTTCGTATTGATCCTAGAACGTGTAGACACTCGTCCGTGGTCTTTCAGCACTCGTTCGTGTTTGTTTCAGGTTAATCAATACTCGTTCAGATTGATACTAGAACATGTAGACACTCGTCCGTGGTCTTTCAACACTCGTCCGTGTTTGTTACAGGTTAATCAATACTCGTTCGTATTGTTCCTAGAACGTGTGGACACTTGTTTGTGGTCTTTCAACACTCGTCCGTGTTTGTTTCAGGTTAATCAATACTCGTTCGTATTGAACCTAGAACGTGTAGACACTCGTCTGTGGTCTTTCAACACTCGTCTGTGTTTGTTTCAGGTTAATCAATACTCATTCGTATTGATCCTAGAACATGTAGACACTCGTCCGTGGTCTTTCAACACTCGTCCGTGTTTGTTTTAGGTTAATCAATACTCGTTCGTATTGATCCTAGAACGTGTAGACACTCGTCCGTGGTCTTTCAACACTCGTCCGTGTTTGTTTCAGGTTAATCAATACTCGTTCGTATTGGCCCTAGAACGCATAGACACTCATTCGAGGTCTTTCAACACTCGTTCGTGTTTGTTTCAGGTTAATTAATACTCGTTCATATTTATCCTAGACTGTGTAAACACTCATCCTTGGTCTTTCAACACTTGTCCGTGTTTCTTTCAGGTTAATCAATACTCGCTCGTATTGATCCTAGAACGTGTAGACACTCGTCCGTGGTCTTTCAACACTCGTCCATGTTTGTTTCAGGTTAATCAATACTCATTCGTATTGTTCCTAGAACGTGTAGACACTCGTCCGTGGTCTTTCAGCACTCGTTCATGTTTGTTTCAGGTTAATCAATAATCGTTCAGATTGATCCAAGAACATGTAGACACTCGTCCGTGGTCTTTCAACACTCGTCCGTGTTTGTTTCAGGTTAATCAATACTCGTTCCTATTGATCATAGAACGTGTAGACACTCGTCTGTGGTCTTTCAACACTCGTCCGTGTATGCTTCAGGTTAATCAATACTCATTCGTATTGATCCTAGAATGTGTAGACACTCCTCCATGGTCTTTCAACACTCGTCCGTGTTTGTTTCAGGTTAATCAATACTCGTTCATATTGACCCTAGAACGCGTAGACACTCATTCGCGGTCTTTCAACACTCGTTCGTGTTTGTTTCAGGTTAATCAATACTCGTTCATATTTATCCTAGACCGTGTAGACACTCGTCCTTGGTCTTTCAACACTCATCCGTGTTTGTTTCAGGTTAATCAATACTCACTCCTATTGATCCTAGAACATGTAGACACTCGTCCGTGATCTTTTAACACTCGTCCATGTTTGTTTCAGGTTAATCAATACTCGTTCATATTGTTCCTAGAATGTGTAGACACTTGTTTGTGGTCTTTCAACACTCGTCCGTGTTTGTTTCAGGTTAATCAATACCCGTTTGTATTGATCCTAGAACATGTAGACACTCGTCCGTGGTCTTTCAACACTCGTCTGTGTTTGTTTCAGGTTAATCAATACTCGTTCGTATTGATCCTATAACGTGTAGACACTCGTCCGTGGTCTTTCAACACTCGTCCGTGTTTGTTTCAGGTTAATCAATACTCGTTCGTATTGACCCTAGAACGCGTAGACACTCATTCGAGGTCTTTCAACACTCGTTCATGTTTGTTTCAGGTTAATCAATACTCGTTCATATTTATCCAAGACTGTGTAGACACTCATCCTTGGTCTTTCAACACTTGTCCGTGTTTCTTTCAGGTTAATCAATACTCGCTCGTATTGATCCTAGAACGTGTAGACACTCGTCCGTGGTCTTTCAACACTCGTCCATGTTTGTTTCAGGTTAATCAATACTCGTTCGTATTGTTCCTAGAACGTGTAGACACTTGTTCGTGGTCTTTCAACACTCGTCCGTGTTTGTTTCAGGTTAATCAATACTCGTTCGTATTGATCCTAGAACGTGTAGACACTCGTCCGTGGTCTTTCAACACTCGTCCGTATTGGTTTCAGGTTAATCAATACTCGTTCGTATTGATCCTTGAACGTGTAGACACTCGTTCATGGTCTTTCAACACTAATCTGTGTTTGTTTCAAGTTAATCAATACTCGTTCTTATTGATCCTAGAATGTGTAGACACTCCTCCATGGTCTTTCAACACTCGTCTGTGTTTGTTTCAGGTTAATCAATACTCGTTCGTATTGACCCTAGAACGTGTAGACACTCATTCGCGGTCTTTCAACACTCGTTCGTGTTTGTTTCAGGTTAATCAATACTCGTTCATATTTATCCTAGACCGTGTAGACACTCATCCTTGGTCTTTCAACACTCATCCGTGTTTGTTTCAGGTTAATCAATACTCACTCGTATTGATCCTAGAACATGTAGACACTCGTCCGTGATCTTTTAACACTCGTCCATGTTTGTTTCAGGTTAATCAATACTCGTTCGTATTGATCCTAGAACGTGTAGACACTCGTCCGTGGTCTTTCAGCACTCGTTCGTGTTTGTTTCAGGTTAATCAATACTCGTTCAGATTGATCCTAGAACATGTAGACACTCGTCCGTGGTCTTTCAACACTCGTCCGTGTTTGTTACAGGTTAATCAATACTCGTTCGTATTGTTCCTAGAACGTGTGGACACTTGTTTGTGGTCTTTCAACACTCGTCCGTGTTTGTTTCAGGTTAATCAATACTCGTTCGTATTGAACCTAGAACGTGTAGACACTCGTCTGTGGTCTTTCAACACTCGTCTGTGTTTGTTTCAGGTTAATCAATACTCATTCGTATTGATCCTAGAACATGTAGACACTCGTCCGTGGTCTTTCAACACTCGTCCGTGTTTGTTTTAGGTTAATCAATACTCGTTCGTATTGATCCTAGAACGTGTAGACACTCGTCCGTGGTCTTTCAACACTCGTCCGTGTTTGTTTCAGGTTAATCAATACTCGTTCGTATTGGCCCTAGAACGCATAGACACTCATTCGAGGTCTTTCAACACTCGTTCGTGTTTGTTTCAGGTTAATTAATACTCTTTCATATTTATCCTAGACTGTGTAAACACTCATCCTTGGTCTTTCAACACTTGTCCGTGTTTCTTTCAGGTTAATCAATACTCGCTCGTATTGATCCTAGAACGTGTAGACACTCGTCCGTGGTCTTTCAACACTCGTCCATGTTTGTTTCAGGTTAATCAATACTCATTCGTATTGTTCCTAGAACGTGTAGACACTCGTCCGTGGTCTTTCAGCACTCGTTCGTGTTTGTTTCAGGTTAATCAATACTCGTTCAGATTGATCCAAGAACATGTAGACACTCGTCCGTGGTCTTTCAACACTCGTCCGTGTTTGTTTCAGGTTAATCAATACTCGTTCCTATTGATCATAGAACGTGTAGACACTCGTCTGTGGTCTTTCAACACTCGTCCGTGTATGCTTCAGGTTAATCAATACTCATTCGTATTGATCCTAGAATGTGTAGACACTCCTCCATGGTCTTTCAACACTCGTCCGTGTTTGTTTCAGGTTAATCAATACTCGTTCATATTGACCCTAGAACGCGTAGACACTCATTCGCGGTCTTTCAACACTCGTTCGTGTTTGTTTCAGGTTAATCAATACTCGTTCATATTTATCCTAGACCGTGTAGACACTCGTCCTTGGTCTTTCAACACTCATCCGTGTTTGTTTCAGGTTAATCAATACTCACTCCTATTGATCCTAGAACATGTAGACACTCGTCCGTGATCTTTTAACACTCGTCCATGTTTGTTTCAGGTTAATCAATACTCGTTCATATTGTTCCTAGAATGTGTAGACACTTGTTTGTGGTCTTTCAACACTCGTCCGTGTTTGTTTCAGGTTAATCAATACCCGTTTGTATTGATCCTAGAACATGTAGACACTCGTCCGTGGTCTTTCAACACTCGTCTGTGTTTGTTTCAGGTTAATCAATACTCGTTCGTATTGATCCTATAACGTGTAGACACTCGTCCGTGGTCTTTCAACACTCGTCCGTGTTTGTTTCAGGTTAATCAATACTCGTTCGTATTGACCCTAGAACGCGTAGACACTCATTCGAGGTCTTTCAACACTCGTTCATGTTTGTTTCAGGTTAATCAATACTCGTTCATATTTATCCAAGACTGTGTAGACACTCATCCTTGGTCTTTCAACACTTGTCCGTGTTTCTTTCAGGTTAATCAATACTCGCTCGTATTGATCCTAGAACGTGTAGACACTCGTCCGTGGTCTTTCAACACTCGTCCATGTTTGTTTCAGGTTAATCAATACTCGTTCGTATTGTTCCTAGAACGTGTAGACACTTGTTCGTGGTCTTTCAACACTCGTCCGTGTTTGTTTCAGGTTAATCAATACTCGTTCGTATTGATCCTAGAACGTGTAGACACTCGTCCGTGGTCTTTCAACACTCGTCCGTATTGGTTTCAGGTTAATCAATACTCGTTCGTATTGATCCTTGAACGTGTAGACACTCGTTCATGGTCCTTCAACACTAATCTGTGTTTGTTTCAAGTTAATCAATACTCGTTCTTATTGATCCTAGAATGTGTAGACACTCCTCCATGGTCTTTCAACACTCGTCCGTGTTTGTTTCAGGTTAATCAATACTCGTTCGTATTGACCCTAGAACGTGTAGACACTCATTCGCGGTCTTTCAACACTCGTTCGTGTTTGTTTCAGGTTAATCAATACTCGTTCATATTTATCCTAGACCGTGTAGACACTCATCCTTGGTCTTTCAAAACTCATCCGTGTTTGTTTCAGGTTAATCAATACTCACTCGTATTGATCATAGAACATGTAGACACTCGTCCGTGATCTTTTAACACTCGTCCATGTTTGTTTCAGGTTAATCAATACTCGTTCGTATTGATCCTAGAACGTGTAGACACTCGTCCGTGGTCTTTCAGCACTCGTTCGTGTTTGTTTCAGGTTAATCAATACTCGTTCAGATTGATCCTAGAACATGTAGACACTCGTCCGTGGTCTTTCAACACTCGTCCGTGTTTGTTTCAGGTTAATCAATACTCGTTCCTATTGATCATAGAACGTGTAGACACTCGTCTGTGGTCTTTCAACACTCGTCCGTGTATGCTTCAGGTTAATCAATACTCATTCGTATTGATCCTAGAATGTGTAGACACTCCTCCATGGTCTTTCAACACTCGTCCGTGTTTGTTTCAGGTTAATCAATACTCGTTCATATTGACCCTAGAACGCGTAGACACTCATTCGCGGTCTTTCAACACTCGTTCGTGTTTGTTTCAGGTTAATCAATACTCGTTCATATTTATCCTAGACCGTGTAGACACTCGTCCTTGGTCTTTCAACACTCATCCGTGTTTGTTTCAGGTTAATCAATACTCACTCCTATTGATCCTAGAACATGTAGACACTCGTCCGTGATCTTTTAACACTCGTCCATGTTTGTTTCAGGTTAATCAATACTCGTTCGTATTGTTCCTAGAACGTGTAGACACTTGTTTGTGGTCTTTCAACACTCGTCCGTGTTTGTTTCAGGTTAATCAATACTCGTTTGTATTGATCCTAGAACATGTAGACACTCGTCCGTGGTCTTTCAACACTCGTCTGTGTTTGTTTTAGGTTAATCAATACTCATTCGTATTGATCCTATAACGTGTAGACACTCGTCCGTGGTCTTTCAACACTCGTCCGTGTTTGTTTCAGGTTAATCAATACTCGTTCGTATTGACCCTAGAACGCGTAGACACTCATTCGAGGTCTTTCAACACTCGTTCATGTTTGTTTCAGGTTAATCAATACTCGTTCATATTTATCCAAGACTGTGTAGACACTCATCCTTGGTCTTTCAACACTTGTCCGTGTTTCTTTCAGGTTAATCAATACTCGCTCGTATTGATCCTAGAACGTGTAGACACTCGTCCGTGGTCTTTCAACACTCGTCCGTATTGGTTTCAGGTTAATCAATACTCGTTCGTATTGATCCTTGAACGTGTAGACACTCGTTCATGGTCCTTCAACACTAATCTGTGTTTGTTTCAAGTTAATCAATACTCGTTCTTATTGATCCTAGAATGTGTAGACACTCCTCCATGGTCTTTCAACACTCGTCCGTGTTTGTTTCAGGTTAATCAATACTCGTTCGTATTGACCCTAGAACGTGTAGACACTCATTCGCGGTCTTTCAACACTCGTTCGTGTTTGTTTCAGGTTAATCAATACTCGTTCATATTTATCCTAGACCGTGTAGACACTCATCCTTGGTCTTTCAAAACTCATCCGTGTTTGTTTCAGGTTAATCAATACTCACTTGTATTGATCATAGAACATGTAGACACTCGTCCGTGATCTTTTAACACTCGTCCATGTTTGTTTCAGGTTAATCAATACTCGTTCGTATTGATCCTAGAACGTGTAGACACTCGTCCGTGGTCTTTCAGCACTCGTTCGTGTTTGTTTCAGGTTAATCAATAATCGTTCAGATTGATCCTAGAACATGTAGACACTCGTCCGTGGTGTTTCAACACTCGTCCGTGTTTATTTCAGGTTAATCGATACTCGTTCGTATTGTTCCTAGAACGTGTGGACACTTGTTTGTGGTCTTTCAACACTCATCTGTGTTTGTTTCAAGTTAATCAATACTCGTTCTTATTGATCCTAGAATGTGTAGACACTCCTCCATGGTCTTTCAACACTCGTCCGTGTTTGTTTCAGGTTAATCAATACTCGTTCATATTGACCCTAGAACGCGTAGACACTCATTCGCGGTCTTTCAACACTCGTTCGTGTTTGTTTCAGGTTAATCAATACTCGTTCATATTTATCCTAGACCGTGTAGACACTCGTCCTTGGTCTTTCAACACTCATCCGTGTTTGTTTCAGGTTAATCAATACTCACTCCTATTGATCCTAGAACATGTAGACACTCGTCCGTGATCTTTTAACACTCGTCCATGTTTGTTTCAGGTTAATCAATACTCGTTCGTATTGTTCCTAGAACGTGTAGACACTTGTTTGTGGTCTTTCAACACTCGTCCGTGTTTGTTTCAGGTTAATCAATACTCGTTTGTATTGATCCTAGAACATGTAGACACTCGTCCGTGGTCTTTCAACACTCGTCTGTGTTTGTTTTAGGTTAATCAATACTCATTCGTATTGATCCTATAACGTGTAGACACTCGTCCGTGGTCTTTCAACACTCGTCCGTGTTTGTTTCAGGTTAATCAATACTCGTTCGTATTGACCCTAGAACGCGTAGACACTCATTCGAGGTCTTTCAACACTCGTTCATGTTTGTTTCAGGTTAATCAATACTCGTTCATATTTATCCAAGACTGTGTAGACACTCATCCTTGGTCTTTCAACACTTGTCCGTGTTTCTTTCAGGTTAATCAATACTCGCTCGTATTGATCCTAGAACGTGTAGACACTCGTCCGTGGTCTTTCAACACTCGTCCATGTTTGTTTCAGGTTAATCAATACTCGTTCGTATTGTTCCTAGAACGTGTAGACACTTGTTCGTGGTCTTTCAACACTCGTCCATGTTTGTTTCAGGTTAATCAATACTCGTTCGTATTGATCCTAGAACGTGTAGACACTCGTCCGTGGTCTTTCAACACTCGTCCGTATTGGTTTCAGGTTAATCAATACTCGTTCGTATTGATCCTTGAACGTGTAGACACTCGTTCATGGTCTTTCAACACTAATCTGTGTTTGTTTCAAGTTAATCAATACTCGTTCTTATTGATCCTAGAATGTGTAGACACTCCTCCATGATCTTTCAACACTCGTCTGTGTTTGTTTCAGGTTAATCAATACTCGTTCGTATTGACCCTAGAACGTGTAGACACTCATTCGCGGTCTTTCAACACTCGTTCGTGTTTGTTTCAGGTTAATCAATACTCGTTCATATTTATCCTAGACCGTGTAGACACTCATCCTTGGTCTTTCAACACTCATCCGTGTTTGTTTCAGGTTAATCAATACTCACTCGTATTGATCCTAGAACATGTAGACACTCGTCCGTGATCTTTTAACACTCGTCCATGTTTGTTTCAGGTTAATCAATACTCGTTCGTATTGATCCTAGAACGTGTAGACACTCGTCCGTGGTCTTTCAGCACTCGTTCGTGTTTGTTTCAGGTTAATCAATACTCGTTCAGATTGATACTAGAACATGTAGACACTCGTCCGTGGTCTTTCAACACTCGTCCGTGTTTGTTACAGGTTAATCAATACTCGTTCGTATTGTTCCTAGAACGTGTGGACACTTGTTTGTGGTCTTTCAACACTCGTCCGTGTTTGTTTCAGGTTAATCAATACTCGTTCGTATTGAACCTAGAACGTGTAGACACTCGTCTGTGGTCTTTCAACACTCGTCTGTGTTTGTTTCAGGTTAATCAATACTCATTCGTATTGATCCTAGAACATGTAGACACTCGTCCGTGGTCTTTCAACACTCGTCCGTGTTTGTTTTAGGTTAATCAATACTCGTTCGTATTGATCCTAGAACGTGTAGACACTCGTCCGTGGTCTTTCAACACTCGTCCGTGTTTGTTTCAGGTTAATCAATACTCGTTCGTATTGGCCCTAGAACGCATAGACACTCATTCGAGGTCTTTCAACACTCGTTCGTGTTTGTTTCAGGTTAATTAATACTCGTTCATATTTATCCTAGACTGTGTAAACACTCATCCTTGGTCTTTCAACACTTGTCCGTGTTTCTTTCAGGTTAATCAATACTCGCTCGTATTGATCCTAGAACGTGTAGACACTCGTCCGTGGTCTTTCAACACTCGTCCATGTTTGTTTCAGGTTAATCAATACTCATTCGTATTGTTCCTAGAACGTGTAGACACTCGTCCGTGGTCTTTCAGCACTCGTTCATGTTTGTTTCAGGTTAATCAATAATCGTTCAGATTGATCCAAGAACATGTAGACACTCGTCCGTGGTCTTTCAACACTCGTCCGTGTTTGTTTCAGGTTAATCAATACTCGTTCCTATTGATCATAGAACGTGTAGACACTCGTCTGTGGTCTTTCAACACTCGTCCGTGTATGCTTCAGGTTAATCAATACTCATTCGTATTGATCCTAGAATGTGTAGACACTCCTCCATGGTCTTTCAACACTCGTCCGTGTTTGTTTCAGGTTAATCAATACTCGTTCATATTGACCCTAGAACGCGTAGACACTCATTCGCGGTCTTTCAACACTCGTTCGTGTTTGTTTCAGGTTAATCAATACTCGTTCATATTTATCCTAGACCGTGTAGACACTCGTCCTTGGTCTTTCAACACTCATCCGTGTTTGTTTCAGGTTAATCAATACTCACTCCTATTGATCCTAGAACATGTAGACACTCGTCCGTGATCTTTTAACACTCGTCCATGTTTGTTTCAGGTTAATCAATACTCGTTCATATTGTTCCTAGAATGTGTAGACACTTGTTTGTGGTCTTTCAACACTCGTCCGTGTTTGTTTCAGGTTAATCAATACCCGTTTGTATTGATCCTAGAACATGTAGACACTCGTCCGTGGTCTTTCAACACTCGTCTGTGTTTGTTTCAGGTTAATCAATACTCGTTCGTATTGATCCTATAACGTGTAGACACTCGTCCGTGGTCTTTCAACACTCGTCCGTGTTTGTTTCAGGTTAATCAATACTCGTTCGTATTGACCCTAGAACGCGTAGACACTCATTCGAGGTCTTTCAACACTCGTTCATGTTTGTTTCAGGTTAATCAATACTCGTTCATATTTATCCAAGACTGTGTAGACACTCATCCTTGGTCTTTCAACACTTGTCCGTGTTTCTTTCAGGTTAATCAATACTCGCTCGTATTGATCCTAGAACGTGTAGACACTCGTCCGTGGTCTTTCAACACTCGTCCATGTTTGTTTCAGGTTAATCAATACTCGTTCGTATTGTTCCTAGAACGTGTAGACACTTGTTCGTGGTCTTTCAACACTCGTCCGTGTTTGTTTCAGGTTAATCAATACTCGTTCGTATTGATCCTAGAACGTGTAGACACTCGTCCGTGGTCTTTCAACACTCGTCCGTATTGGTTTCAGGTTAATCAATACTCGTTCGTATTGATCCTTGAACGTGTAGACACTCGTTCATGGTCTTTCAACACTAATCTGTGTTTGTTTCAAGTTAATCAATACTCGTTCTTATTGATCCTAGAATGTGTAGACACTCCTCCATGGTCTTTCAACACTCGTCTGTGTTTGTTTCAGGTTAATCAATACTCGTTCGTATTGACCCTAGAACGTGTAGACACTCATTCGCGGTCTTTCAACACTCGTTCGTGTTTGTTTCAGGTTAATCAATACTCGTTCATATTTATCCTAGACCGTGTAGACACTCATCCTTGGTCT
The DNA here is from genome assembly GCA_022829125.1 of Lathyrus tuberosus. Classification (NCBI taxonomy): domain Eukaryota; kingdom Viridiplantae; phylum Streptophyta; class Magnoliopsida; order Fabales; family Fabaceae; genus Lathyrus; species Lathyrus tuberosus. Next base: position 544,568 of record JALAZF010000743.1, on the reverse strand, counting down.
TTCAACACTCATCCGTGTTTGTTTCAGGTTAATCAATACTCACTCGTATTGATCCTAGAACATGTAGACACTCGTCCGTGATCTTTTAACACTCGTCCATGTTTGTTTCAGGTTAATCAATACTCGTTCGTATTGATCCTAGAACGTGTAGACACTCGTCCGTGGTCTTTCAGCACTCGTTCGTGTTTGTTTCAGGTTAATCAATACTCGTTCAGATTGATCCTAGAACATGTAGACACTCGTCCGTGGTCTTTCAACACTCGTCCGTGTTTGTTACAGGTTAATCAATACTCGTTCGTATTGTTCCTAGAACGTGTGGACACTTGTTTGTGGTCTTTCAACACTCGTCCGTGTTTGTTTCAGGTTAATCAATACTCGTTCGTATTGAACCTAGAACGTGTAGACACTCGTCTGTGGTCTTTCAACACTCGTCTGTGTTTGTTTCAGGTTAATCAATACTCATTCGTATTGATCCTAGAACATGTAGACACTCGTCCGTGGTCTTTCAACACTCGTCCGTGTTTGTTTTAGGTTAATCAATACTCGTTCGTATTGATCCTAGAACGTGTAGACACTCGTCCGTGGTCTTTCAACACTCGTCCGTGTTTGTTTCAGGTTAATCAATACTCGTTCGTATTGGCCCTAGAACGCATAGACACTCATTCGAGGTCTTTCAACACTCGTTCGTGTTTGTTTCAGGTTAATTAATACTCTTTCATATTTATCCTAGACTGTGTAAACACTCATCCTTGGTCTTTCAACACTTGTCCGTGTTTCTTTCAGGTTAATCAATACTCGCTCGTATTGATCCTAGAACGTGTAGACACTCGTCCGTGGTCTTTCAACACTCGTCCATGTTTGTTTCAGGTTAATCAATACTCATTCGTATTGTTCCTAGAACGTGTAGACACTCGTCCGTGGTCTTTCAGCACTCGTTCGTGTTTGTTTCAGGTTAATCAATACTCGTTCAGATTGATCCAAGAACATGTAGACACTCGTCCGTGGTCTTTCAACACTCGTCCGTGTTTGTTTCAGGTTAATCAATACTCGTTCCTATTGATCATAGAACGTGTAGACACTCGTCTGTGGTCTTTCAACACTCGTCCGTGTATGCTTCAGGTTAATCAATACTCATTCGTATTGATCCTAGAATGTGTAGACACTCCTCCATGGTCTTTCAACACTCGTCCGTGTTTGTTTCAGGTTAATCAATACTCGTTCATATTGACCCTAGAACGCGTAGACACTCATTCGCGGTCTTTCAACACTCGTTCGTGTTTGTTTCAGGTTAATCAATACTCGTTCATATTTATCCTAGACCGTGTAGACACTCGTCCTTGGTCTTTCAACACTCATCCGTGTTTGTTTCAGGTTAATCAATACTCACTCCTATTGATCCTAGAACATGTAGACACTCGTCCGTGATCTTTTAACACTCGTCCATGTTTGTTTCAGGTTAATCAATACTCGTTCATATTGTTCCTAGAATGTGTAGACACTTGTTTGTGGTCTTTCAACACTCGTCCGTGTTTGTTTCAGGTTAATCAATACCCGTTTGTATTGATCCTAGAACATGTAGACACTCGTCCGTGGTCTTTCAACACTCGTCTGTGTTTGTTTCAGGTTAATCAATACTCGTTCGTATTGATCCTATAACGTGTAGACACTCGTCCGTGGTCTTTCAACACTCGTCCGTGTTTGTTTCAGGTTAATCAATACTCGTTCGTATTGACCCTAGAACGCGTAGACACTCATTCGAGGTCTTTCAACACTCGTTCATGTTTGTTTCAGGTTAATCAATACTCGTTCATATTTATCCAAGACTGTGTAGACACTCATCCTTGGTCTTTCAACACTTGTCCGTGTTTCTTTCAGGTTAATCAATACTCGCTCGTATTGATCCTAGAACGTGTAGACACTCGTCCGTGGTCTTTCAACACTCGTCCATGTTTGTTTCAGGTTAATCAATACTCGTTCGTATTGTTCCTAGAACGTGTAGACACTTGTTCGTGGTCTTTCAACACTCGTCCGTGTTTGTTTCAGGTTAATCAATACTCGTTCGTATTGATCCTAGAACGTGTAGACACTCGTCCGTGGTCTTTCAACACTCGTCCGTATTGGTTTCAGGTTAATCAATACTCGTTCGTATTGATCCTTGAACGTGTAGACACTCGTTCATGGTCCTTCAACACTAATCTGTGTTTGTTTCAAGTTAATCAATACTCGTTCTTATTGATCCTAGAATGTGTAGACACTCCTCCATGGTCTTTCAACACTCGTCCGTGTTTGTTTCAGGTTAATCAATACTCGTTCGTATTGACCCTAGAACGTGTAGACACTCATTCGCGGTCTTTCAACACTCGTTCGTGTTTGTTTCAGGTTAATCAATACTCGTTCATATTTATCCTAGACCGTGTAGACACTCATCCTTGGTCTTTCAAAACTCATCCGTGTTTGTTTCAGGTTAATCAATACTCACTCGTATTGATCATAGAACATGTAGACACTCGTCCGTGATCTTTTAACACTCGTCCATGTTTGTTTCAGGTTAATCAATACTCGTTCGTATTGATCCTAGAACGTGTAGACACTCGTCCGTGGTCTTTCAGCACTCGTTCGTGTTTGTTTCAGGTTAATCAATACTCGTTCAGATTGATCCTAGAACATGTAGACACTCGTCCGTGGTCTTTCAACACTCGTCCGTGTTTGTTTCAGGTTAATCAATACTCGTTCCTATTGATCATAGAACGTGTAGACACTCGTCTGTGGTCTTTCAACACTCGTCCGTGTATGCTTCAGGTTAATCAATACTCATTCGTATTGATCCTAGAATGTGTAGACACTCCTCCATGGTCTTTCAACACTCGTCCGTGTTTGTTTCAGGTTAATCAATACTCGTTCATATTGACCCTAGAACGCGTAGACACTCATTCGCGGTCTTTCAACACTCGTTCGTGTTTGTTTCAGGTTAATCAATACTCGTTCATATTTATCCTAGACCGTGTAGACACTCATCCTTGGTCTTTCAACACTCATCCGTGTTTGTTTCAGGTTAATCAATACTCACTCCTATTGATCCTAGAACATGTAGACACTCGTCCGTGATCTTTTAACACTCGTCCATGTTTGTTTCAGGTTAATCAATACTCGTTCATATTGTTCCTAGAATGTGTAGACACTTGTTTGTGGTCTTTCAACACTCGTCCGTGTTTGTTTCAGGTTAATCAATACCCGTTTGTATTGATCCTAGAACATGTAGACACTCGTCCGTGGTCTTTCAACACTCGTCTGTGTTTGTTTCAGGTTAATCAATACTCGTTCGTATTGATCCTATAACGTGTAGACACTCGTCCGTGGTCTTTCAACACTCGTCCGTGTTTGTTTCAGGTTAATCAATACTCGTTCGTATTGACCCTAGAACGCGTAGACACTCATTCGAGGTCTTTCAACACTCGTTCATGTTTGTTTCAGGTTAATCAATACTCGTTCATATTTATCCAAGACTGTGTAGACACTCATCCTTGGTCTTTCAACACTTGTCCGTGTTTCTTTCAGGTTAATCAATACTCGCTCGTATTGATCCTAGAACGTGTAGACACTCGTCCGTGGTCTTTCAACACTCGTCCATGTTTGTTTCAGGTTAATCAATACTCGTTCGTATTGTTCCTAGAACGTGTAGACACTTGTTCGTGGTCTTTCAACACTCGTCCGTGTTTGTTTCAGGTTAATCAATACTCGTTCGTATTGATCCTAGAACGTGTAGACACTCGTCCGTGGTCTTTCAACACTCGTCCGTATTGGTTTCAGGTTAATCAATACTCGTTCGTATTGATCCTTGAACGTGTAGACACTCGTTCATGGTCCTTCAACACTAATCTGTGTTTGTTTCAAGTTAATCAATACTCGTTCTTATTGATCCTAGAATGTGTAGACACTCCTCCATGGTCTTTCAACACTCGTCCGTGTTTGTTTCAGGTTAATCAATACTCGTTCGTATTGACCCTAGAACGTGTAGACACTCATTCGCGGTCTTTCAACACTCGTTCGTGTTTGTTTCAGGTTAATCAATACTCGTTCATATTTATCCTAGACCGTGTAGACACTCATCCTTGGTCTTTCAAAACTCATCCGTGTTTGTTTCAGGTTAATCAATACTCACTCGTATTGATCATAGAACATGTAGACACTCGTCCGTGATCTTTTAACACTCGTCCATGTTTGTTTCAGGTTAATCAATACTCGTTCGTATTGATCCTAGAACGTGTAGACACTCGTCCGTGGTCTTTCAGCACTCGTTCGTGTTTGTTTCAGGTTAATCAATACTCGTTCAGATTGATCCTAGAACATGTAGACACTCGTCCGTGGTCTTTCAACACTCGTCCGTGTTTGTTTCAGGTTAATCAATACTCGTTCCTATTGATCATAGAACGTGTAGACACTCGTCTGTGGTCTTTCAACACTCGTCCGTGTATGCTTCAGGTTAATCAATACTCATTCGTATTGATCCTAGAATGTGTAGACACTCCTCCATGGTCTTTCAACACTCGTCCGTGTTTGTTTCAGGTTAATCAATACTCGTTCATATTGACCCTAGAACGCGTAGACACTCATTCGCGGTCTTTCAACACTCGTTCGTGTTTGTTTCAGGTTAATCAATACTCGTTCATATTTATCCTAGACCGTGTAGACACTCATCCTTGGTCTTTCAACACTCATCCGTGTTTGTTTCAGGTTAATCAATACTCACTCCTATTGATCCTAGAACATGTAGACACTCGTCCGTGATCTTTTAACACTCGTCCATGTTTGTTTCAGGTTAATCAATACTCGTTCATATTGTTCCTAGAATGTGTAGACACTTGTTTGTGGTCTTTCAACACTCGTCCGTGTTTGTTTCAGGTTAATCAATACCCGTTTGTATTGATCCTAGAACATGTAGACACTCGTCCGTGGTCTTTCAACACTCGTCTGTGTTTGTTTCAGGTTAATCAATACTCGTTCGTATTGATCCTATAACGTGTAGACACTCGTCCGTGGTCTTTCAACACTCGTCCGTGTTTGTTTCAGGTTAATCAATACTCGTTCGTATTGACCCTAGAACGCGTAGACACTCATTCGAGGTCTTTCAACACTCGTTCATGTTTGTTTCAGGTTAATCAATACTCGTTCATATTTATCCAAGACTGTGTAGACACTCATCCTTGGTCTTTCAACACTTGTCCGTGTTTCTTTCAGGTTAATCAATACTCGCTCGTATTGATCCTAGAACGTGTAGACACTCGTCCGTGGTCTTTCAACACTCGTCCATGTTTGTTTCAGGTTAATCAATACTCGTTCGTATTGTTCCTAGAACGTGTAGACACTTGTTCGTGGTCTTTCAACACTCGTCCGTGTTTGTTTCAGGTTAATCAATACTCGTTCGTATTGATCCTAGAACGTGTAGACACTCGTCCGTGGTCTTTCAACACTCGTCCGTATTGGTTTCAGGTTAATCAATACTCGTTCGTATTGATCCTTGAACGTGTAGACACTCGTTCATGGTCCTTCAACACTAATCTGTGTTTGTTTCAAGTTAATCAATACTCGTTCTTATTGATCCTAGAATGTGTAGACACTCCTCCATGGTCTTTCAACACTCGTCCGTGTTTGTTTCAGGTTAATCAATACTCGTTCGTATTGACCCTAGAACGTGTAGACACTCATTCGCGGTCTTTCAACACTCGTTCGTGTTTGTTTCAGGTTAATCAATACTCGTTCATATTTATCCTAGACCGTGTAGACACTCATCCTTGGTCTTTCAAAACTCATCCGTGTTTGTTTCAGGTTAATCAATACTCACTCGTATTGATCATAGAACATGTAGACACTCGTCCGTGATCTTTTAACACTCGTCCATGTTTGTTTCAGGTTAATCAATACTCGTTCGTATTGATCCTAGAACGTGTAGACACTCGTCCGTGGTCTTTCAGCACTCGTTCGTGTTTGTTTCAGGTTAATCAATACTCGTTCAGATTGATCCTAGAACATGTAGACACTCGTCCGTGGTCTTTCAACACTCGTCCGTGTTTATTTCAGGTTAATCAATACTCGTTCGTATTGTTCCTAGAACGTGTGGACACTTGTTTGTGGTCTTTCAACACTCATCTGTGTTTGTTTCAAGTTAATCAATACTCGTTCTTATTGATCCTAGAATGTGTAGATACTCCTCCATGGTCTTTCAACACTCGTCCGTGTTTGTTTCAGGTTAATCAATACTCGTTCATATTGACCCTAGAACGCGTAGACACTCATTCGCGGTCTTTCAACACTCGTTCGTGTTTGTTTCAGGTTAATCAATACTCGTTCATATTTATCCTAGACCGTGTAGACACTCGTCCTTGGTCTTTCAACACTCATCCGTGTTTGTTTCAGGTTAATCAATACTCACTCCTATTGATCCTAGAACATGTAGACACTCGTCCGTGATCTTTTAACACTCGTCCATGTTTGTTTCAGGTTAATCAATACTCGTTCGTATTGTTCCTAGAACGTGTAGACACTTGTTTGTGGTCTTTCAACACTCGTCCGTGTTTGTTTCAGGTTAATCAATACTCGTTTGTATTGATCCTAGAACATGTAGACACTCGTCCGTGGTCTTTCAACACTCGTCTGTGTTTGTTTCAGGTTAATCAATACTCATTCGTATTGATCCTATAACGTGTAGACACTCGTCCGTGGTCTTTCAACACTCGTCCGTGTTTATTTCAGGTTAATCAATACTCGTTCGTATTGACCCTAGAACGCGTAGACACTCATTCGAGGTCTTTCAACACTCGTTCATGTTTGTTTCAGGTTAATTAATACTCGTTCATATTTATCCAAGACTGTGTAGACACTCATCCTTGGTCTTTCAACACTTGTCCGTGTTTCTTTCAGGTTTATCAATACTCGCTCGTATTGATCCTAGAACGTGTAGACACTCGTCCGTGGTCTTTCAACACTCGTCCATGTTTGTTTCAGGTTAATCAATACTCGTTCGTATTGTTCCTAGAACGTGTAGACACTTGTTCGTGGTCTTTCAACACTCGTCCATGTTTGTTTCAGGTTAATCAATACTCGTTCGTATTGATCCTAGAACGTGTAGACACTCGTCCGTGGTCTTTCAACACTCGTCCGTAATGGTTTCAGGTTAATCAATACTCGTTCGTATTGATCCTTGAACGTGTAGACACTCGTTCATGGTCTTTCAACACTAATCTGTGTTTGTTTCAAGTTAATCAATACTCGTTCTTATTGATCCTAGAATGTGTAGACACTCCTCCATGGTCTTTCAACACTCGTCTGTGTTTGTTTCAGGTTAATCAATACTCGTTCGTATTGACCCTAGAACGTGTAGACACTCATTCGCGGTCTTTCAACACTCGTTCGTGTTTGTTTCAGGTTAATCAATACTCGTTCATATTTATCCTAGACCGTGTAGACACTCGTCCTTGGTCTTTCAACACTCATCCGTGTTTGTTTCAGGTTAATCAATACTCACTCCTATTGATCCTAGAACATGTAGACACTCGTCCGTGATCTTTTAACACTCGTCCATGTTTGTTTCAGGTTAATCAATACTCGTTCATATTGTTCCTAGAATGTGTAGACACTTGTTTGTGGTCTTTCAACACTCGTCCGTGTTTGTTTCAGGTTAATCAATACCCGTTTGTATTGATCCTAGAACATGTAGACACTCGTCCGTGGTCTTTCAACACTCGTCTGTGTTTGTTTCAGGTTAATCAATACTCGTTCGTATTGATCCTATAACGTGTAGACACTCGTCCGTGGTCTTTCAACACTCGTCCGTGTTTGTTTCAGGTTAATCAATACTCGTTCGTATTGACCCTAGAACGCGTAGACACTCATTCGAGGTCTTTCAACACTCGTTCATGTTTGTTTCAGGTTAATCAATACTCGTTCATATTTATCCAAGACTGTGTAGACACTCATCCTTGGTCTTTCAACACTTGTCCGTGTTTCTTTCAGGTTAATCAATACTCGCTCGTATTGATCCTAGAACGTGTAGACACTCGTCCGTGGTCTTTCAACACTCGTCCATGTTTGTTTCAGGTTAATCAATACTCGTTCGTATTGTTCCTAGAACGTGTAGACACTTGTTCGTGGTCTTTCAACACTCGTCCGTGTTTGTTTCAGGTTAATCAATACTCGTTCGTATTGATCCTAGAACGTGTAGACACTCGTCCGTGGTCTTTCAACACTCGTCCGTATTGGTTTCAGGTTAATCAATACTCGTTCGTATTGATCCTTGAACGTGTAGACACTCGTTCATGGTCCTTCAACACTAATCTGTGTTTGTTTCAAGTTAATCAATACTCGTTCTTATTGATCCTAGAATGTGTAGACACTCCTCCATGGTCTTTCAACACTCGTCCGTGTTTGTTTCAGGTTAATCAATACTCGTTCGTATTGACCCTAGAACGTGTAGACACTCATTCGCGGTCTTTCAACACTCGTTCGTGTTTGTTTCAGGTTAATCAATACTCGTTCATATTTATCCTAGACCGTGTAGACACTCATCCTTGGTCTTTCAAAACTCATCCGTGTTTGTTTCAGGTTAATCAATACTCACTCGTATTGATCATAGAACATGTAGACACTCGTCCGTGATCTTTTAACACTCGTCCATGTTTGTTTCAGGTTAATCAATACTCGTTCGTATTGATCCTAGAACGTGTAGACACTCGTCCGTGGTCTTTCAGCACTCGTTCGTGTTTGTTTCAGGTTAATCAATACTCGTTCAGATTGATCCTAGAACATGTAGACACTCGTCCGTGGTCTTTCAACACTCGTCCGTGTTTATTTCAGGTTAATCAATACTCGTTCGTATTGTTCCTAGAACGTGTGGACACTTGTTTGTGGTCTTTCAACACTCATCTGTGTTTGTTTCAAGTTAATCAATACTCGTTCTTATTGATCCTAGAATGTGTAGATACTCCTCCATGGTCTTTCAACACTCGTCCGTGTTTGTTTCAGGTTAATCAATACTCGTTCATATTGACCCTAGAACGCGTAGACACTCATTCGCGGTCTTTCAACACTCGTTCGTGTTTGTTTCAGGTTAATCAATACTCGTTCATATTTATCCTAGACCGTGTAGACACTCGTCCTTGGTCTTTCAACACTCATCCGTGTTTGTTTCAGGTTAATCAATACTCACTCCTATTGATCCTAGAACATGTAGACACTCGTCCGTGATCTTTTAACACTCGTCCATGTTTGTTTCAGGTTAATCAATACTCGTTCGTATTGTTCCTAGAACGTGTAGACACTTGTTTGTGGTCTTTCAACACTCGTCCGTGTTTGTTTCAGGTTAATCAATACTCGTTTGTATTGATCCTAGAACATGTAGACACTCGTCCGTGGTCTTTCAACACTCGTCTGTGTTTGTTTCAGGTTAATCAATACTCATTCGTATTGATCCTATAACGTGTAGACACTCGTCCGTGGTCTTTCAACACTCGTCCGTGTTTATTTCAGGTTAATCAATACTCGTTCGTATTGACCCTAGAACGCGTAGACACTCATTCGAGGTCTTTCAACACTCGTTCATGTTTGTTTCAGGTTAATTAATACTCCTTCATATTTATCCAAGACTGTGTAGACACTCATCCTTGGTCTTTCAACACTTGTCCGTGTTTCTTTCAGGTTTATCAATACTCGCTCGTATTGATCCTAGAACGTGTAGACACTCGTCCGTGGTCTTTCAACACTCGTCCATGTTTGTTTCAGGTTAATCAATACTCGTTCGTATTGTTCCTAGAACGTGTAGACACTTGTTCGTGGTCTTTCAACACTCGTCCATGTTTGTTTCAGGTTAATCAATACTCGTTCGTATTGATCCTAGAACGTGTAGATACTCGTCCGTGGTCTTTCAACACTCGTCCGTAATGGTTTCAGGTTAATCAATACTCGTTCGTATTGATCCTTGAACGTGTAGACACTCGTTCATGGTCTTTCAACACTAATCTGTGTTTGTTTCAAGTTAATCAATACTCGTTCTTATTGATCCTAGAATGTGTAGACACTCCTCCATGGTCTTTCAACACTCGTCTGTGTTTGTTTCAGGTTAATCAATACTCGTTCGTATTGACCCTAGAACGTGTAGACACTCATTCGCGGTCTTTCAACACTCGTTCGTGTTTGTTTCAGGTTAATCAATACTCGTTCATATTTATCCTAGACCGTGTAGACACTCATCCTTGGTCTTTCAACACTCATCCGTGTTTGTTTCAGGTTAATCAATACTCACTCGTATTGATCCTAGAACATGTAGACACTCGTCCGTGATCTTTTAACACTCGTCCATGTTTGTTTCAGGTTAATCAATACTCGTTCGTATTGATCCTAGAACGTGTAGACACTCGTCCGTGGTCTTTCAGCACTCGTTCGTGTTTGTTTCAGGTTAATCAATACTCGTTCAGATTGATCCTAGAACATGTAGACACTCGTCCGTGGTCTTTCAACACTCGTCCGTGTTTGTTACAGGTTAATCAATACTCGTTCGTATTGTTCCTAGAACGTGTGGACACTTGTTTGTGGTCTTTCAACACTCGTCCGTGTTTGTTTCAGGTTAATCAATACTCGTTCGTATTGAACCTAGAACGTGTAGACACTCGTCTGTGGTCTTTCAACACTCGTCTGTGTTTGTTTCAGGTTAATCAATACTCATTCGTATTGATCCTAGAACATGTAGACACTCGTCCGTGGTCTTTCAACACTCGTCCGTGTTTGTTTTAGGTTAATCAATACTCATTCGTATTGATCCTAGAACGTGTAGACACTCGTCCGTGGTCTTTCAACACTCGTCCGTGTTTGTTTCAGGTTAATCAATACTCGTTCGTATTGGCCCTAGAACGCATAGACACTCATTCGAGGTCTTTCAACACTCGTTCGTGTTTGTTTCAGGTTAATTAATACTCGTTCATATTTATCCTAGACTGTGTAAACACTCATCCTTGGTCTTTCAACACTTGTCCGTGTTTCTTTCAGGTTAATCAATACTCGCTCGTATTGATCCTAGAACGTGTAGACACTCGTCCGTGGTCTTTCAACACTCGTCCATGTTTGTTTCAGGTTAATCAATACTCGTTCGTATTGTTCCTAGAACGTGTAGACACTCGTCCGTGGTCTTTCAGCACTCGTTCGTGTTTGTTTCAGGTTAATCAATACTCGTTCAGATTGATCCAAGAATATGTAGACACTCGTCCGTGGTCTTTCAACACTCGTCCGTGTTTGTTTCAGGTTAATCAATACTCGTTCCTATTAATCATAGAACGTGTAGACACTCGTCTGTGGTCTTTCAACACTCGTCCGTGTATGCTTCAGGTTAATCAATACTCATTCGTATTGATCCTAGAATGTGTAGACACTCCTCCATGGTCTTTCAACACTCGTCCGTGTTTGTTTCAGGTTAATCAATACTCGTTCATATTGACCCTAGAACGCGTAGACACTCATTCGCGGTCTTTCAACACTCGTTCGTGTTTATTTCAGGTTAATCAATACTCGTTCATATTTATCCTAGACCGTGTAGACACTCGTCCTTGGTCTTTCAACACTCATCCGTGTTTGTTTCAGGTTAATCAATACTCACTCCTATTGATCCTAGAACATGTAGACACTCGTCCGTGATCTTTTAACACTCGTCCATGTTTGTTTCAGGTTAATCAATACTCGTTCATATTGTTCCTAGAATGTGTAGACACTTGTTTGTGGTCTTTCAACACTCGTCCGTGTTTGTTTCAGGTTAATCAATACCCGTTTGTATTGATCCTAGAACATGTAGACACTCGTCCGTGGTCTTTCAACACTCGTCTGTGTTTGTTTCAGGTTAATCAATACTCGTTCGTATTGATCCTATAACGTGTAGACACTCGTCCGTGGTCTTTCAACACTCGTCCGTGTTTGTTTCAGGTTAATCAATACTCGTTCGTATTGACCCTAGAACGCGTAGACACTCATTCGAGGTCTTTCAACACTCGTTCATGTTTGTTTCAGGTTAATCAATACTCGTTCATATTTATCCAAGACTGTGTAGACACTCATCCTTGGTCTTTCAACACTTGTCCGTGTTTCTTTCAGGTTAATCAATACTCGCTCGTATTGATCCTAGAACGTGTAGACACTCGTCCGTGGTCTTTCAACACTCGTCCATGTTTGTTTCAGGTTAATCAATACTCGTCCGTATTGTTCCTAGAACGTGTAGACACTTGTTCGTGGTCTTTCAACACTCGTCCATGTTTGTTTCAGGTTAATCAATACTCGTTCGTATTGATCCTAGAACGTGTAGACACTCGTCCGTGGTCTTTCAACACTCGTCCGTATTGGTTTCAAGTTAATCAATACTCGTTCGTATTGATCCTTGAACGTGTAGACACTCGTTCATGGTCTTTCAACACTAATCTGTGTTTGTTTCAAGTTAATCAATACTCATTCTTATTGATCCTAGAATGTGTAGACACTCCTCCATGGTCTTTCAACACTCGTCCGTGTTTGTTTCAGGTTAATCAATACTCGTTCGTATTGACCCTAGAACGTGTAGACACTCATTCGCGGTCTTTCAACACTCGTTCGTGTTTGTTTCAGGTTAATCAATACTCGTTCATATTTATCCTAGACCGTGTAGACACTCATCCTTGGTCTTTCAACACTCATCCGTGTTTGTTTCAGGTTAATCAATACTCACTCGTATTGATCCTAGAACATGTAGACACTCGTCCGTGATCTTTTAACACTCGTCCATGTTTGTTTCAGGTTAATCAATACTCGTTCGTATTGATCCTAGAACGTGTAGACACTCGTCCGTGGTCTTTCAGCACTCGTTCGTGTTTGTTTCAGGTTAATCAATACTCGTTCAGATTGATCCTAGAACATGTAGACACTCGTCCGTGGTCTTTCAACACTCGTCCGTGTTTGTTACAGGTTAATCAATACTCGTTCGTATTGTTCCTAGAACGTGTGGACACTTGTTTGTGGTCTTTCAACACTCGTCCGTGTTTGTTTCAGGTTAATCAATACTCGTTCGTATTGAACCTAGAACGTGTAGACACTCGTCTGTGGTCTTTCAACACTCGTCTGTGTTTGTTTCAGGTTAATCAATACTCATTCGTATTGATCCTAGAACATGTAGACACTCGTCCGTGGTCTTTCAACACTCGTCCGTGTTTGTTTTAGGTTAATCAATACTCATTCGTATTGATCCTAGAACGTGTAGACACTCGTCCGTGGTCTTTCAACACTCGTCCGTGTTTGTTTCAGGTTAATCAATACTCGTTCGTATTGGCCCTAGAACGCATAGACACTCATTCGAGGTCTTTCAACACTCGTTCGTGTTTGTTTCAGGTTAATTAATACTCGTTCATATTTATCCTAGACTGTGTAAACACTCATCCTTGGTCTTTCAACACTTGTCCGTGTTTCTTTCAGGTTAATCAATACTCGCTCGTATTGATCCTAGAACGTGTAGACACTCGTCCGTGGTCTTTCAACACTCGTCCATGTTTGTTTCAGGTTAATCAATACTCGTTCGTATTGTTCCTAGAACGTGTAGACACTCGTCCGTGGTCTTTCAGCACTCGTTCGTGTTTGTTTCAGGTTAATCAATACTCGTTCAGATTGATCCAAGAATATGTAGACACTCGTCCGTGGTCTTTCAACACTCGTCCGTGTTTGTTTCAGGTTAATCAATACTCGTTCCTATTAATCATAGAACGTGTAGACACTCGTCTGTGGTCTTTCAACACTCGTCCGTGTATGCTTCAGGTTAATCAATACTCATTCGTATTGATCCTAGAATGTGTAGACACTCCTCCATGGTCTTTCAACACTCGTCCGTGTTTGTTTCAGGTTAATCAATACTCGTTCATATTGACCCTAGAACGCGTAGACACTCATTCGCGGTCTTTCAACACTCGTTCGTGTTTATTTCAGGTTAATCAATACTCGTTCATATTTATCCTAGACCGTGTAGACACTCGTCCTTGGTCTTTCAACACTCATCCGTGTTTGTTTCAGGTTAATCAATACTCACTCCTATTGATCCTAGAACATGTAGACACTCGTCCGTGATCTTTTAACACTCGTCCATGTTTGTTTCAGGTTAATCAATACTCGTTCATATTGTTCCTAGAATGTGTAGACACTTGTTTGTGGTCTTTCAACACTCGTCCGTGTTTGTTTCAGGTTAATCAATACCCGTTTGTATTGATCCTAGAACATGTAGACACTCGTCCGTGGTCTTTCAACACTCGTCTGTGTTTGTTTCAGGTTAATCAATACTCGTTCGTATTGATCCTATAACGTGTAGACACTCGTCCGTGGTCTTTCAACACTCGTCCGTGTTTGTTTCAGGTTAATCAATACTCGTTCGTATTGACCCTAGAACGCGTAGACACTCATTCGAGGTCTTTCAACACTCGTTCATGTTTGTTTCAGGTTAATCAATACTCGTTCATATTTATCCAAGACTGTGTAGACACTCATCCTTGGTCTTTCAACACTTGTCCGTGTTTCTTTCAGGTTAATCAATACTCGCTCGTATTGATCCTAGAACGTGTAGACACTCGTCCGTGGTCTTTCAACACTCGTCCATGTTTGTTTCAGGTTAATCAATACTCGTCCGTATTGTTCCTAGAACGTGTAGACACTTGTTCGTGGTCTTTCAACACTCGTCCATGTTTGTTTCAGGTTAATCAATACTCGTTCGTATTGATCCTAGAACGTGTAGACACTCGTCCGTGGTCTTTCAACACTCGTCCGTATTGGTTTCAAGTTAATCAATACTCGTTCGTATTGATCCTTGAACGTGTAGACACTCGTTCATGGTCTTTCAACACTAATCTGTGTTTGTTTCAAGTTAATCAATACTCATTCTTATTGATCCTAGAATGTGTAGACACTCCTCCATGGTCTTTCAACACTCGTCCGTGTTTGTTTCAGGTTAATCAATACTCGTTCGTATTGACCCTAGAACGTGTAGACACTCATTCGCGGTCTTTCAACACTCGTTCGTGTTTGTTTCAGGTTAATCAATACTCGTTCATATTTATCCTAGACCGTGTAGACACTCATCCTTGGTCTTTCAACACTCATCCGTGTTTGTTTCAGGTTAATCAATACTCACTCGTATTGATCCTAGAACATGTAGACACTCATCCGTAATCTTTTAACACTCGTCCATGTTTGTTTCAGGTTAATCAATACTCGTTCGTATTGATCCTAGAACGTGTAGACACTCGTCCGTGGTCTTTCAGCACTCGTTCGTGTTTGTTTCAGGTTAATCAATACTCGTTTAGATTGATCCTAGAACATGTAGACACTCGTCCGTGGTCTTTCAACACTCGTCCGTGTTTGTTTCAGGTTAATCAATACTCGTTCGTATTGTTCCTAGAACGTGTGGACACTTGTTTGTGGTCTTTCAACACTCGTCCGTGTTTGTTTCAGGTTAATCAATACTCGTTCGTATTGAACCTAGAACGTGTAGACACTCGTCTGTGGTCTTTCAACACTCGTCTGTGTTTGTTTCAGGTTAATCAATACTCATTCGTATTGATCCTAGAACATGTAGACACTCGTCCGTGGTCTTTCAACACTCGTCCGTGTTTATTTTAGGTTAATCAATACTCGTTCGTATTGATCATAGAACGTGTAGACACTCGTCCGTGGTCTTTCAGCACTCGTTCGTGTTTGTTTCAGGTTAATTAATACTCGTTCATATTTATCCTAGACTGTGTAAACACTCATCCTTGGTCTTTCAACACTTGTCCGTGTTTCTTTCAGGTTAATCAATACTCGCTCGTATTGATCCTAGAACGTGTAGACACTCGTCCGTGGTCTTTCAACACTCGTCCATGTTTGTTTCAGGTTAATCAATACTCGTTCGTATTGTTCCTAGAACGTGTAGACACTCGTCCGTGGTCTTTCAGCACTCGTTCGTGTTTGTTTCAGTTTAATCAATACTCGTTCAGATTGATCCTAGAACATGTAGACACTCGTCCGTGGTCTTTCAACACTCGTCCGTGTTTGTTTCAGGTTAATCAATACTCGTTCGTATTGATCATAGAACGTGTAGACACTCGTCTGTGGTCTTTCAACACCCGTCCGTGTATGCTTCAGGTTAATCAATACTCATTCGTATTGATCCTAGAACTTGTAGACACTCGTACGTCATCTTTCAACACTCATCCGTGTTTGTTTCAGGTTAATTAATACTCCTTCTTATTAATCCTAAAACGTGTAGACACTCGTCTATGGTCTTTCAACACGTCCGTGTTTGTTTCAGCTCAATCAATACTCGTTCGTATTGATCCTAGAACTTGTAGACACTCGTGTGTGGTCTTTCAACACTCGTCCGTGTTTGTTTCAAGTTAATCAATACTCGTTTGTATGATCCTAGAATGTGTAGACACTCGTCCGTTGTCTTTCAACACTCGTCCTTGTTTGTTTCAGGTTAATCAATACTCGTTCGTATTGACCCTAGAACGCGTAGACACTTATTCACGGTCTTTCAACACTCGTCCGTGTTTGTTTCAGGTTAATCAATACTCGTTCGTATTGAACCTAGAACGTGTAGACACTCGTCTGTGGTCTTTCAACACTCGTCTGTGTTTGTTTCAGGTTAATCAATACTCATTCGTATTGATCCTAGAACATGTAGACACTCGTCCGTGGTCTTTCAACACTCGTCCGTGTTTATTTTAGGTTAATCAATACTCGTTCGTATTGATCATAGAACGTGTAGACACTCGTCCGTGGTCTTTCAGCACTCGTTCGTGTTTGTTTCAGGTTAATTAATACTCGTTCATATTTATCCTAGACTGTGTAAACACTCATCCTTGGTCTTTCAACACTTGTCCGTGTTTCTTTCAGGTTAATCAATACTCGCTCGTATTGATCCTAGAACGTGTAGACACTCGTCCGTGGTCTTTCAACACTCGTCCATGTTTGTTTCAGGTTAATCAATACTCGTTCGTATTGTTCCTAGAACGTGTAGACACTCGTCCGTGGTCTTTCAGCACTCGTTCGTGTTTGTTTCAGTTTAATCAATACTCGTTCAGATTGATCCTAGAACATGTAGACACTCGTCCGTGGTCTTTCAACACTCGTCCGTGTTTGTTTCAGGTTAATCAATACTCGTTCGTATTGATCATAGAACGTGTAGACACTCGTCTGTGGTCTTTCAACACCCGTCCGTGTATGCTTCAGGTTAATCAATACTCATTCGTATTGATCCTAGAACTTGTAGACACTCGTACGTCATCTTTCAACACTCATCCGTGTTTGTTTCAGGTTAATTAATACTCCTTCTTATTAATCCTAAAACGTGTAGACACTCGTCTATGGTCTTTCAACACGTCCGTGTTTGTTTCAGCTCAATCAATACTCGTTCGTATTGATCCTAGAACTTGTAGACACTCGTGTGTGGTCTTTCAACACTCGTCCGTGTTTGTTTCAAGTTAATCAATACTCGTTTGTATGATCCTAGAATGTGTAGACACTCGTCCGTTGTCTTTCAACACTCGTCCTTGTTTGTTTCAGGTTAATCAATACTCGTTCGTATTGACCCTAGAACGCGTAGACACTTATTCACGGTCTTTCAACACTCGTCCGTGTTTGTTTCAGGTTAATCAATACTCGTTCGTATTGAACCTAGAACGTGTAGACACTCGTCTGTGGTCTTTCAACACTCGTCTGTGTTTGTTTCAGGTTAATCAATACTCATTCGTATTGATCCTAGAACATGTAGACACTCGTCCGTGGTCTTTCAACACTCGTCCGTGTTTATTTTAGGTTAATCAATACTCGTTCGTATTGATCATAGAACGTGTAGACACTCGTCCGTGGTCTTTCAACACTCGTCCGTGTTTGTTTCAGGTTAATCAATACTCGTTCGTATTGGACCTAGAACGCATAGACACTCATTCGAGGTCTTTCAACACTCGTTCGTGTTTGTTTCAGGTTAATTAATACTCGTTCATATTTATCCTAGACTGTGTAAACACTCATCCTTGGTCTTTCAACACTTGTCCGTGTTTCTTTCAGGTTAATCAATACTCGCTCGTATTGATCCTAGAACGTGTAGACACTCGTCTGTGGTCTTTCAACACTCGTCCATGTTTGTTTCAGATTAATCAATACTCGTTCGTATTGTTCCTAGAACGTGTAGATACTCGTCCGTGGTCTTTCAGCACTCGTTCGTGTTTGTTTCAGGTTAATCAATACTCGTTCAGATTGATCCTAGAACATGTAGACACTTGTCCGTGGTCTTTCAACACTCGTCCGTGTTTGTTTCAGGTTAATCAATACTCGTTCGTATTGATCATAGAACGTGTAGACACTCGTCTGTGGTCTTTCAACACTCGTCCGTGTATGCTTCAGGTTAATCAATACTCATTCGTATTGATCCTAGAACTTGTAGACACTCGTACGTCATCTTTCAACACTCATCCGTGTTTGTATCAGGTTAATTAATACTCCTTCTTATTAATCCTAAAACGTGTAGACACTCGTCTATGGTCTTTCAACACGTCCGTGTTTGTTTCAGCTTAATCAATACTCGTTCGTATTGATCCTAGAACTTGTAGACACTCGTGTGTGGTCTTTCAACACTCGTCCGTGTTTGTTTCAAGTTAATCAATACTCGTTTGTATGATCCTAGAATGTGTAGACACTCGTCCGTTGTCTTTCAACACTCGTCCGTGTTTGTTTCAGGTTAATCAATACTCGTTCGTATTGACCCTAGAACGCGTAGACACTTATTCACGGTCTTTCAACACTCGTCCGTGTTTGTTTCAGGTTAATCAATACTCGTTCGTATTGAACCTAGAACGTGTAGACACTCGTCTGTGGTCTTTCAACACTCGTCTGTGTTTGTTTCAGGTTAATCAATACTCATTCGTATTGATCCTAGAACATGTAGACACTCGTCCGTGGTCTTTCAACACTCGTCCGTGTTTATTTTAGGTTAATCAATACTCGTTCGTATTGATCATAGAACGTGTAGACACTCGTTCGTGGTCTTTCAACACTCGTCCGTGTTTGTTTCAGGTTAATCAATACTCGTTCGTATTGGACCTAGAACGCATAGACACTCATTCGAGGTCTTTCAACACTCGTTCGTGTTTGTTTCAGGTTAATTAATACTCGTTCATATTTATCCTAGACTGTGTAAACACTCA
Organism: Lathyrus tuberosus; assembly: GCA_022829125.1. Lineage (NCBI taxonomy): Eukaryota > Viridiplantae > Streptophyta > Magnoliopsida > Fabales > Fabaceae > Lathyrus > Lathyrus tuberosus. The sequence goes on along the minus strand of JALAZF010000743.1, from coordinate 525,351 downwards.
TCCTTGGTCTTTCAACACTTGTCCGTGTTTCTTTCAGGTTAATCAATACTCGCTCGTATTGATCCTAGAACGTGTAGACACTCGTCTGTGGTCTTTCAACACTCGTCCATGTTTGTTTCAGGTTAATCAATACTCGTTCGTATTGTTCCTAGAACGTGTAGATACTCGTCCGTGGTATTTCAGCACTCGTTCGTGTTTGTTTCAGGTTAATCAATACTCGTTCAGATTGATCCTAGAACATGTAGACACTCGTCCGTGGTCTTTCAACACTCGTCCGTGTTTGTTTCAGGTTAATCAATACTCGTTCGTATTGATCATAGAACGTGTAGACACTCGTCTGTGGTCTTTCAACACTCGTCCGTGTATGCTTCAGGTTAATCAATACTCATTCGTATTGATCCTAGAACTTGTAGACACTCGTACGTCATTTTTCAACACTCATCCGTGTTTGTTTCAGGTTAATTAATACTCCTTCTTATTAATCCTAAAACGTGTAGACACTCGTCTATGGTCTTTCAACACGTCCGTGTTTGTTTCAGCTTAATCAATACTCGTTCGTATTGATCCTAGAACTTGTAGACACTCGTGTGTGGTCTTTCAACACTCGTCCGTGTTTGTTTCAAGTTAATCAATACTCGTTTGTATGATCCTAGAATGTGTAGACACTCGTCCGTTGTCTTTCAACACTCGTCCGTGTTTGTTTCAGGTTAATCAATACTCGTTCGTATTGACCCTAGAACGCGTAGACACTTATTCACGGTCTTTCAACACTCGTCCGTGTTTGTTTCAGGTTAATCAATACTCGTTCATGTTTATTCTAGACCGTGTAGACACTCGTCCTTGGTCTTTCAACACTCGTCCGTATTTGTTTTGGGTATATCAATACTCATTCGTATTGATCCTAAAACGTGTAGACACTCGTCCGTGGTCTTTCAACATTCGTTCGTGTTTGTTTCAGCTTAATCAATACTCGTTCGTATTGTTCCTAGAACGTGTAGACACTTGTCCATGGTCTTTCAACACTCATCCGTGTTTGTTTCAGGTTAATCAATACTCCTTCGTATTGATCCTAGAACGAGTAGACACTCGTCCGTGGTCTTTCAACACTCGTCCGTGTTTGTTTCAGGTTATTCAATACTCGTTCGTATTGACCCTAGAACGCGTAGACACTTATTCGCGGTCTTTCTATACTCGTCCGTGTTTGTTTCAGGTTAATCAATACTCGTTCATGTTTATTCTAGACCGTGTAGACACTCGTCCGTGGTCTTTCAACACTCGTCCGTGTTTGTTTTGGGTATATCAATACTCATTCGTATTGATCCTAGAACGTGTAGACACTCGTCCGTGGTCTTTCAACATTCGTTCGTGTTTGTTTCAGGTTAATAATACTCGTTCGTATTGATCCTAGAACATGTAGACACTCGTCTGTTGTTTTTCAACACTCGTCCGTGTTTGTTTTAGGTTAATCAATACTCGTTCGTATTGATCCTAGAACGTGTAGACACTCGTTTGTGGTCTTTCAACACACGTCCGTGTTTGTTTCAGGTTAATCAATACTCGTTCTTATTGATCCTAAAACGTGTAGACACTCGTCCGTGGTCTTTCAACACTCGTCCGTGTTTGTTTCAGGTTTATCAATACTCGTTCGTATTGATCCTAGAACGTGTCGACACTCGTCCGTGGTATTTCAACACTCGTTCGTGTTTGTTTCAGGTTAAGCAATACTCATTCATATTGATCCTAGAACATGTAGACACTCGTCCGTGGTCTTTCAACACTCGTCCGTGTTTGTTTCAGGTTAATCAATACTCGTTCGTATTGATCATAGAACGTGTAAACACTCGTCTGTGGTCTTTCAACACTCGTCCATGTTTGTTTCAGGTTAATCAATACTCGTTCGTATTGACCCTAGAACGCGTAGACACTTATTCGCGGTCTTTTAACACTCGTCCTTGTTTGTTTCAGGTTAATCAATACTCGTTCATGTTTATTCTAGACCGTGTAGACACTCGTCCTTGGTCTTTCAACACTCGTCCGTATTTATTTTGGGCATATCAATACTCATTCGTATTGATCCTAGAACGTGTAGACACTCGTCCGTGGTCTTTCAACATTCGTTCGTGTTTGTTTCAGGTTAATCAATACTCGTTCGTATTGTTCCTAGAACGTGTAGACACTCGTCTGTGGTCTTTCAACACTCCTCCGTGTTTGTTTCAAGTTAATCAATACTCGTTCGTATGATCCTAGAATGTGTAGACCTTCGTCCGTGGTCTTTCAACACTCGTCCGTGTTTGTTTCAGGTTAATCAATCCTCGTTCGTATTGACCCTAGAACGCGTAGGCACTTATTCGCGGTCTTTCAACACTCGTCCGTGTTTGTTTCAGGTTAATCAATACTCGTTCATGTTTATTCTAGACCGTGTAGACACTCGTCCGTGGTCTTTCAACACTCGTCCGTGTTTGTTTTGGGTATATCAATTCTCATTCGTATTGATCCTAGAACGTGTAGACACTCGTCCGTGGTCTTTCAACATTCGTTCGTATTTGTTTCAGGTTAATCAATACTCATTCGTATTGATCCTAGAACATGTAGACACTCGTCTGTGGTTTTTCAACACTCGTCTGTGTTTGTATTATGTTAATCAATACTCGTTCGTATTGATCCTAGAACGTGTAGACACTCTTCCGTGGTCTTTCAACACTCGTCCATGTTTGTTTCAGGTTAATCAATACTCGTTCGTATTGACACTAGAACGCGTAGACACTTATTCGCGGTCTTTCGACACTCGTCCGTGTTTGTTTCAGGTTAATCAATACTAGTTCGTATTGACCCTAGAACGTGTAGACACTCATTCGCGGTCTTTCAACACTCGTTCGTGTTTGTTTCAGGTTAATCAATACTCATTCATATTTATCCTAGACCGTGTAGACACTCGTCCTTGGTCTTTCAACACTCATCCGTGTTTGTTTCAGGTTAATCAATACTCACTCGTATTGACCCTAGAACATGTAGACACTCATCCGTGATCTTTTAACACTCGTCCATGTTTGTTTCAGGTTAATCAATACTCGTTCGTATTGTTCCTAGAACGTGTGGACACTTGTTTGTGGTCTTTCAACACTCGTCCGTGTTTGTTTCAGGTTAATTAATACTCGTTCGTATTGATCCTAGAACGTGTAGACACTCGTCCGTGGTCTTTCAACACTCGTCCGTGTTTGTTTCAGGTTAATCAATACTCGTTCGTATTGGCCCTAGAACGCATAGACACTCATTCGAGGTCTTTCAACACTTGTTCATGTTTGTTTCAGGTTAATCAATACTCGTTCATATTTATCCTAGACTGTGTAAACACTCATCCTTGGTCTTTCAACACTTGTCCGTGTTTCATTCAGGTTAATCAATACTCGCTCGTATTGATCCTAGAACGTGTAGACACTCGTCCGTGGTCTTTCAACACTCGTCCATGTTTGTTTCAGGTTAATCAATACTCGTTCGTATTGTTCCTAGAACGTGTAGACACTTGTTTGTGGTCTTTCAGCACTCGTCCATGTTTGTTTCAGGTTAATCAATACTCCTTCGTATTGATCCTAGAACGTGTAGACACTCGTCCGTGGTCTTTCAACACTCGTCCGTGTTTGTTTCAGGTTAATCAATACTCATTCGTATTGATCATAGAACGTGTAGACACTCGTCTGTGGTCTTTCAACACTCGTCCGTGTATGCTTCAGGTTAATCAATACTCATTCGTATTGATCCTAGAACGTGTAGACACTCGTACGTCATCTTTCAACACTCGTCTGTGTTTGTTTCAGGTTAATTAATACTCGTTCATATTAATCCTAAAACGTGTAGACACTCGTCTATGGTCTTTCAACACTCGTCCGTGTTTGTTTCAGCTTAATCAATACTCGTTCGTATTGATCCTAGAACTTGTAGACACTCGTCTGTGGTCTTTCAACACTCGTCCGTGTTTGTTTCAAGTTAATCAATACTCGTTTGTATGATCCTAGAATGTGTAGACACTCGTCCGTTGTCTTTCAACACTCGTCCGTGTTTGTTTCAGGTTAATCAATCCTCGTTCGTATTGACCCTAGAACGCGTAGGCACTTATTCGCGGTCTTTCAACACTCGTCCGTGTTTGTTTCAGGTTAATCAATACTCGTTCATGTTTATTCTAGACCGTGTAGACACTCGTCCGTGGTCTTTCAACACTCGTCCGTGTTTGTTTTGGGTATATCAATTCTCATTCGTATTGATCCTAGAACGTGTAGACACTCGTCCGTGGTCTTTCAACATTCGTTCGTATTTGTTTCAGGTTAATCAATACTCATTCGTATTGATCCTAGAACATGTAGACACTCGTCTGTGGTTTTTCAACACTCGTCTGTGTTTGTATTATGTTAATCAATACTCGTTCGTATTGATCCTAGAACGTGTAGACACTCTTCCGTGGTCTTTCAACACTCGTCCGTGTTTGTTTCAGGTTAATCAATACTCGTTCGTATTGACCCTAGAACGCGTAGACACTTATTCGCGGTCTTTCGACACTCGTCCGTGTTTGTTTCAGGTTAATCAATACTAGTTCGTATTGACCCTAGAACGTGTAGACACTCATTCGCGGTCTTTCAACACTCGTTCGTGTTTGTTTCAGGTTAATCAATACTCGTTCATATTTATCCTAGACCGTGTAGACACTCGTCCTTGGTCTTTCAACACTCATCCGTGTTTGTTTCAGGTTAATCAATACTCACTCGTATTGACCCTAGAACATGTAGACACTCATCCGTGATCTTTTAACACTCGTCCATGTTTGTTTCAGGTTAATCAATACTCGTTCGTATTGTTCCTAGAACGTGTGGACACTTGTTTGTGGTCTTTCAACACTCGTCCGTGTTTGTTTCAGGTTAATTAATACTCGTTCGTATTGATCCTAGAACGTGTAGACACTCGTCCGTGGTCTTTCAACACTCGTCCGTGTTTGTTTCAGGTTAATCAATACTCGTTCGTATTGGCCCTAGAACGCATAGACACTCATTCGAGGTCTTTCAACACTTGTTCATGTTTGTTTCAGGTTAATCAATACTCGTTCATATTTATCCTAGACTGTGTAAACACTCATCCTTGGTCTTTCAACACTTGTCCGTGTTTCATTCAGGTTAATCAATACTCGCTCGTATTGATCCTAGAATGTGTAGACACTCGTCCGTGGTCTTTCAACACTCGTCCATGTTTGTTTCAGGTTAATCAATACTCGTTCGTATTGTTCCTAGAACGTGTAGACACTTGTTTGTGGTCTTTCAGCACTCGTCCATGTTTGTTTCAGGTTAATCAATACTCCTTCGTATTGATCCTAGAACGTGTAGACACTCGTCCGTGGTCTTTCAACACTCGTCCGTGTTTGTTTCAGGTTAATCAATACTCATTCGTATTGATCATAGAACGTGTAGACACTCGTCTGTGGTCTTTCAACACTCGTCCGTGTATGCTTCAGGTTAATCAATACTCATTCGTATTGATCCTAGAACGTGTAGACACTCGTACGTCATCTTTCAACACTCGTCTGTGTTTGTTTCAGGTTAATTAATACTCGTTCATATTAATCCTAAAACGTGTAGACACTCGTCTATGGTCTTTCAACACTCGTCCGTGTTTGTTTCAGCTTAATCAATACTCGTTCGTATTGATCCTAGAACTTGTAGACACTCGTCTGTGGTCTTTCAACACTCGTCCGTGTTTGTTTCAAGTTAATCAATACTCGTTTGTATGATCCTAGAATGTGTAGACACTCGTCCGTTGTCTTTCAACACTCGTCCGTGTTTGTTTCAGGTTAATCAATACTCGTTCGTATTGACCCTTGAACGCGTAGACACTTATTCACGGTCTTTCAACACTCGTCCGTGTTTGTTTCAGGTTAATCAATATCCGTTCATGTTTATTCTAGACCGTGTAGACACTCGTCCTTGGTCTTTCAACACTCGTCCGTGTTTGTTTTGGGTATATCAATACTCATTCGTATTGATCCTAGAACGTGTAGACACTCGTCCGTGGTCTTTCAACATTCGTTCGTGTTTGTTTCAGGTTAATCAATACTCGTTCGTATTGTTCCTAGAACGTGTAGACACTTGTTTGTGGTCTTTCAACACTCGTCCGTGTTTGTTTCAGGTTAATCAATACTCCTTCGTATTGATCCTAGAACGTGTAGACACTCGTCCGTGTTTGTTTCAGGTTAATCAATACTCGTTCGTATTGACCCTAGAACGCGTAGACACTTATTCACGGTCTTTCAACACTCGTCCGTGTTTGTTTCAAGTTAATCAATACTCGTTCATGTTTATTCTAGACCGTGTAGACACTCGTCCGTGGTCTTTCAACACTCGTCCGTGTTTGTTTTGGGTATATCAATACTCATTTGTATTGATCCTAGAACGTGTAGACACTCGTCCGTGGTCTTTCATCATTTGTTCGTGTTTGATTCAGGTTAATCAATACTCGTTCGTATTGTTCCTAGAACGTGTAGACACTTGTTTGTGGTCTTTCAGCACTCGTCCGTGTTTGTTTCAGGTTAATCAATACTCCTTCGTATTGTTCCTAGAACGTGTAGACACTCGTCCGTGGTCTTTCAACACTCGTCCGTGTTTGTTTCAGGTTAATCAATACTCGTTCGTATTGATCATAGAACGTGTAGACACTCGTCTGTGGTCTTTCAACACTCGTCCGTGTATGCTTCAGGTTAATCAATACTCATTCGTATTGATCCTAGAACGTGTAGACACTCGTACGTCATCTTTCAACACTCGTCTGTGTTTGTTTCAGGTTAATTAATACTCGTTCTTATTAATCCTAAAACGTGTAGACACTCGTCTATGGTCTTTCAACACTCGTCCGTGTTTGTTTCAGCTTAATCAATACTCGTTCGTATTGATCCTAGAACTTGTAGACACTCGTCTGTGGTCTTTCAACACTCGTCCGTGTTTGTTTCAAGTTAATCAATACTCGTTTGTATGATCCTAGAATGTGTAGACACTCGTCCGTTGTCTTACAACACTCGTCCGTGTTTGTTTCAGGTTAATCAATACTCGTTCGTATTGACCCTAGAACGCGTAGACACTTATTCACGGTCTTTCAACACTCGTCCGTGTTTGTTTCAGGTTAATCAATACTCGTTCATGTTTATTCTAGACCGTGTAGACACTCGTCCTTGGTCTTTCAACACTCGTCCGTGTTTGTTTTGGGTATATCAATACTCATTCGTATTGATCCTAGAACGTGTAGACACTCGTCCGTGGTCTTTCAACATTCGTTCGTGTTTGTTTCAGGTTAATCAATACTCGTTCGTATTGTTCCTAGAACGTGTAGACACTTGTTTGTGGTCTTTCAACACTCGTCCGTCTTTGTTTCAGGTTAATCAATACTCCTTCGTATTGATCCTAGAACGTGTAGACACTCGTCCGTGGTCTTTCAACACTCGTCCGTGTTTGTTTGAGGTTAATCAATACTCGTTCGTATTGACCCTAGAACGCGTAGACACTTATTCGCGGTCTTTCAACACTCCTCCGTGTTTGTTTCAGGTTAATCAATACTCGTTCATGTTTATTCTAGACCGTGTAGACACTCGTCCGTGGTCTTTCAACACTCGTCCGTGTTTGTTTTGGGTATATCAATACTCATTCGTATTGATCCTAGAACGTGTAGACACTCGTCCGTGGTCTTTCAACATTCGTTCGTGTTTGTTTTAGGTTAATCAATACTCGTTCGTATTGATCCTAGAACATGTAGACACTCGTCTGTGGTTTTTCAACACTCGTCCGTGTTTGTTTTAGGTTAATCAATACTCGTTCGTATTGATCCTAGAACGTGTAGACACTCGTTTGTGGTCTTTCAACACACGTCCGTGTTTGTTTCAGGTTAATCAATACTCGTTCTTATTGATCCTAAAACGTGTAGACACTCGTCCGTGGTCTTTCAACACTCGTCCGTGTTTGTTTCAGGTTTATCAATACTCGTTCGTATTGATCCTAGAACGTGTCGACACTCGTTCGTGGTATTTCAACACTCGTTCGTGTTTGTTTCACGTTAAGCAATACTCTTTCATATTGATCCTAGAACATGTAGACACTCGTCCGTGGTCTTTCAACACTCGTCCGTGTTTGTTTCAGGTTAATCAATACTCGTTCGTATTGATCATAGAACGTGTAGACACTCGTCTGTGGTCTTTCAACACTCGTCCGTGTTTGTTTCAGGTTAATCAATACTCGTTCGTATTGACCCTAGAACGCGTAGTCACTTATTCGCGGTCTTTTAACACTCGTCCGTGTTTGTTTCAGGTTAATCAATACTCGTTCATGTTTATTCTAGACAGTGTAGACACTCGTCCTTGGTCTTTCAACACTCGTCCGTATTTGTTTTGGGTATATCAATACTCATTCGTATTGATCCTAGAACGTGTAGACACTCGTCCGTGGTCTTTCAACATTCGTTCGTGTTTGTTTCAGGTTAATCAATACTCGTTCGTATTGTTCCTAGAACGTGTAGACACTCGTCTGTGGTCTTTCAACACTCGTCCGTGTTTGTTTCAAGTTAATCAATAGTCGTTCGTATGATCCTAGAATGTGTAGACACTCGTCCTTGGTCTTTCAACACTCATCCGTGTTTGTTTCAGGTTAATCAATACTCATTCGTATTGACCCTAGAACGCGTAGACACTTATTCGCGGTCTTTCAACACTCGTCCGTGTTTGTTTCAGCTTAATCAATACTCGTTCATGTTTATTCTAGACCGTGTAGACACTCGTCCGTGGTCTTTCAACACTCGTCCGTGTTTGTTTTGGGTATATCAATACTCATTCGTATTGATCCTAGAACGTGTAGACACTCGTCCGTGGTCTTTCAACATTCGTTCGTATTTGTTTCAGGTTAATTAATACTCATTCGTATTGATCCTAGAACATGTAGACACTCGTCTGTGGTTTTTCAACACTCGTCTGTGTTTGTTTTAGGTTAATCAATACTCGTTCGTATTGATCCTAGAACGTGTAGACACTCGTCCGTGGTCTTTCAACACTCGTCCATGTTTGTTTCAGGTTAATCAATACTCGTTCGTATTGACCCTAGAACGCGTAGACACTCGTCCGCGGTCTTTCAACACTCGTCCGTGTTTGTTTCACGTTAATCAATACTAGTTCGTATTGACCCTAGAACGTGTAGACACTCATTCGCGGTCTTTCAACACACGTTCGTGTTTGTTTCAGGTTAATCAATACTCGTTCATATTTATCCTAGACCGTGTAGACACTCGTCCTTGGTCTTTCAACACTCATCCGTGTTTGTTTCAGGTTAATCAATACTCACTCGTATTGATCCTAGAACATGTAGACACTCATCCGTGATATTTTAACACTCATCCATGTTTGTTTCAGGTTAATCAATACTCGTTCGTATTGTTCCTAGAACGTGTGGACACTTGTTTGTGGTCTTTCAACACTCGTCCGTGTTTGTTTCAGGTTAATCAATACTCGTTCGTATTGATCCTAGAACGTGTAGACACTCGTCTGTGGTCTTTCAACACTCGTCCGTGTTTGTTTCAGGTTAACCAATACTCGTTCGTATTGATCCTAGAACATGTAGACACTCGTCTGTGGTCTTTCAACACTCGTCCGTGTTTGTTTCAGGTTAATCAATACTCGTTCGTATTGATCCTAGAACGTTTAGACACTCGTCCGTTGTCTTTCAACACTTGTCCGTGTTTGTTTCAGGTTAATCAATACTCGTTCGTATTGGCCCTAGAACGCATAGACACTCATTCGAGGTCTTTCAACACTCGTTCGTGTTTGTTTCATGTTAATCAATACTCGTTCATATTTATCCTAGACTGTGTAGACACTCATCCTTGGTCTTTCAACACTTGTCCGTGTTTCTTTCAGGTTAATCAATACTCGCTCGTATTGATCCTAGAACGTGTAGACACTCGTCCGTGGTCTTTCAACACTCGTCCATGTTTGTTTCAGGTTAATCACTACTCGTTCGTATTGTTCCTAGAACGTGTAGACACTCGTCCATGGTCTTTCAGCACTCGTTCGTGTTTGTTTCAGGTTAATCAATACTCGTTCAGATTGATCCTAGAACATGTAGACACTCGTTCCTGGTCTTTCAACACTCGTCCGTGTTTGTTTTAGGTTAATCAATACTCGTTCGTATTGATCATAGAACGTGTAGACACTCGTCTGTGGTCTTTCAACACTCGTCCGTGTATGCTTCAGGTTAATCAATACTCATTCGTATTGATCCTAGAACGTGTAGACACTCGTATGTCATCTTTCAACACTCGTTCGTGTTTGTTTCAGGTTAATCAGTACTCGTTCATATTTATCCTAGACTGTGTAGACACTCGTCCTTGGTCTTTCAACACTTGTCCGTGTTTCTTTCAGCTTAATCAATACTCGTTCGTATTGATCCTAGAACTTGTAGACACTCGTATGTGGTCTTTCAACACTCGTCCGTGTTTGTTTCAAGTTAATCAATACTCGTTCGTATGATCCTAGAATGTGTAGACACTCGTCCGTGGTCTTTCAACACTCGTCCGTGTTTGTTTCAGGTTAATCAATACTCGTTCGTATTGACCCTAGAACGCATAGACACTTATTCGCGGTCTTTCAACACTCGTCCGTGTTTGTTTCAGGTTAATCAATACTCGTTCATGTTTATTCTAGACCGTGTAGACACTCGTCCTTGGTCTTTCAACACTCGTCCGTGTTTGTTTTGGGTATATCAATACTCATTCATATTGATCCTAGAACGTGTAGACACTCGTTTGTGGTCTTTCAACACTCGTCCGTGTTTGTTTCAGGTTTATCAATACTCGTTCGTATTGATCCTAGAACGTGTAGACACTCGTCCGTGGTCTTTCAACACTCGTCCGTGTTTGTTTCAGGTTAATCAATACTCGTTCGTATTGATCCTAGAACGTGTAGACACTCGTCTGTGGTCTTTCAACACTCGTCCGTGTTTGTTTCAGGTTAATCAATACTCGTTCTTATTGATCCTAAAATGTGTAGACACTCATCCGTGGTCTTTCAACACTCGTCCGTGTTTGTTTCAGGTTTATCAATACTCGTTTGTATTGATCCTAGAACGTGTAGACACTCGTCCGTGGTCTTTCAACACTTGTTCGTGTTTGTTTCAGGTTAACCAATACTCGCTCATATTGATCCTAGAACATGTAGACACTCGTCCGTGGTCTTTCAAAACTCGTCCATGTTTGTTTCAGGTTAATCAATACTCGTTCGTATTGATCCTAGAACTTGTAGACCCTCGTCTGTGGTCTTTCAACACTTGTCCGTGTTTATTTCAGGTTAATCAATACTCGTTCGTATTGATCCTAGAACGTGTAGACATTCGTCCGTGGTCTTTCAACACTCGTCCGTGTTTGTTTTGGGTATATCAATACTCGTTCGTATTGATCCTAGAACGTGTAGACACTCGTCCGTGGTCTTTCAACACTCGTTCGTGTTTGTTTCAGGTTAATCAATACTCGTTCGTATTGATCCTAGAACATGTAGACACTCGTCTGTGGTCTTTCAACATTCGTCCGTGTTTGTTTTAGGTTAATCAATACTCATTCTTATTGATCCTAGAACGTGTAGACACTCGTCCGTGGTCTTTCAACACTCGTTCGTGTTTGTTTCAGGTTAATCAATACTCGTTCGTATTGATCCTAGAACATGTAGACACTCGTCTGTGGTCTTTCAACACTCGTCTGTGTTTGTTTTCGGTTAATCAATACTCGTTCGTATTGATCATAAAACGTGTAGACACTCGTCTGTGGTCTTTCAACACTCGTCCGTGTTTGTTTCAGGTTAATCAATACTCAATTGTATTGATCCTAGAATGTGTAGACACTCGTACATGGTCTTTCAACACTCGTCCGTGTTTGTTTCAGGTTAATCAATACTCGTTCGTATTGATCCTAGAACGTGTAGACATTCGTCCGTGGTCTTTTGACACTCATCCGTGTTTGTTTCAGGTTAATCAATACTCGTTCGTATTGATCCTAGAATGTGTAGACACTCCTCCATGGTCTTTCAACACTGTCCGTGTTTGTTTCAGGTTAATCAATACTCGTTCGTATTGACCCTAAAACGTGTAGACACTCATCCGTGGTCTTTCAACACTCGTTCGTGTTTGCTTCAGGTTAATCAATACTCGTTCGTATTGATCCTAGAACGTGTAGACACTCGTTCATGGTCTTTCAACAGTCATCTGTGTTTGTTTCAAGTTAATCAATACTCGTTCATATTGATCCTAGAACATGTAGACACTCCTCCATGGCCTTTCAACACTCGTCCGTGTTTGTTTCAGTTTAATCAATACACGTTCGTATTGATCCTAGAACTTGTAGACACTCGTCTGTGGTCTTTCAACACTCGTCCGTGTTTATTTCCGGTTAATCAATACTCGTTCGTATTGATCCTATAACCTGTAGACATTCGTACGTGGTCTTTCAACACTCATCCGTGTTTGTTTCAGGTTAATCAATACTCACTCATATTGATCCTAGAACATGTAGACACTCGTCCGTGATCTTTTAACCCTCGTCCATGTTTGTTTCAGGTTAATAAATACTCGTTCGTATTGTTCCTAGAACGTGTAGACACTTATTTGTGGTCTTTCAACACTCGTCCATGTTTGTTTCAGGTTAATCAATACTCGTTCGTATTGATCCTAGAACGTTTAGACACTCGTCCGTTGTCTTTCAACACTCGTCCGTGTTTGTTTCAGGTTAATCAATACTCGTTCGTATTGGCCCTAGAACGCATAGACACTCATTCGAGGTCTTTCAACACTCGTTCGTGTTTGTTTCATGTTAATCAATACTCGTTCATATTTATCCTAGACTGTGTAGACACTCATCCTTGGTCTTTCAACACTTGTCCGTGTTTCTTTCAGGTTAATCAATACTCGCTCGTATTGATCCTAGAACGTGTAGACACTCGTCCGTGGTCTTTCAACACTCGTCCATGTTTGTTTCAGGTTAATCACTACTCGTTCGTATTGTTCCTAGAACGTGTAGACACTCGTCCATGGTCTTTCAGCACTCGTTCGTGTTTGTTTCAGGTTAATCAATACTCGTTCAGATTGATCCTAGAACATGTAGACACTCGTTCCTGGTCTTTCAACACTCGTCCGTGTTTGTTTTAGGTTAATCAATACTCGTTCGTATTGATCATAGAACGTGTAGACACTCGTCTGTGGTCTTTCAACACTCGTCCGTGTATGCTTCAGGTTAATCAATACTCATTCGTATTGATCCTAGAACGTGTAGACACTCGTATGTCATCTTTCAACACTCGTTCGTGTTTGTTTCAGGTTAATCAGTACTCGTTCATATTTATCCTAGACTGTGTAGACACTCGTCCTTGGTCTTTCAACACTTGTCCGTGTTTCTTTCAGCTTAATCAATACTCGTTCGTATTGATCCTAGAACTTGTAGACACTCGTATGTGGTCTTTCAACACTCGTCCGTGTTTGTTTCAAGTTAATCAATACTCGTTCGTATGATCCTAGAATGTGTAGACACTCGTCCGTGGTCTTTCAACACTCGTCCGTGTTTGTTTCAGGTTAATCAATACTCGTTCGTATTGACCCTAGAACGCATAGACACTTATTCGCGGTCTTTCAACACTCGTCCGTGTTTGTTTCAGGTTAATCAATACTCGTTCATGTTTATTCTAGACCGTGTAGACACTCGTCCTTGGTCTTTCAACACTCGTCCGTGTTTGTTTTGGGTATATCAATACTCATTCATATTGATCCTAGAACGTGTAGACACTCGTTTGTGGTCTTTCAACACTCGTCCGTGTTTGTTTCAGGTTTATCAATACTCGTTCGTATTGATCCTAGAACGTGTAGACACTCGTCCGTGGTCTTTCAACACTCGTCCGTGTTTGTTTCAGGTTAATCAATACTCGTTCGTATTGATCCTAGAACGTGTAGACACTCGTCTGTGGTCTTTCAACACTCGTCCGTGTTTGTTTCAGGTTAATCAATACTCGTTCTTATTGATCCTAAAATGTGTAGACACTCATCTGTGGTCTTTCAACACTCGTCCGTGTTTGTTTCAGGTTTATCAATACTCGTTTGTATTGATCCTAGAACGTGTAGACACTCGTCCGTGGTCTTTCAACACTTGTTCGTGTTTGTTTCAGGTTAACCAATACTCGCTCATATTGATCCTAGAACATGTAGACACTCGTCCGTGGTCTTTCAAAACTCGTCCATGTTTGTTTCAGGTTAATCAATACTCGTTCGTATTGATCCTAGAACTTGTAGACCCTCGTCTGTGGTCTTTCAACACTTGTCCGTGTTTATTTCAGGTTAATCAATACTCGTTCGTATTGATCCTAGAACGTGTAGACATTCGTCCGTGGTCTTTCAACACTCGTCCGTGTTTGTTTTGGGTATATCAATACTCGTTCGTATTGATCCTAGAACGTGTAGACACTCGTCCGTGGTCTTTCAACACTCGTTCGTGTTTGTTTCAGGTTAATCAATACTCGTTCGTATTGATCCTAGAACATGTAGACACTCGTCTGTGGTCTTTCAACATTCGTCCGTGTTTGTTTTAGGTTAATCAATACTCATTCTTATTGATCCTAGAACGTGTAGACACTCGTCCGTGGTCTTTCAACACTCGTTCGTGTTTGTTTCAGGTTAATCAATACTCGTTCGTATTGATCCTAGAACATGTAGACACTCGTCTGTGGTCTTTCAACACTCGTCTGTGTTTGTTTTCGGTTAATCAATACTCGTTCGTATTGATCATAAAACGTGTAGACACTCATCTGTGGTCTTTCAACACTCGTCCGTGTTTGTTTCAGGTTAATCAATACTCAATTGTATTGATCCTAGAATGTGTAGACACTCGTACATGGTCTTTCAACACTCGTCCGTGTTTGTTTCAGGTTAATCAATACTCGTTCGTATTGATCCTAGAACGTGTAGACATTCGTCCGTGGTCTTTTGACACTCATCCGTGTTTGTTTCAGGTTAATCAATACTCGTTCGTATTGATCCTAGAATGTGTAGACACTCCTCCATGGTCTTTCAACACTGTCCGTGTTTGTTTCAGGTTAATCAATACTCGTTCGTATTGACCCTAAAACGTGTAGACACTCATCCGTGGTCTTTCAACACTCGTTCGTGTTTGCTTCAGGTTAATCAATACTCGTTCGTATTGATCCTAGAACGTGTAGACACTCGTTCATGGTCTTTCAACAGTCATCTGTGTTTGTTTCAAGTTAATCAATACTCGTTCATATTGATCCTAGAACATGTAGACACTCCTCCATGGCCTTTCAACACTCGTCCGTGTTTGTTTCAGTTTAATCAATACTCGTTCGTATTGATCCTAGAACTTGTAGACACTCGTCTGTGGTCTTTCAACACTCGTCCGTGTTTATTTCAGGTTAATCAATACTCGTTCGTATTGATCCTATAACCTGTAGACATTCGTACGTGGTCTTTCAACACTCATCCGTGTTTGTTTCAGGTTAATCAATACTCACTCATATTGATCCTAGAACATGTAGACACTCGTCCGTGATCTTTTAACCCTCGTCCATGTTTGTTTCAGGTTAATAAATACTCGTTCGTATTGTTCCTAGAACGTGTAGACACTTATTTGTGGTCTTTCAACACTCGTCCATGTTTGTTTCAGGTTAATCAATACTCGTTCGTATTGATCCTAGAACATGTAGACACTCGTCCGTGTTTGTTTCAGGTTAATCAATACTCGTTCGTATTGATCCTAGAACGTGTAGACACTCGTCTGTGGTCTTTCAACACTCGTCCGTGTATGCTTCAGGTTAATCAATACTCATTCGTATTGATCCTAGAACGTGTAGACACTCGTATGTCATCTTTCAACACTCGTTCGTGTTTGTTTCAGGTTAATCAATACTCGTTCATATTTATCCTAGACTGTGTAGACACTCGTCCTTGGTCTTTCAACACTTGTCCGTGTTTCTTTCAGCTTAATCAATACTCGTTCGTATTGATCCTAGAACTTGTAGACACTCGTCTGTGGTCTTTCAACACTCGTCCGTGTTTGTTTCAAGTTAATCAATACTCGTTCGTATGATCCTAGAATGTGTAGACACTCGTCCGTGGTCTTTCAACACTCGTCCGTGTTTGTTTCAGGTTAATCAATACTCGTTCGTATTGACCCTAGAACGCATAGACACTTATTCGCGGTCTTTCAACACTCGTCCGTGTTTGTTTCAGGTTAATCAATACTCGTTCATGTTTATTCTAGACCGTGTAGACACTCGTCCTTGGTCTTTCAACACTCGTCCGTGTTTGTTTTGGGTATATCAATACTCATTCGTATTGATCCTAGAACGTGTAGACACTCGTCTGTGGTCTTTCAACACTCGTCCGTGTTTGTTTCAGGTTTATCAATACTCGTTCGTATTGATCCTAGAACGTGTAGACACTCGTCCGTGGTCTTTCAACACTCGTCCGTGTTTGTTTCAGGTTAATTAATACTCGTTCATATTGATCCTAGAACGTGTAGACACTCGTCTGTGGTCTTTCAACACTCGTCCGTGTTTGTTTCAGGTTAATCAATACTCGTTCTTATTGATCCTAAAATGTGTAGACACTCATCCGTGGTCTTTCAACACTCGTCCGTGTTTGTTTCAGGTTTATCAATACTCGTTTGTATTGATCCTAGAACGTGTAGACACTCGTCCGTGGTCTTTCAACACTTGTTCGTGTTTGTTTCAGGTTAACCAATACTCGTTCATATTGATCCTAGAACGTGTAGACATTCGTCCGTGGTCTTTCAACACTCGTCCGTGTTTGTTTTGGGTATATCAATACTCGTTCGTATTGATCCTAGAACGTGTAGACACTCGTCCGTGGTCTTTCAACACTCGTTCGTGTTTGTTTCAGGTTAATCAATACTCGTTCGTATTGATCCTAGAACATGTAGACACTCGTCTGTGGTCTTTCAACATTCGTCCGTGTTTGTTTTAGGTTAATCAATACTCGTTCGTATTGATCCTAGAACGTGTAGACACTCGTCCGTGGTCTTTCAACACTCGTTCATGTTTGTTTCAGGTTAATCAATACTCGTTCGTATTGATCCTAGAACATGTAGACACTCGTCTGTGGTCTTTTAACACTCGTCTGTGTTTGTTTTCGGTTAATCAATACTCGTTCGTATTGATCATAGAACATGTAGACACTCGTCTGTGGTCTTTCAACACTCGTCCGTGTTTGTTTCAGGTTAATCAATACTCAATTGTATTGATCCTAGAATGTGTAGACACTCGTACGTGGTCTTTCAACACTCGTCCGTGTTTGTTTCAGGTTTATCAATACTCGTTCTTATTAATCCTAAAACGTGTAGACACTCGTCTATGGTCTTTCAACACTCGTCCGTATTGGTTTCAGGTTAATCAATACTCGTTCGTATTGATCCTAGAACGTGTAGACACTCGTTCATGGTCTTTCAACTCTCATCTGTGTTTGTTTCAAGTTAATCAATACTCGTTCTTATTGATCCTAGAATGTGTAGACACTCCTCCATGGTCTTTCAACACTCGTCCGTGTTTGTTTCAGGTTAATCAATACTCGTTCGTATTGACCCTAGAACGCGTAGACACTCATTCGCGGTCTTTCAACACTCGTTCGTGTTTGTTTCAGGTTAATCAATATTCGTTCATATTTATCCTAGACCGTGTAGACACTCGTCCTTGGTCTTGCAACACTCATCCGTGTTTATTTTAGGTTAATCAATACTCACTCCTATTGATCCTAGAACATGTAGACACTCGTCCGTGATCTTTTAACACTCGTCCATGTTTGTTTCAGGTTAATCAATACTCGTTCGTATTGTTCCTAGAACGTGTAGACACTTGTTTGTGGTCTTTCAACACTCGTCCGTGTTTGTTTCAGGTTAATCAATACTCGTTTGTATTGATCCTAGAACATGTAGACACTCGTCCGTAGTCTTTCAACACTCGTCTGTGTTTGTTTCAGGTTAATCAATACTCGTTCGTATTGATCCTATAACGTGTAGACACTCGTCCGTGGTCTTTCAACACTTGTCCGTGTTTGTTTCAGGTTAATCAATACTCGTTCGTATTGATCCTAGAACGTGTAGACACTCGTCTGTGGTCTTTCAACACTCGTCCGTGTTTGTTTCAGGTTAATCAATACTCGTTCGTATTGATCCTAGAACATGTAGACACTCGTCCGTGGTCTTTCAACACTCGTCCGTGTTTGCTTCAGGTTAATCAATACTCGTTCGTATTGATCCTAGAACGTTTAGACACTTGTCCGTGGTCTTTCAACACTCGTCCGTGTTTGTTTCAGGTTAATCAATACTCGTTCGTATTGGCCCTAGAACGCATAGACACTCATTCGAGGTCTTTCAACACTCGTTCGTGTTTGTTACATGTTAATCAATACTCGTTCATATTTATCCTAGACTGTGTAGACACTCATCCTTGGTCTTTCAACACTTGTCCGTGTTTCTTTCAGGTTAATCAATACTCGCTCGTATTGATCCTAGAACGTGTAGACACTCGTCCGTGGTCTTTCAACACTCGTCCATGTTTGTTTCAGGTTAATCAATACTCGTTCGTATTGTTCCTAGAACGTGTAGACACTCGTCCATGGTCTTTCAGCACTCGTTCGTGTTTGTTTCAGGTTAATCAATACTCGTTCAGATTGATCCTAGAACATGTAGACACTCGTTCCTGGTCTTTCAACACTCGTCCGTGTTTGTTTCAGGTTAAACAATACTCGTTCGTATTGATCATAGAACGTGTAGACACTCGTCTGTGGTCTTTCAACACTCGTCCGTGTATGCTTCAGGTTAATCAATACTCATTCGTATTGATCCTAGAACGTGTAGACACTCGTACGTCATCTTTCAACACTCGTTCGTGTTTGTTTCAGTCTAATCAATACTCGTTCATATTTATCCTAGACTGTGTAGACACTCATCCTTGGTCTTTCAACACTTATCCGTGTTTCTTTCTGCTTAATCAATACTCGTTCGTATTGATCCTAGAACTTGTAGACACCCGTCTGTGGTCTTTCAACACTCGTCCGTGTTTGTTTCAGGTTAATCAATACTCGTTCGTATTGACCCTAGAACGCGTAGACACTTATTCGCGGTCTTTCAACACTCGTCCGTGTTTGTTTCAGGTTAATCAATCCTCGTTCATGTTTCTTCTAGACCGTGTAGACACTCGTCCTTGGTCATTCAACACTCGTCCGTGTTTATTTTGGGTATATCAATACTCATTCGTATTGATCCTAGAACGTGTATACACTCGTCCGTGGTCTTTCAACACTCGTCCGTGTTTGTTTCAGGTTTATCAATACTCGTTCGTATTGATCCTAGAACGTGTAGACACTCGTCCGTGGTCTTTCAACACTCGTCCGTGTTTGTTTCAGGTTAATCAATACTCGTTCGTATTGATCCTAGAACGTGTAGACACTCGTCTGTGGTCTTTCAACACTCGTCCGTGTTTGTTTCAGGTTAATCAATACTCGTTCTTATTGATCCTAAAATGTGTAGACACTCATCCGTGGTCTTTCAACACTCGTCCGTGTTTGTTTCAGGTTTATCAATACTCGTTTGTATTGATCCTAGAACGTGTAGACACTCGTTCGTGGTCTTTCAACACTCGTTCGTGTTTGTTTCAGGTTAATCAATACTCGTTCGTATTGATCCTAGAACATGTAGACACTCGTCTGTGGTCTTTTAACACTCGTCTGTGTTTGTTTTCGGTTAATCAATACTCGTTCGTATTGATCATAGAACGTGTAGACACTCGTCTGTGGTCTTTCAACACTCGTCCGTGTTTGTTTCAGGTTAATCAATACTCAATTGTATTGATCCTAGAATGTGTAGACACTCGTACGTGGTCTTTCAACACTCGTCCGTGTTTGTTTCAGGTTTATCAATACTCGTTCTTATTAATCCTAAAACGTGTAGACACTCGTCTATGGTCTTTCAACACTCGTCCGTATTGGTTTCAGGTTAATCAATACTCGTTCGTATTGATCCCAGAACATGTAGACACTCGTTCATGGTCTTTCAACTCTCATCTGTGTTTGTTTCAAGTTAATCAATACTCGTTCTTATTGATCCTAGAAAGTGTAGACACTCCTCCATGGTCTTTCAACACTCGTCCGTGTTTGTTTCAGGTTAATCAATACTCGTTCGTATTGACCCCAGAACGCGTAGACACTCATTCGCGGTCTTTCAACACTCGTTCGTGTTTGTTTCAGGTTAATCAATACTCGTTCATATTTATCCTAGACCGTGTAGACACTCGTCCTTGGTCTTGCAACACTCATCCGTGTTTATTTTAGGTTAATCAATACTCACTCCTATTGATCCTAGAACATGTAGACACTCTTCCGTGATCTTTTAACACTCGTCCATGTTTGTTTCAGGTTAATCAATACTCGTTCGTATTGATCCCAGAACGTGTAGACACTCGTTCATGGTCTTTCAACTCTCATATGTGTTTGTTTCAGGTTAATCAATACTCGTTCGTATTGATCCTAAAACGTGTAGACACTCGTCTGTGGTCTTTCAACACTTGTTCGTGTTTATTTTAGGTTAACCAATACTCGTTCATATTGATCCTAGAACATGTAGACACTCGTCCGTGGTCTTTCAACACTCGTCCATGTTTGTTTCAGGTTAATCAATACTCGTTCGTATTGATCCTAGAACATGTAGACACTCGTCCGTGGTCTTTCAACACTCGTCCGTGTTTGTTTCAGGTTAATCAATACTCGTTCGTATTGATCCTAGAACGTTTAGACACTCGTCCGTGGTCTTTCAACACTCGTCCGTGTTTGTTTCAGGTTAATCAATACTCGTTCGTATTGGCCCTAGAACGCATAGACACTCATTCGAGGTCTTTCAACACTCGTTCGTGTTTGTTACATGTTAATCAATACTCGTTCATATTTATCCTAGACTGTGTAGAAACTCATCCTTGGTCTTTCAACACTTGTCCGTGTTTCTTTCAGGTTAATCAATACTCGCTCGTATTGATCCTAGAACGTGTAGACACTCGTCCATGGTCTTTCAGCACTCGTTCGTGTTTGTTTCAGGTTAATCAATACTCGTTCAGATTGATCCTAGAACATGTAGACACTCGTTCCTGGTCTTTCAACACTCGTCCGTGTTTGTTTCAGGTTAATCAATACTCGTTCGTATTGATCATAGAACGTGTAGACACTCGTCTGTGGTCTTTCAACACTCGTCCGTGTATGCTTCAGGTTAATCAATACTCATTCGTATTGATCCTAGAACGTGTAGACACTCGTACGTCATCTTTCAACACTCGTTCGTGTTTGTTTCAGGTTAATCAATACTCGTTCATATTTATCCTAGACTGTGTAGACACTCGTCCTTGGTCTTTCAACACTTATCCGTGTTTCTTTCAGCTTAATCAATACTCGTTCGTATTGATCCTAGAACTTGTAGACACTCGTCTGTGGTCTTTCAACACTCGTCCGTGTTTGTTTCAGGTTAATCAATACTCGTTCGTATTGACCCTAGAACGCGTAGACACTTATTCGCGGTCTTTCAACACTCGTCTGTGTTTGTTTTTGGTTAATCAATACTCGTTCGTATTGATCATAGAACGTGTAGACACTCGTCTGTGGTCTTTCAACACTCATCCGTGTTTGTTTCAGGTTAATCAATACTCAATTGTATTGATCCTAGAATGTGTAGACACTCTGACGTGGTCTTTCAACACTCGTCCGTGTTTGTTTCAGGTTTATCAATACTCGTTCTTATTAATCCTAAAACGTGTAGACACTCGTCTATGGTCTTTCAACACTCGTCCGTATTGGTTTCAGGTTAATCAATACTCGTTCGTATTGATCCCAGAACGTGTAGACACTCGTTCATGGTCTTTCAACTCTCATCTGTGTTTGTTTCAAGTTAATCAATACTCGTTCTTATTGATCCTAGAATGTGTAGACACTCCTCCATGGTCTTTCAACACTCGTCCGTGTTTGTTTCAGGTTAATCAATACTCGTTCGTATTGACCCTAGAACGCGTAGACACTCATTCGCGGTCTTTCAACACTCGTTCGTGTTTGTTTCAGGTTAATCAATACTCGTTCATATTTATCCTAGACCGTGTAGACACTCGTCCTTGGTCTTGCAACACTCATCCGTGTTTGTTTTAGGTTAATCAATACTCACTCCTATTGATCCTAGAACATGTAGACACTCTTCCGTGATCTTTTAACACTCGTCCATGTTTGTTTCAGGTTAATCAATACTCGTTCGTATTGATCCCAGAACGTGTAGACACTCGTTCATGGTCTTTCAACTCTCATCTGTGTTTGTTTCAGGTTAATCAATACTCGTTCGTATTGATCCTAGAACGTGTAGACACTCGTCCGTGGTCTTTCAACACTTGTTCGTGTTTGTTTCAGGTTAACCAATACTCGTTCATATTGATCCTAGAACATGTAGACACTCGTCCGTGGTCTTTCAACACTCGTCCATGTTTGTTTCAGGTTAATCAATACTCGTTCGTATTGATCCTAGAACATGTAGACACTCGTCCGTGGTCTTTCAACACTCGTCCGTGTTTGTTTCAGGTTAATCAATACTCGTTCGTATTGATCCTAGAACGTTTAGACACTCGTCCGTGGTCTTTCAACACTCGTCCGTGTTTGTTTCAGGTTAATCAATACTCGTTCGTATTGGCCCTAGAACGCATAGACACTCATTCGAGGTCTTTCAACACTCGTTCGTGTTTGTTACATGTTAATCAATACTCGTTCATATTTATCCTAGACTGTGTAGAAACTCATCCTTGGTCTTTCAACACTTGTCCGTGTTTCTTTCAGGTTAATCAATACTCGCTCGTATTGATCCTAGAACGTGTAGACACTCGTCCGTGGTCTTTCAACACTCGTCCATGTTTGTTTCAGGTTAATCAATACTCGTTCGTATTGTTCCTAGAACGTGTAGACACTCGTCCATGGTCTTTCAGCACTCGTTCGTGTTTGTTTCAGGTTAATCAATACTCGTTCAGATTGATCCTAGAACATGTAGACACTCGTTCCTGGTCTTTCAACACTCGTCCGTGTTTGTTTCAGGTTAATCAATACTCGTTCGTATTGATCATAGAACGTGTAGACACTCGTCTGTGGTCTTTCAACACTCGTCCGTGTATGCTTCAGGTTAATCAATACTCATTCGTATTGATCCTAGAACGTGTAGACACTCGTACGTCATCTTTCAACACTCGTTCGTGTTTATTTCAGGTTAATCAATACTCGTTCATATTTATCCTAGACTGTGTAGACACTCGTCCTTGGTCTTTCAACACTTGTCCGTGTTTCTTTCAGCTTAATAAATATTCGTTCGTATTGATCCTAGAACTTGTAGACACTCGTCTGTGGTCTTTCAACACTCGTCCGTGTTTGTTTCAGGTTAATCAATACTCGTTCGTATTGACCCTAGAACGCGTAGACACTTATTCGCGGTCTTTCAACACTCGTCCGTGTTTGTTTCAGGTTAATCAATACTCGTTCGTATTGATCCTAGAACGTGTAGACATTCGTCCGTGGTCTTTCAACACTCGTCCGTGTTTGTTTTGGGTATATCAATACTCGTTCGTATTGATCCTAGAACGTGTAGACACTCGTCCGTGGTCTTTCAACACTCGTTCGTGTTTGTTTCAGGTTAATCAATACTCGTTCGTATTGATCCTAGAACATGTAGACACTCGTCTGTGGTCTTTCAACATTCGTCCGTGTTTGTTTTAGGTTAATCAATACTCGTTCGTATTGATCCTAGAACGTGTAGACACTCGTCCGTGGTCTTTCAACACTCGTTCGTGTTTGTTTCAGGTTAATCAATACTCGTTCGTATTGATCCTAGAACATGTAGACACTCGTCTGTGGTCTTTCAACACTCGTCTGTGTTTGTTTTCGGTTAATCAATACTCGTTCGTATTGATCATAGAACGTGTAGACACTCGTCTGTAGTCTTTCAACACTCGTCCGTGTTTGTTTCAGCTTAATCAATACTCAATTGTATTGATCCTAGAATGGTAGACACTCGTACGTGGTCTTTCAACACTCGTCCGTGTTTGTTTCAGGTTTATCAATACTCGTTCTTATTAATCCTAAAACGTGTAGACACTCGTCTATGGTCTTTCAACACTCGTCCGTATTGGTTTCAGGTTAATCAATACTCGTTCGTATTGATCCTAGAACGTGTAGACACTCGTTCATGGTCTTTCAACACTCATCTGTGTTTGTTTCAAGTTAATCAATACTCGTTCTTATTGATCCTAGAATGTGTAGACACTCCTCCATGGTCTTTCAACACTCATCCGTGTTTGTTTCAGGTTAATCAATACTCGTTCGTATTGACCCTAGAACGCGTAGACACTCATTCGCGGTCTTTCAACACTCGTTCGTGTTTGTTTCAGGTTAATCAATACTCGTTCATATTTATCCTAGACCGTGTAGACACTCGTCCTTGGTCTTTCAACACTCATCCGTGTTTGTTTCAGGTTAATCAATACTCACTCCTATTGATCCTAGAACATGTAGACACTCGTCCGTGATCTTTTAACACTCGTCCATGTTTGTTTCAGGTTAATCAATACTCGTTCGTATTGTTCCTAGAACGTGTAGACACTTGTTTGTGGTCTTTCAACACTCGTCTGTGTTTGTTTCAGGTTAATCAATACTCGTTTGTATTGATCCTAGAACATGTAGACACTCGTCCGTGGTCTTTCAACACTCGTCTGTGTTTGTTTCAGGTTAATCAATACTCGTTCGTATTGATCCTAGAACGTGTAGACACTCGTCTGTGGTCTTTCAACACTCGTCCGTGTTTGTTTCAGCTTAATCAATACTCGTTCGTATTGATCCTAGAACAAGTAGACACTCGTCCGTGGTCTTTCAACACTCGTCCGTGTTTGTTTCAGGTTAATCAATACTCGTTCGTATTGATCCTAGAACGTTTAGACACTCGTCCGTGGTCTTTCAACACTCGTCCGTGTTTGTTTCAGGTTAATCAATACTCGTTCGTATTGGCCCTAGAACGCATAGACACTCATTCGAGGTCTTTCAACACTCGTTCGTGTTTGTTTCATGTTAATCAATACTCGTTCATATTTATCCTAGACTGTGTAGACACTCATCCTTGGTCTTTCAACACTTGTCCGTGTTTCTTTCAGGTAATCAATACTCGCTCGTATTGATCCTAGAACGTGTAGACACTCGTCCGTGGTCTTTCAACACTCGTCCATGTTTGTTTCAGGTTAATCAATACTCGTTCGTATTGTTCCTAGAACGTGTAGACACTCGTCCATGGTCGTTCAGCACTCGTTCGTGTTTGTTTCAGGTTAATCAATACTCGTTCAGATTGATCCTAGAACATGTAGACACTCGTTCCTGGTCTTTCAACACTCGTCCGTGTTTGTTTCAGGTTAATCAATACTCGTTCGTATTGATCATAGAACGTGTAGACACTCGTCTGTGGTCTTTCAACACTCGTCCGTGTATGCTTCAGGTTAATCAATACTCATTCGTATTGATCCTAGAACGTGTAGACACTCGTACGTCATCTTTCAACACTCGTTCGTGTTTGTTTCAGGTTAATCAATACTCGTTCATATTTATCCTAGACTGTGTAGACACTCGTCCTTGGTCTTTCAACACTTGTCCGTGTTTCTTTCAGCTTAATCAATACTCGTTCGTATTGATCCTAGAACTTGTAGACACTCGTCTGTGGTCTTTCAACACTCGTCCGTGTTTGTTTCAAGTTAATCAATACTCGTTCGTATGATCCTAGAATGTGTAGACACTCGTCCGTGTTTGTTTCAGGTTAATCAATACTCGTTCGTATTGACCCTAGAACGCGTAGACACTTATTCGCGGTCTTTCAACACTCGTCCGTGTTTGTTTCAGGTTAATCAATACTCGTTCATGTTTATTCTAGACCGTGTAGACACTCGTCCTTGGTCTTTCAACACTCGTCCGTGTTTGTTTTGGGTATATCAATACTCATTCGTATTGATCCTAGAACGTGTAGACACTCGTCCGTGGTCTTTCAACACTCGTCCGTGTTTGTTTCAGGTTTATCAATACTCGTTCGTATTGATCCTAGAACGTGTAGACACTTGTCCGTGGTCTTTCAACACTCGTCCGTGTTTGTTTCAGGTTAATCAATACTCGTTCGTATTGATCCTAGAACGTGTAGACACTCGTCTGTGGTCTTTCAACACTCGTCCGTGTTTGTTTCAGGTTAATCAATACTCGTTCTTATTGATCCTAAAATGTGTAGACACTCATCTGTGGTCTTTCAACACTCGTCCGTGTTTGTTTCAGGTTTATCAAAACTAGTTTGTATAGATCCTAGAACGTGTAGACACTCGTCCGTGGTCTTTCAACACTTGTTCGTGTTTGTTTCAGGTTAACCAATACTCGTTCATATTGATCCTAGAACATGTAGACACTCGTCCGTGGTCTTTCAAAACTCGTCCATGTTTGTTTCAGGTTAATCAATACTCGTTCGTATTGATCCTAGAACTTGTAGACACTCGCCTCTGGTCTTTCAACACTTGTCCGTGTTTATTTCAGGTTAATCAATACTCGTTCGTATTGATCCTAGAACGTGTAGGCATTTGTCCGTGGTCTTTCAACACTCGTCCGTGTTTGTTTTGGGTATATCGATACTCGTTCGTATTGATCCTAGAACGTGTAGACACTCGTCCTTGGTCTTTCAACACTCGTTCGTGTTTGTTTCAGGTTAATCAATACTCGTTCGTATTGATCCTAGAACATGTAGACACTCGTCTGTGGTCTTTCAACATTCGTCCGTGTTTGTTTTAGGTTAATCAATACTCGTTCGTATTGATCCTAGAACGTGTAGACACTCGTCCGTGGTCTTTCAACACTCGTTCGTGTTAGTTTCAGGTTAATCAATACTCGTTCGTATTGATCCTAGAACATGTAGACACTCGTCTGTGGTCTTTCAACACTCGTCTGTGTTTGTTTTCGGTTAATCAATACTCGTTCGTATTGATCATAGAACGTGTAAACACTCGTCTGTGGTCTTTCAACACTCCTCCGTGTTTGTTTCAGGTTAATCAATACTCAATTGTATTGATCCTAGAATGTGTAGACACTCGTACGTGGTCTTTCAACACTCGTCCGTGTTTGTTTCAGGTTAATCAATACTCGTTCGTATTGATCCTAGAACGTGTAGACATTCATCCGTGGTCTTTCGACACTCATCCGTGTTTGTTTCAGGTTAATCAATACTCGTTCGTATTGATCCTAGAATGTGTAGACACTCCTCCATGGTCTTTCAACACTCGTCCGTGTTTGTTTCAGGTTAATCAATACTCGTTCGTATTGACCCTAAAACGTGTAGACACTCATCTGTGGTCTTTCAACACTCGTCCGTGTTTGTTTCAGGTTTATCAATACTCGTTCGTATTGATCCTAGAACGTGTAGACACTCGTCCGTGGTCTTTCAACACTTATTCGTGTTTGTTTCAGGTTAATCAATACTCGTTCGTATTGATCCTAGAACGTGTAGACACTCGTTCATGGTCTTTCAACACTCATCTGTGTTTGTTTCAAGTTAATCAATACTCGTTCATATTGATCCTAGAACATGTAGACACTCCTCCATGGTCTTTCAACACTCATTCGTGTTTGTTTCAGGTTAATTAATACTCGTTCGTATTGATCCTAGAACTTGTAGACACTCGTATGTGGTCTTTCAACACTCGTCCGTGTTTATTTCAGGTTAATCAATACTCGTTCGTATTGATCCTAGAACCTGTAGACATTCGTCCGTGGTCTTTCAACACTCATCCGTGTTTGTTTCAGGTTAATCAATACTCACTCATATTGATCCTAGAACATGTAGACACTCGTGCGTGATCTTTTAACCCTCGTCCATGTTTGTTTCAGGTTAATCAATACTCGTTCGTATTGTTCCTAGAACGTGTAGACACTTGTTTGTGGTCTTTCAACACTCGTCCATGTTTGTTTCAGGTTAATCAATACTCGTTCGTATTGATCCTAGAAAATGTAGACACTCGTCCGTGTTTGTTTCAGGTTAATCAATACTCGTTCGTATTGATCCTAGAACGTGTAGACACTCGTCCGTGGTCTTTCAACACTCGTCCGTGTTTGTTTCAGGTTAATCAATACTCGTTCGTATTGATCCTAGAACGTGTAGACACTCGTCTGTGGTCTTTCAACACTCGTCCGTGTTTGTTTCAAGTTAATCAATACTCGTTCTTATTGATCCTAAAATGTGTAGACACTCATCCGTGGTCTTTCAACACTTGTTCGTGTTTGTTTCAGGTTAACCAATACTCGTTCATATTGATCCTAGAACATGTAGACACTCGTCCGTGGTCTTTCAACACTCGTCCATGTTTGTTTCAGGTTAATCAATACTCGTTCGTATTGATCCTAGAACTTGTAGACACTCGTCTGTGGTCTTTCAACACTTGTCCGTGTTTATTTCAGGTTAATCAATACTCGTTCGTATTGATCCTTGAACGTGTAGACATTCGTCCGTGGTCTTTCAACACTCGTCCGTGTTTGTTTTGGGTATATCAATACTCGTTCGTATTGATCCTAGAACGTGTAGACACTCGTCCGTGGTCTTTCAACACTCTTTCGTGTTTGTTTCAGGTTAATCAATACTCGTTCGTATTGATCCTAGAACATGTAGACACTCGTCTGTGGTCTTTCAACATTCGTCCGTGTTTGTTTTAGGTTAATCAATACTCGTTCGTATTGATCCTAGAACGTGTAGACACTCGTCTGTGGTCTTTCAACACTCGTTCGTGTTTGTTTCAGGTTAATCAATACTCGTTCATATTGATCCTAGAACATGTAGACACTCGTCTGTGGTCTTTCAACACTCGTCTGTGTTTGTTTTCGGTTAATCAATACTCGTTCGTATTGATCATAGAACGTGTAGACACTCGTCTGTGGTCTTTCAACACTCGTCCGTGTTTGTTTCAGGTTAATCAATACTCAATTGTATTGATCCTAGAATGTGTAGACACTCGTACGTGGTCTTTCAACACTCGTCCGTGTTTGTTTCAGGTTTATCAATACTCGTTCTTATTAATCCTAAAATGTGTAGACACTCGTCTATGGTCTTTCAACACTCGTCCGTATTGGTTTCAGGTTAATCAATACTCGTTCGTATTGATCCTAGAACGTGTAGACACTCGTTCATGGTCTTTCAACACTCTTCTGTGTTTGTTTCAAGTTAATCAATACTCGTTCTTATTGATCCTAGAATGTGTAGACACTCCTCCATGGTCTTTCAACACTCGTCCGTGTTTTTTTTGGTTAATCAATACTCGTTCGTATTGACCCTAGAACGCGTAGACACTCATTCGCGGTCTTTCAACACTCGTTCGTGTTTGTTTCAGGTTAATCAATACTCGTTCATATTTATCCTAGACCGTGTAGACACTCGTCCTTGGTCTTTCAACACTCATCCGTGTTTGTTTCAGTTAATCAATACTCACTCCTATTGATCCCAGAACATGTAGACACTCGTCCGTGATCTTTTAACACTCGTCCATGTTTGTTTCAGGTTAATCAATACTCCTTCGTATTATTCCTAGAACGTGTAGACACTTGTTTGTGGTCTTTCAACACTCGTCCGTGTTTGTTTCAGGTTAATCAATACTCGTTTGTATTGATCCTAGAACATGTAGACACTCGTCCGTGGTCTTTCAACACTCGTCTGTGTTTGTTTCAGGTTAATCAATACTCGTTCGTATTGATCCTATAACGTGTAGACACTCGTCCGTGGTCTTTCAACACTCGTCCGTGTTTATTTCAGGTTAATAAATACTCGTTCGTATTGACCCTAGAACGCGTAGACACTCATTCGAGGTCTTTCAACACTCGTTCATGTTTGTTTCAGGTTAATCAATACTCGTTCATATTTATCCAAGACTGTGTAGACACTCATCCTTGGTCTTTCAACACTTGTCCGTGTTTCTTTCAGGTTAATCAATACTCGCTCGTATTGATCCTAGAACGTGTAGACACTCGTCCGTGGTCTTTCAACACTCGTCCATGTTTGTTTCAGGTTAATCAATACTCGTTCGTATTGTTCCTAGAACGTGTAGACACTTGTTCGTGGTCTTTCAACACTCGTCCGTGTTTGTTTCAGGTTAATCAATACTCGTTCGTATTGATCCTAGAACGTGTAGACACTCGTCCGTGGTCTTTCAACACTCGTCCGTATTGGTTTCAGGTTAATCAATACTCGTTCGTATTGATCCTTGAACGTGTAGACACTCGTTCATGGTCTTTCAACACTAATCTGTGTTTGTTTCAAGTTAATCAATACTCGTTCTTATTGATCCTAGAATGTGTAGACACTCCTCCATGGTCTTTCAACACTCGTCCGTGTTTGTTTCAGGTTAATCAATACTCGTTCGTATTGACCCTAGAACGTGTAGACACTCATTCGCGGTCTTCCAACACTCGTTCGTGTTTGTTTCAGGTTAATCAATACTCGTTCATATTTATCCTAGACCGTGTAGACACTCATCCTTGGTCTTTCAACACTCATCCGTGTTTGTTTCAGGTTAATCAATACTCACTCGTATTGATCCTAGAACATGTAGACACTCGTCCGTGATCTTTTAACACTCGTCCATGTTTGTTTCAGGTTAATCAATACTCGTTCGTATTGATCCTAGAACGTGTAGACACTCGTCTGTGGTCTTTCAACACTCGTCCGTGTTTGTTTCAGGTTAATCAATACTCGTTCGTATTGTTCCTAGAACGTGTGGACACTTGTTTGTGGTCTTTCAACACTCGTCCGTGTTTGTTTCAGGTTAATCAATACTCGTTCGTATTGAACCTAGAACGTGTAGACACTCGTCTGTGGTCTTTCAACACTCGTCCGTGTTTGTTTCAGGTTAATCAATACTCATTCGTATTGATCCTAGAACATGTAGACACTCGTCCGTGGTCTTTCAACACTCGTCCGTGTTTGTTTTAGGTTAATCAATACTCGTTCGTATTGATCCTAGAACGTGTAGACACTCGTCCGTGGTCTTTCAACACTCGTCCGTGTTTGTTTCAGGTTAATCAATACTCGTTCGTATTGGCCCTAGAACGCATAGACACTCATTCGAGGTCTTTCAACACTCGTTCGTGTTTGTTTCAGGTTAATCAATACTCGTTCATATTTATCCTAGACTGTGTAAACACTCATCCTTGGTCTTTCAACACTTGTCCGTGTTTCTTTCAGGTTAATTAATACTCGCTCGTATTGATCCTAGAACGTGTAGACACTCGTCCGTGGTCTTTTAACACTCGTCCGTGTTTGTTTCAGGTTAATCAATACTCGTTCGTATTGATCATAGAACGTGTAGACACTCGTCTGTGGTCTTTCAACACTCGTCCGTGTATGCTTCAGGTTAATCAATACTCATTCGTATTGATCCTAGAACGTGTAGACACTCGTACGTCATCTTTCAACACTCGTCCGTGTTTGATTCAGGTTAATTAATACTCGTTCTTATTAATCCTAAAACGTGTAGACACTCGTCTATGGTCTTTCAACACTCGTCCGTGTTTGTTTCAGCTTAATCAATACTCGTTCGTATTGATCCTAGAACTTGTAGACACTCGTCTGTGGTCTTTCAACACTCGTCCGTGTTTGTTTCAAGTTAATCAATACTCATTTGTATGATCCTAGAATGTGTAGACACTCGTCCGTTGTCTTTCAACACTCGTCCGTGTTTGTTTCAGGTTAATCAATACTCGTTCGTATTGACCCTAGAACGCGTAGATACTTATTCACGGTCTTTCAACACTCGTCCGTGTTTGTTTCAGGTTAATCAATACTCGTTCATGTTTATTCTAGACCGTGTAGACACTCGTCCTTGGTCTTTCAACACTCGTCCGTGTTTGTTTTGGGTATATCAATACTCATTCGTATTGATCCTAGAACGTGTAGACACTCGTCCGTGGTCTTTCAACATTCGTTCCTGTTTGTTTCAGGTTAATCAATACTCGTTCGTATTAATCCTAGAACGTTTAGACACTCGTCCGTGGTCTTTCAACACTCGTCCGTGTTTGTTTCAGGTTAATCAATACTCGTTCGTATTGGCCCTAGAACGCATAGACACTCATTCGAGGTCTTTCAACACTCGTTCGTGTTTGTTTCATGTTAATCAATACTCGTTCATATTTATCCTAGACTGTGTAGACACTCATCCTTGCTCTTTCAACACTTGTCCGTGTTTCTTTCAGGTTAATCAATACTCGCTCGTATTGATCCTAGAACGTGTAGACACTCGTCCGTGGTCTTTCAACACTCGTCCATGTTTGTTTTAGGTTAATCAATACTCGTTCGTATTGTTCCTAGAACGTGTAGACACTCGTCCATGGTCTTTCAGCACTCGTTCGTGTTTGTTTCAGGTTAATCAATACTCGTTCAGATTGATCCTAGAACATGTAGACACTCGTTCCTGGTCTTTCAACACTCGTCCGTGTTTGTTTCAGGTTAATCAATACTCGTTCGTATTGATCATAGAACGTGTAGACACTCGTCTGTGGTCTTTCAACACTCGCCCGTGTATGCTTCAGGTTAATCAATACTCATTCGTATTGATCCTAGAACGTGTAGACACTCGTATGTCATCTTTCAACACTCGTTCGTGTTTGTTTCAGGTTAATCAATACTCGGTCATATTTATCCTAGACTGTGTAGACACTCGTCCTTGGTCTTTCAACACTTGTCCGTGTTTCTTTCAGCTTAATCAATACTCGTTCGTATTGATCCTAGAACTTGTAGACACTCGTCTGTGGTCTTTCAACACTCGTCCGTGTTTGTTTCAGGTTAATCAATACTCCTTCGTATTGATCCTAGAACGTGTAGACACTCGTCCGTGGTCTTTCAACACTCGTCCGTGTTTGTTTCAGGTTAATCAATACTCGTTCGTATTGACCCTAGAACGCGTAGACACTTATTCGCGGTCTTTCAACACTCGTCCGTGTTTGTTTCAGGTTAATCAATACTCGTTCATGTTTATTCTAGACCGTGTAGACACTCGTCCGTGGTCTTTCAACACTCGTCCGTGTTTGTTTTGGGTATATCAATACTCATTCGTATTGATCCTAGAACGTGTAGACACTCGTCCGTGGTCTTTCAACATTCGTTCGTGTTTGTTTCAGGTTAATCAATACTCGTTCGTATTGATCCTAGAACATGTAGACACTCGTCTGTGGTTTTTCAACACTCGTCCGTGTTTGTTTTAGGTTAATCAATACTCGTTCGTATTGATCCTAGAACGTGTAGACACTCGTTTGTGGTCTTTCAACACACGTCCGTGTTTGTTTCAGGTTAATCAATACTCGTTCTTATTGATCCTAAAAGGTGTAGACACTCGTCCGTGGTCTTTCAACACTCGTCCGTGTTTGTTTCAGGTTTATCAATACTCGTTCGTATTGATCCTAGAACGTGTCGACACTCGTCCGTGGTATTTCAACACTCGTTCGTGTTTGTTTCAGGTTAAGCAATACTCATTCATATTGATCCTAGAACATGTAGACACTCGTCCGTGGTCTTTCAACACTCGTCCGTGTTTGTTTCAGGTTAATCAATACTCGTTCGTATTGATCATAGAACGTGTAGACACTCGTCTGTGGTCTTTCAACACTCGTCCGTGTTTGTTTCAGGTTAATCAATACTCGTTCGTATTGACCCTAGAACGCGTAGACACTTATTCGCGGTCTTTTAACACTCGTCCGTGTTTGTTTCAGGTTAATCAATACTCGTTCATGTTTATTCTAGACTGTGTAGACACTCGTCCTTGGTCTTTCAACACTCGTCCGTATTTGTTTTGGGTATATCAATACTCATTCGTATTGATCCTAGAACGTGTAGACACTCGTCCGTGGTCTTTCAACATTCGTTCGTGTTTGTTTCAGGTTAATCAATACTTGTTCGTATTGTTCCTAGAACGTGTAGACACTCGTCTGTGGTCTTTCAACACTCGTCCGTGTTTGTTTCAAGTTAATCAATACTCGTTCGTATGATCCTAGAATGTGTAGACCTTCGTCCGTGGTCTTTCAACACTCGTCCGTGTTTGTTTCAGGTTAATCAATACTCGTTCGTATTGACCCTAGAACGCGTAGACACTTATTCGCGGTCTTTCAACACTCGTCCGCGTTTGTTTCAGGTTAATCAATACTCGTTCATGTTTATTCTAGACCGTGTAGACACTCGTCCGTGGTCTTTCAACACTCGTCCGTGTTTGTTTTAGGTATATCAATACTCATTCGTATTGATCCTAGAACGTGTAGACACTCGTCCGTGGTCTTTCAACATTCGTTCGTATTTGTTTCAGGTTAATCAATAATCATTCGTATTGATCCTAGAACATGTAGACACTCGTCTGTGGTTTTTAAACACTCGTCTGTGTTTGTTTTAGGTTAATCAATACTCGTTCGTATTGATCCTAGTACGTGTAGACACTCTTCCGTGGTCTTTCAACAATCGTCCGTGTTTGTTTCAGGTTAATCAATACTCGTTCGTATTGACCCTAGAACGCGTAGACACTTATTCGCGGTCTTTTAACACTCGTCTGTGTTTGTTTCAGGTTAATCAATACTAGTTCGCATTGACCCTAGAACGTGTAGACAATCATTCGCGGTCTTTCAACACTCGTTCGTGTTTGTTTCAGGTTAATCAATACTCGTTCATATTTATCCTAGACCGTGTAGACACTCGTCCTTGGTCTTTCAACACTCATCCGTGTTTGTTTCAGGTTAATCAATACTCACTCGTATTGATCCTAGAACATGTAGACACTCATCCGTGATCTTTTAACACTCGTCCATGTTTGTTTCAGGTTAATCAATACTCGTTCGTATTGTTCGTAGAACGTGTGGACACTTGTTTGTGGTCTTTCAACACTCGTCCGTGTATGTTTTAGGTTAATCAATACTCGTTCGTATTGATCCTAGAATGTGTAGACACTCGTCTGTGGTCTTTCAACACTCGTCCGTGTTTGTTTCAGGTTAATCAATACTCGTTCGTATTGATCCTAGAACATGTAGACACTCGTCTGTGGTCTTTCAATACTCGTCCGTGTTTGTTTCAGGTTAATCAATACTCGTTCGTATTAATCCTAGAACGTTTAGACACTCGTCCGTGGTCTTTCAACACTCGTCCGTGTTTGTTTCAGGTTAATCAATACTCGTTCGTATTGGCCCTAGAACGCATAGACACTCATTCGAGGTCTTTCAACACTCGTTCGTGTTTGTTTCATGTTAATCAATACTCGTTCATATTTATCCTAGACTGTGTAGACACTCATCCTTGCTCTTTCAACACTTGTCCGTGTTTCTTTCAGGTTAATCAATACTCGCTCGTATTGATCCTAGAACGTGTAGACACTCGTCCGTGGTCTTTCAACACTCGTCCATGTTTGTTTCAGGTTAATCAATACTCGTTCGTATTGTTCCTAGAACGTGTAGACACTCGTCCATGGTCTTTCAGCACTCGTCCGTGTTTGTTTCAGGTTAATCAATACTCGTTCGTATTGATCATAGAACGTGTAGACACTCGTCTGTGGTCTTTCAACACTCGCCCGTGTATGCTTCAGGTTAATCAATACTCATTCGTATTGATCCTAGAACGTGTAGACACTCGTACGTCATCTTTCAACACTCGTTCGTGTTTGTTTCAGGTTAATCAATACTCGGTCATATTTATCCTAGACTGTGTAGACACTCGTCCTTGGTCTTTCAACACTTGTCCGTGTTTCTTTCAGCTTAATCAATACTCGTTCGTATTGATCCTAGAACTTGTAGACACTCGTCTGTGGTCTTTCAACACTCGTCCGTGTTTGTTTCAAGTTAATCAATACTCGTTCGTATGATCCTAGAATGTGTAGACACTCGTCCGTGGTCTTTCAACACTCGTCCGTGTTTGTTTCAGGTTAATCAATACTCGTTCGTATTGACCCTAGAACGCGTAGACACTTATTCGCGGTCTTTCAACACTCGTCCGTGTTTGTTTCAGGTTAATCAATACTCGTTCATGTTTATTCTAGACCGTGTAGACACTCGTCCTTGGTCTTTCAACACTCGTCCGTGTTTGTTTTGGGTATATCAATACTCATTCGTATTGATCCTAGAACGTGTAGACACTCGTCCGTGGTCTTTCAACATTCGTTCGGGTTTGTTTCAGGTTAATCAATACTCGTTCGTATTGTTCCTAGAACGTGTAGACACTTGTTTGTGGTCTTTCAACACTCGTCTGTGTTTGTTTCAGGTTAATTAATACTCGTTCGTATTGATCCTAGAATGTGTAGACACTCGTCTGTGGTCTTTCAACACTCGTCCGTGTTTGTTTCAGGTTAATCAATACTCGTTCGTATTGATCCTAGAACATGTAGACACTCGTCTGTGGTCTTTCAATACTCGTCCGTGTTTGTTTCAGGTTAATCAATACTCGTTCGTATTAATCCTAGAACGTTTAGACACTCGTCCGTGGTCTTTCAACACTCGTCCGTGTTTGTTTCAGGTTAATCAATACTCGTTCGTATTGGCCCTAGAACGCATAGACACTCATTCGAGGTCTTTCAACACTCGTTCGTGTTTGTTTCATGTTAATCAATACTCGTTCATATTTATCCTAGACTGTGTAGACACTCATCCTTGCTCTTTCAACACTTGTCCGTGTTTCTTTCAGGTTAATCAATACTCGCTCGTATTGATCCTAGAACGTGTAGACACTCGTCCGTGGTCTTTCAACACTCGTCCATGTTTGTTTCAGGTTAATCAATACTCGTTCGTATTGTTCCTAGAACGTGTAGACACTCGTCCATGGTCTTTCAGCACTCGTCCGTGTTTGTTTCAGGTTAATCAATACTCGTTCGTATTGATCATAGAACGTGTAGACACTCGTCTGTGGTCTTTCAACACTCGCCCGTGTATGCTTCAGGTTAATCAATACTCATTCGTATTGATCCTAGAACGTGTAGACACTCGTACGTCATCTTTCAACACTCGTTCGTGTTTGTTTCAGGTTAATCAATACTCGGTCATATTTATCCTAGACTGTGTAGACACTCGTCCTTGGTCTTTCAACACTTGTCCGTGTTTCTTTCAGCTTAATCAATACTCGTTCGTATTGATCCTAGAACTTGTAGACACTCGTCTGTGGTCTTTCAACACTCGTCCGTGTTTGTTTCAAGTTAATCAATACTCGTTCGTATGATCCTAGAATGTGTAGACACTCGTCCGTGGTCTTTCAACACTCGTCCGTGTTTGTTTCAGGTTAATCAATACTCGTTCGTATTGACCCTAGAACGCGTAGACACTTATTCGCGGTCTTTCAACACTCGTCCGTGTTTGTTTCAGGTTAATCAATACTCGTTCATGTTTATTCTAGACCGTGTAGACACTCGTCCTTGGTCTTTCAACACTCGTCCGTGTTTGTTTTGGGTATATCAATACTCATTCGTATTGATCCTAGAACGTGTAGACACTCGTCCGTGGTCTTTCAACATTCGTTCGGGTTTGTTTCAGGTTAATCAATACTCGTTCGTATTGTTCCTAGAACGTGTAGACACTTGTTTGTGGTCTTTCAACACTCGTCTGTGTTTGTTTCAGGTTAATTAATACTCGTTCGTATTGATCCTAGAACGTGTAGACACTCGTCCGTGGTCTTTCAACACTCGTCCGTGTTTGTTTCAGGTTAATCAATACTCGTTCGTATTGACCCTAGAACGCGTAGACACTTATTCCCGGTCTTTCAACACTCGTCCTTGTTTGTTTCAGGTTAATCAATACTCGTTCATGTTTATTCTAGACCGTGTAGACACTCGTCTGTTGTCTTTCAACACTCGTCCGTGTTTGTTTTGGGTATATCAATACTCATTCGTATTGATCCTAGAACGTGTAGACACTCGTCCGTGGTCTTTCAACATTCGTTCGTGTCTGTTTCAGGTTAATCAATACTCGTTCGTATTGATCCTAGAACGTGTAGACACTCGTCTGTGGTCTTTCAACACTCGTCCGTGTTTGTTTCATGTTAATCAATACTCGTTCAAATTGATCCTAGAAGATGTAGACACTCGTCCGTGGTCTTTCAACACTCGTCCGTGTTTGTTTCAGGTTAATCAATACTCGTTCGTATTGATCATAGAACGTGTAGACACTCGTCTGTGGTCTTTCAACACTCGTCCGTGTTTGTTTCAGGTTAATCAATACTCGTTCGTATTGACCCTAGAATGCGTAGACACTTATTCGCGGTCTTTTAACACTCGTCCTTGTTTGTTTCAGGTTAATCAATACTCGTTCATGTTTATTCAATACCGTGTAGACACTCGTCCTTGGTCTTTCAACACTCGTCCGTATTTGTTTTGGGTATATCAATACTCATTCGTATTGATCCTAGAACGTGTAGACACTCGTCCGTGGTCTTTCAACATTCGTTCGTGTTTGTTTCAGGTTAATCAATACTCGTTCGTATTGTTCCTAGAACGTGTAGACACTCGTCTGTGGTCTTTCAACACTCGTCCGTGTTTGTTTCAAGTTAATCAATACTCGTTCGTATGATCCTAGAATATGTAGACCTTCGTCCGTGGTCTTTCAACACTCGTCCGTGTTTGTTTCAGGTTAATCAATACTCGTTCGTATTGACCCTAGAACGCGTAGACACTTATTCGCGGTCTTTCAACACTCGTCCGTGTTTGTTTCAGGTTAATCAATACTCGTTCATGTTTATTCTAGACCGTGTAGACACTCGTCCTTGGTCTTTCAACACTCGTCCGTGTTTGTTTTGGGTATATCAATACTCATTCATATTGATCCTAGAACGTGTAGACACTCGTCCGTGGTCTTTCAACATTCGTTCGGGTTTGTTTCAGGTTAATCAATACTCGTTCGTATTGTTCCTAGAACGTGTAGACACTTGTTTGTGGTCTTTCAACACTCGTCTGTGTTTGTTTCAGGTTAATCAATACTCGTTCGTATTGATCCTAGAACGTGTAGACACTCGTCCGTGGTCTTTCAACACTCGTCCGTGTTTGTTTCAGGTTAATCAATACTCGTTCGTATTGACCCTAGAACGCGTAGACACTTATTCCCGGTCTTTCACCACTCGTCCTTGTTTGTTTCAGGTTAATCAATACTCGTTCATGTTTATTCTAGACCGTGTAGACACTCGTCTGTTGTCTTTGAACACTCGTCCGTGTTTGTTTTGGGTATATCAATACTCATTCGTATTGATCCTAGAACGTGTAGACACTCGTCCGTGGTCTTTCAACATTCGTTCGTGTCTGTTTCAGGTTAATCAATACTCGTTCGTATTGTTCCTAGAACGTGTAGACACTTGTTTGTGGTCTTTCAACACTCGTCTGTGTTTGTTTCAGGTTAATCAATACTCGTTCGTATTGTTCCTAGAACGTGTAGACACTCGTCTGTGGTCTTTCAACACTCGTCCGTGTTTGTTTCAGGTTAATCAATACTCGTTCGTATTGATCATAGAACGTGTAGACACTCGTCTGTGGTCTTTCAACACTCGTCCGTGTTTGTTTCAGGTTAATCAATACTCGTTCGTATTGACCCTAGAACGCGTAGACACTTATTCGCGGTCTTTTAACACTCGTCCGTGTTTGTTTCAGGTTAATCAATACTCGTTCATGTTTATTCTAGACTGTGTAGACACTCGTCCTTGGTCTTTCAACACTCGTCCGTATTTGTTTTGGGTATATCAATACTCATTCGTATTGATCCTAGAACGTGTAGACACTCGTCCGTGGTCTTTCAACATTCGTTCGTGTTTGTTTCAGGTTAATCAATACTTGTTCGTATTGTTCCTAGAACGTGTAGACACTCGTCTGTGGTCTTTCAACACTCGTCCGTGTTTGTTTCAAGTTAATCAATACTCGTTCGTATGATCCTAGAATGTGTAGACCTTCGTCCGTGGTCTTTCAACACTCGTCCGTGTTTGTTTCAGGTTAATCAATACTCGTTCGTATTGACCCTAGAACGCGTAGACACTTATTCGCGGTCTTTCAACACTCGTCCGCGTTTGTTTCAGGTTAATCAATACTCGTTCATGTTTATTCTAGACCGTGTAGACACTCGTCTGTGGTCTTTCAACACTCGTCCGTGTTTGTTTTAGGTATATCAATACTCATTCGTATTGATCCTAGAACGTGTAGACACTCGTCCGTGGTCTTTCAACATTCGTTCGTATTTGTTTCAGGTTAATCAATAATCATTCGTATTGATCCTAGAACATGTAGACACTCGTCTGTGGTTTTTAAACACTCGTCTGTGTTTGTTTTAGGTTAATCAATACTCGTTCGTATTGATCCTAGTACGTGTAGACACTCTTCCGTGGTCTTTCAACACTCGTCCGTGTTTGTTTCAGGTTAATCAATACTCGTTCGTATTGACCCTAGAACGCGTAGACACTTATTCGCGGTCTTTCAACACTCGTCCGTGTTTGTTTCAGGTTAATCAATACTAGTTCGCATTGACCCTAGAACGTGTAGACACTCATTCGCGGTCTTTCAACACTCGTTCGTGTTTGTTTCAGGTTAATCAATACTCGTTCATATTTATCCTAGACCGTGTAGACACTCGTCCTTGGTCTTTCAACACTCATCCGTGTTTGTTTCAGGTTAATCAATACTCACTCGTATTGATCCTAGAACATGTAGACACTCATCCGTGATCTTTTAACACTCGTCCATGTTTGTTTCAAGTTAATCCATACTCGTTCGTATTGTTCCTAGAACGTGTGGACACTTGTTTGTGGTCTTTCAACACTCGTCCGTGTTTGTTTTAGGTTAATCAATACTCGTTCGTATTGATCCTAGAATGTGTAGACACTCGTCTGTGGTCTTTCAACACTCGTCCGTGTTTGTTTCAGGTTAATCAATACTCGTTCGTATTGATCCTAGAACATGTAGACACTCGTCTGTGGTCTTTCAATACTCGTCCGTGTTTGTTTCAGGTTAATCAATACTCGTTCGTATTAATCCTAGAACGTTTAGACACTCGTCCGTGGTCTTTCAACACTCGTCCGTGTTTGTTTCAGGTTAATCAATACTCGTTCGTATTGGCCCTAGAACGCATAGACTCTCATTCGAGGTCTTTCAACACTCGTTCGTGTTTGTTTCATGTTAATCAATACTCCTTCATATTTATCCTAGACTGTGTAGACACTCATCCTTGCTCTTTCAACACTTGTCCGTGTTTCTTTCAGGTTAATCAATACTCGCTCGTATTGATCATAGAA
The DNA here is from genome assembly GCA_022829125.1 of Lathyrus tuberosus. NCBI lineage: Eukaryota > Viridiplantae > Streptophyta > Magnoliopsida > Fabales > Fabaceae > Lathyrus > Lathyrus tuberosus. The sequence continues at coordinate 483,978 of JALAZF010000743.1, read as the reverse complement.
CGTGTAGACACTCGTCTGTGGTCTTTCAACACTCGCCCGTGTATGCTTCAGGTTAATCAATACTCATTCGTATTGATCCTAGAACGTGTAGACACTCGTACGTCATCTTTCAACACTCGTTCGTGTTTGTTTCAGGTTAATCAATACTCGGTCATATTTATCCTAGACTGTGTAGACACTCGTCCTTGGTCTTTCAACACTTGTCCGTGTTTCTTTCAGCTTAATCAATACTCGTTCGTATTGATCCTAGAACTTGTAGACACTCGTCTGTGGTCTTTCAACACTCGTCCGTGTTTGTTTCAAGTTAATCAATACTCGTTCGTATTGATCATAGAACGTGTAGACACTCGTCTGTGGTCTTTCAACACTCGTCCGTGTTTGTTTCAGGTTAATCAATACTCGTTCGTATTGACCCTAGAACGCGTAGACACTTATTCGCGGTCTTTTAACACTCGTCCGTGTTTGTTTCAGGTTAATCAATACTCGTTCATGTTTATTCTAGACTGTGTAGACACTCGTCCTTGGTCTTTCAACACTCGTCCGTATTTGTTTTGGGTATATCAATACTCATTCGTATTGATCCTAGAACGTGTAGACACTCGTCCGTGGTCTTTCAACATTCGTTCGTGTTTGTTTCAGGTTAATCAATACTTGTTCGTATTGTTCCTAGAACGTGTAGACACTCGTCTGTGGTCTTTTAACACTCGTCCGTGTTTGTTTCAAGTTAATCAATACTCGTTCGTATGATCCTAGAATGTGTAGACCTTCGTCCGTGGTCTTTCAACACTCGTCCGTGTTTGTTTCAGGTTAATCAATACTCGTTCGTATTGACCCTAGAACGCGTAGACACTTATTCGCGGTCTTTCAACACTCGTCCGCGTTTGTTTCAGGTTAATCAATACTCGTTCATGTTTATTCTAGACCGTGTAGACACTCGTCTGTGGTCTTTCAACACTCGTCCGTGTTTGTTTTAGGTATATCAATACTCATTCGTATTGATCCTAGAACGTGTAGACACTCGTCCGTGGTCTTTCAACATTCGTTCGTATTTGTTTCAGGTTAATCAATAATCATTCGTATTGATCCTAGAACATGTAGACACTCGTCTGTGGTTTTTAAACACTCGTCTGTGTTTGTTTTAGGTTAATCAATACTCGTTCGTATTGATCCTAGTACGTGTAGACACTCTTCCGTGGTCTTTCAACACTCGTCCGTGTTTGTTTCAGGTTAATCAATACTCGTTCGTATTGACCCTAGAACGCGTAGACACTTATTCGCGGTCTTTCAACACTCGTCCGTGTTTGTTTCAGGTTAATCAATACTAGTTCGCATTGACCCTAGAACGTGTAGACACTCATTCGCGGTCTTTCAACACTCGTTCGTGTTTGTTTCAGGTTAATCAATACTCGTTCATATTTATCCTAGACCGTGTAGACACTCGTCCTTGGTCTTTCAACACTCATCCGTGTTTGTTTCAGGTTAATCAATACTCACTCGTATTGATCCTAGAACATGTAGACACTCATCCGTGATCTTTTAACACTCGTCCATGTTTGTTTCAAGTTAATCCATACTCGTTCGTATTGTTCCTAGAACGTGTGGACACTTGTTTGTGGTCTTTCAACACTCGTCCGTGTTTATTTTAGGTTAATCAATACTCGTTCGTATTGATCCTAGAATGTGTAGACACTCGTCTGTGGTCTTTCAACACTCGTCCGTGTTTGTTTCAGGTTAATCAATACTCGTTCGTATTGATCCTAGAACATGTAGACACTCGTCTGTGGTCTTTCAATACTCGTCCGTGTTTGTTTCAGGTTAATCAATACTCGTTCGTATTAATCCTAGAACGTTTAGACACTCGTCTGTGGTCTTTCAACACTCGTCCATGTTTGTTTCAGGTTAATCAATACTCGTTCGTATTGTTCCTAGAACGTGTAGACACTCGTCCATGATCTTTCAGCACTCGTTCGTGTTTGTTTCAGGTTAATCAATACTCGTTCAGATTGATCCTAGAACATGTAGACACTCGTTCCTGGTCTTTCAACACTCGTCCGTGTTTGTTTCAGGTTAATCAATACTCGTTCGTATTGATCATAGAACGTGTAGACACTCGTCTGTGGTCTTTCAACACTCGCCCGTGTATGCTTCAGGTTAATCAATACTCATTCGTATTGATCCTAGAACGTGTAGACACTCGTACGTCATCTTTCAACACTCGTTCGTGTTTGTTTCAGGTTAATCAATACTCGGTCATATTTATCCTAGACTGTGTAGACACTCGTCCTTGGTCTTTCAACACTTGTCCGTGTTTCTTTCAGCTTAATCAATACTCGTTCGTATTGATCCTAGAACTTGTAGACACTCGTCTGTGGTCTTTCAACACTCGTCCGTGTTTGTTTCAAGTTAATCAATACTCGTTCGTATGATCCTAGAATGTGTAGACACTCGTCCGTGGTCTTTCAACACTCGTCCGTGTTTGTTTCAGGTTAATCAATACTCGTTCGTATTGACCCTAGAACGCGTAGACACTTATTCGCGGTCTTTCAACACTCGTCCGTGTTTGTTTCAGGTTAATCAATACTCGTTCATGTTTATTCTAGACCGTGTAGACACTCGTCCTTGGTCTTTCAACACTCGTCCGTGTTTGTTTTGGGTATATCAATACTCATTCGTATAGATCCTAGAACGTGTAGACACTCATCCGTGGTCTTTCAACATTCGTTCGGGTTTGTTTCAGGTTAATCAATACTCGTTCGTATTGTTCCTAGAACGTGTAGACACTTGTTTGTGGTCTTTCAACACTCGTCTGTGTTTGTTTCAGGTTAATCAATACTCGTTCGTATTGATCCTAGAACGTGTAGACACTCGTCCGTGGTCTTTCAACACTCGTCCGTGTTTGTTTCAGGTTAATCAATACTCGTTCGTATTGACCCTAGAACGCGTAGACACTTATTCCCGGTCTTTCAACACTCGTCCTTGTTTGTTTCAGGTTAATCAATACTCGTTCATGTTTATTCTAGACCGTGTAGACACTCGTCTGTTATCTTTCAACACTCGTCCGTGTTTGTTTTGGGTATATCAATACTCATTCGTATTGATCCTAGAACGTGTAGACACTCGTCCGTGGTCTTTCAACATTCGTTCGTGTCTGTTTCAGGTTAATCAATACTCGTTCGTATTGATCCTAGAACGTGTAGACACTCGTCTGTGGTCTTTCAACACTCGTCCGTGTTTGTTTCATGTTAATCAATACTCGTTCAAATTGATCCTAGAAGATGTAGACACTCATCCGTGGTCTTTCAACACTCGTCCGTGTTTGTTTCAGGTTAATCAATACTCGTTCGTATTGATCATAGAACGTGTAGACACTCGTCTGTGGTCTTTCAACACTCGTCCGTGTTTGTTTCAGGTTAATCAATACTCGTTCGTATTGACCCTAGAATGCGTAGACACTTATTCGCGGTCTTTTAACACTCGTCCTTGTTTGTTTCAGGTTAATCAATACTCGTTCATGTTTATTCTATACCGTGTAGACACTCGTCCTTGGTCTTTCAACACTCGTCCGTATTTGTTTTGGGTATATCAATACTCATTCGTATTGATCCTAGAACGTGTAGACACTCGTCCGTGGTCTTTCAACATTCGTTCGTGTTTGTTTCAGGTTAATCAATACTCGTTCGTATTGTTCCTAGAACGTGTAGACACTCGTCTGTGGTCTTTCAACACTCGTCCGTGTTTGTTTCAAGTTAATCAATACTCGTTCGTATGATCCTAGAATATGTAGACCTTCGTCCGTGGTCTTTCAACACTCGTCCGTGTTTGTTTCAGGTTAATCAATACTCGTTCGTATTGACCCTAGAACGCGTAGACACTTATTCGCGGTCTTTCAACACTCGTCCGTGTTTGTTTCAGGTTAATCAATACTCGTTCATGTTTATTCTAGACCGTGTAGACACTCGTCCTTGGTCTTTCAACACTCGTCCGTGTTTGTTTTGGGTATATCAATACTCATTCATATTGATCCTAGAACGTGTAGACACTCGTCTGTGGTCTTTCAACATTCGTTCGGGTTTGTTTCAGGTTAATCAATACTCGTTCGTATTGTTCCTAGAACGTGTAGACACTTGTTTGTGGTCTTTCAACACTCGTCTGTGTTTGTTTCAGGTTAATCAATACTCGTTCGTATTGATCCTAGAACGTGTAGCCACTCGTCCGTGGTCTTTCAACACTCGTCCGTGTTTGTTTCAGGTTAATCAATACTCGTTCGTATTGACCCTAGAACGCGTAGACACTTATTCCCGGTCTTTCACCACTCGTCCTTGTTTGTTTCAGGTTAATCAATACTCGTTCATGTTTATTCTAGACCGTGTAGACACTCGTCTGTTGTCTTTGAACACTCGTCCGTGTTTGTTTTGGGTATATCAATACTCATTCGTATTGATCCTAGAACGTGTAGACACTCGTCCGTGGTCTTTCAACATTCGTTCGTGTTTGTTTCAGGTTAATCAATACTTGTTCGTATTGTTCCTAGAACGTGTAGACACTCGTCTGTGGTCTTTCAACACTCGTCCGTGTTTGTTTCAAGTTAATCAATACTCGTTCGTATGATCCTAGAATGTGTAGACCTTCGTCCGTGGTCTTTCAACACTCGTCCATGTTTGTTTCAGGTTAATCAATACTCGTTCGTATTGACCCTAGAACGCGTAGACACTTATTCGCGGTCTTTCAACACTCGTCCGCGTTTGTTTCAGGTTAATCAATACTCGTTCATGTTTATTCTAGACCGTGTAGACACTCGTCTGTGGTCTTTCAACACTCGTCCGTGTTTGTTTTAGGTATATCAATACTCATTCGTATTGATCCTAGAACGTGTAGACACTCGTCCGTGGTCTTTCAACATTCGTTCGTATTTGTTTCAGGTTAATCAATAATCATTCGTATTGATCCTAGAACATGTAGACACTCGTCTGTGGTTTTTAAACACTCGTCTGTGTTTGTTTTAGGTTAATCAATACTCGTTCGTATTGATCCTAGTACGTGTAGACACTCTTCCGTGGTCTTTCAACACTCGCCCGTGTTTGTTTCAGGTTAATCAATACTCGTTCGTATTGACCCTAGAACGCGTAGACACTTATTCGCGGTCTTTCAACACTCGTCCGTGTTTGTTTCAGGTTAATCAATACTAGTTCGCATTGACCCTAGAACATGTAGACACTCATTCGCGGTCTTTCAACACTCGTTCGTGTTTGTTTCAGGTTAATCAATACTCGTTCATATTTATCCTAGACCGTGTAGACACTCGTCCTTGGTCTTTCAACACTCATCCGTGTTTGTTTCAGGTTAATCAATACTCACTCGTATTGATCCTAGAACATGTAGACACTCATCCGTGATCTTTTAACACTCGTCCATGTTTGTTTCAAGTTAATCCATACTCGTTCGTATTGTTCCTAGAACGTGTGGACACTTGTTTGTGGTCTTTCAACACTCGTCCGTGTTTGTTTTAGGTTAATCAATACTCGTTCGTATTGATCCTAGAATGTGTAGACACTCGTCTGTGGTCTTTCAACACTCGTCCGTGTTTGTTTCAGGTTAATCAATACTCGTTCGTATTGATCCTAGAACATGTAGACACTCGTCTGTGGTCTTTCAATACTCGTCCGTGTTTGTTTCAGGTTAATCAATACTCGTTCGTATTAATCCTAGAACGTTTAGACACTCGTCCGTGGTCTTTCAACACTCGTCCGTGTTTGTTTCAGGTTAATCAATACTCGTTCGTATTGGCCCTAGAACGCATAGACACTCATTCGAGGTCTTTCAACACTCGTTCGTGTTTGTTTCATGTTAATCAATACTCCTTCATATTTATCCTAGACTGTGTAGACACTCATCCTTGCTCTTTCAACACTTGTCCGTGTTTCTTTCAGGTTAATCAATACTCTCTCGTATTGATCCTAGAACGTGTAGACACTCGTCCGTGGTCTTTCAACACTCGTCCATGTTTGTTTCAGGTTAATCAATACTCGTTCGTATTGTTCCTAGAACGTGTAGACACTCGTCCATGGTCTTTCAGCACTCGTTCGTGTTTGTTTCAGGTTAATCAATACTCGTTCAGATTGATCCTAGAACATGTAGACACTCGTTCCTGGTCTTTCAACACTCGTCCGTGTTTGTTTCAGGTTAATCAATACTCGTTCGTATTGATCATAGAACGTGTAGACACTCGTCTGTGGTCTTTCAACACTCGCCCGTGTATGCTTCAGGTTAATCAATACTCATTCGTATTGATCCTAGAACGTGTAGACACTCGTACGTCATCTTTCAACACTCGTTCGTGTTTGTTTCAGGTTAATCAATACTCGGTCATATTTATCCTAGACTGTGTAGACACTCGTCCTTGGTCTTTCAACACTTGTCCGTGTTTCTTTCAGCTTAATCAATACTCGTTCGTATTGATCCTAGAACTTGTAGACACTCGTCTGTGGTCTTTCAACACTCGTCCGTGTTTGTTTCAAGTTAATCAATACTCGTTCGTATGATCCTAGAATGTGTAGACACTCGTCCGTGGTCTTTCAACACTCGTCCGTGTTTGTTTCAGGTTAATCAATACTCGTTCGTATTGACCCTAGAACGCGTAGACACTTATTCGCGGTCTTTCAACACTCGTCCGTGTTTGTTTCAGGTTAATCAATACTCGTTCATGTTTATTCTAGACCGTGTAGACACTCGTCCTTGGTCTTTCAACACTCGTCCGTGTTTGTTTTGGGTATATCAATACTCATTCGTATTGATCCTAGAACGTGTAGACACTCGTCCGTGGTCTTTCAACATTCGTTCGGGTTTGTTTCAGGTTAATCAATACTCGTTCGTATTGTTCCTAGAACGTGTAGACACTTGTTTGTGGTCTTTCAACACTCGTCTGTGTTTGTTTCAGGTTAATCAATACTCGTTCGTATTGATCCTAGAATGTGTAGACACTCGTCCGTGGTCTTTCAACACTCGTCCGTGTTTGTTTCAGGTTAATCAATACTCGTTCGTATTGACCCTAGAACGCGTAGACACTTATTCCCGGTCTTTCAACACTCGTCCTTGTTTGTTTCAGGTTAATCAATACTCGTTCATGTTTATTCTAGACCGTGTAGACACTCGTCTGTTGTCTTTCAACACTCGTCCGTGTTTGTTTTGGGTATATCAATACTCATTCGTATTGATCCTAGAACGTGTAGACACTCGTCCGTGGTCTTTCAACATTCGTTCGTGTCTGTTTCAGGTTAATCAATACTCGTTCGTATTGATCCTAGAACGTGTAGACACTCGTCTGTGGTCTTTCAACACTCGTCCGTGTTTGTTTCAGGTTAATCAATACTCGTTCAAATTGATCCTAGAAGATGTAGACACTCGTCCGTGGTCTTTCAACACTCGTCCGTGTTTGTTTCAGGTTAATCAATACTCGTTCGTATTGATCATAGAACGTGTAGACACTCGTCTGTGGTCTTTCAACACTCGTCCGTGTTTGTTTCAGGTTAATCAATACTCGTTCGTATTGACCCTAGAATGCGTAGACACTTATTCGCGGTCTTTTAACACTCGTCCTTGTTTGTTTCAGGTTAATCAATACTCGTTCATGTTTATTCTATACCGTGTAGACACTCGTCCTTGGTCTTTCAACACTCGTCCGTATTTGTTTTGGGTATATCAATACTCATTCGTATTGATCCTAGAACGTGTAGACACTCGTCCGTGGTCTTTCAACATTCGTTCGTGTTTGTTTCAGGTTAATCAATACTCGTTCGTATTGTTCCTAGAACGTGTAGACACTCGTCTGTGGTCTTTCAACACTCGTCCGTGTTTGTTTCAAGTTAATCAATACTCGTTCGTATGATCCTAGAATATGTAGACCTTCGTCCGTGGTCTTTCAACACTCGTCCGTGTTTGTTTCAGGTTAATCAATACTCGTTCGTATTGACCCTAGAACGCGTAGACACTTATTCGCGGTCTTTCAACACTCGTCCTTGTTTGTTTCAGGTTAATCAATACTCGTTCATGTTTATTCTAGACCGTGTAGACACTCGTCTGTTGTCTTTGAACACTCGTCCGTGTTTGTTTTGGGTATATCAATACTCATTCGTATTGATCCTAGAACGTGTAGACACTCGTCCGTGGTCTTTCAACATTCGTTCGTGTCTGTTTCAGGTTAATCAATACTCGTTCGTATTGTTCCTAGAACGTGTAGACACTTGTTTGTGGTCTTTCAACCATCGTCTGTGTTTGTTTCAGGTTAATCGATACTCGTTCGTATTGTTCCTAGAACGTGTAGACACTCGTCTGTGGTCTTTCAACACTCGTCCGTGTTTGTTTCAAGTTAATCAATACTCGTTCGTATGATCCTAGAATGTGTAGACCTTCGTCCGTGGTATTTCAACAATCGTCCGTGTTTGTTTCAGGTTAATCAATACTCGTTCGTATTGACCCTAGAACGCGTAGACACTTATTCGCGGTCTTTCAACACTCGTCCGTGTTTGTTTCAGGTTAATCAATACTCGTTCATGTTTATTCTAGACCGTGTAGACACTCGTCCTTGGTCTTTCAACACTCGTCCGTGTTTGTTTTGGGTATATCAATACTCATTCGTATTGATCCTAGAACGTGTAGACACTCGTCCGTGGTCTTTCAACATTCGTTCGGGTTTGTTTCAGGTTAATCAATACTCGTTCGTATTGTTCCTAAAACGTGTAGACACTTGTTTGTGGTCTTTCAACACTCGTCTGTGTTTGTTTCAGGTTAATCAATACTCGTTCGTATTGGCCCTAGAACGCATAGACACTCATTCGAGGTCTTTCAACACTCGTTCGTGTTTGTTTCATGTTAATCAATACTCCTTCATATTTATCCTAGACTGTGTAGACACTCATCCTTGCTCTTTCAACACTTGTCCGTGTTTCTTTCAGGTTAATCAATACTCGCTCGTATTGATCCTAGAACGTGTAGACACTCGTCCGTGGTCTTTCAACACTCGTCCATGTTTGTTTCAGGTTAATCAATACTCGTTCGTATTGTTCCTAGAACGTGTAGACACTCGTCCATGGTCTTTCAGCACTCGTTCGTGTTTGTTTCAGGTTAATCAATACTCGTTCAGATTGATCCTAGAACATGTAGACACTCGTTCCTGGTCTTTCAACACTCGTCCGTGTTTGTTTCAGGTTAATCAATACTCGTTCGTATTGATCATAGAACGTGTAGACACTCGTCTGTGGTCTTTTAACACTCGCCCGTGTATGCTTCAGGTTAATCAATACTCATTCGTATTGATCCTAGAACGTGTAGACACTCGTACGTCATCTTTCAACACTCGTTCGTGTTTGTTTCAGGTTAATCAATACTCGGTCATATTTATCCTAGACTGTGTAGACACTCGTCCTTGGTCTTTCAACACTTGTCCGTGTTTCTTTCAGCTTAATCAATACTCGTTCGTATTGATCCTAGAACTTGTAGACACTCGTCTGTGGTCTTTCAACACTCGTCCGTGTTTGTTTCAAGTTAATCACTACTCGTTCGTATGATCCTAGAATGTGTAGACACTCGTCCGTGGTCTTTCAACACTCGTCCGTGTTTGTTTCAGGTTAATCAATACTCGTTCGTATTGACCCTAGAACGCGTAGACACTTATTCGCGGTCTTTCAACACTCGTCCGTGTTTGTTTCAGGTTAATCAATACTCGTTCATGTTTATTCTAGACCGTGTAGACACTCGTCCTTGGTCTTTCAACACTCGTCCGTGTTTGTTTTGGGTATATCAATACTCATTCGTATTGATCCTAGAACGTGTAGACACTCGTCCGTGGTCTTTCAACATTCGTTCGGGTTTGTTTCAGGTTAATCAATACTCGTTCTTATTGTTCCTAGAACGTGTAGACACTTGTTTGTGGTCTTTCAACACTCGTCTGTGTTTGTTTCAGGTTAATCAATACTCGTTCGTATTGATCCTAGAACGTGTAGACACTCGTCCGTGGTCTTTCAACACTCGTCCGTGTTTGTTTCAGGTTAATCAATACTCGTTCGTACTGACCCTAGAACGCGTAGACACTTATTCCCGGTCTTTCAACACTCGTCCTTGTTTGTTTCAGGTTAATCAATACTCGTTCATGTTTATTCTAGACCGTGTAGACACTCGTCTGTTGTCTTTCAACACTCGTCCGTCTTTGTTTTGGGTATATCAATACTCATTCGTATTGATCCTAGAACGTGTAGACACTCGTCCGTGGTCTTTCAACATTCGTTCGTGTCTGTTTCAGGTTAATCAATACTCGTTCGTATTGATCCTAGAACGTGTAGACACTCGTCTGTGGTCTTTCAACACTCGTCCGTGTTTGTTTCAGGTTAATCAATACTCGTTCAAATTGATCCTAGAAGATGTAGACACTCGTCCGTGGTCTTTCAACACTCGTCCGTGTTTGTTTCAGGTTAATCAATACTCGTTCGTATTGATCATAGAACGTGTAGACACTCGTCTGTGGTCTTTCAACACTCGTCCGTGTTTGTTTCAGGTTAATCAATACTCGTTCGTATTGACCCTAGAATGCGTAGACACTTATTCGCGGTCTTTTAACACTCGTCCTTGTTTGTTTCAGGTTAATCAATACTCGTTCATGTTTATTCTATACCGTGTAGACACTCGTCCTTGGTCTTTCAACACTCGTCCGTATTTGTTTTGGGTATATCAATACTCATTCGTATTGATCCTAGAACGTGTAGACACTCGTCCGTGGTCTTTCAACATTCGTTCGTGTTTGTTTCAGGTTAATCAATACTCGTTCGTATTGTTCCTAGAACGTGTAGACACTCGTCTGTGGTCTTTCAACACTCGTCCGTGTTTGTTTCAAGTTAATCAATACTCGTTCGTATGATCCTAGAATATGTAGACCTTCGTCCGTGGTCTTTCAACACTCGTCCGTGTTTGTTTCAGGTTAATCAATACTCGTTCGTATTGACCCTAGAACGCGTAGACACTTATTCGCGGTCTTTCAACACTCGTCCGTGTTTGTTTCAGGTTAATCAATACTCGTTCATGTTTATTCTAGACCGTGTAGACACTCGTCCTTGGTCTTTCAACACTCGTCCGTGTTTGTTTTGGGTATATCAATACTCATTCGTATTGATCCTAGAACGTGTAGACACTCGTCCGTGGTCTTTCAACATTCGTTCGGGTTTGTTTCAGGTTGATCAATACTCGTTCGTATTGTTCCTAGAACGTGTAGACACTTGTTTGTGGTCTTTCAACACTCGTCTGTGTTTGTTTCAGGTTAATCAATACTCGTTCGTATTGATCCTAGAACGTGTAGACACTCGTCCGTGGTCTTTCAACACTCGTCCGTGTTTGTTTCAGGTTAATCAATACTCGTTCGTATTGACCCTAGAACGCGTAGACACTTATTCTCGGTCTTTCAACACTCGTCCTTGTTTGTTTCAGGTTAATCAATACTCGTTCATGTTTATTCTAGACCGTGTAGACACTCGTCTGTTGTCTTTGAACACTCGTCCGTGTTTGTTTTGGGTATATCAATACTCATTCGTATTGATCCTAGAACGTGTAGACACTCGTCCGTGGTCTTTCAACATTCGTTCGTGTCTGTTTCAGGTTAATCAATACTCGTTCGTATTGTTCCTAGAACGTGTAGACACTTGTTTGTGGTCTTTCAACACTCGTCTGTGTTTGTTTCAGGTTAATCAATACTCGTTCGTATTGTTCCTAGAACGTGTAGACACTCGTCTGTGGTCTTTCAACACTCGTCCGTGTTTGTTTCAAGTTAATCAATACTCGTTCGTATGATCCTAGAATGTGTAGACCTTCGTCCGTGGTATTTCAACAATCGTCCGTGTTTGTTTCAGGTTAATCAATACTCGTTCGTATTGACCCTAGAACGCGTAGACACTTATTCGCGGTCTTTCAACACTCGTCCGTGTTTGTTTCAGGTTAATCAATACTCGTTCATGTTTATTCTAGACCGTGTAGACACTCGTCCTTGGTCTTTCAACACTCGTCCGTGTTTGTTTTGGGTATATCAATACTCATTCGTATTGATCCTAGAACGTGTAGACACTCGTCCGTGGTCTTTCAACATTCGTTCGGGTTTGTTTCAGGTTAATCAATACTCGTTCGTATTGTTCCTAGAACGTGTAGACACTTGTTTGTGGTCTTTCAACACTCGTCTGTGTTTGTTTCAGGTTAATCAATACTCGTTCGTATTGATCCTAGAACGTGTAGACACTCGTCTGTGGTCTTTCAACACTCGTCCGTGTTTGTTTCAGGTTTATCAATACTCGTTCGTATTGACCCTAGAACGCGTAGACACTTATTCGCGGTCTTTTAACACTCGTCCGTGTTTGTTTCAGGTTAATCAATACTCGTTCATGTTTATTCTAGACCGTCTAGACACTCGTCCTTGGTCTTTCAACACTCGTCCGTATTTTTTTTGGGTATATCAATACTCATTCGTATTGATCCTAGAACGTGTAGACACTCGTCCGTGGTCTTTCAACATTCGTTCGTGTTTGTTTCAGGTTAATCAATACTCGTTCGTATTGTTCCTAGAACGTGTAGACACTCGTCTGTGGTCTTTCAACACTCGTCCGTGTTTGTTTCAAGTTAATCAATACTCGTTCGTATGATCCTAGAATGTGTAGACCTTCGTCCGTGGTCTTTCAACACTCGTCCGTGTTTGTTTCAGGTTAATCAATACTCGTTCGTATTGACCCTAGAACGCGTAGACACTTATTCGCGGTCTTTCAACACTCGTCCGTGTTTGTTTCAGGTTAATCAATACTCGTTCATATTTATTCTAGACCGTGTAGACACTCGTCCTTGGTCTTTCAACACTCGTCCGTGTTTGTTTTGGGTATATCAATACTCATTCGTATTGATCCTAGAACGTGTAGACACTCGTCCGTGGTCTTTCAACATTCGTTCGGGTTTGTTTCAGGTTAATCAATACTCGTTCGTATTGTTCCTAGAACGTGTAGACACTTGTTTGTGGTCTTTCAACACTCGTCTGTGTTTGTTTCAGGTTAATCAATACTCGTTCGTATTGATCCTAGAACGTGTAGACACTCGTCCGTGGTCTTTCAACACTCGTCCGTGTTTGTTTCAGGTTAATCAATACTCGTTCGTATTGACCCTAGAACGCGTAGACACTTATTCCCGGTCTTTCAACACTCGTCCTTGTTTGTTTCAGGTTAATCAATACTCGTTCATGTTTATTCTAGACCGTGTAGACACTCGTCTGTTGTCTTTCAACACTCGTCCGTGTTTGTTTTGGGTATATCAATACTCATTCGTATTGATCCTAGAACGTGTAGACACTCGTCCGTGGTCTTTCAACATTCGTTCGTGTCTGTTTCAGGTCAATCAATACTCGTTCGTATTGTTCCTAGAACGTGTAGACACTTGTTTGTGGTCTTTCAACACTCGTCTGTGTTTGTTTCAGGTTAATCAATACTCGTTCGTATTGTTCCTAGAACGTGTAGACACTCGTCTGTGGTCTTTCAACACTCGTCCGTGTTTGTTTCAAGTTAATCAATACTCATTCGTATGATCCTAGAATGTGTAGACCTTCGTCCGTGGTATTTCAACAATCGTCCGTGTTTGTTTCAGGTTAATCAATACTCGTTCGTATTGACCCTAGAACGCGTAGACACTTATTCGCGGTCTTTCAATACTCGTCCGTGTTTGTTTCAGGTTAATCAATACTCGTTCATGTTTATTCTAGACCGTGTAGACACTCGTCCTTGGTCTTTCAACACTCGTCCGTGTTTGTTTTGGGTATATCAATACTCATTCGTATTGATCCTAGAACGTGTAGACACTCGTCCGTGGTCTTTCAACATTCGTTCGGGTTTGTTTCAGGTTAATCAATACTCGTTCGTATTGTTCCTAGAACGTGTAGACACTTGTTTGTGGTCTTTCAACACTCGTCTGTGTTTGTTTCAGGTTAATCAATACTCGTTCGTATTGATCCTAGAACGTGTAGACACTCGTCTGTGGTCTTTCAACACTCGTCCGTGTTTGTTTCAGGTTTATCAATACTCGTTCGTATTGACCCTAGAACGCGTAGACACTTATTCGCGGTCTTTTAACACTCGTCCGTGTTTGTTTCAGGTTAATCAATACTCGTTCATGTTTATTCTAGACCGTCTAGACACTCGTCCTTGGTCTTTCAACACTCGTCCGTATTTTTTTTGGGTATATCAATACTCATTCGTATTGATCCTAGAACGTGTAGACACTCGTCCGTGGTCTTTCAACATTCGTTCGTGTTTGTTTCAGGTTAATCAATACTCGTTCGTATTGTTCCTAGAACGTGTAGACACTCGTCTGTGGTCTTTCAACACTCGTCCGTGTTTGTTTCAAGTTAATCAATACTCGTTCGTATGATCCTAGAATGTGTAGACCTTCGTCCGTGGTCTTTCAACACTCGTCCGTGTTTGTTTCAGGTTAATCAATACTCGTTCGTATTGACCCTAGAACGCGTAGACACTTATTCGCGGTCTTTCAACACTCGTCCGTGTTTGTTTCAGGTTAATCAATACTCGTTCATATTTATTCTAGAACGTGTAGACACTCGTCCTTGGTCTTTCAACACTCGTCCGTGTTTGTTTTGGGTATATCAATACTCATTCGTATTGATCCTAGAACGTGTAGACACTCGTCCGTGGTCTTTCAACATTCGTTCGGGTTTGTTTCAGGTTAATCAATACTCGTTCGTATTGTTCCTAGAACGTGTAGACACTTGTTTGTGGTCTTTCAACACTCGTCTGTGTTTGTTTCAGGTTAATCAATACTCGTTCGTATTGATCCTAGAACGTGTAGACACTCGTCCGTGGTCTTTCAACACTCGTCCGTGTTTGTTTCAGGTTAATCAATACTCGTTCGTATTGACCCTAGAACGCGTAGACACTTATTCCCGGTCTTTCAACACTCGTCCTTGTTTGTTTCAGGTTAATCAATACTCGTTCATGTTTATTCTAGACCGTGTAGACACTCGTCTGTTGTCTTTCAACACTCGTCCGTGTTTGTTTTGGGTATATCAATACTCATTCGTATTGATCCTAGAACGTGTTGACACTCGTCCGTGGTCTTTCAACATTCGTTCGTGTCTGTTTCAGGTTAATCAATACTCGTTCGTATTGATCCTAGAACGTGTAGACACTCGTCTGTGGTCTTTCAACACTCGTCCGTGTTTGTTTCAGGTTAATCAATAATCGTTCAAATTGATCCTAGAAGATGTAGACACTCGTCCGTGGTCTTTCAACACTCGTCCGTGTTTGTTTCAGGTTAATTAATACTCGTTCGTATTGATCATAGAACGTGTAGACACTCGTCTGTGGTCTTTCAACACTCGTCCGTGTTTGTTTCAGGTTAAGCAATACTCGTTCGTATTGACCCTAGAACGCGTAGACACTTATTCGCGGTCTTTTAACACTCGTCCGTGTTTGTTTCAGGTTAATCAATACTCGTTCATGTTTATTCTAGACCGTCTAGACACTCGTCCTTGGTCTTTCAACACTCGTCCGTATTTTTTTTGGGTATATCAATACTCATTCGTATTGATCCTAGAACGTGTAGACACTCGTCCGTGGTCTTTCAACATTCGTTCGTGTTTGTTTCAGGTTAATCAATACTCGTTCGTATTGTTCCTAGAACGTGTAGACACTCGTCTGTGGTCTTTCAACACTCGTCCGTGTTTGTTTCAAGTTAATCAATACTCGTTCGTATGATCCTAGAATGTGTAGACCTTCGTCCGTGGTCTTTCAACACTCGTCCGTGTTTGTTTCAGGTTAATCAATACTCGTTCGTATTGACCCTAGAACGCGTAGACACTTATTCGCGGTCTTTCAACACTCGTCCGTGTTTGTTTCAGGTTAATCAATACTCGTTCATATTTATTCTAGAACGTGTAGACACTCGTCCTTGGTCTTTCAACACTCGTCCGTGTTTGTTTTGGGTATATCAATACTCATTCGTATTGATCCTAGAACGTGTAGACACTCGTCCGTGGTCTTTCAACATTCGTTCGGGTTTGTTTCAGGTTAATCAATACTCGTTCGTATTGTTCCTAGAACGTGTAGACACTTGTTTGTGGTCTTTCAACACTCGTCTGTGTTTGTTTCAGGTTAATCAATACTCGTTCGTATTGATCCTAGAACGTGTAGACACTCGTCCGTGGTCTTTCAACACTCGTCCGTGTTTGTTTCAGGTTAATCAATACTCGTTCGTATTGACCCTAGAACGCGTAGACACTTATTCCCGGTCTTTCAACACTCGTCCTTGTTTGTTTCAGGTTAATCAATACTCGTTCATGTTTATTCTAGACCGTGTAGACACTCGTCTGTTGTCTTTCAACACTCGTCCGTGTTTGTTTTGGGTATATCAATACTCATTCGTATTGATCCTAGAACGTGTAGACACTCGTCCGTGGTCTTTCAACATTCGTTCGTGTCTGTTTCAGGTTAATCAATACTCGTTCGTATTGATCCTAGAACGTGTAGACACTCGTCTGTGGTCTTTCAACACACGTCCGTGTTTGTTTCAGGTTAATCAATACTCGTTCAAATTGATCCTAGAAGATGTAGACACTCGTCCGTGGTCTTTCAACACTCGTCCGTGTTTGTTTCAGGTTAATTAATACTCGTTCGTATTGATCATAGAACGTGTAGACACTCGTCTGTGGTCTTTCAACACTCGTCCGTGTTTGTTTCAGGTTAAGCAATACTCGTTCGTATTGACCCTAGAACGCGTAGACACTTATTCGCGGTCTTTTAACACTCGTCCGTGTTTGTTTCAGGTTAATCAATACTCGTTCATGTTTATTCTAGACCGTCTAGACACTCGTCCTTGGTCTTTCAACACTCGTCCGTATTTTTTTTGGGTATATCAATACTCATTCGTATTGATCCTAGAACGTGTAGACACTCGTCCGTGGTCTTTCAACATTCGTTCGTGTTTGTTTCAGGTTAATCAATACTCGTTCGTATTGTTCCTAGAACGTGTAGACACTCGTCTGTGGTCTTTCAACACTCGTCCGTGTTTGTTTCAAGTTAATCAATACTCGTTCGTATGATCCTAGAATGTGTAGACCTTCGTCCGTGGTCTTTCAACACTCGTCCGTGTTTGTTTCAGGTTAATCAATACTCGTTCGTATTGACCCTAGAACGCGTAGACACTTATTCGCGGTCTTTCAACACTCGTCCGTGTTTGTTTCAGGTTAATCAATACTCGTTCATATTTATTCTAGACCGTGTAGACACTCGTCCTTGGTCTTTCAACACTCGTCCGTGTTTGTTTTGGGTATATCAATACTCATTCGTATTGATCCTAGAACGTGTAGACACTCGTCCGTGGTCTTTCAACATTCGTTCGGGTTTGTTTCAGGTTAATGAATACTCGTTCGTATTGTTCCTAGAACGTGTAGACACTTGTTTGTGGTCTTTCAACACTCGTCTGTGTTTGTTTTAGGTTAATCAATACTCGTTCAAATTGATCCTAGAATGTGTAGACACTCGTCCGTGGTCTTTCAACACTCGTCCGTGTTTGTTTCAGGTTAATCAATACTCGTTCGTATTGACCCTAGAACGCGTAGACACTCGTCTGTGGTCTTTCAACACTCGTCCGTGTTTGTTTCAGGTTAACTAATACTCGTTCATGTTTATTCTAGACCGTCTAGACACTCGTCCTTGGTCTTTCAACACTCGTCCGTATTTGTTTTGGGTATATCAATACTCATTCGTATTGATCCTAGAACGTGTAGACACTCGTCCGTGGTCTTTCAACATTCGTTCGTGTTTGTTTCAGGTTAATCAATACTCGTTCGTATTGTTCCTAGAACGTGTAGACACTCGTCTGTGGTCTTTCAACACTCGTCCGTGTTTGTTTCAAGTTAATCAATACTCGTTCGTATGATCCTAGAATGTGTAGACCTTCGTCCGTGGTCTTTCAACACTCGTCCGTGTTTGTTTCAGGTTAATCAATACTCGTTCGTATTGACCCTAGAACGCGTAGACACTTATTCGCGGTCTTTCAACACTCGTCCGTGTTTGTTTCAGGTTAATCAATACTCGTTCATATTTATTCTAGACCGTGTAGACACTCGTCCTTGGTCTTTCAACACTCGTCCGTGTTTGTTTTGGGTATATCAATACTCATTCGTATTGATCCTAGAACGTGTAGACACTCGTCCGTGGTCTTTCAACATTCGTTCGGGTTTGTTTCAGGTTAATCAATACTCGTTCGTATTGTTCCTAGAACGTGTAGACACTTGTTTGTGGTCTTTCAACACTCGTCTGTGTTTGTTTCAGGTTAATCAATACTCGTTCGTATTGATCCTAGAACGTGTAGACACTCGTCCGTGGTCTTTCAACACTCGTCCGTGTTTGTTTCAGGTTAATCAATACTCGTTCGTATTGACCCTAGAACGCGTAGACACTTATTCCCGGTCTTTCAACACTCGTCCTTGTTTGTTTCAGGTTAATCAATACTCGTTCATGTTTATTCTAGACCGTGTAGACACTCGTCTGTTGTCTTTCAACACTCGTCCGTGTTTGTTTTGGGTATATCAATACTCATTCGTATTGATCCTAGAACGTGTAGACACTCGTCCGTGGTCTTTCAACATTCGTTCGTGTCTGTTTCAGGTTAATCAATACTCGTTCGTATTGATCCTAGAACGTGTAGACACTCGTCTGTGGTCTTTCAACACTCGTCCGTGTTTGTTTCAGGTTAATCAATACTCGTTCAAATTGATCCTAGAAGATGTAGACACTCGTCCGTGGTCTTTCAACACTCGTCCGTGTTTGTTTCAGGTTAATTAATACTCGTTCGTATTGATCATAGAACGTGTAGACACTCGTCTGTGGTCTTTCAACACTCGTCCGTGTTTGTTTCAGGTTAAGCAATACTCGTTCGTATTGACCCTAGAACGCGTAGACACTTATTCGCGGTCTTTTAACACTCGTCCGTGTTTGTTTCAGGTTAATCAATACTCGTTCATGTTTATTCTAGACCGTCTAGACACTCGTCCTTGGTCTTTCAACACTCGTCCGTATTTTTTTTGGGTATATCAATACTCATTCGTATTGATCCTAGAACGTGTAGACACTCGTCCGTGGTCTTTCAACATTCGTTCGTGTTTGTTTCAGGTTAATCAATACTCGTTCGTATTGTTCCTAGAACGTGTAGACACTCGTCTGTGGTCTTTCAACACTCGTCCGTGTTTGTTTCAAGTTAATCAATACTCGTTCGTATGATCCTAGAATGTGTAGACCTTCGTCCGTGGTCTTTCAACACTCGTCCGTGTTTGTTTCAGGTTAATCAATACTCGTTCGTATTGACCCTAGAACGCGTAGACACTTATTCGCGGTCTTTCAACACTCGTCCGTGTTTGTTTCAGGTTAATCAATACTCGTTCATATTTATTCTAGACCGTGTAGACACTCGTCCTTGGTCTTTCAACACTCGTCCGTGTTTGTTTTGGGTATATCAATACTCATTCGTATTGATCCTAGAACGTGTAGACACTCGTCCGTGGTCTTTCAACATTCGTTCGGGTTTGTTTCAGGTTAATGAATACTCGTTCGTATTGTTCCTAGAACGTGTAGACACTTGTTTGTGGTCTTTCAACACTCGTCTGTGTTTGTTTTAGGTTAATCAATACTCGTTCAAATTGATCCTAGAATGTGTAGACACTCGTCCGTGGTCTTTCAACACTCGTCCGTGTTTGTTTCAGGTTAATCAATACTCGTTCGTATTGACCCTAGAACGCGTAGACACTCGTCTGTGGTATTTCAACACTCGTCCGTGTTTGTTTCAGGTTAACCAATACTCGTTCATGTTTATTCTAGACCGTCTAGACACTCGTCCTTGGTCTTTCAACACTCGTCCGTATTTGTTTTGGGTATATCAATACTCATTCGTATTGATCCTAGAACGTGTAGACACTCGTCCGTGGTCTTTCAACATTCGTTCGTGTTTGTTTCAGGTTAATCAATACTCGTTCGTATTGTTCCTAGAACGTGTAGACACTCGTCTGTGGTCTTTCAACACTCGTCCGTGTTTGTTTCAAGTTAATCAATACTCGTTCGTATTGATCCTAGAACGTGTAGGCACTCGTCCGTGGTCTTTCAACACTCGTCCGTGTTTGTTTCAGGTTAATCAATACTCGTTCGTATTGACCCTAGAACGCGTAGACACTTATTCCCGGTCTTTCAACACTCGTCCTTGTTTGTTTCAGGTTAATCAATACTCGTTCATGTTTATTCTAGACCGTGTAGACACTCGTCTGTTGTCTTTCAACACTCGTCCGTGTTTGTTTTGGGTATATCAATACTCATTCGTATTGATCCTAGAACGTGTAGACACTCGTCCGTGGTCTTTCAACATTCGTTCGTGTCTGTTTCAGGTTAATCAATACTCGTTCGTATTGATCCTAGAACGTGTAGACACTCGTCTGTGGTCTTTCAACACTCGTCCGTGTTTGTTTCAGGTTAATCAATACTCGTTCAAATTGATCCTAGAAGATGTAGACACTCGTCCGTGGTCTTTCAACACTCGTCCGTGTTTGTTTCAGGTTAATCAATACTCGTTCGTATTGATCATAGAACGTGTAGACACTCGTCTGTGGTCTTTCAACACTCGTCCGTGTTTGTTTCAGGTTAAGCAATACTCGTTCGTATTGACCCTAGAACGCGTAGACACTTATTCGCGGTCTTTTAACACTCGTCCGTGTTTGTTTCAGGTTAATCAATACTCGTTCATGTTTATTCTAGACCGTCTAGACACTCGTCCTTGGTCTTTCAACACTCGTCCGTATTTGTTTTGGGTATATCAATACTCATTCGTATTGATCCTAGAACGTGTAGACACTCGTCCGTGGTCTTTCAACATTCGTTCGTGTTTGTTTCAGGTTAATCAATACTCGTTCGTATTGTTCCTAGAACGTGTAGACACTCGTCTGTGGTCTTTCAACACTCGTCCGTGTTTGTTTCAAGTTAATCAATACTCGTTCGTATGATCCTAGAATGTGTAGACCTTCATCCGTGGTCTTTCAACACTCGTCCGTGTTTGTTTCAGGTTAATCAATACTCGTTCGTATTGACCCTAGAACGCGTAGACACTTATTCGCGGTCTTTCAACACTCGTCCGTGTTTGTTTTAGGATAATCAATACTCGTTCATGTTTATTCTAGACCGTGTAGAAACTCGTCCGTGGTCTTTCAACACTCGTCCGTGTTTGTTTTGGGTATATCAATACTCATTCGTATTGATCCTAGAACGTGTAGACACTCGTCCGTGGTCTTTCAACATTCGTTCGTATTTGTTTCAGGTTAATCAATAATCATTCGTATTGATCCTAGAACATGTAGACACTCGTCTGTGGTTTTTCAACACTCGTCTGTGTTTGTTTTAGGTTAATCAATACTCGTTCGTATTGATCCTAGAACGTGTAGACACTCGTCCGTGGTCTTTCAACACTCGTCCGTGTTTGTTTCAGGTTAATCAATACTCGTTCGTATTGACCCTAGAACGCATAGACACTTATTCGCGGTCTTTCAACACTCGTCCGTGTTTGTTTCAGGTTAATCAATACTAGTTCGTATTGACCCTAGAACGTGTAGACACTCATTCGCGGTCTTTCAACACTCGTTCGTGTTTGTTTCAGGTTAATCAATACTCGTTCATATTTATCCTAGACCGTGTAGACACTCGTCCTTGGTCTTTCAACACTCATCCGTGTTTGTTTCAGGTTAATCAATACTCACTCGTATTGATCCTAGAACATGTAGACACTCATCCGTGATCTTTTAACACTCGTCCATGTTTGTTTCAGGTTAATCAATACTCGTTCGTATTGTTCCTAGAACGAGTGGACACTTGTTTATGGTCTTTCAACACTCGTCCGTGTTTGTTTCAGGTTAATCAATACTCGTTCGTATTGATCCTAGAAGATGTAGACACTCGTCCGTGGTCTTTCAACACTCGTCCGTGTTTGTTTCAGGTTAATTAATACTCGTTCGTATTGATCATAGAACGTGTAGACACTCGTCTGTGGTCTTTCAACACTCGTCCGTGTTTGTTTCAGGTTAAGCAATACTCGTTCGTATTGACCCTAGAACGCGTAGACACTTATTCGCGGTCTTTTAACACTCGTCCGTGTTTGTTTCAGGTTAATCAATACTCGTTCATGTTTATTCTAGACCGTCTAGACACTCGTCCTTGGTCTTTCAACACTCGTCCGTATTTGTTTTGGGTATATCAATACTCATTCGTATTGATCCTAGAACGTGTAGACACTCGTCCGTGGTCTTTCAACATTCGTTCGTGTTTGTTTCAGGTTAATCAATACTCGTTCGTATTGTTCCTAGAACGTGTAGACACTCGTCTGTGGTCTTTCAACACTCGTCCGTGTTTGTTTCAAGTTAATCAATACTCGTTCGTATGATCCTAGAATGTGTAGACCTTCGTCCGTGGTCTTTCAACACTCGTCCGTGTTTGTTTCAGGTTAATCAATACTCGTTCGTATTGACCCTAGAACGCGTAGACACTTATTCGCGGTCTTTCAACACTCGTCCGTGTTTGTTTCAGGTTAATCAATACTCGTTCATATTTATTCTAGACCGTGTAGACACTCGTCCTTGGTCTTTCAACACTCGTCCGTGTTTGTTTTGGGTATATCAATACTCATTCGTATTGATCCTAGAACGTGTAGACACTCGTCCGTGGTCTTTCAACATTCGTTCGGGTTTGTTTCAGGTTAATCAATACTCGTTCGTATTGTTCCTAGAACGTGTAGACACTTGTTTGTGGTCTTTCAACACTCGTCTGTGTTTGTTTTAGGTTAATCAATACTCGTTCAAATTGATCCTAGAATGTGTAGACACTCGTCCGTGGTCTTTCAACACTCGTCCGTGTTTGTTTCAGGTTAATCAATACTCGTTCGTATTGACCCTAGAACGCGTAGACACTCGTCTGTGGTCTTTCAACACTCGTCCGTGTTTGTTTCAGGTTAACCAATACTCGTTCATGTTTATTCTAGACCG
Organism: Lathyrus tuberosus; assembly: GCA_022829125.1. Lineage (NCBI taxonomy): Eukaryota > Viridiplantae > Streptophyta > Magnoliopsida > Fabales > Fabaceae > Lathyrus > Lathyrus tuberosus. Next base: position 460,895 of record JALAZF010000743.1, on the reverse strand, counting down.
TCTAGACACTCGTCCTTGGTCTTTCAACACTCGTCCGTATTTGTTTTGGGTATATCAATACTCATTCGTATTGATCCTAGAACGTGTAGACACTCGTCCGTGGTCTTTCAACATTCGTTCGTGTTTGTTTCAGGTTAATCAATACTCGTTCGTATTGTTCCTAGAACGTGTAGACACTCGTCTGTGGTCTTTCAACACTCATCCGTGTTTGTTTCAAGTTAATCAATACTCGTTCGTATTGATCCTAGAACGTGTAGACACTCGTCCGTGGTCTTTCAACACTCGTCCGTGTTTGTTTCAGGTTAATCAATACTCGTTCGTATTGACCCTAGAACGCGTAGACACTTATTCCCGGTCTTTCAACACTCGTCCTTGTTTGTTTCAGGTTTATCAATACTCGTTCATGTTTATTCTAGACCGTGTAGACACTCGTCTGTTGTCTTTCAACACTCGTCCGTGTTTGTTTTGGGTATATCAATACTCATTCGATTTGATCCTAGAACGTGTAGACACTCGTCCGTGGTCTTTCAACATTCGTTCGTGTCTGTTTCAGGTTAATCAATACTCGTTCGTATTGATCCTAGAACGTGTAGACACTCGTCTGTGGTCTTTCAACACTCGTCCGTGTTTGTTTCAGGTTAATCAATACTCGTTCAAATTGATCCTAGAAGATGTAGACACTCGTCCGTGGTCTTTCAACACTCGTCCGTGTTTGTTTCAGGTTAATCAATACTCGTTCGTATTGATCATAGAACGTGTAGACACTCGTCTGTGGTCTTTCAACACTCGTCCGTGTTTGTTTCAGGTTAAGCAATACTCGTTCGTATTGACCCTAGAACGCGTAGACACTTATTCGCGGTCTTTTAACACTCGTCCGTGTTTGTTTCAGGTTAATCAATACTCGTTCATGTTTATTCTAGACCGTCTAGACACTCGTCCTTGGTCTTTCAACACTCGTCCGTATTTGTTTTGGGTATATCAATACTCATTCGTATTGATCCTAGAACGTGTAGACACTCGTCCGTGGTCTTTCAACATTCGTTCGTGTTTGTTTCAGGTTAATCAATACTCGTTCGTATTGTTCCTAGAACGTGTAGACACTCGTCTGTGGTCTTTCAACACTCGTCCGTGTTTGTTTCAAGTTAATCAATACTCGTTCGTATGATCCTAGAATGTGTAGACCTTCATCCGTGGTCTTTCAACACTCGTCCGTGTTTGTTTCAGGTTAATCAATACTCGTTCGTATTGACCCTAGAACGCGTAGACACTTATTCGCGGTCTTTCAACACTCGTCCGTGTTTGTTTTAGGTTAATCAATACTCGTTCATGTTTATTCTAGACCGTGTAGACACTCGTCCGTGGTCTTTCAACACTCGTCCGTGTTTGTTTTGGGTATATCAATACTCATTCGTATTGATCCTAGAACGTGTAGACACTCGTCCGTGGTCTTTCAACATTCGTTCGTATTTGTTTCAGGTTAATCAATAATCATTCGTATTGATCCTAGAACATGTAGACACTCGTCTGTGGTTTTTCAACACTCGTCTGTGTTTGTTTTAGGTTAATCAATACTCGTTCGTATTGATCCTAGAACGTGTAGACACTCGTCCGTGGTCTTTCAACACTCGTCCGTGTTTGTTTCAGGTTAATCAATACTCGTTCGTATTGACCCTAGAACGCATAGACACTTATTCGCGGTCTTTCAACACTCGTCCGTGTTTGTTTCAGGTTAATCAATACTAGTTCGTATTGACCCTAGAACGTGTAGACACTCATTCGCGGTCTTTCAACACTCGTTCGTGTTTGTTTCAGGTTAATCAATACTCGTTCATATTTATCCTAGACCGTGTAGACACTCGTCCTTGGTCTTTCAACACTCATCCGTGTTTGTTTCAGGTTAATCAATACTCACTCGTATTGATCCTAGAACATGTAGACACTCATCCGTGATCTTTTAACACTCGTCCATGTTTGTTTCAGGTTAATCAATACTCGTTCGTATTGTTCCTAGAACGTGTGGACACTTGTTTATGGTCTTTCAACACTCGTCCGTGTTTGTTTCAGGTTAATCAATACTCGTTCGTATTGATCCTAGAAGATGTAGACACTCGTCCGTGGTCTTTCAACACTCGTCCGTGTTTGTTTCAGGTTAATCAATACTCGTTCGTATTGATCATAGAACGTGTAGACACTCGTCTGTGGTCTTTCAACACTCGTCCGTGTTTCTTTCAGGTTAATCAATACTCGTTCGTATTGACCCTAGAACACGTAGACACTTATTCGCGGTCTTTTAACACTCGTCCGTGTTTGTTTCAGGTTAGTCAATACTCGTTCATGTTTATTCTAGTCCGTGTAGACACTCGTCCTTGGTCTTTCAACACTCGTCCGTATTTGTTTTGGGTATATCAATACTCATTCGTATTGATCCTAGAACGTGTAGACACTCGTCCGTGGTCTTTCAACATTCGTTCGTGTTTGTTTCAGGTTAATCAATACTCGTTCGTATTGTTCCTAGAACGTGTAGACACTCGTCCGTGGTCTTTCAACACTCGTCTGTGTTTGTTTTAGGTTAATCAATACTCGTTCGTATTGACCCTAGAACGCATAGACACTTATTCGCGGTCTTTCAACACTCGTCCGTGTTTGTTTCAGGTTAATCAATACTAGTTCGTATTGACCCTAGAACGTGTAGACACTCATTCGCGGTCTTTCAACACTCGTTCGTGTTTGTTTCAGGTTAATTAATACTCGTTCATATTTATCCTAGACCGTGTAGACACTCGTCCTTGGTCTTTCAACACTCATCCGTGTTTGTTTCAGGTTAATCAATACTCACTCGTATTGATCCTAGAACATGTAGACACTCATCCGTGATCTTTTAACACTCGTCCATGTTTGTTTCAGGTTAATCAATACTCGTTCGTATTGTTCCTAGAACGTGTGGACACTTGTTTATGGTCTTTCAACACTCGTCCGTGTTTGTTTCAGGTTAATCAATACTCGTTCGTATTGATCCTAGAAGATGTAGACACTCGTCTGTGGTCTTTCAACACTCGTCCGTGTTTGTTTCAGGTTAATCAATACTCGTTCGTATTGATCATAGAACGTGTAGACACTCGTCTGTGGTCTTTCAACACTCGTCCGTGTTTCTTTCAGGTTAATCAATACTCGTTCGTATTGACCCTAGAACGCGTAGACACTTATTCGCGGTCTTTTAACACTCGTCCGTGTTTGTTTCAGGTTAGTCAATACTCGTTCATGTTTATTCTAGACCGTGTAGACACTCGTCCTTGGTCTTTCAACACTCGTCCGTATTTGTTTTGGGTATATCAATACTCATTCGTATTGATCCTAGAACGTGTAGACACTCGTCCGTGGTCTTTCAACATTCGTTCGTGTTTGTTTCAGGTTAATCAATACTCGTTCGTATTGTTCCTAGAACGTGTAGACACTCGTCTGTGGTCTTTCAACACTCGTTCGTGTTTGTTTCAAGTTAATCAATACTCGTTCGTATGATCCTAGAATGTGTAGACCTTCGTCCGTGGTCTTTCAACACTCGTCCGTGTTTGTTTCAGGTTAATCAATACTCGTTCGTATTGACCCTAGAACGCGTAGACACTTATTCGCGGTCTTTCAACACTCGTCCGTGTTTGTTTCAGGTTAATCAATACTCGTTCATGTTTATTCTAGACCGTGTAGACACTCGTCCTTGGTCTTTCAACACTCGTCTGTGTTTGTTTTGGGTATATCAATACTCATTCGTATTGATCCTAGAACGTGTAGACACTCGTCCGTGGTCTTTCAACATTCGTTCGGGTTTGTTTCAGGTTAATCAATACTCATTCGTATTGTTCCTAGAACGTGTAGACACTTGTTTGTGGTCTTTCAACACTCGTCTGTGTTTGTTTCAGGTTAATCAATACTCGTTCGTATTGATCCTGGAACGTGTAGACACTCGTCCGTGGTCTTTCAACACTCGTCCGTGTTTGTTTCAGGTTAATCAATACTCGTTCGTATTGACCCTAGAACGCGTAGACACTTATTCACGGTCTTTCAACACTCATCCTTGTTTGTTTCAGGGTAATCAATACTCGTTCATGTTTATTCTAGACCGTGTAGACACTCGTCTGTTGTCTTTCAACACTCGTCCGTGTTTGTTTTAGGTATATCAATACTCATTCGTATTGATCCTAGAACGTGTAGACACTCGTCCGTGGTCTTTCAACATTCGTTCGTGTCTGTTTCAGGTTAATAAATACTCGTTCGTATTGATCCTAGAACGTGTAGACACTCGTCTGTGGTCTTTTAACACTCGTCCGTCTTTGTTTCAGGTTAATCAATACTCGTTCAAATTGATCCTAGAAGATGTAGAAACTCGTCCGTGGTCTTTCAACACTCGTCCGTGTTTGTTTCAGGTTAATCAATACTCGTTCGTATTGATCATAGAACGTGTAGACACTCGTCTGTGGTCTTTCAACACTCGTCCGTGTTTGTTTCAGGTTAATCAATACTCGTTCGTATTGACCCTAGAACGCGTAGACACTTATTCGCGGTCTTTTAACACTCGTCCGTGTTTGTTTCAGGTTAATCAATACTCGTTCATGTTTATTCTAGACCGTGTAGACACTCGTCCTTGGTCTTTCAACACTCGTCCGTATTTGTTTTGGGTATATCAATACTCATTCGTATTGATCCTAGAACGTGTAGACACTCGTCCGTGGTCTTTCAACATTCGTTCGTGTTTGTTTCAGGTTAATCAATACTCGTTCGTATTGTTCCTAGAACGTGTAGACACTCGTCTGTGGTCTTTCAACACTCGTCCGTGTTTGTTTCAAGTTAATCAATACTCGTTCGTATGATCCTAGAATGTGTAGACCTTCGTCCGTGGTCTTTCAACACTCGTCCGTGTTTGTTTCAGGTTAATCAATACTCGTTCGTATTGACCCTAGAACGCGTAGACACTTATTCGCGGTCTTTCAACACTCGTCCGTGTTTGTTTCAGGTTAATCAATACTCGTTCATGTTTATTCTAGACCGTGTAGACACTCGTCCTTGGTCTTTCAACACTCGTCTGTGTTTGTTTTGGGTATATCAATACTCATTCGTATTGATCCTAGAACGTGTAGACACTCGTCCGTGGTCTTTCAACATTCGTTCGGGTTTGTTTCAGGTTAATCAATACTCATTCGTATTGTTCCTAGAACGTGTAGACACTTGTTTGTGGTCTTTCAACACTCGTCTGTGTTTGTTTCAGGTTAATCAATACTCGTTCGTATTGATCCTGGAACGTGTAGACACTCGTCCGTGGTCTTTCAACACTCGTCCGTGTTTGTTTCAGGTTAATCAATACTCGTTCGTATTGACCCTAGAACGCGTAGACACTTATTCACGGTCTTTCAACACTCATCCTTGTTTGTTTCAGGGTAATCAATACTCGTTCATGTTTATTCTAGACCGTGTAGACACTCGTCTGTTGTCTTTCAACACTCGTCCGTGTTTGTTTTAGGTATATCAATACTCATTCGTATTGATCCTAGAACGTGTAGACACTCGTCCGTGGTCTTTCAACATTCGTTCGTGTCTGTTTCAGGTTAATAAATACTCGTTCGTATTGATCCTAGAACGTGTAGACACTCGTCTGTGGTCTTTTAACACTCGTCCGTCTTTGTTTCAGGTTAATCAATACTCGTTCAAATTGATCCTAGAAGATGTAGAAACTCGTCCGTGGTCTTTCAACACTCGTCCGTGTTTGTTTCAGGTTAATCAATACTCGTTCGTATTGATCATAGAACGTGTAGACACTCGTCTGTGGTCTTTCAACACTCGTCCGTGTTTGTTTCAGGTTAATCAATACTCGTTCGTATTGACCCTAGAACGCGTAGACACTTATTCGCGGTCTTTTAACACTCGTCCGTGTTTGTTTCAGGTTAATCAATACTCGTTCATGTTTATTCTAGACCGTGTAGACACTCGTCCTTGGTCTTTCAACACTCGTCCGTATTTGTTTTGGGTATATCAATACTCATTCGTATTGATCCTAGAACGTGTAGACACTCGTCCGTGGTCTTTCAACATTCGTTCGTGTTTGTTTCAGGTTAATCAATACTCGTTCGTATTGTTACTAGAACGTGTAGACACTCGTCTGTGGTCTTTCAACACTCGTCCGTGTTTGTTTCAAGTTATTCAATACTCGTTCGTATGATCCTAGAATGTGTAGACCTTCGTCCGTGGTCTTTCAACACTCGTCCGTGTTTGTTTCAGGTTAATCAATACTCGTTCGTATTGACCCTAGAACGCGTAGACACTTATTCGCGGTCTTTCAACACTTGTCCGTGTTTGTTTCAGGTTAATCAATACTCGTTCATGTTTATTCTAGACCGTGTAGACACCCATCCGTGGTCTTTCAACACTCGTCCGTGTTTGTTTTGGGTATATCAATACTCATTCGTATTGATCCTAGAACGTGTAGACACTCGTCCGTGGTCTTTCAACATTCGTTCGTATTTGTTTCAGGTTAATCAATAATCATTCGTATTGATCCTAGAACATGTAGACACTCGTCTGTGGTTTTTCAACACTCGTCTGTGTTTGTTTTAGGTTAATCAAAACTCGTTCGTATTGATCCTAGAACGTGTAGACACTCGTCCGTGGTCTTTCAACACTCGTCCGTGTTTGTTTCAGGTTAATCAATACTCGTTCGTATTGACCCTAAAACGCATAGACACTTATTCGCGGTCTTTCAACACTCGTCCGTGTTTGTTTCAGGTTAATCAATACTAGTTCGTATTGACCCTAGAACGTGTAGACACTCATTCGCGGTCTTTCAACACTCGTTCGTGTTTGTTTCAGGTTAACCAATACTCGTTCATATTTATCCTAGACCGTGTAGACACTCGTCCTTGGTCTTTCAACACTCATCCGTGTTTGTTTCAGGTTAATCAATACTCACTCGTATTGATCCTAGAACATGTAGACACTCATCCGTGATCTTTTAACACTCGTCCATGTTTGTTTCAGATTAATCAATACTCGTTCGTATTGTTCCTAGAACGTGTGGACACTTGTTTGTGGTCTTTCAACACTCGTCCGTGTTTGTTTCAGGTTAATCAATACTCGTTCGTATTGATCCTAGAACGTGTAGACACTCGTCTGTGGTCTTTCAACACTCGTCCGTGTTTGTTTCAGGTTAATCAATACTCGTTCGTATTGATCCTAGAACGTGTAGACACTCGTCCGTGGTCTTTCAACACTCGTCCGTGTTTGTTTCAGGTTAATCAATACTCATTCGTATTGACCCTAGAACGCGTAGACACTTATTCGCGGTCTTTTAACACTCGTCCGTGTTTGTTTCAGGTTAATCAATACTCGTTCATGTTTATTCTAGACCGTGTAGACACTCGTCCTTGGTCTTTCAACACTCGTCCGTATTTGTTTTGGGTATATCAATACTCATTCGTATTGATCCTAGAACGTGTAGTAACTCGTCCGTGGTCTTTCAACATTCGTTCGTGTTTGTTTCAGGTTAATAAATACTCGTTCGTATGATCCTAGAATGTGTAGACCTTCGTCCGTGGTCTTTCAACACTCGTCCGTGTTTGTTTCCGGTTAATCAATACTCGTTCGTATTGACCCTAGAACACGTAGACACTTATTCGCGGTCTTTCAACACTCGTCCGTGTTTGTTTCAGGTTAATCAATACTCGTTCATGTTTATTCTAGACCGTGTAGACACTCGTCCGTGGTCTTTCAACACTCGTCCATGTTTGTTTTGGGTATATCAATACTCATTTGTATTGATCCTAGAACGTGTAGACACTCGTCCGTGGTCTTTCAACATTCGTTCGTATTTGTTTCAGGTTAATCAATAGTCATTCGTATTGATCCTAGAACATGTAGACACTCGTCTGTGGTTTTTCAACACTCGTCTGTGTTTGTTTTAGGTTAATCAATACTCGTTCGTATTGATCCTAGAACGTGTAGACACTCGTCCGCGGTCTTTCAACACTCGTCCGTGTTTGTTTCAGGTTAATCAATACTAGTTCGTATTGACCCTAGAACGTGTAGACACTCATTCGCGGTCTTTCAACACTCGTTCGTGTTTGTTTCAGGTTAATCAATACTCGTTCATATTTATCCTAGACCGTGTAGACACTCGTCCTTGGTCTTTCAACACTCATCCGTGTTTGTTTCAGGTTAATCAATACTCACTCGTATTGATCCTAGAACATGTAGACACTCATCCGTGATCTTTTAACACTCGTCCATGTTTGTTTCAGGTTAATCAATACTCATTCGTATTGTTCCTAGAACGTGTGGACACTTGTTTGTGGTCTTTCAACACTCGTCCGTGTTTGTTTCAGGTTAATCAATACTCGTTCATATTTATCCTAGACCGTGTAGACACTCGTCCTTGGTCTTTCAACACTCATCCGTGTTTGTTTCAGGTTAATCAATACTCACTCGTATTGATCCTAGAACATGTAGACACTCATCCGTGATCTTTTAACACTCGTCCATGTTTGTTTCAGGTTAATCAATACTCATTCGTATTGTTCCTAGAACGTGTGGACACTTGTTTGTGGTCTTTCAACACTCGTCCGTGTTTGTTTCAGGTTAATCAATACTCGTTCGTATTGATCCTAGAACGTGTAGACACTCGTCTGTGGTCTTTCAACACTCGTCCGTGTTTGTTTCAGGTTAATCAATACTCGTTCGTATTGATCCTAGAACATGTAGACACTCGTCCGTGGTCTTTCAACACTCGTCCGTGTTTGTTTCAGGTTAATCAATACTCGTTCGTATTGATCCTAGAACGTTTAGACACTCGTCCGTGGTCTTTCAACACTCGTCCGTGTTTGTTTCAGGTTAATCAATACTCGTTCGTATTGGCCCTAGAACGCATAGACACTCATTCGAGGTCTTTCAACACTCGTTCGTGTTTGTTTCATGTTAATCACTACTCGTTCATATTTATCCTAGACTGTGTAGACACTCATCCTTGGTCTTTCAACACTTGTCCGTGTTTCTTTCAGGTTAATCAATACTCGCTCGTATTGATCCTAGAACGTGTAGACACTCGTCCGTGGTCTTTCAACACTCGTCCATGTTTGTTTCAGGTTAATCAATACTCGTTCGTATTGTTCCTAGAACGTGTAGACACTCGTCCATGGTCTTTCAGCACTCGTTCGTGTTTGTTTCAGGTTAATCAATATTCGTTCAGATTGATCCTAGAACATGTAGACACTCGTTCCTGGTCTTTCAACACTCGTCCGTGTTTGTTTCAGGTTAATCAATACTCGTTCGTATTGATCATAGAACGTGTAGACACTCGTCTGTGGTCTTTCAACACTCGTCCGTGTATGCCTCAGGTTAATCAATACTCATTCGTATTGATCCTAGAACGTGTAGACACTCGTACGTCATCTTTCAACACTCGTTCGTGTTTGTTTCAGGTTAATCAATACTCGTTCATATTTATCCTAGACTGTGTAGACACTCGTCCTTGGTCTTTCAACACTTGTCCGTGTTTCTTTCAGCTTAATCAATACTCGTTCGTATTGATCCTAGAACTTGTAGACACTCGTATGTGGTCTTTCAACACTCGTCCGTGTTTGTTTCAAGTTAATCAATACTTGTTCGTATGATCCTAGAATGTGTAGACACTCGTCCGTGGTCTTTCAACACTCGTCCGTGTTTGTTTCAGGTTAATCAATACTCGTTCGTATTGACCCTAGAACGCGTAGACACTTATTCGCGGTCTTTCAACACTCGTCCGTGTTTGTTTCAGGTTAATCAATACTCGTTCATGTTTATTCTAGACCGTGTAGACACTCGTCCTTGGTCTTTCAACACTCGTCCGTGTTTATTTTGGGTATATCAATACTCATTCGTATTGATCCTAAAACGTGTAGACACTCGTCCGTGGTCTTTCAACATTCGTTCGTGTTTGTTTCAGGTTAATCAATACTCGTTCGTATTGTTCCTAGAACGTGTAGACACTTGTTTGTGGTCTTTCAACACTCGTCCGTGTTTGTTTCAGGTTAATCAATACTCGTTCGTATTGATCCTAGAACGTGTAGACACTCGTCCGTGGTCTTTCAACACTCGTCCGTGTTTGTTTCAGGTTAATCAATACTCGTTCGTATTGACCCTAGAACGCGTAGACACTTATTCGCGGTCTTTCAACACTCGTCCTTGTTTGTTTCAGGTTAATCAATACTCGTTCATGTTTATTCTAGACCGTGTAGACACTCGTCTGTGGTCTTTCAACACTCGTCCGTGTTTGTTTTGGGTATATCAATATTCATTCGTATTGATCCTAGAACGTGTAGACACTCGTCCGTGGTCTTTCAACATTCGTTCGTGTCTGTTTCAGGTTAATCAATACTCGTTCGTATTGATCCTAGAACGTGTAGACACTCGTCTGTGGTATTTCAACACCCGTCCGTGTTTGTTTCAGGTTAATCAATACTCGTTCAAATTGATCCTAGAAGATGTAGACACTCGTCCGTGGTCTTTCAACACTCGTCTGTGTTTGTTTCAGGTTAATCAATACTCGTTCGTATTGATCCTAGAACGTGTAGACACTCGTTTGAGGTCTTTCAACACACGTCCGTGTTTGTTTCAGGTTAATCAATACTCGTTCTTATTGATCCTAAAACGTGTAGACACTCGTCCGTGGTCTTTCAACACTCGTCCGTGTTTGTTTCAGGTTTATCAATACTCGTTCGTATTGATCCTAGAACGTGTAGACACTCGTCCGTGGTATTTCAACACTCGTTCGTGTTTGTTTCAGGTTAAGCAATACTCATTCATATTGATCCTAGAACATGTAGACACTCGTCCGTGGTCTTTCAACACTCGTCCGTGTTTGTTTCAGCTAAATCAATACTCGTTCGTATTGATCCTAGAACTTGTAGACACTCGTCTGTGGTCTTTCAACACTCGTCCGTGTTTGTTTCAAGTTAATCAATACTCGTTTGTATGATCCTAGAATGTGTAGACACTCGTCCGTTGTCTTTCAACACTCGTCCGTGTTTGTTTCAGGTTAATCAATACTCGTTCGTATTGACCCTAGAACGCGTAGACACTTATTCGCGGTCTTTCAACACTCGTCCGTGTTTGTTTCAGGTTAATCAATACTCGTTCATGTTTATTCTAGACCATGTAGACACTCGTCCTTGGTCTTTCAACACTCGTCCGTGTTTGTTTTGGGTATATCAATACTCATTCGTATTGATCCTAGAACGTGTAGACACTCGTCCGTGGTCTTTCAACATTCGTTCGTGTTTGTTTCAGGTTAATCAATACTCGTTCATTTCTGTTTCAGGTTAATTAATACTTGTTCGTATTGATCCTAGAATTTGTAGACACTCGTCCGTGGTCTTTCAACACTCGTTCGTGTTTGTTTTAGGTTAATCAATACTCGTTCGTATTGACCCTAGAACGCGTAGAGACTCATTCGCAGTCTTTCAACACTCGTCCGTGTTTGTTTCAGGTTAATCAATACTCGTTCATATTGATCCTAGATTGTGTAGACACTCATCCTTGGTCTTTCAACACTCGGTCGTGTTTGTTTCAGGTTAATCAATACTCGCTCGTATTGATCCTAGAACGTGTAGACACTCGTCCGTGGTCTTTCAACACTCGTCCATTTTTGTTTCAGGTTAATCAATACTCGTTCGTATTGTTCCTAGAACGTGTAGACACTTGTTCGTGGTCTTTTAACACTCGTCCGTGTTTGATTCAGGTTAATCAATACTCGTTCGTATTGATCCTAGAACATGTAGACACTCGTCTGTGGTCTTTCAACACTCGTCCGTGTTTGTTTCAGGTTAATTAATACTCGTTCGTATTGATCCTGGAATGTGTAGAAACTCATCCGTGGTCTTTCAACACTCGTCCGTGTTTGTGTCAGGTTAATCAATACTCGTTCGTATTGACCCTAGAACGCATAAAGACTCATTCGCGGTCTTTCAACACTCGTCCGTGTTTATTTCAGGTTAATCAATACTCGTTCATATTTATCCTAGACTGTGTAGACATTCGTCCTTGGTCTTTCAACACTCGTCCGTGTTTGTTTCAGGTTAATCAATACTCGCTCGTATTGATCCTAGAACGTGCAGACACTCGTCCGTGGTCTTTCAACACTCGTCCATGTTTGTTTCAGGTTAATCAATACTCGTTCGTATTGTTCCTAGAACGTATAGACACTTGTTCGTGGTCTTTCAACACTCGTCCGTGTTTGTTTTAGGTTAATCAATACTCGTTCGTATTGATCCTAGAACGTGTAGACACTCTTCCGTGGTCTTTCAACACTCGTCCGTGTTTGTTTCAGGTTTATCAACACTCGTTCGTATTGATCATAGAACATGTAGACACTCGTCCGTGGTCTTTCAACACTCGTCCGTGTTTGTTTCAGGTTAATCAATACTCGTTCAAATTGATCCTAGAAGATGTAGACACTCGTCCGTGGTCTTTCAACACTCGTCTGTGTTTGTTTCAGGTTAATCAATAGTCGTTCATATTGAACCTAGAACGTGTAGACACTCGTCTGTGGTCTTTCAACAGTCGTCCGTATTTGTTTCAGGTTAATCAATACTCGTTCGTATTGACCCTAGAACGCGTAGAGACTCATTCGCGGTCTTTTAACACTCATCTGTGTTTGTTTTAGGTTAATCAATACTCGTTCATATTTATCCTAGACTGTGTAGACACTCGTCCTTGGTCTTTCAACACTCGTTCGTGTTTGTATCAGGTTAATCAATACTCACTCGTATTGATCCTAGAACGTGTAGACACTCGTCCGTGGTCTTTCAACACTCGTCCATTTTTGTTTCAGGTTAATCAATACTCGTTCGTATTGTTCCTAGAACGTGTAGACACTTGTTCGTGGTCTTTTAACACTCGTCCGTGTTTGATTCAGGTTAATCAATACCCGTTCGTATTGATCCTAGAATGTGTAGACACTTGTCTGTGGTCTTTCAACACTCGTCCGTGTTTGTTTCAGGTTAATCAATACTCGTTCGTATTGACCCTAGAACGCGTAGACACTTATTCGCGGTCTTTTAACACTCGTCCGTGTTTGTTTCAGGTTAATCAATACTCGTTCATGTTTATTCTAGACCGTGTAGACACTCGTACTTGGTCTTTCAACACTCGTCCGTGTTTGTTTTGGGTATATCAATACTCATTCGTATTGATCCTAGAACGTGTAGACACTCGTCCGTGGTCTTTCAACATTCGTTCGTGTTTGTTTCAGGTTAATCAATACTCGTTCATTTCTGTTTCAGGTTAATCAATACTCGTTCGTATTGATCCTAGAATTTGTAGACACTCGTCCGTGGTCTTTCAACACTCGTCCGTGTTTGTTTCAGGTTAATCAATACTCGTTCGTATTGACCCTAGAACGCGTAGAGACTCATTCGCGGTCTTTCAACACTCGTCCGTGTTTGTTTCATGTTAATCAATACTCGTTCATATTGATTCTAGACTGTGTAGACACTCGTCCTTGGTCTTTCAACACTCGGCCGTGTTTGTTTCAGGTTAATCAATACTCGCTCGTATTGATCCTAGAACGTGTAGACACTCGTCCGTGGTCTTTCAACACTCGTCCATTTTTGTTTCAGGAAAATCAATACTCGTTCGTATTGTTCCTATAACGTGTAGACACTTGTTCGTGGTCTTTTAACACTCGTCCGTGTTTGATTCAGGTTAATCAATACTCGTTCGTATTGATCCTAGAACATGTAGACACTCGTCTGTGGTCTTTCAACACTCGTCCGTGTTTGTTTCAGGTTAATTAATACTCGTTCGTATTGATCCTAGAATGTGTAGAAACTCATCCGTGGTCTTTCAACACTCGTCCGTGTTTGTGTCAGGTTAATCAATACTCGTTCGTATTGACCCTAGAACGCATAAAGACTCATTCGCGGTCTTTCAACACTCGTCCGTGTTTATTTCAGGTTAATCAATACTCGTTCATATTTATCCTAGACTGTGTAGACATTCGTCCTTGGTCTTTCAACACTCGTCCGTGTTTGTTTCAGGTTAATCAATACTCGCTCGTATTGATCCTAGAACGTGCAGACACTCGTCCGTGGTCTTTCAACACTCGTCCATGTTTGTTTCAGGTTAATCAATACTCGTTCGTATTGTTCCTAGAACGTATAGACACTTGTTCGTGGTCTTTCAACACTCGTCCGTGTTTGTTTTAGGTTAATCAATACTCGTTCGTATTGATCCTAGAACGTGTAGACACTCTTCCGTGGTCTTTCAACACTCGTCCGTGTTTGTTTCAGGTTTATCAACACTCATTCGTATTGATCATAGAACATGTAGACACTCGTCCGTGGTCTTTCAACACTCGTCCGTGTTTGTTTCAGGTTAATCAATACTCGTTCAAATTGATCCTAGAAGATGTAGACACTCGTCCGTGGTCTTTCAACACTCGTCTGTGTTTGTTTCAGGTTAATCAATACTCGTTCATATTGAACCTAGAACGTGTAGACACTCGTCTGTGGTCTTTCAACACTCGTCCGTGTTTGTTTCAGGTTAATCAATACTCGTTCGTATTGATCCTAGAATGAGTAGACACTCCTCCGTGGTCTTTCAACACTCGTCCGTGTTTGTTTCAGGTTAATCAATACTCGTTCGTATTGACCCTAGAACGCGTAGAGACTCATTCGCGGTCTTTTAACACTCATCTGTGTTTGTTTTAGGTTAATCAATACTCGTTCATATTTATCCTAGACTGTGTAGACACTCGTCCTTGGTCTTTCAACACTCGTTCGTGTTTGTTTCAGGTTAATCAATACTCACTCGTATTGATCCTAGAACGTGTAGACACTCGTCCGTGGTCTTTCAACACTCGTCCATTTTTGTTTCAGGTTAATCAATACTCGTTCGTATTGTTCCTAGAACGTGTAGACACTTGTTCGTGGTCTTTTAACACTCGTCCGTGTTTGATTCAGGTTAATCAATACTCGTTCGTATTGATCCTAGAACATGTAGACACTCGTCTGTGGTCTTTCAACACTCGTCCGTGTTTGTTTCAGGTTAATTAATACTCGTTCGTATTGATCCTGGAATGTGTAGAAACTCATCCGTGGTCTTTCAACACTCGTCCGTGTTTGTGTCAGGTTAATCAATACTCGTTCGTATTGACCCTAGAACGCATAAAGACTCATTCGCGGTCTTTCAACACTCGTCCGTGTTTATTTCAGGTTAATCAATACTCGTTCATATTTATCCTAGACTGTGTAGACATTCGTCCTTGGTCTTTCAACACTCGTCCATGTTTGTTTCAGGTTAATCAATACTCGCTCGTATTGATCCTAGAACGTGCAGACACTCGTCCGTGGTCTTTCAACACTCGTCCATGTTTGTTTCAGGTTAATCAATACTCGTTCGTATTGTTCCTAGAACGTATAGACACTTGTTCGTGGTCTTTCAACACTCGTCCGTGTTTGTTTTAGGTTAATCAATACTCGTTCGTATTGATCCTAGAACGTGTAGACACTCTTCCGTGGTCTTTCAACACTCGTCCGTGTTTGTTTCAGGTTTATCAACACTCGTTCGTATTGATCATAGAACATGTAGACACTCGTCCGTGGTCTTTCAACACTCGTCTGTGTTTGTTTCAGGTTAATCAATACTCGTTCATATTGAACCTAGAACGTGTAGACACTCGTCTGTGGTCTTTCAACACTCGTCCGTGTTTGTTTCAGGTTAATCAATACTCGTTCGTATTGATCCTAGAATGTGTAGACACTCCTCCGTGGTCTTTCAACACTCGTCCGTGTTTATTTCAGGTTAATCAATACTCGTTCGTATTGACCCTAGAACGCGTAGAGACTCATTCGCGGTCTTTTAACACTCATCTGTGTTTGTTTTAGGTTAATCAATACTCGTTCATATTTATCCTAGACTGTGTAGACACTCGTCCTTGGTCTTTCAACACTCGTTCGTGTTTGTTTCAGGTTAATCAATACTCACTCGTATTGATCCTAGAACGTGTAGACACTCGTCCGTGGTCTTTCAACACTCGTCCATTTTTGTTTCAGGTTAATCAATACTCGTTCGTATTGTTCCTAGAACGTGTAGACACTTGTTCGTGGTCTTTTAACACTCGTCCGTGTTTGATTCAGGTTAATCAATACTCGTTCGTATTGATCCTAGAATGTGTAGACACTTGTCTGTGGTCTTTCAACACTCGTCCGTGTTTGTTTCAGGTTAATCAATACTCGTTCGTATTGACCCTAGAACACGTAGAGACTCATTCGCGGTCTTTCAACACTCGTCCGTGTTTATTTCAGGTTAATCAATACTCGTTCATATTTATCCTAGACTGTGTAGACACTCGTCCTTGGTCTTTCAACACTCGTCCGTGTTTGTTTCAGGTTAATCAATACTCGCTCGTATTGATCCTAGAACGTGCAGACACTCGTCCGTGGTCTTTCAACACTCGTCCATGTTTGTTTCAGGTTAATCAATACTCGTTCGTATTGATCCTAGAACATGTAGACACTCGTCTGTGGTCTTTCAACACTCGTCCGTGTTTGTTTCAGGTTAATTAATACTCGTTCGTATTGATCCTGGAATGTGTAGAAACTCATCCGTGGTCTTTTAACACTCGTCCGTGTTTGTGTCAAGTTAATCAATACTCGTTCGTATTGACCCTAGAACGCATAAAGACTCATTCGCGGTCTTTCAACACTCGTCCGTGTTTATTTCAGGTTAATCAATACTCGTTCATATTTATCCTAGACTGTGTAGACACTCGTCCTTGGTCTTTCAACACTCGTCCGTGTTTGTTTTAGGTTAATCAATACTCGCTCGTATTGATCCTAGAATGTGTAGACACTCGTCCGTGGTCTTTCAACACTCGTCCATTTTTGTTTCAGGTTAATCAATACTCGTTCGTATTGTTCCTAGAACGTGTAGACACTTGTCCGTGGTCTTTCAACACTCTTCCGTGTTTGTTTCAGGTTAATCAATACTCGTTCGTATTGATCCTAGAATGTGTAGACACTTGTCTGTGGTCTTTCAACACTCGTCCGTGTTTGTTTCAGGTTAATCAATACTCGTTCTTATTGATCCTAAAATGTGTAGACACTCGTCTATGGTCTTTCAACACTCATCCGTGTTTGTTTTAGGTTAATCAATACTCGTTCGTATTGATCCTAGAATGTGTAGACACTCGTCTGTGGTCTTTCAACACTCGTCCGTGTTTGTTTCAGGTTAATCAACTCGTTCGTATTGACCCTAGAACGCGTAGAGACTCATTCGCGGTCTTTCAACACTCGTCCGTGTTTATTTCAGGTTAATCAATACTCGTTCATATTTATCCTAGACTGTGTAGACACTCGTCCTTGGTCTTTCAACACTCGTCCGTGTTTGTTTCAGGTTAATCAATACTCGCTCGTATTGATCCTAGAACGTGCAGACACTCGTCCGTGGTCTTTCAACACTCGTCCATGTTTGTTTCAGGTTAATCAATACTCGTTCGTATTGTTCCTAGAACGTGTAGACTATTGTTCGTGGTCTTTTAACACTCATCCGTGTTTGTTTCAAGTTAATCAATACTCGTTCGTATTGATCCTAGAACGTGTAGACACTCGTCCGTGGTCTTTCAACACTCGTCCGCGTTTGTTTCAGGTTTATCAACACCCGTTCGTATTGATCCTAGAACATGTAGACACTCGTCCGTGGTCTTTCAACACTCGTCCGTGTTTGTTTCAGGTTAATCAATACTCGTTCATATTGATCCCAGAACATGTAGACACTCTTCCGTGGTCTTTCAACACTCGTCCGTGTTTGTTTCAGGTTAATCAATACTCGTTCATATTTATCCTAGACTATGTAGACACTCGTCCTTGGTCTTTCAACACTCGTCCGTGTTTGTTTCAGGTTAATCAATACTCGCTCGTATTGATCCTAGAACGTGCAGACACTCGTCCGTGGTCTTTCAACACTCGTCCATGTTTGTTTCAGGTTAATCAATACTCGTTCGTATTGACCCTAGAACGTGTAGACACTCGTCTGTGGTCTTTCAACACTCGTCCGTGTTTGTTTCAGGTTAATCAATACTCGTTCGTATTGATCCTAGAATGTGTAGACACTCCTCCGTGGTCTTTCAACACTCGTCCGTGTTTGTTTCAGGTTAATCAATACTCGTTCGTATTGACCCTAGAACGCGTAGAGACTCATTCGCGGTCTTTCAACACTCGTCTGTGTTTGTTTCAGGTTAATCAATACTCGTTCATATTTATCCTAGACTGTGTAGACACTCGTCCTTGGTCTTTCAACACTCGTCCGTGTTTGTTTCAGGTTAATCAATAGTCCTTCGTATTGATCCTGGAATGTGTAGACACTCATCCGTGGTCTTTCAACACTTGTCCATTTTTGTTTCAGGTTAATCAATACTCGTTCGTATTGTTCCTAGAACGTGTAGACACTTGTCCGTGGTCTTTCAACACTCTTCCGTGTTTGTTTCAGGTTAATCAATACTCGTTCGTATTGATCCTAGAATGTGTAGACACTTGTCTGTGGTCTTTCAACACTCGTCCGTGTTTGTTTCAGGTTAATCAATACTCGTTCTTATTGATCCTAAAATGTGTAGACACTCGTCTATGGTCTTTCAACACTCATCCGTGTTTATTTTAGGTTAATCAATACTCGTTCGTATCGATCCTAGAATGTGTAGACACTCGTCTGTGGTCTTTCAACACTCGTCCGTGTTTGTTTCAGGTTAATCAATACTCGTTCGTATTGACCCTAGAACGCGTAGAGACTCATTCGCGGTCTTTCAACACTCGTCCGTGTTTATTTCAGGTTAATTAATACTCGTTCATATTTATCCTAGACTGTGTAGACACTCGTCCTTGGTCTTTCAACACTCGTCCGTGTATGTTTCAGGTTAATCAATACTCGTTCATATTGATCCTAGAACGTGTAGACACTCGTCCGTGGTCTTTCAACACTCGTCCGTGTTTGTTTTAGTTAATCAATACTCGCTCGTATTGATCGTAGAACGTGTAGTCACTCGTCCGTGGTCTTTCAACACTCGTCCGTGTATGTTTCATGTTAATAAATACTCGTTCATATTGATCCTAGAACGTGTAGACACTCGTCCGTGGTCTTTCAACACTCGTCCATTTTTGTTTCAGGTTAATCAATACTCGTTCGTATTGTTCCTAGAACGTGTAGACACTTGTTCATGGTCTTTTAACACTCGTCCGTGTTTGATTCAGGTTAATCAATACTCGTTCGTATTGATCCTAGAACATGTAGACACTCGTCTGTGGTCTTTCAACACTCGTCCGTGTTTGTTTCAGGTTAATTAATACTCGTTCGTATTGATCCTAGAACGTGTAGACACTCGTCCGTGGTCTTTCAACACTCGTCCGTGTATGTTTCATGTTAATCAATACTCGTTCATATTGATCCTAGAACGTGTAGACACTTGTCTGTGGTCTTTCAACACTCGTCCGTGTTTGTTTCAGGTTAATCAATACTCGTTCTTATTGATCCTAAAATGTGTAGACACACATCTATGGTCTTTCAACACTCATCCGTGTTTGTTTCAGGTTAATCAATAGTCCTTCGTATTGATCCTGGAATGTGTAGACACTCATCCGTGGTCTTTCAACACTCGTCCATTTTTGTTTCAGGTTAATCAATACTCGTTCGTATTGTTCCTAGAACGTGTAGACACTTGTCCGTGGTCTTTCAACACTCTTCCGTGTTTGTTTCAGGTTAATCAATACTCGTTCGTATTGATCCTAGAATGTGTAGACACTTGTCTGTGGTCTTTCAACACTCGTCCGTGTTTGTTTCAGGTTAATCAATACTCGTTCTTATTGATCCTAAAATGTGTAGACACTCGTCTATGGTCTTTCAACACTCATCCGTGTTTGTTTTAGGTTAATCAATACTCGTTCGTATTGATCCTAGAATGTGTAGACACTCGTCTGTGGTCTTTCAACACTCGTCCGTGTTTGTTTCAGGTTAATCAATACTCGTTCGTATTGACCCTAGAACGCGTAGAGACTCATTCGCGGTCTTTCAACACACGTCCGTGTTTATTTCAGGTTAATTAATACTCGTTCATATTTATCCTAGACTGTGTAGACACTCGTCCTTGGTCTTTCAACACTCGTCCGTGTATGTTTCAGGTTAATCAATACTCGCTCGTATTGATCCTAGAACGTACAGACACTCGTCCGTGGTCTTTCAACACTCGTCCATGTTTGTTTCAGGTTAATCAATACTCATTCGTATTATTCCTAGAACGTGTAGACACACATCTATGGTCTTTCAACACTCATCCGTGTTTGTTTCAGGTTAATCAATAGTCGTTCGTATTAATCCTGGAATGTGTAGACACTCATCCGTGGTCTTTCAACACTCGTCCGTGTTTGTGTCAGGTTAATCAATACTCGTTCGTATTGACCCTAGAACGCATAAAGACTCATTCGCGGTCTTTCAACACTCGTCCGTGTTTATTTCAGGTTAATCAATACTCGTTCATATTTATCCTAGACTGTGTAGACACTCGTCCTTGGTCTTTCAACACTCGTCCGTGTTTGTTTTAGGTTAATCAATACTCACTCGTATTGATCCTAGAACGTGTAGACACTCGTCCGTGGTCTTTCAACACTCGTCCATTTTTGTTTCAGGTTAATCAATACTCGTTCGTATTGTTCCTAGAACGTGTAGACACTCGTCCGTGGTCTTTCAACACTCGTCCATTTTTGTTTCAGGTTAATCAATACTCGTTCGTATTGTTCCTAGAACGTGTAGACACTTGTTCGTGGTCTTTTAACACTCGTCCGTGTTTGATTCAGGTTAATCAATACTCGTTCGTATTGATCCTAGAACATGTAGACACTCGTCTGTGGTCTTTCAACACTCGTCCGTGTTTGTTTCTGGTTAATTAATACTCGTTCGTATTGATCCTAGAACGTGTAGACACTCGTCCGTGGTCTTTCAACACTCGTCCGTGTATGTTTCATATTAATCAATACTCGTTCATATTGATCCTAGAACGTGTAGACACTTGTCTGTGGTCTTTCAACACTCGTCCGTGTTTGTTTCAGGTTAATCAATACTCGTTCTTATTGATCCTCAAATGTGTAGACACACATCTATGGTCTTTCAACACTCATCCGTGTTTGTTTCAGGTTAATCAATAGTCCTTCGTATTGATCCTGGAATGTGTAGACACTCATCCGTGGTCTTTCAACACTCGTCCGTGTTTATGTCAGGTTAATCAATACTCATTCGTATTGACCCTAGAACGCATAAAGACTCATTCGCGGTCTTTCAACACTCGTCCGTGTTTGTTTCAGGTTAATCAATACTCGTTCATATTTATCCTAGACTGTGTAGACACTCGTCCGTGGTCTTTCAACACTCGTCCGTGTTTGTTTTAGTTAATCAATACTCGCTCGTATTGATCCTAGAACATGTAGACACTCGTCCGTGGTCTTTCAACACTCGTCCGTGTATGTTTCATGTTAATCAATACTCGTTCATATTGATCGTAGAACGTGTAGACACTCGTCCGTGGTCTTTCAACACTCGTCCATTTTTGTTTCAGGTTAATCAATACTCGTTCGTATTGTTCCTAGAACGTGTAGACACTTGTTCGTGGTCTTTTAACACTCGTCCGTGTTTGATTCAGGTTAATCAATACTCGTTCGTATTGATCCTAGAACATGTAGACACTCGTCTGTGGTCTTTCAACACTCGTCCGTGTTTGTTTCAGGTTAATTAATACTCGTTCGTATTGATCCTAGAACGTGTAGACACTCGTCCGTGGTCTTTCAACAATCGTCCGTGTATGTTTCATGTTAATCAATACTCGTTCATATTGATCCTAGAACGTGTAGACACTTGTCTGTGGTCTTTCAACACTCGTCCGTGTTTGTTTCAGGTTAATCAATACTCGTTCTTATTGATCCTAAAATGTGTAGACACACATCTATGGTCTTTCAACACTCATCCGTGTTTGTTTCAGGTTAATCAATAGTCCTTCGTATTGATCCTGGAATGTGTAGACACTCATCCGTGGTCTTTCAACACTTGTCCATTTTTGTTTCAGGTTAATCAATACTCGTTCGTATTGTTCCTAGAACGTGTAGACACTTGTCCGTGGTCTTTCAACACTCTTCCGTGTTTGTTTCAGGTTAATCAATACTCGTTCGTATTGATCCTAGAATGTGTAGACACTTGTCTGTGGTCTTTCAACACTCGTCCGTGTTTGTTTCAGGTTAATCAATACTCGTTCTTATTGATCCTAAAATGTGTAGACACTCGTCTATGGTCTTTCAACACTCATCCGTGTTTATTTTAGGTTAATCAATACTCGTTCGTATCGATCCTAGAATGTGTAGACACTAGTCTGTGGTCTTTCAACACTCGTCCGTGTTTGTTTCAGGTTAATCAATACTCGTTCGTATTGACCCTAGAACGCGTAGAGACTCATTCGCGGTCTTTCAACACTCGTCCGTGTTTATTTCAGGTTAATTAATACTCGTTCATATTTATCCTAGACTGTGTAGACACTCGTCCTTGGTCTTTCAACACTCGTCCGTGTATGTTTCAGGTTAATCAATACTCGCTCGTATTGATCCTAGAACGTACAGACACTCGTCCGTGGTCTTTCAACACTCGTCCATGTTTGTTTCAGGTTAATCAATACTCATTCGTATTGTTCCTAGAACGTGTAGACACACATCTATGGTCTTTCAACACTCATCCGTGTTTGTTTCAGGTTAATCAATAGTCGTTCGTATTGATCCTGGAATGTGTAGACACTCATCCGTGGTCTTTCAACACTCGTCCGTGTTTGTGTCAGGTTAATCAATACTCGTTCTTATTGACCCTAGAACGCATAAAGACTCATTCGCGGTCTGTCAACACTCGTCCGTGTTTATTTCAGGTTAATCAATACTCGTTCATATTTATCCTAGACTGTGTAGACACTCGTCCGTGGTCTTTCAACACTCGTCCGTGTTTGTTTTAGTTAATCAATACTCGCTCGTATTGATCGTAGAACGTGTATACACTCGTCCGTGGTCTTTCAACACTCGTCCGTGTATGTTTCATGTTAATCAATACTCGTTCATATTGATCCTAGAACGTGTAGACACTCGTCCGTGGTCTTTCAACACTCGTCCATTTTTGTTTCAGGTTAATCAATACTCGTTCGTATTGTTCCTAGAACGTGTAGACACTTGTTCGTGGTCTTTTAACACTCGTCCGTGTTTGATTCAGGTTAATCAATACTCGTTCGTATTGATCCTAGAACATGTAGACACTCGTCTGTGGTCTTTCAACACTCGTCCGTGTTTGTTTCAGGTTAATTAATACTCGTTCGTATTGATCCTAGAACGTGTAGACACTCGTCCGTGGTCTTTCAACACTCGTCCGTGTATGTTTCATGTTAATCAATACTCGTTCATATTGATCCTAGAACGTGTAGACACTTGTCTGTGGTCTTTCAACACTCGTCCGTGTTTGTTTCAGGTTAATCAATACTCGTTCTTATTGATCCTAAAATGTGTAGACACACATCTATGGTCTTTCAACACTCATCCGTGTTTGTTTCAGGTTAATCAATAGTCCTTCGTATTGATCCTGGAATGTGTAGACACTCATCCGTGGTCTTTCAACACTCGTCCATTTTTGTTTCAGGTTAATCAATACTCGTTCGTATTGTTCCTAGAACGTGTAGACACTTGTCCGTGGTCTTTCAACACTCTTCCGTGTTTGTTTCAGG
Source organism: Lathyrus tuberosus (assembly GCA_022829125.1). Classification (NCBI taxonomy): domain Eukaryota; kingdom Viridiplantae; phylum Streptophyta; class Magnoliopsida; order Fabales; family Fabaceae; genus Lathyrus; species Lathyrus tuberosus. The sequence continues at coordinate 437,107 of JALAZF010000743.1, read as the reverse complement.
TTAATCAATACTCGTTCGTATTGATCCTAGAATGTGTAGACACTTGTCTGTGGTCTTTCAACACTCGTCCGTGTTTGTTTCAGGTTAATCAATACTCGTTCTTATTGATCCTAAAATGTGTAGACACACATCTATGGTCTTTCAACACTCATCCGTGTTTGTTTCAGGTTAATCAATAGTCGTTCGTATTGATCCTGGAATGTGTAGACACTCATCCGTGGTCTTTCAACACTCGTCCGTGTTTGTGTCAGGTTAATCAATACTCGTTCTTATTGACCCTAGAACGCATAAAGACTCATTCGCGGTCTTTCAACACTCGTCCGTGTTTATTTCAGGTTAATCAATACTCGTTCATATTTATCCTAGACTGTGTAGACACTCGTCCGTGGTCTTTCAACACTCGTCCGTGTTTGTTTTAGTTAATCAATACTCGCTCGTATTGATCGTAGAACGTGTATACACTCGTCCGTGGTCTTTCAACACTCGTCCGTGTATGTTTCATGTTAATCAATACTCGTTCATATTGATCCTAGAACGTGTAGACACTCGTCCGTGGTCTTTCAACACTCGTCCATTTTTGTTTCAGGTTAATCAATACTCGTTCGTATTGTTCCTAGAACGTGTAGACACTTGTTCGTGGTCTTTTAACACTCGTCCGTGTTTGATTCAGGTTAATCAATACTCGTTCGTATTGATCCTAGAACATGTAGACACTCGTCTGTGGTCTTTCAACACTCGTCCGTGTTTGTTTCAGGTTAATTAATACTCGTTCGTATTGATCCTAGAACGTGTAGACACTCGTCCGTGGTCTTTCAACACTCGTCCGTGTATGTTTCATGTTAATCAATACTCGTTCATATTGATCCTAGAACGTGTAGACACTTGTCTGTGGTCTTTCAACACTCGTCCGTGTTTGTTTCAGGTTAATCAATACTCGTTCTTATTGATCCTAAAATGTGTAGACACACATCTATGGTCTTTCAACACTCATCCGTGTTTGTTTCAGGTTAATCAATAGTCCTTCGTATTGATCCTGGAATGTGTAGACACTCATCCGTGGTCTTTCAACACTCGTCCATTTTTGTTTCAGGTTAATCAATACTCGTTCGTATTGTTCCTAGAACGTGTAGACACTTGTCCGTGGTCTTTCAACACTCTTCCGTGTTTGTTTCAGGTTAATCAATACTCGTTCGTATTGATCCTAGAATGTGTAGACACTTGTCTGTGGTCTTTCAACACTCGTCCGTGTTTGTTTCAGGTTAATCAATACTCGTTCTTATTGATCCTAAAATGTGTAGACACACATCTATGGTCTTTCAACACTCATCCGTGTTTGTTTCAGGTTAATCAATAGTCGTTCGTATTGATCCTGGAATGTGTAGACACTCATCCGTGGTCTTTCAACACTCGTCCGTGTTTGTGTCAGGTTAATCAATACTCGTTCTTATTGACCCTAGAACGCATAAAGACTCATTCGCGGTCTTTCAACACTCGTCCGTGTTTATTTCAGGTTAATCAATACTCGTTCATATTTATCCTAGACTGTGTAGACACTCGTCCGTGGTCTTTCAACACTCGTCCGTGTTTGTTTTAGTTAATCAATACTCGCTCGTATTGATCGTAGAACGTGTATACACTCGTCCGTGGTCTTTCAACACTCGTCCGTGTATGTTTCATGTTAATCAATACTCGTTCATATTGATCCTAGAACGTGTAGACACTCGTCCGTGGTCTTTCAACACTCGTCCATTTTTGTTTCAGGTTAATCAATACTCGTTCGTATTGTTCCTAGAACGTGTAGACACTTGTTCGTGGTCTTTTAACACTCGTCCGTGTTTGATTCAGGTTAATCAATACTCGTTCGTATTGATCCTAGAACATGTAGACACTCGTCTGTGGTCTTTCAACACTCGTCCGTGTTTGTTTCAGGTTAATTAATACTCGTTCGTATTGATCCTAGAACGTGTAGACACTCGTCCGTGGTCTTTCAACACTCGTCCGTGTATGTTTCATGTTAATCAATACTCGTTCATATTGATCCTAGAACGTGTAGACACTTGTCTGTGGTCTTTCAACACTCGTCCGTGTTTGTTTCAGGTTAATCAATACTCGTTCTTATTGATCCTAAAATGTGTAGACACACATCTATGGTCTTTCAACACTCATCCGTGTTTGTTTCAGGTTAATCAATAGTCCTTCGTATTGATCCTGGAATGTGTAGACACTCATCCGTGGTCTTTCAACACTCGTCCATTTTTGTTTCAGGTTAATCAATACTCGTTCGTATTGTTCCTAGAACGTGTAGACACTTGTCCGTGGTCTTTCAACACTCTTCCGTGTTTGTTTCAGGTTAATCAATACTCGTTCGTATTGATCCTAGAATGTGTAGACACTTGTCTGTGGTCTTTCAACACTCGTCCGTGTTTGTTTCAGGTTAATCAATACTCGTTCTTATTGATCCTAAAATGTGTAGACACTCGTCTATGGTCTTTCAACACTCATCCGTGTTTGTTTTAGGTTAATCAATACTCGTTCGTATTGATCCTAGAATGTGTAGACACTCGTCTGTGGTCTTTCAACACTCGTCCGTGTTTGTTTCAGGTTAATCAATACTCGTTCGTATTGACCCTAGAACGCGTAGAGACTCATTCGCGGTCTTTCAACACTCGTCCGTGTTTATTTCAGGTTAATTAATACTCGTTCATATTTATCCTAGACTGTGTAGACACTCGTCCTTGGTCTTTCAACACTCGTCCGTGTATGTTTCAGGTTAATCAATACTCGCTCGTATTGATCCTAGAACGTACAGACACTCGTCCGTGGTCTTTCAACACTCGTCCATGTTTGTTTCAGGTTAATCAATACTCATTCGTATTATTCCTAGAACGTGTAGACACACATCTATGGTCTTTCAACACTCATCCGTGTTTGTTTCAGGTTAATCAATAGTCGTTCGTATTGATCCTGGAATGTGTAGACACTCATCCGTGGTCTTTCAACACTCGTCCGTGTTTGTGTCAGGTTAATCAATACTCGTTCGTATTGACCCTAGAACGCATAAAGACTCATTCGCGGTCTTTCAACACTCGTCCGTGTTTATTTCAGGTTAATCAATACTCGTTCATATTTATCCTAGACTGTGTAGACACTCGTCCTTGGTCTTTCAACACTCGTCCGTGTTTGTTTTAGGTTAATCAATACTCGCTCGTATTGATCCTAGAACGTGTAGACACTCGTCCGTGGTCTTTCAACACTCGTCCATTTTTGTTTCAGGTTAATCAATACTCGTTCGTATTGTTCCTAGAACGTGTAGACACTTGTCCGTGGTCTTTCAACACTCTTCCGTGTTTGTTTCAGGTTAATCAATACTCGTTCGTATTGATCCTAGAATGTGTAGACACTTGTCTGTGGTCTTTCAACACTCGTCCGTGTTTGTTTCAGGTTAATCAATACTCGTTCTTATTGATCCTAAAATGTGTAGACACTCGTCTATGGTCTTTCAACACTCATCCGTGTTTGTTTTAGGTTAATCAATACTCGTTCGTATTGATCCTAGAATGTGTAGACACTCGTCTGTGGTCTTTCAACACTCGTCCGTGTTTGTTTCAGGTTAATCAATACTCGTTCGTATTGACCCTAGAACGCGTAAAGACTCATTCGCGGTCTTTCAACACTCGTCCGTGTTTATTTCGGGTTAATCAATACTCGTTCATATTTATCCTAGACTGTGTAGACACTCGTCCTTGGTCTTTCAACACTCGTCCGTGTTTGTTTCAGGTTAATCAATACTCGCTCGTATTGATCCTAGAACGTACAGACACTCGTCCGTGGTCTTTCAACACTCGTCCATGTTTGTTTCAGGTTAATCAATACTCGTTCGTATTGTTCCTAGAACGTGTAGACACACATCTATGGTCTTTCAACACTCATCCGTGTTTGTTTCATTTTAATCAATAGTCGTTCGTATTGATCCTGGAATGTGTAGACACTCATCCGTGGTCTTTCAACACTCGTCCGTGTTTGTGTCAGGTTAATCAATACTCGTTCGTATTGACCCTAGAACGCATAAAGACTCATTCGCGGTCTTTCAACACTCGTCCGTGTTTGTTTCAGGTTAATCAATACTCGTTCATATTTATCCTAGACTGTGTAGACACTCGTCCTTGGTCTTTCAACACTCGTCCGTGTTTGTTTTAGGTTAATCAATACTCGCTCGTATTGATCCTAGAACGTGTAGACACTCGTCCGTGGTCTTTCAACACTCGTCCATTTTTGTTTCAGGTTAATCAATACTCGTTTGTATTGTTCCTAGAACGTGTAGACACTTGTTCGTGGTCTTTTAACACTCGTCCGTGTTTGATTCAGGTTAATCAATACTCGTTCGTATTGATCCTAGAACACGTAGACACTCGTCTGTGGTCTTTCAACACTCGTCCGTGTTTGTTTCAGGTTAATTAATACTCGTTCGTATTGATCCTAGAATGTGTAGACACTCGTCCGTGGTCTTTCAACACTCGTCCGTGTATGTTTCATGTTAATCAATACTCGTTCATATTGATCCTAGAACGTGTAGACACTTGTCTGTGGTCTTCCAACACTCGTCCGTGTTTGTTTCAGGTTAATCAATACTCGTTCTTATTGTTCCTAGAACGTGTAGACACACATCTATGGTCTTTCAACACTCATCCGTGTTTGTTTCAGGTTAATCAATAGTCGTTCGTATTGATCCTGGAATGTGTAGACACTCATCCGTGGTCTTTCAACACTCGTCCGTGTTTGTGTCAGGTTAATCAATACTCGTTCGTATTGACCCTAGAACGCATAAAGACTCATTCGCGGTCTTTCAACACTCGTCCGTGTTTGTTTCAGGTTAATCAATACTCGTTCATATTTATCCTAGACTGTGTAGACACTCGTCCTTGGTCTTTCAACACTCGTCCATGTTTGTTTTAGGTTAATCAATACTCGCTCGTATTGATCCTAGAACGTGTAGACACTCGTCCGTGGTCTTTCAACACTCGTCCATTTTTGTTTCAGGTTAATCAATACTCGTTCGTATTGTTCCTAGAACGTGTAGACACTTGTTCGTGGTCTTTTAACACTCGTCCGTGTTTGATTCAGGTTAATCAATACTCGTTCGTATTGATCCTAGAACATGTAGACACTCGTCTGTGGTCTTTCAACACTCGTCCGTGTTTGTTTCAGGTTAATTAATACTCGTTCGTATTGATCCTAGAACGTGTAGACACTCGTCCGTGGTCTTTCAACACTCGTCCGTGTATGTTTCATGTTAATCAATACTCGTTCATATTGATCCTAGAACGTGTAGACACTTGTCTGTGGTCTTTCAACACTCGTCCGTGTTTGTTTTAGGTTAATCAATACTCGTTCTTATTGATCCTAAAATGTGTAGACACACATCTATGGTCTTTCAACACTCATCCGTGTTTGTTTCAGGTTAATCAATAGTCCTTCGTATTGATCCTGGAATGTGTAGACACTCATCCGTGGTCTTTCAACACTCGTCCATTTTTGTTTCAGGTTAATCAATACTCGTTCGTATTGTTCCTAGAACGTGTAGACACTTGTCTGTGGTCTTTCAACACTCTTTCGTGTTTGTTTCAGGTTAATCAATACTCGTTCGTATTGATCCTAGAATGTGTAGACACTTGTCTGTGGTCTTTCAACACTCGTCCGTGTTTGTTTCAGGTTAATCAATACTCGTTCTTATTGATCCTAAAATGTGTAGACACTCGTCTATGGTCTTTCAACACTCATCCGTGTTTGTTTTAGGTTAATCAATACTCGTTCGTATTGATCCTAGAATGTGTAGACACTCGTCTGTGGTCTTTCAACACTCGTCCGTGTTTGTTTCAGGTTAATCAATACTCGTTCGTATTGACCCTAGAACGCGTAGAGACTCATTCGCGGTCTTTCAACACCCGTCCGTGTTTATTTCAGGTTAATTAATACTCGTTCATATTTATCCTAGACTGTGTAGACACTCGTCCTTGGTCTTTCAACACTCGTCCGTGTATGTTTCAGGTTAATCAATACTCGCTCGTATTGATCCTAGAACGTACAGACACTCGTCCGTGGTCTTTCAACACTCGTCCATGTTTGTTTCAGGTTAATCAATACTCATTCGTATTATTCCTAGAACGTGTAGACACACATCTATGGTCTTTCAACACTCATCCGTGTTTGTTTCAGGTTAATCAATAGTCGTTCGTATTGATCCTGGAATGTGTAGACACTCATCCGTGGTCTTTCAACACTCGTCCGTGTTTGTGTCAGGTTAATCAATACTCGTTCGTATTGACCCTAGAACGCATAAAGACTCATTCGCGGTCTTTCAACAGTCGTCCGTGTTTATTTCAGGTTAATCAATACTCGTTCATATTTATCCTAGACTGTGTAGACACTCGTCCTTGGTCTTTCAACACTCGTCCGTGTTTGTTTTAGGTTAATCAATACTCGCTCGTATTGATCCTAGAACGTGTAGACACTCGTCCGTGGTCTTTTAACACTCGTCCATTTTTGTTTCAGGTTAATCAATACTCGTTCGTATTGTTCCTAGAACGTGTAGACACTTGTCCGTGGTCTTTCAACACTCTTCCGTGTTTGTTTCAGGTTAATCAATACTCGTTCGTATTGATCCTAGAATGTGTAGACACTTGTCTGTGGTCTTTCAACACTCGTCCGTGTTTGTTTCAGGTTAATCAATACTCGTTCTTATTGATCCTAAAATGTGTAGACACTCGGCTATGGTCTTTTAACACTCATCCGTGTTTGTTTTAGGTTAATCAATACTCGGTCGTATTGATCCTAGAATGTGTAGACACTCGTCTGTGGTCTTTCAACACTCGTCCGTGTTTGTTTCAGGTTAATCAATACTCGTTCGTATTGACCCTAGAACGCGTAGAGACTCATTCGCGGTCTTTCAACACTCGTCCGTGTTTGATTCAGGTTAATCAATACTCGTTCGTATTGATCCTAGAACATGTAGACACTCGTCTGTGGTCTTTCAACACTCGTCCGTGTTTGTTTCAGGTTAATTAATACTCGTTCGTATTGATCCTAGAACGTGTAGACACTCGTCCGTGGTCTTTCAACACTCGTCCGTGTATGTTTCATGTTAATCAATACTCGTTCATATTGATCCTAGAACGTGTAGACACTTGTCTGTGGTCTTTCAACACTCGTCCGTGTTTGTTTCAGGTTAATCAATACTCCTTCTTATTGATCCTAAAATGTGTAGACACACATCTATGGTCTTTCAACACTCATCCGTGTTTGTTTCAGGTTAATCAATAGTCCTTCGTATTGATCCTGGAATGTGTAGACACTCATCCGTGGTCTTTCAACACTCGTCCATTTTTGTTTCAGGTTAATCAATACTCGTTCGTATTGTTCCTAGAACGTGTAGACACTTGTCCGTGGTCTTTCAACACTCTTCCGTGTTTGTTTCAGGTTAATCAATACTCGTTCGTATTGATCCTAGAATGTGTAGACACTTGTCTGTGGTCTTTCAACACTCGTCCGTGTTTGTTTCAGGTTAATCAATACTCGTTCTTATTGATCCTAAAATGTGTAGACACTCGTCTATGGTCTTTCAACACTCATCCGTGTTTGTTTTAGGTTAATCAATACTCGTTCGTATTGATCCTAGAATGTGTAGACACTCGTCTGTGGTCTTTCAACACTCGTCCGTGTTTGTTTCAGGTTAATCAATACTCGTTCGTATTGACCCTAGAACGCGTAGAGACTCATTCGCGGTCTTTCAACACTCGTCCGTGTTTATTTCAGGTTAATTAATACTCGTTCATATTTATCCTAGACTGTGTAGACACTCGTCCTTGGTCTTTCAACACTCGTCCGTGTATGTTTCAGGTTAATCAATACTCGCTCGTATTGATCCTAGAACGTACAGACACTCGTCCGTGGTCTTTCAACACTCGTCCATGTTTGTTTCAGGTTAATCAATACTCATTCGTATTATTCCTAGAACGTGTAGACACACATCTATGGTCTTTCAACACTCATCCGTGTTTGTTTCAGGTTAATCAATAGTCGTTCGTATTGATCCTGGAATGTGTAGACACTTATCCGTGGTCTTTCAACACTCGTCCGTGTTTGTGTCAGGTTAATCAATACTCGTTCGTATTGACCCTAGAACGCATAAAGACTCATTTGCGGTCTTTCAACACTCGTCCGTGTTTATTTCAGGTTAATCAATACTCGTTCATATTTATCCTAGACTGTGTAGACACTCGTCCTTGGTCTTTCAACACTCGTCCGTGTTTGATTTAGGTTAATCAATACTCGCTCGTATTGATCCTAGAACGTGTAGACACTCGTCCGTGGTCTTTTAACACTCGTCCATTTTTGTTTCAGGTTAATCAATACTCGTTCGTATTGTTCCTAGAACGTGTAGACACTTGTCCGTGGTCTTTCAACACTCTTCCGTGTTTGTTTCAGGTTAATCAATACTCGTTCGTATTGATCCTAGAATGTGTAGACACTTGTCTGTGGTCTTTCAACACTCGTCCGTGTTTGTTTCAGGTTAATCAATACTCGTTCTTATTGATCCTAAAATGTGTAGATACTCGTCTATGGTCTTTCAACACTCATCCGTGTTTGTTTTAGGTTAATCAATACTCGTTCGTATTGATCCTAGAATGTGTAGACACTCGTCTGTGGTCTTTCAACACTCGTCCGTGTTTGTTTCAGGTTAATCAATACTCGTTCGTATTGACCCTAGAACGCGTAGAGACTCATTCGCGGTCTTTCAACACTCGTCCGTGTTTGATTCAGGTTAATCAATACTCGTTCGTATTGATCCTAGAACATGTAGACACTCGTCTGTGGTCTTTCAACACTCGTCCGTGTTTGTTTCAGGTTAATTAATACTCGTTCGTATTGATCCTAGAACGTGTAGACACTCGTCCGTGGTCTTTCAACACTCGTCCGTGTATGTTTCATGTTAATCAATACTCGTTCATATTGATCCTAGAAAGTGTAGACACTTGTCTGTGGTCTTTCAACACTCGTCCGTGTTTGTTTCAGGTTAATCAATACTCGTTCTTATTGATCCTAAAATGTGTAGACACACATCTATGGTCTTTCAACACTCATCCGTGTTTGTTTCAGGTTAATCAATAGTCCTTCGTATTGATCCTGGAATGTGTAGACACTCATCCGTGGTCTTTCAACACTCGTCCATTTTTGTTTCAGGTTAATCAATACTCGTTCGTATTGTTCCTAGAACGTGTAGACACTTGTCCGTGGTCTTTCAACACTCTTCCGTGTTTGTTTCAGGTTAATCAATACTCGTTCGTATTGATCCTAGAATGTGTAGACACTTGTCTGTGGTCTTTCAACACTCGTCCGTGTTTGTTTCAGGTTAATCAATACTCGTTCTTATTGATCCTAAAATGTGTAGACACTCGTCTATGGTCTTTCAACACTCATCCGTGTTTGTTTTAGGTTAATCAATACTCGTTCGTATTGATCCTAGAATGTGTAGACACTCGTCTGTGGTCTTTCAACACTCGTCCGTGTTTGTTTCAGGTTAATCAATACTCGTTCGTATTGACCCTAGAACGCGTAGAGACTCATTCGCGGTCTTTCAACACTCGTCCGTGTTTATTTCAGGTTAATTAATACTCGTTCATATTTATCCTAGACTGTGTAGACACTCGTCCTTGGTCTTTCAACACTCGTCCGTGTATGTTTCAGGTTAATCAATACTCGCTCGTATTGATCCTAGAACGTACAGACACTCGTCCGTGGTCTTTCAACACTCGTCCATGTTTGTTTCAGGTTAATCAATACTCATTCGTATTATTCCTAGAATGTGTAGACACACATCTATGGTCTTTCAACACTCATCCGTGTTTGTTTCAGGTTAATCAATAGTCGTTCGTATTGATCCTGGAATGAGTAGACACTCATCCGTGGTCTTTCAACACTCGTCCGTGTTTGTGTCAGGTTAATCAATACTCGTTCGTATTGACCCTAGAACGCATAAAGACTCATTCGCGGTCTTTCAACACTCGTCCGTGTTTATTTCAGGTTAATCAATACTCGTTCATATTTATCCTAGACTGTGTAGACACTCGTCCTTGGTCTTTCAACACTCGTCCGTGTTTGTTTTAGGTTAATCAATACTCGCTCGTATTGATCCTAGAACGTGTAGACACTCGTCCGTGGTCTTTTAACACTCGTCCATTTTTGTTTCAGGTTAATCAATACTCGTTCGTATTATTCCTAGAACGTGTAGACACTTGTCCGTGGTCTTTCAACACTCTTCCGTGTTTGTTTCAGGTTAATCAATACTCGTTCGTATTGATCCTAGAATGTGTAGACACTTGTCTGTGGTCTTTCAACACTCGTCCGTGTTTGTTTCAGGTTAATCAATACTCGTTCTTATTGATCCTAAAATGTGTAGTCACTCGTCTATGGTCTTTCAACACTCATCCGTGTTTGTTTTAGGTTAATCAATACTCGTTCGTATTGATCCTAGAATGTGTAGACACTCGTCTGTGGTCTTTCAACACTCGTCCGTGTTTGTTTCAGGTTAATCAATACTCGTTTGTATTGACCCTAGAACGCGTAGAGACTCATTCGCGGTCTTTCAACACTCGTCCGTGTTTGATTCAGGTTAATCAATACTCGTTCGTATTGATCCTAGAACATGTAGACACTCGTCTGTGGTCTTTCAACACTCGTCCGTGTTTGTTTCAGGTTAATTAATACTCGTTCGTATTGATCCTAGAACGTGTAGACACTCGTCCGTGGTCTTTCAACACTCGTCCGTGTATGTTTCATGTTAATCAATACTCGTTCATATTGATCCTAGAACGTGTAGACACTTGTCTGTGGTCTTTCAACACTCGTCCGTGTTTGTTTCAGGTTAATCAATACTCGTTCTTATTGATCCTAAAATGTGTAGACACACATCTATGGTCTTTCAACACTCATCCGTGTTTGTTTCAGGTTAATCAATAGTCCTTCGTATTGATCCTGGAATGTGTAGACACTCATCCGTGGTCTTTCAACACTCGTCCATTTTTGTTTCAGGTTAATCAATACTCGTTCGTATTGTTCCTAGAACGTGTAGACACTTGTCCGTGGTCTTTCAACACTCTTCCGTGTTTGTTTCAGGTTAATCAATACTCGTTCGTATTGATCCTAGAATGTGTAGACACTTGTCTGTGGTCTTTCAACACTCGTCCGTGTTTGTTTCAGGTTAATCAATACTCGTTCTTATTGATCCTAAAATGTGTAGACACTCGTCTATGGTCTTTCAACACTCATCCGTGTTTGTTTTAGGTTAATCAATACTCGTTCGTATTGATCCTAGAATGTGTAGACACTCGTCTGTGGTCTTTCAACACTCGTCCGTGTTTGTTTCAGGTTAATCAATACTCGTTCGTATTGACCCTAGAACGCGTAGAGACTCATTCGCGGTCTTTCAACACTCGTCCGTGTTTATTTCAGGTTAATTAATACTCATTCATATTTATCCTAGACTGTGTAGACACTCGTCCTTGGTCTTTCAACACTCGTCTGTGTATGTTTCAGGTTAATCAATACTCGCTCGTATTGATCCTAGAACGTACAGACACTCGTCCGTGGTCTTTCAACACTCGTCCATGTTTGTTTCAGGTTAATCAATACTCATTCGTATTATTCCTAGAACGTGTAGACACACATCTATGGTCTTTCAACACTCATCCGTGTTTGTTTCAGGTTAATCAATAGTCGTTCGTATTGATCCTGGAATGTGTAGACACTCATCCGTGGTCTTTCAACACTCGTCCGTGTTTGTGTCAGGTTAATCAATACTCGTTCGTATTGACCCTAGAACGCATAAAGACTCATTCGCGGTCTTTCAACACTCGTCCGTGTTTATTTCAGGTTAATCAATACTCGTTCATATTTATCCTAGACTGTGTAGACACTCGTCCTTGGTCTTTCAACACTCGTCCGTGTTTGTTTTAGGTTAATCAATACTCGCTCGTATTGATCCTAGAACGTGTAGACACTCGTCCGTGGTCTTTTAACACTCGTCCATTTTTGTTTCAGGTTAATCAATACTCGTTCGTATTGTTCCTAGAACGTGTAGACACTTGTCCGTGGTCTTTCAACACTCTTCCGTGTTTGTTTCAGGTTAATCAATACTCGTTCGTATTGATCCTAGAATGTGTAGACACTTGTCTGTGGTCTTTCAACACTCGTCCGTGTTTGTTTCAGGTTAATCAATACTCGTTCTTATTGATCCTAAAATGTGTAGACACTCGTCTATGGTCTTTCAACACTCATCCGTGTTTGTTTTAGGTTAATCAATACTCGTTCGTATTGATCCTAGAATGTGTAGACACTCGTCTGTGGTCTTTCAACACTCGTCCGTGTTTGTTTCAGGTTAATCAATACTCGTTCGTATTGACCCTAGAACGCGTAGAGACTCATTCGCGGTCTTTCAACACTCGTCCGTGTTTATTTCGGGTTAATCAATACTCGTTCATATTTATCCTAGACTGTGTAGACACTCGTCCTTGGTCTTTCAACACTCGTCCGTGTTTGTTTCAGGTTAATCAATACTCGCTCGTATTGATCCTATAACGTACAGACACTCGTCTGTGGTCTTTCAAGACTCGTCCATGTTTGTTTCAGGTTAATCAATACTCGTTCGTATTGTTCCTAGAACGTGTAGACACACATCTATGGTCTTTCAACACTCATCCGTGTTTGTTTCATTTTAATCAATAGTCGTTCGTATTGATCCTGGAATGTGTAGACACTCATCCGTGGTCTTTCAACACTCGTCCGTGTTTGTGTCAGGTTAATCAATACTCGTTCGTATTGACCCTAGAACGCATAAAGACTCATTCGCGGTCTTTCAACACTCGTCCGTGTTTGTTTCAGGTTAATCAATACTCGTTCATATTTATCCTAGACTGTGTAGACACTCGTCCTTGGTCTTTCAACACTCGTCCGTGTTTATTTTAGGTTAATCAATACTCGCTCGTATTGATCCTAGAACGTGTAGACACTCGTCCGTGGTCTTTCAACACTCGTCCATTTTTGTTTCAGGTTAATCAATACTCGTTTGTATTGTTCCTAGAACGTGTAAACACTTGTTCGTGGTCTTTTAACACTCGTCCGTGTTTGATTCAGGTTAATCAATACTCGTTCGTATTGATCCTAGAACATGTAGACACTCGTCTGTGGTCTTTCAACACTCGTCCGTGTTTGTTTCAGGTTAATTAATACTCGTTCGTATTGATCCTAGAATGTGTAGACAGTCGTCCGTGGTCTTTCAACACTCGTCCGTGTATGTTTCATGTTAATCAATACTCGTTCATATTGATCCTAGAACGTGTAGACACTTGTCTGTGGTCTTTCAACACTCGTCCGTGTTTGTTTCAGGTTAATCAATACTCGTTCGTATTGTTCCTAGAACGTGTAGACACACATCTATGGTCTTTCAACACTCATCCGTGTTTGTTTCAGGTTAATCAATAGTCGTTCGTATTGATCCTGGAATGTGTAGACACTCATCTGTGGTCTTTCAACACTCGTCCGTGTTTGTGTCAGGTTAATCAATACTCGTTCGTATTGACCCTAGAACGCATAAAGACTCATTCGCGGTCTTTCAACACTCGTCCGTGTTTGTTTCAGGTTAATCAATACTCGTTCATATTTATCCTAGACTGTGTAGACACTCGTCCTTGGTCTTTCAACACTCGTCCGTGTTTGTTTTAGGTTAATCAATACTCGCTCGTATTGATCCTAGAACGTGTAGACACTCGTCCGTGGTCTTTCAACACTCGTCCATTTTTGTTTCAGGTTAATCAATACTCGTTCGTATTGTTCCTAGAACGTGTAGACACTTGTCCGTGGTCTTTCAACACTCTTCCGTGTTTGTTTCAGGTTAATCAATACTCGTTCGTATTGATCCTAGAATGTGTAGACACTTGTCTGTGGTCTTTCAACACTGGTCCGTGTTTGTTTCAGGTTAATCAATACTCGTTCTTATTGATCCTAAAATGTGTAGACACTCGTCTATGGTCTTTCAACACTCATCCATGTTTGTTTTAGGTTAATCAATACTCGTTCGTATTGATCCTAGAATGTGTAGACACTCGTCTGTGGTCTTTCAACACTCGTCCGTGTTTGTTTCAGGTTAATCAATACTCGTTCTTATTGTTCCTAGAACGTGTAGACACACATCTATGGTCTTTCAACACTCATCCGTGTTTGTTTCAGGTTAATCAATAGTCATTCGTATTGATCCTGGAATGTGTAGACACTCATCCGTGGTCTTTCAACACTCGTCTGTGTTTGTGTCAGGTTAATCAATACTCGTTCGTATTGACCCTAGAACGCATAAAGACTCATTCGCGGTCTTTCAACACTCGTCCGTGTTTGTTTCAGGTTAATCAATACTCGTTCATATTTATCCTAGACTGTGTAGACAGTCGTCCTTGGTCTTTCAACACTCGTCCGTGTTTGTTTTAGGTTAATCAATACTCGCTCGTATTGATCCTAGAACGTGTAGACACTCGTCCGTGGTCTTTCAACACTCGTCCATTTTTGTTTCAGGTTAATCAATACTCGTTCGTATTGTTCCTAGAACGTGTAGACACTTGTCCGTGGTCTTTCAACACTCTTCCGTGTTTGTTTCAGGTTAATCAATACTCGTTCGTATTGATCCTAGAATGTGTAGACACTTGTCTGTGGTCTTTCAACACTCGTCCGTGTTTGTTTCAGGTTAATCAATACTCGTTCTTATTGATCCTAAAATGTGTAGACACTCGTCTATGGTCTTTCAACACTCATCCGTGTTTGTTTTAGGTTAATCAATACTCGTTCGTATTGATCCTAGAATGTGTAGACACTCGTCTGTGGTCTTTCAACACTCGTCCGTGTTTGTTTCAGGTTAATCAATACTCGTTCGTATTGACCCTAGAACGCGTAGAGACTCATTCGCGGTCTTTCAACACTCGTCCGTGTTTATTTCAGGTTAATCAATACTCGTTCATATTTATCCTAGACTGTGTAGACACTCGTCCGTGTTTGTTTCAGGTTAATCAATACTCGCTCGTATTGATCCTAGAACGTACAGACACTCGTCCGTGGTCTTTCAACACTCGTCCATGTTTGTTTCAGGTTAATCAATACTCGTTCATATTGTTCCTAGAACGTGTAGACACACATCTATGGTCTTTCAACACTCATCCGTGTTTGTTTCAGGTTAATCAATAGTCGTTCGTATTGATCCTGGAATGTGTAGACACTCATCCGTGGTCTTTCAACACTCGTCCGTGTTTGTGTCGGGTTAATCAATACTCGTTCGTATTGACCCTAAAACGCATAAAGACTCATTCGCGGTCTTTCAACACTCGTCCGTGTTTGTTTCAGGTTAATCAATACTCGTTCATATTTATCCTAGACTGTGTAGACACTCGTCCTTGGTCTTTCAACACTCGTCCGTGTTTGTTTTAGGTTAATCAATACTCGCTCGTATTAATCCTAGAACGTGTAGACACTCGTCCGTGGTCTTTCAACACTCGTCCATTTTTGTTTCAGGTTAATCAATACTCGTTCGTATTGTTCCTAGAACGTGTAGACACTTGTTCGTGGTCTTTTAACACTCGTCCGTGTTTAATTCAGGTTAATCAATACTCGTTCGTATTGATCCTAGAACATGTAGACACTCGTCTGTGGTCTTTCAACACTCGTCCGTGTTTGTTTCAGGTTAATTAATACTCGTTCGTATTGATCCTAGAATGTGTAGACACTCGTCCGTGGTCTTTCAACACTCGTCCGTGTATGTTTCATGTTAATCAATACTCGTTCATATTGATCCTAGAACGTGTAGACACTTGTCTGTGGTCTTTCAACACTCGTCCGTGTTTGTTTCAGGTTAATCAATACTCGTTCTTATTGATCCTAAAATGTGTAGACACACATCTATGGTCTTTCAACACTCATCCGTGTTTGTTTCAGGTTAATCAATAGTCCTTCGTATTGATCCTGGAATGTGTAGACACTCATCCGTGGTCTTTCAACACTCGTCCGTGTTTGTGTCAGGTTAATCAATACTCGTTCGTATTGACCCTAGAACACATAAAGACTCATTCGCGGTCTTTCAACACTCGTCCGTGTTTGTTTCAGGTTAATCAATACTCGTTCATATTTATCCTAGACTGTGTAGACACTCGTCCTTGGTCTTTCAACACTCGTCCGTGTTTGTTTTAGGTTAATCAATACTCGCTCGTATTGATCCTAGAACGTGTAGACACTCGTCCGTGGTCTTTCAACACTCGTCCATTTTTGTTTCAGGTTAATCAATACTCGTTCGTATTGTTCCTAGAACGTGTAGACACTTGTCCGTGGTCTTTCAACACTCTTCCGTGTTTGTTTCAGGTTAATCAATACTCGTTCGTATTGATCCTAGAATGTGTAGACACTTGTCTGTGGTCTTTCAACACTCGTCCGTGTTTGTTTCAGGTTAATCAATACTCGTTCTTATTGATCCTAAAATGTGTAGACACTCGTCTATGGTCTTTCAACACTTATCCATGTTTGTTTTAGGTTAATCAATACTCGTTCGTATTGATCCTAGAATGTGTAGACACTCGTCTGTGGTCTTTCAACACTCGTCCGTGTTTGTTTCAGGTTAATCAATACTCGTTCGTATTGACCCTAGAACGCGTAGAGACTCATTCGCGGTCTTTCAACACTCGTCCGTGTTTATTTCAGGTTAATCAATACTCGTTCATATTTATCCTAGACTGTGTAGACACTCGTCCTTGGTATTTCAACACTCGTCCGTGTTTGTTTCAGGTTAATCAATACTCGCTCGTATTGATCCTAGAACGTACAGACACTCGTCCGTGGTCTTTCAACACTCGTCCATGTTTGTTTCAGGTTAATCAATACTCGTTCGTATTGTTCCTAGAACGTGTAGACACACATCTATGGTCTTTCAACACTCATCCGTGTTTGTTTCAGGTTAATCAATAGTCGTTCGTATTGATCCTGGAATGTGTAGACACTCATCCGTGGTCTTTCAACACTCGTCCGTGTTTGTGTCAGGTTAATCAATACTCGTTCGTATTGAACCTAGAACACATAAAGACTCATTCGCGGTCTTTCAACACTCGTCCGTGTTTGTTTCAGGTTAATCAATACTCGTTCATATTTATCCTAGACTGTGTAGACACTCGTCCTTGGTCTTTCAACACTCGTCCGTGTTTGTTTTAGGTTAATCAATACTCGCTCGTATTGATCCTAGAACGTGTAGACACTCGTCCGTGGTCTTTCAACACTCGTCCATTTTTGTTTCAGGTTAATCAATACTCGTTCGTATTGTTCCTAGAACGTGTAGACACTTGTCCGTGGTCTTTCAACACTCTTCCGTGTTTGTTTCAGGTTAATCAATACTCGTTCGTATTGATCCTAGAATGTGTAGACACTTGTCTGTGGTCTTTCAACACTCGTCCGTGTTTGTTTCAGGTTAATCAATACTCGTTCTTATTGATCCTAAAATGTGTAGACACTCGTCTATGGTCTTTCAACACTCATCCATGTTTGTTTTAGGTTAATCAATACTCGTTCGTATTGATCCTAGAATGTGTAGACACTCGTCTGTGGTCTTTCAACACTCGTCCGTGTTTGTTTCAGGTTAATCAATACTCGTTCGTATTGACCCTAGAACGCGTAGAGACTCATTCGCGGTCTTTCAACACTCGTCCATGTTTATTTCAGGTTAATCAATACTCGTTCATATTTATCCTAGACTGTGTAGACACTCGTCCTTGGTATTTCAACACTCGTCCGTGTTTGTTTCAGGTTAATCAATACTCGCTCGTATTGATCCTAGAACGTACAGACACTCGTCCGTGGTCTTTCAACACTCGTCCATGTTTGTTTCAGGTTAATCAATACTCGTTCGTATTGTTCCTAGAACGTGTAGACACACATCTATGGTCTTTCAACACTCATCCGTGTTTGTTTCAGGTTAATCAATAGTCGTTCGTATTGATCCTGGAATGTGTAGACACTCATCCGTGGTCTTTCAACACTCGTCCGTGTTTGTGTCAGGTTAATCAATACTCGTTCGTATTGACCCTAGAACGTATAAAGACTCATTCGCGGTCTTTCAACACTCGTCCGTGTTTGTTTCAGGTTAATCAATACTCGTTCATATTTATCCTAGACTGTGTAGACACTCGTCCTTGGTCTTTCAACACTCGTCCGTGTTTGTTTTAGGTTAATCAATACTCGCTCGTATTGATCCTAGAACGCGTAGACACTCGTCCGTGGTCTTTCAACACTCGTCCATTTTTGTTTCAGGTTAATCAATACTCGTTCGTATTGTTCCTAGAACGTGTAGACACTTGTTCGTGGTCTTTCAACACTCTTCCGTGTTTGATTCAGGTTAATCAATACTCGTTCGTATTGATCCTAGAACATGTAGACACTCGTCTGTGGTCTTTCAACACTCGTCCGTGTTTGTTTCAGGTTAATTAATACTCGTTCGTATTGATCCTAGAATGTGTAGACACTCGTCCGTGGTCTTTCAAAACTCGTCCGTGTATGTTTCATGTTAATCAATACTCGTTCATATTGATCCTAGAACGTGTAGACACTTGTCTGTGGTCTTTCAACACTCGTCCGTGTTTGTTTCAGGTTAATCAATACTCGTTCTTATTGATCCTAAAATGTGTAGACACACATCTATGGTCTTTCAACACTCATCCGTGTTTGTTTCAAGTTAATCAATAGTCCTTCGTATTGATCCTGGAATGTGTAGACCCTCATCCGTGGTCTTTCAACACTCGTCCGTGTTTGTGTCAGGTTAATCAATACTCGTTCGTATTGACCCTAGAACACATAAAGACTCATTCGCGGTCTTTCAACACTCGTCCGTGTTTGTTTCAGGTTAATCAATACTCGTTCATATTTATCCTAGACTGTGTAGACACTCGTCCTTGGTCTTTCAACACTCGTCCGTGTTTGTTTTAGGTTAATCAATACTCGCTCGTATTGATCCTAGAACGTGTAGACACTCGTCCATGGTCTTTCAACACTCGTCCATTTTTGTTTCAGGTTAATCAATACTCGTTCGTATTGTTCGTAGAACGTGTAGACACTTGTCCGTGGTCTTTCAACACTCTTCCGTGTTTGTTTCAGGTTAATCAATACTCGTTCGTATTGATCCTAGAATGTGTAGACACTTGTCTGTGGTCTTTCAACACTCGTCCGTGTTTGTTTCAGGTTAATCAATACTCGTTCTTATTGATCCTAAAATGTGTAGACACTCGTCTATGGTCTTTCAACACTCATCTGTGTTTGTTTTAGGTTAATCAATACTCGTTCGTATTGATCCTAGAATGTGTAGACACTCGTCTGTGGTCTTTCAACACTCGTCCGTGTTTGTTTCAGGTTAATCAATACTCGTTCGTATTGACCCTAGAACGCGTAGAGACTCATTCGCGGTCTTTCAACACTCGTCCGTGTTTATTTCAGGTTAATTAATACTCGTTCATATTTATCCTAGACTGTGTAGACACTCGTCCTTGGTCTTTCAACACTCGTCCGTGTATGTTTCAGGTTAATCAATACTCGCTCGTATTGATCCTAGAACGTACAGACACTCGTCCGTGGTCTTTCAACACTCGTCCATGTTTGTTTCAGGTTAATCAATACTCGTTCGTATTGTTCCTAGAACGTGTAGACACACATCTATGGTCTTTCAACACTCATCCGTGTTTGTTTCAGGTTAATCAATAGTCATTTGTATTGATCCTGGAATGTGTAGACACTTATCCGTGGTCTTTCAACACTCGTCCGTGTTTGTGTCAGGTTAATCAATACTCGTTCGTATTGACCCTAGAACGCATAAAGACTCATTCGCGGTCTTTCAACACTCGTCCGTGTTTGTTTCAGGTTAATCAATACTCGTTCATATTTATCCTAGACTGTGTAGACACTCGTCCTTGGTCTTTCAACACTCGTCCGTGTTTGTTTTAGGTTAATCAATACTCGCTCGTATTGATCCTAGAACGTGTAGACACTCGTCCGTGGTCTTTCAACACTCGTCCATTTTTGTTTCAGGTTAATCAATACTCGTTCGTATTGTTCCTAGAACGTGTAGACACTTGTTCGTGGTCTTTTAACACTCGTTCGTGGTTGATTCAGGTTCATCAATACTCGTTCGTATTGATCCTAGAACATGTAGACACTCGTCTGTGGTCTTTCAACACTCGTCCGTGTTTGTTTCAGGTTAATTAATACTCGTTCGTATTGATCCTAGAATGTGTAGACACTCGTCCGTTGTCTTTCAACACTCGTCCGTGTATGTTTCATGTTAATCAATACTCGTTCATATTGATCCTAGAACGTGTAGACACTTGTCTGTGGTCTTTCAACACTCGTCCGTGTTTGTTTCAGGTTAATCAATACTCGTTCTTATTGATCCTAAAATGTGTAGACACACATCTATGGTCTTTCAACACTCATCCGTGTTTGTTTCAGGTTAATCAATAGTCCTTCGTATTGATCCTGGAATGTGTAGACACTCATCCGTGGTCTTTCAACACTCGTCCGTGTTTGTGTCAGGTTAATCAATACTCGTTCGTATTGACCCTAGAACACATAAAGACTCATTCGCGGTCTTTCAACACTCGTCTGTGTTTGTTTCAGGTTAATCAATACTCGTTCATATTTATCCTAGACTGTGTAGACACTCGTCCTTGGTCTTTCAACACTCGTCCGTGTTTGTTTTAGGTTAATCAATACTCGCTCGTATTGATCCTAGAACGTGTAGACACTCGTCCGTGGTCTTTCAACACTCGTCCATTTTTGTTTCAGGTTAATCAATACTCGTTCGTATTGACCCTAGAACGCGTAGAGACTCATTCGCGGTCTTTCAACACTCGTCCGTGTTTATTTCAGGTTAATTAATACTCGTTCATATTTATCCTAGACTGTGTAGACACTCGTCCTTGGTCTTTCAACACTCGTCCGTGTATGTTTCAGGTTAATCAATACTCGCTCGTATTGATCCTAGAACGTACAGACACTCGTCCGTGGTCTTTCAACACTCGTCCATGTTTGTTTCAGGTTAATCAATGCTCGTTCGTATTGTTCCTAGAACGTGTAGACACACATCTATGGTCTTTCAACACTCATCCGTGTTTGTTTCAGGTTAATCAATAGTCGTTCGTATTGATCCTGGAATGTGTAGACACTCATCCGTGGTCTTTCAACACTCGTCCGTGTTTGTGTCAGGTTAATCAATACTCGTTCGTATTGACCCTAGAACGCATAAAGACTCATTCGCGGTCTTTCAACACTCGTCCGTGTTTATTTCAGGTTAATCAATACTCGTTCATATTTATCCTAAACTGTGTAGACACTCGTCCTTGGTCTTTCAACACTCGTCCGTGTTTGTTTTAGGTTAATCAATACTCGCTCGTATTGATCCTAGAACGTGTAGACACTCGTCCGTGGTCTTTCAACACTCGTCCATTTTTGTTTCAGGTTAATCAATACTCGTTCGTATTGTTCCTAGAACGTGTAGACACTTGTTCGTGGTCTTTTAACACTCGTCCGTGTTTGATTCAGGTTAATCAATACTCGTTCGTATTGATCCTAGAACATGTAGACACTCGTCTGTGGTCTTTCAACACTCGTCCGTGTTTGTTTCAGGTTAATTAATACTCGTTCGTATTGATCCTAGAATGTGTAGACACTCGTCCGTGGTCTTTCAACACTCGTCCGTGTATGTTTCATGTTAATCAATACTCGTTCATATTGATCCTAGAATGTGTAGACACTTGTCTGTGGTCTTTCAACACTCGTCCGTGTTTGTTTCAGGTTAATCAATACTCGTTCTTATTGATCCTAAAATGTGTAGACACACATCTATGGTCTTTCAACACTCATCCGTGTTTGTTTCAGGTTAATCAATAGTCCTTCGTATTGATCCTGGAATGTGTAGACACTCATCCGTGGTCTTTCAACACTCGTCCGTGTTTGTGTCAGGTTAATCAATACTCGTTCGTATTGACCCTAGAACACATAAAGACTCATTCGCGGTCTTTCAACACTCGTCCGTGTTTGTTTCAGGTTAATCAATACTCGTTCATATTTATCCTAGACTGTGTAGACACTCATCCTTGGTCTTTCAACACTCGTCCGTGTTTGTTTTAGGTTAATCAATACTCGCTCGTATTGATCCTAGAACGTGTAGACACTCGTCCGTGGTCTTTCAACACTCGTCCATTTTTGTTTCAGGTTAATCAATACTCGTTCGTATTGTTCCTAGAACGTGTAGACACTTGTCCGTGGTCTTTCAACACTCTTCCGTGTTTGATTCAGGTTAATCAATACTCGTTCGTATTGATCCTAGAACATGTAGACACTCGTCTGTGGTCTTTCAACACTCGTCCGTGTTTGTTTCAGGTTAATTAATACTCGTTCGTATTGATCCTAGAATGTGTAGACACTCGTCCGTGGTCTTTCAACACTCGTCCGTGTATGTTTCATGTTAATCAATACTCGTTCATATTGATCCTAGAACGTGTAGACACTTGTCTGTGGTCTTTCAACACTCGTCCGTGTTTGTTTCAGGTTAATCAATACTCGTTCTTATTGATCCTAAAATGTGTAGACACACATCTATGGTCTTTCAACACTCATCCGTGTTTGTTTCAGGTTAATCAATAGTCCTTCGTATTGATCCTGGAATGTGTAGACCCTCATCCGTGGTCTTTCAACACTCGTCCGTGTTTGTGTCAGGTTAATCAATACTCGTTCGTATTGACCCTAGAACACATAAAGACTCATTCGCGGTCTTTCAACACTCGTCCGTGTTTGTTTCAGGTTAATCAATACTCGTTCATATTTATCCTAGACTGTGTAGACACTCGTCCTTGGTCTTTCAACACTCGTCCGTGTTTGTTTTAGGTTAATCAATACTCGCTCGTATTGATCCTAGAACGTGTAGACACTCGTCCGTGGTCTTTCAACACTCGTCCATTTTTGTTTCAGGTTAATCAATACTCGTTCGTATTGTTCCTAGAACGTGTAGACACTTGTCCGTGGTCTTTCAACACTCTTCCGTGTTTGTTTCAGGTTAATCAATACTCGTTCGTATTGATCCTAGAATGTGTAGACACTTGTCTGTGGTCTTTCAACACTCGTCCGTGTTTGTTTCAGGTTAATCAATACTCGTTCTTATTGATCCTAAAATGTGTAGACACTCGTCTATGGTCTTTCAACACTCATCTGTGTTTGTTTTAGGTTAATCAATACTCGTTCGTATTGATCCTAGAATGTGTAGACACTCGTCTGTGGTCTTTCAACACTCGTCCGTGTTTGTTTCAGGTTAATCAATACTCGTTCGTATTGACCCTAGAACGCGTAGAGACTCATTCGCGGTCTTTCAACACTCGTCCGTGTTTATTTCAGGTTAATTAATACTCGTTCATATTTATCCTAGACTGTGTAGACACTCGTCCTTGGTCTTTCAACACTCGTCCGTGTATGTTTCAGGTTAATCAATACTCGCTCGTATTGATCCTAGAACGTACAGACACTCGTCCGTGGTCTTTCAACACTCGTCCATGTTTGTTTCAGGTTAATCAATAATCGTTCGTATTGTTCCTAGAACGTGTAGACACACATCTATGGTCTTTCAACACTTATCCGTGTTTGTTTCAGGTTAATCAATAGTCGTACGTATTGATCCTGGAATGTGTAGACACTCATCCGTGGTCTTTCAACACTCGTCCGTGTTTGTGTCAGGTTAATCAATACTCGTTCGTATTGACCCTAGAACGCATAAAGACTCATTCGCGGTCTTTCAACACTCGTCCGTGTTTGTTTCAGGTTAAGCAATACTCGTTCATATTTATCCTAGACTGTGTAGACACTCGTCCTTGGTCTTTCAACACTCGTCCGTGTTTGTTTTAGGTTAATCAATACTCGTTCGCATTGATCCTAGAACGTGTAGACACTCGTCCGTGGTCTTTCAACACTCGTCCATTTTTGTTTCAGGTTAATCAATACTCGTTCGTATTGTTCCTAGAACGTGTAGACACTTGTTCGTGGTCTTTTAACACTCGTCTGTGTTTGATTCAGGTTAATCAATACTCGTTCGTATTGATCCTAGAACATGTAGACACTCGTCTGTGGTCTTTCAACACTCGTCCGTGTTTGTTTCAGGTTAATTAATACTCGTTCGTATTGATCCTAGAATGTGTAGACACTCGTCCGTGGTCTTTCAACACTCGTCCGTGTATGTTTCATGTTAATCAATACTCGTTTATATTGATCCTAGAACGTGTAGACACTTGTCTGTGGTCTTTCAACACTCGTCCGTGTTTGTTTCAGGTTAATCAATACTCGTTCTTATTGATCCTAAAATGTGTAGACACACATCTATGGTCTTTCAACACTCATCCGTGTTTGTTTCAGGTTAATCAATAGTCCTTCGTATTGATCCTGGAATGTGTAGACACTCATCCGTGGTCTTTCAACACTGGTCCGTGTTTGTGTCAGGTTAATCAATACTCGTTCGTATTGACCCTAGAACGCATAAAGACTCATTCGCGGTCTTTCAACACTCGTCCGTGTTTGTTTCAGGTTAATCAATACTCGTTCATATTTATCCTAGACTGTGTAGACACTCGTCCTTGGTCTTTCAACACTCGTCCGTGTTTGTTTTAGGTTAATCAATACTCGCTCGTATTGATCCTAGAACGTGTAGACACTCGTCCGTGGTCTTTCAACACTCGTCCATTTTTGTTTCAGGTTAATCAATACTCGTTCGTATTGTTCCTAGAACGTGTAGACACTTGTCCGTGGTCTTTCAACACTCTTCCGTGTTTGTTTCAGGTTAATCAATACTCGTTCGTATTGATCCTAGAATGTGTAGACACTTGTCTGTGGTCTTTCAACACTCGTCCGTGTTTGTTTCAGGTTAATCAATACTCGTTCTTATTGATCCTAAAATGTGTAGACACTCGTCTATGGTCTTTCAACACACATCCGTGTTTATTTTAGGTTAATCAATACTCGTTCGTATTGATCCTAGAATGTGTAGACACTCGTCTGTGGTCTTTCAACACTCGTCCGTGTTTGTTTCAGGTTAATCAATACTCGTTCGTATTGACCCTAGAACGCGTAGAGACTCATTCGCGGTCTTTCAACACTCGTCCGTGTTTATTTCAGGTTAATTAATACTCGTTCATATTTATCCTAGACTGTGTAGACACTCGTCCTTGGTATTTCAACACTCGTCCGTGTTTGTTTCAGGTTAATCAATAATCGCTCGTATTGATCCTAGAACGTACAGACACTCGTCCGTGGTCTTTCAACACTCGTCCATGTTTGTTTCAGGTTAATCAATACTCGTTCGTATTGTTCCTAGAACGTGTAGACACACATCTATGGTCTTTCAACACTCATCCGTGTTTGTTTCAGGTTAATCAATAGTCGTTCGTATTGATCCTGGAATGTGTAGACACTCATCCGTGGTCTTTCAACACTCGTCCGTGTTTGTGTCAGGTTAATCAATACTCGTTCGTATTGACCCTAGAACGCATAAAGACTCATTCGCGGTCTTTCAACACTCGTCCATGTTTGTTTCAGGTTAATCAATACTCATTCATATTTATCCTAGACTGTGTAGACACTCGTCCTTGGTCTTTCAACACTCGTCCGTGTTTGTTTTAGGTTAATCAATACTCACTCGTATTGATTCTAGAACGTGTAGACACTCGTCCGTGGTCTTTCAACACTCGTCCATTTTTGTTTCAGGTTAATCAATACTCGTTCGTATTGTTCCTAGAACGTGTAGACACTTGTTCGTGGTCTTTTAACACTCGTCCGTGTTTGATTCAGGTTAATCAATACTCGTTCGTATTGATCCTAGAACATGTAGACACTCGTCTGTAGTCTTTCAACACTCGTCCGTGTTTGTTTTAGGTTAATTAATACTCGTTCGTATTGATCCTAGAATGTGTAGACACTCGTCCGTGGTCTTTCAACACTCGTCCGTGTATGTTTCATGTTAATCAATACTCGTTCATATTGATCCTAGAACGTGTAGACACTTGTCTGTGGTCTTTCAACACTCGTCCGTGTTTGTTTCAGGTTAATCAATACTCGTTCTTATTGATCCTAAAATGTGTAGACACACATCTATGGTCTTTCAACACTCATCCGTGTTTGTTTCAGGTTAATCAATAGTCCTTCGTATTGATCCTGGAATGTGTAGACACTCATCCGTGGTGTTTCAACACTCGTCCGTGTTTGTGTCAGGTTAATCAATACTCGTTCGTATTGACCCTAGAACGCATAAAGACTCATTCGCGGTCTTTCAACACTCGTCCGTGTTTGTTTCAGGTTAATCAATACTCGTTCATATTTATCCTAGACTGTGTAGACACTCGTTCTTGGTCTTTCAACACTCGTCCGTGTTTGTTTTAGGTTAATCAATACTCGCTCGTATTGATCCTAGAACGTGTAGACACTCGTCCGTGGTCTTTCAACACTCGTCCATTTTTGTTTCAGGTTAATCAATACTCGTTCGTATTGTTCCTAGAACGTGTAGACACTTGTCCGTGGTCTTTCAACACTCTTCCGTGTTTGTTTCAGGTTAATCAATACTCGTTCGTATTGATCCTAGAATGTGTAGACACTTGTCTGTGGTCTTTCAACAGTCGTCCGTGTTTGTTTCAGGTTAATCAATACTCGTTCTTATTGATCCTAAAATGTGTAGACACTCGTCTATGGTCTTTCAACACTCATCCGTGTTTGTTTTAGGTTAATCAATACTCGTTCGTATTGATCCTAGAATGTGTAGACACTCGTCTGTGGTCTTTCAACACTCGTCCGTGTTTGTTTCAGGTTAATCAATACTCGTTCGTATTGACCCTAGAACGAGTAGAGACTCATTCGCGGTCTTTCAACACTCGTCCGTGTTTATTTCAGGTTAATCAATACTCGTTCATATTTATCCTAGACTGTGTAGACACTCGTCCTTGGTATTTCAACACTCGTCCGTGTTTGTTTCAGGTTAATCAATACTCGCTCGTATTAATCCTAGAACGTACAGACACTCGTCCGTGGTCTTTCAACACTCGTCCATGTTTGTTTCAGGTTAATCAATACTCGTTCGTATTGTTCCTAGAACGTGTAGACACACATCTATGGTCTTTCAACACTCATCCGTGTTTGTTTCAGTTTAATCAATAGTCGTTCGTATTGATCCTGGAATGTGTAGACACTCATCCGTGGTCTTTCAACACTCGTCCGTGTTTGTGTCAAGTTAATCAATACTCGTTCGTATTGACCCTAGAACGCATAAAGACTCATTCGCGGTCTTTCAACACTCGTCCGTGTTTGTTTCAGGTTAATCAATACTCGTTCATATTTATCCTAGACTGTGTAGACACTCGTCCTTGGTCTTTCAACACTCGTCCGTGTTTGTTTTAGGTTAATCAATACTCGCTCGTATTGATCCTAGAACGTGTAGACACTCGTCCGTGGTCTTTCAACACTCGTCCATTTTTGTTTCAGGTTAATCAATACTCGTTCGTATTGTTCCTAGAACGTGTAGACACTTGTTCGTGGTCTT
The DNA here is from genome assembly GCA_022829125.1 of Lathyrus tuberosus. NCBI lineage: Eukaryota > Viridiplantae > Streptophyta > Magnoliopsida > Fabales > Fabaceae > Lathyrus > Lathyrus tuberosus. Next base: position 409,437 of record JALAZF010000743.1, on the reverse strand, counting down.
TTAACACTCGTCCGTGTTTGATTCAGGTTAATCAATATTCGTTCGTATTGATCCTAGAACATGTAGACACTCGTATGTGGTCTGTCAACACTCGTCCGTGTTTGTTTCAGGTTAATTAATACTCGTTCGTATTGATCCTAGAATGTGTAGACACTCGTCCGTGGTCTTTCAACACTCGTCCGTGTATGTTTCATGTTAATCAATACTCGTTCATATTGATCCTAGAACGTGTAGACACTTGTCTGTGGTCTTTCAACACTCGTCCGTGTTTGTTTCAGGTTAATCAATACTCGTTCTTATTGATCCTAAAATGTGTAGACACACATCTATGGTCTTTCAACACTCATCCGTGTTTGTTTCAGGTTAATCAATAGTCCTTCGTATTGATCCTGGAATGTGTAGACACTCATCCGTGGTCTTTCAACACTCGTCCGTGTTTGTGTCAGGTTAATCAATACTCGTTCGTATTGACCCTAGAACGCATAAAGACTCATTCGCGGTCTTTCAACACTCGTCCGTGTTTGTTTCAGGTTAATCAATACTCGTTCATATTTATCCTAGACTGTGTAGACACTCGTCCTTGGTCTTTCAACACTTGTCCGTGTTTGTTTTAGGTTAATCAATACTCGCTCGTATTGATCCTAGAACGTGTAGACACTCGTCCGTGGTCTTTCAACACTCGTCCATTTTTGTTTCAGGTTAATCAATACTCGTTCGTATTGTTCCTAGAACGTGTAGACACTTGTCCGTGGTCTTTCACCACTCTTCCGTGTTTGTTTCAGGTTAATCAATACTCGTTCGTATTGATCCTAGAATGTGTAGACACTTGTTTGTGGTCTTTCAACACTCGTCCGTGTTTGTTTCAGGTTAATCAATACTCGTTCTTATTGATCCTAAAATGTGTAGACACTCGTCTATGGTCTTTCAACACTCATCCGTGTTTGTTTTAGGTTAATCAATACTCGTTCGTATTGATCCTAGAATGTGTAGACACTCGTCTGTGGTCTTTCAACACTCGTCCGTGTTTGTTTCAGGTTAATCAATACTCGTTCAAATTGATCCTAGAAGATGTAGACACTCGTCCGTGGTCTTTCAACACTCGTCTGTGTTTGTTTCAGGTTAATCAATACTCATTCATATTGAACCTAGAACGTGTAGACACTCGTCTGTGGTCTTTCAACACTCGTCCGTGTTTGTTTCAGGTTAATCAATACTCGTTCGTATTGACCCTAGAACGCGTAGAGACTAATTCGCGGTCTTTCAACACTCGTCCGTGTTTATTTCAGGTTAATTAATACTCGTTCATATTTATCCTAGACTGTGTAGACACTCGTCCTTGGTCTTTCAACACTCGTCCGTGTATGTTTCAGGTTAATCAATACTCGCTCGTATTGATCCTAGAACGTACAGACACTCGTCCGTGGTCTTTCAACACTCGTCCATGTTTGTTTCAGGTTAATCAATACTCGTTCGTATTGTTCCTTGAACGTGTAGACACACATCTATGGTCTTTCAACACTTATCCGTGTTTGTTTCAGGTTAATCAATAGTCGTTCGTATTGATCCTGGAATGTGTAGACACTCATCCGTGGTCTTTCAACACTCGTCCGTGTTTGTGTCAGGTTAATCAATACTCGTTCGTATTGACCCTAGAACGAGTAGAGACTCATTCGCGGTCTTTCAACACTCGTCCGTGTTTATTTCAGGTTAATCAATACTCGTTCATATTTATCCTAGACTGTGTAGACACTCGTCCTTGGTATTTCAACACTCGTCCGTGTTTGTTTCAGGTTAATCAATACTCGCTCGTATTAATCCTAGAACGTACAGACACTCGTCCGTGGTCTTTCAACACTCGTCCATGTTTGTTTCAGGTTAATCAATACTCGTTCGTATTGTTCCTAGAACGTGTAGACACACATCTATGGTCTTTCAACACTCATCCGTGTTTGTTTCAGGTTAATCAATAGTCGTTCGTATTGATCCTGGAATGTGTAGACACTCATCCGTGGTCTTTCAACACTCGTCCGTGTTTGTGTCAAGTTAATCAATACTCGTTCGTATTGACCCTAGAACGCATAAAGACTCATTCGCGGTCTTTCAACACTCGTCCGTGTTTGTTTCAGGTTAATCAATACTCGTTCATATTTATCCTAGACTGTGTAGACACTCGTCCTTGGTCTTTCAACACTCGTCCGTGTTTGTTTTAGGTTAATCAATACTCGCTCGTATTGATCCTAGAACGTGTAGACACTCGTCCGTGGTCTTTCAACACTCGTCCATTTTTGTTTCAGGTTAATCAATACTCGTTCGTATTGTTCCTAGAACGTGTAGACACTTGTTCGTGGTCTTTTAACACTCGTCCGTGTTTGATTCAGGTTAATCAATATTCGTTCGTATTGATCCTAGAACATGTAGACACTCGTATGTGGTCTGTCAACACTCGTCCGTGTTTGTTTCAGGTTAATTAATACTCGTTCGTATTGATCCTAGAATGTGTAGACACTCGTCCGTGGTCTTTCAACACTCGTCCGTGTATGTTTCATGTTAATCAATACTCGTTCATATTGATCCTAGAACGTGTAGACACTTGTCTGTGGTCTTTCAACACTCGTCCGTGTTTGTTTCAGGTTAATCAATACTCGTTCTTATTGATCCTAAAATGTGTAGACACACATCTATGGTCTTTCAACACTCATCCGTGTTTGTTTCAGGTTAATCAATAGTCCTTCGTATTGATCCTGGAATGTGTAGACACTCATCCGTGGTCTTTCAACACTCGTCCGTGTTTGTGTCAGGTTAATCAATACTCGTTCGTATTGACCGTAGAACGCATAAAGACTCATTCGCGGTCTTTCAACACTCGTCCGTGTTTGTTTCAGGTTAATCAATACTCGTTCATATTTATCCTAGACTGTGTAGACACTCGTCCTTGGTCTTTCAACACTTGTCCGTGTTTGTTTTAGGTTAATCAATACTCGCTCGTATTGATCCTAGAACGTGTAGACACTCGTCCGTGGTCTTTCAACACTCGTCCATTTTTGTTTCAGGTTAATCAATACTCGTTCGTATTGTTCCTAGAACGTGTAGACACTTGTCCGTGGTCTTTCACCACTCTTCCGTGTTTGTTTCAGGTTAATCAATACTCGTTCGTATTGATCCTAGAATGTGTAGACACTTGTTTGTGGTCTTTCAACACTCGTCCGTGTTTGTTTCAGGTTAATCAATACTCGTTCTTATTGATCCTAAAATGTGTAGACACTCGTCTATGGTCTTTCAACACTCATCCGTGTTTGTTTTAGGTTAATCAATACTCGTTCGTATTGATCCTAGAATGTGTAGACACTCGTCTGTGGTCTTTCAACACTCGTCCGTGTTTGTTTCAGGTTAATCAATACTCGTTCGTATTGACCCTAGAACGCGTAGAGACTAATTCGCGGTCTTTCAACACTCGTCCGTGTTTATTTCAGGTTAATTAATACTCGTTCATATTTATCCTAGACTGTGTAGACACTCGTCCTTGGTCTTTCAACACTCGTCCGTGTATGTTTCAGGTTAATCAATACTCGCTCGTATTGATCCTAGAACGTACAGACACTCGTCCGTGGTCTTTCAACACTCGTCCATGTTTGTTTCAGGTTAATCAATACTCGTTCGTATTGTTCCTTGAACGTGTAGACACACATCTATGGTCTTTCAACACTTATCCGTGTTTGTTTCAGGTTAATCAATAGTCGTTCGTATTGATCCTGGAATGTGTAGACACTCATCCGTGGTCTTTCAACACTCGTCCGTGTTTGTGTCAGGTTAATCAATACTCATTCGTATTGACCCTAGAACGCATAAAGACTCATTCGCGGTCTTTCAACACTCGTCCGTGTTTGTTTCAGGTTAATCAATACTCGTTCATATTTATCCTAGACTGTGTAGACACTCGTCCTTGGTCTTTCAACACTCGTCCGTGTTTGTTTTAGGTTAATCAATACTCGCTCGTATTGATCCTAGAACGTGTAGACACTCGTCCGTGGTCTTTCAACACTCGTCCATTTTTGTTTCAGGTTAATCAATACTCGTTCGTATTGTTCCTAGAACGTGTAGACACTTGTCCGTGGTCTTTTAACACTCTTCCGTGTTTGTTTCAGGTTAATCAATACTCGTTCGTATTGATCCTAGAATGTGTAGACACTTGTCTGTGGTCTTTCAACACTCGTCCGTGTTTGTTTCAGGTTAATCAATACTCGTTCTTATTGATCCTAAAATGTGTAGACACACATCTATGGTCTTTCAACACTCATCCGTGTTTGTTTCAGGTTAATCAATAGTCCTTCGTATTGATCCTGGAATGTGTAGACACTCATCCGTGGTCTTTCAACACTCGTCCGTGTTTGTGTCAGGTTAATCAATACTCGTTCGTATTGACCCTAGAACGCATAAAGACTCATTCGCGGTCTTTCAACACTCGTCCGTGTTTGTTTCAGGTTAATCAATACTCGTTCATATTTATCCTAGACTGTGTAGACACTCGTCCTTGGTCTTTCAACACTTGTCCGTGTTTGTTTTAGGTTAATCAATACTCGCTCGTATTGATCCTAGAACATGTAGACACTCGTCCGTGGTCTTTCAACACTCGTCCATTTTTGTTTCAGGTTAATCAATACTCGTTCGTATTGTTCCTAGAACGTGTAGACACTTGTCCGTGGTCTTTCACCACTCTTCCGTGTTTGTTTCAGGTTAATCAATACTCGTTCGTATTGATCCTAGAATGTGTAGACACTTGTTTGTGGTCTTTCAACACTCGTCCGTGTTTGTTTCAGGTTAATCAATACTCGTTCTTATTGATCCTAAAATGTGTAGACACTCGTCTATGGTCTTTCAACACTCATCCGTGTTTGTTTTAGGTTAATCAATACTCGTTCGTATTGATCCTAGAATGTGTAGACACTCGTCTGTGGTCTTTCAACACTCATCCGTGTTTGTTTCAGGTTAATCAATACTCGTTCGTATTGACCCTAGAACGCGTAGAGACTAATTCGCGGTCTTTCAACACTCGTCCGTGTTTATTTCAGGTTAATTAATACTCGTTCATATTTATCCTAGACTGTGTAGACACTCGTCCTTGGTCTTTCAACACTCGTCCGTGTATGTTTCAGGTTAATCAATACTCGTTCGTATTGATCCTAGAACGTACAGACACTCGTCCGTGGTCTTTCAACACTCGTCCATGTTTGTTTCAGGTTAATCAATACTCGTTCGTATTGTTCCTTGAACGTGTAGACACACATCTATGGTCTTTCAACACTTATCCGTGTTTGTTTCAGGTTAATCAATAGTCGTTCGTATTGATCCTGGAATGTGTAGACACTCATCCGTGGTCTTTCAACACTCGTCCGTGTTTGTGTCAGGTTAATCAATACTCATTCGTATTGACCCTAGAACGCATAAAGACTCATTCGCGGTCTTTCAACACTCGTCCGTGTTTGTTTCAGGTTAATCAATACTCGTTCATATTTATCCTAGACTGTGTAGACACTCGTCCTTGGTCTTTCAACACTCGTCCGTGTTTGTTTTAGGTTAATCAATACTCGCTCGTATTGATCCTAGAACGTGTAGACACTCGTCCGTGGTCTTTCAACACTCGTCCATATTTGTTTCAGGTTAATCAATACTCGTTCGTATTGTTCCTAGAACGTGTAGACACTTGTCCGTGGTCTTTTAACACTCTTCCGTGTTTGTTTCAGGTTAATCAATACTCGTTCGTATTGATCCTAGAATGTGTAGACACTTGTCTGTGGTCTTTCAACACTCGTCCGTGTTTGTTTCAGGTTAATCAATACTCGTTCTTATTGATCCTAAAATGTGTAGACACTCGTCTATGGTCTTTCAACACTCATCCGTGTTTGTTTTAGGTTAATCAATACTCGTTCGTATTGATCCTAGAATGTGTAGACACTCGTCTGTGGTCTTTCAACACTCGTCTGTGTTTGTTTCAGGTTAATCAATACTCGTTCGTATTGACCCTAGAACGCGTAGAGACTCATTCGCGGTCTTTCAACACTCGTCCGTGTTTATTTCTGGTTAATCAATACTCGCTCATATTTATCCTAGACTGTGTAGACACTCGTCCTTGGTATTTCAACACTCGTCCGTGTTTGTTTCAGGTTAATCAATACTCGCTCGTATTGATCCTAGAACGTACAGACACTCGTCCGTGGTCTTTCAACACTCGTCCATGTTTGTCTCAGGTTAATCAATACTCGTTCGTATTGTTCCTAGAACGTGTAGACAATTGTTCGTGGTCTTTCAACACTCATCCGTGTTTGTTCAAGTTAATCAATACTCATTCGTATTGATCCTAGAACGTGTAGACACTCGTCCGTGGTCTTTCAACACTCGTCCGTGTTTGTTTCAGGTTTATCAACACTCGTTCGTATTGATCCTAGAACATGTAGACACTCGTCCGTGGTCTTTCAACACTCGTCCGTGTTTGTTTCTGGTTAATCAATACTCGTTCATATTGATCCGAGAATATGTAGACACTCGTCCGTGGTCTTTCAACACTTGTCCGTGTTTGTTTCAGGTTAATCAATACTCGTTCATATTTATCCTAGACTATGTAGACACTCGTCCTTGGTCTTTCAACACTCGTCCGTGTTTGTTTCAGGTTAATCAATACTCGCTCGTATTGATCCTAGAACGTGCAGACACTCGTCCGTGGTCTTTCAACACTCGTCCATGTTTATTTCAGGTTAATCAATACTCGTTCGTATTGACCCTAGAACGTGTAGACACTCGTCTGTGGTCTTTCAACACTCGTCCGTGTTTGTTTCAGGTTAATCAATACTCGTTCGTATTGATCCTAGAATGTGTAGACACTCCTCCGTGGTCTTTCAACACTCGTCCGTGTTTGTTTCAGGTTAATCAATACTCGTTTGTATTGACCCTAGAACGCGTAGAGACTTATTCGCGGTCTTTCAACACTCGTCCGTGTTTGTTTCAGGTTAATCAATACTCGTTCATATTTATCCTAGACTGTGTAGACACTCGTCCTTGGTCTTTCAACACTCATTCGTGTTTGTTTCAGGTTAATCAATACTCGTTCGTATTGATCCTAGAATTTGTAGACACTCGTCCGTGGTCTTTCAACACTCGTCCGTGCTTGTTTCAGGTTAATCAATACTCGTTGGTATTGACCCTAGAACGCGTAGAGACTCATTCGCGGTCTTTCAACCCTCGTCCGTGTTTCTTTCAGGTTAATCAATACTCGTTCATATTGATCCTAGACTGTGTAGACACTCGTCCTTGGTCTTTCAACACTAGTCCGTGTTTGTTTTAGGTTAATCAATACTCGCTCGTATTGATCCTAGAACGTGTAGACACTCGTCCTTGGTCTTTCAACACTCGTCCATTTTTGTTTCAGGTTAATCAATACTCGTTCGTATTGTTCCTAGAACGTGTAGACACTTGTCCGTGGTCTTTCAACACTCGTCCGTGTTTGTTTCAGGTTAATCAATACTCGTTCGTATTGATCCTAGAACATGTAGACACTCATCTATGGTCTTTCAACACTCGTCTGTGTTTGTTTCAGGTTAATCAATACTCGTTCGTATTGATCCTAGAACGTGTAGACACTCGTCCGTGGTCTTTCAACACTCGTCCGTGTTTGTTTCATGTTAATCAATACTCGTTCATATTGATCCTAGAACGTGTAGACACTTGTCTGTGGTCTTTCAACACTCGTCCGTGTTTGTTTCAGGTTAATCAATACTCGTTCTTATTGATCCTAAAATGTGTAGACACAAGTCTATGGTCTTTCAACACTTATCCGTGTTTGTTTCAGGTTAATCAATACTCGTTCGTATTGATCCTAGAATGTGTAGACACTCGTCCGTGGTCTTTCAACACTCGTCCGTGTTTGTGTCAGGTTAATCAATACTCGTTCGTATTGACCCTAGAACGCATAGAGACTCATTCGCGGTCTTTCAACACTCGTCCGTGTTTGTTTCAGGTTAATCAATACTTGTTCATATTTATCCTAGACTGTGTAGACACTCGTCCTTTGTCTTTCAAAACTTGTCCGTGTTTGTTTCAGGTTAATCAATACTCGCTAGTATTGATCCTAGAACGTGTAGACACTCGTCCGAGGTCTTTCAACACTCGTCCATTTTTGTTTCAGGTTAATCAATACTCGTTCGTATTGTTCCTAGAACGTGTAGACACTTGTCCGTGGTCTTTCAACACTCGCCCGTGTTTGTTTCAAGTTAACAAATACTCGTTCGTATTGATCCTAGAATGTGTAGACACTTGTCTGTGGTCTTTCAACACTCGTCTGTGTTTGTTTAAGGTTAATTAATACTCGTTCTTATTGATCCTAAAACGGGTAGACACTCGTCTATGGTCTTTCAACACTCATCCGTGTTTGTTTCAGGTTAATCAATAGTCGTTCGTATTGATCCTAGAATGTGTAGACACTCGTCCGTGTTTGTTTCAGGTTAATCAATACTCATTCGTATTGACCCTAGAATGCGTAGAGACTCATTCGCGGTCTTTCAACACTCGTCCGTGTTTGTTTCAGGTTAATCAATACTCGTTCATATTTATCCTAGACTGTGTAGACATTCGTCCTTGGTCTTTCAACACTCGTCCGTGTTTGTTTCAGGTTAATCAATACTCGTTCGTATTGTTCCTAGAACGTGTAGACACTCGTCCGTGGTCTTTCAACACTCGTCCGTGTTTGTGTCAGGTTAATCAATACTCGTTCGTATTGACCCTAGAACACATAGAGACTCATTCGCGGTCTTTCAACACTCGTCCGTGTTTGTTTCAGGTTAATCAATACTCGTTCATATTTATCCTAGACTGTGTAGACACTCGTCCTTTGTCTTTCAAAACTCGTCCGTGTTTGTTTCAGGTTAATCAATACTCGCTAGTATTGATCCTAGAACGTGTAGACACTCGTCCGAGGTCTTTCAACACTCGTCCATTTTTGTTTCAGGTTAATCAATACTCGTTCGTATTGTTTCTAGAACGTGTAGACACTTGTCCGTGGTCTTTCAACACTCGCCCGTGTTTGTTTCAAGTTAATAAATACTCGTTCCTATTGATCCTAGAATGTGTAGACACTTGTCTGTGGGCTTTCAACACTCGTCCGTGTTTGTTTCAGGTTAATCAATACTCGTTCTTATTGATCCTAAAACGTGTAGACACTCGTCTATGGTCTTTCAACACTCATCCGTGTTTGTTTCAGGTTAATCAATAGTCGTTCGTATTGATCCTAGAATGTGTAGACACTCGTCCGTGTTCTTTCAACACTCTTCCGTGTTTGTGTCAGGTTAATCAATACTCGTTCGTATTGACCCTAGAACGCATAGAGACTCATTCGCGGTCTTTCAACACTCGTCCGTGTTTGTTTCAGGTTAATCAATACTCGTTCATATTTATCCTAGACTGTGTAGACACTTGTCGTTTGTCTTTCAAAACTCGTCCGTGTTTGTTTCAGGTTAATCAATACTCGCTAGCATTGATCCTAGAACGTGTAGACACTCGTCCGAGGTCTTTTAACACTCGTCCATTTTTGTTTCAGGTTAATCAATACACGTTCGTATTGTTCCTAGAACGTGTAGACACTTGTCCGTGGTCTTTCAACACTCGCCCGTGTTTGTTTCAAGTTAATAAATACTCGTTCGTATTGATCCTAGAATGTGTAGACACTTGTCTGTGGTCTTTCAACACTCGTCCGTGTTTGTTTCAGGTTAATCAATACTCGTTCTTATTGATCCATAAACGTGTAGACACTCGTCTATGGTCTTTCAACACTCATCCGTGTTTGTTTCAGGTTAATCAATAGTCATTCGTATTGATCCTAGAATGTGTAGACACTCGTCCGTGGTCTTTCAACACTCGTCCGTGTTTGTTTCAGGTTAATCAATACTCGTTCGTATTGACCCTATAATGCGTAGAAACTCATTCGCGGTCTTTCAACACTCGTTCGTGTTTATTTCAGGTTAATCAATACTCGTTTATATTTATCCTAGACTGTGTAGACATTCGTCCGTGGTCTTTCAACACTCGTCCGTGTTTGTTTCAGGTTAATCAATACTCGCTCGTATTGATCCTAGAACGTGCAGGCACTCGTCCGTGGTCTTTCAACACTCGTCCATGTTTGTTTCAGGTTAATCAATACTCGTTCGTATTGTTCCTAGAACGTGTAGACACTTGTTCGTGGTCTTTCAACACTCGTCCGTGTTTGTTTTAGGTTAATCAATACTCGTTCGTATTGATCCTAGAACGTGTAGACACTCGTCCGTGGTCTTTCAACACTCGTCCGTGTTTGTTTCAGGTTTATCAACACTCGTTCGTATTGATCCTAGAATATGTAGACACTCGTCCGTGGTCTTTCAACACTCGTCCGTGTTTGTTTCAGGTTAATCAATACTCGTTCAAATTGATCCTAGAAGATGTAGACACTCGTCCGTGGTCTTTCAACACTCGTCTGTGTTTGTTTCAGGTTAATCAATACTCGTTCATATTGAACCTAGAACGTGTAGACACTCGTCTGTGGTCTTTCAACACTCGTCCGTGTTTGTTTCAGGTTAATCAATACTCGTTCGTATTGATCCTAGAATGTGTAGACTCTCCTCCGTGGTCTTTCAACACTCGTCTGTGTTTGTTTCAGGTTAATCAATACTCGTTCGTATTGAACCTAGAACGCGTAGAGACTCATTCGCGGTCTTTCAACACTCGTCTGTGTTTGTTTCAGGTTAATCAATACTCGTTCATATTTATCGTAGACTGTGTAGACACTCGTCCTTGGTCTTTCAACACTCGTCCGTGTTTGTTTCAGGTTAATCAATACTCGCTCGTATTGATCCTAGAACGTGTAGACACTCGTCCGTGGTCTTTCAACACTCGTCCATTTTTGTTTCAGGTTAATCAATACTCGTTCGTATTGTTCCAAGAACGTGTAGACACTTGTTCGTGGTCTTTTAACACTCGTTCGTGTTTGATTTAGGTTAATCAATACTCGTTCGTATTGATCCTAGAACATGTAGACACTCGTCTGTGGTCTATCAACACTCGTCCGTGTTTGTTTCAGGTTAATTAATACTCGTTCGTATTGATCCTAGAACGTGTAGACACTCGTCCGTGGTCTTTCAACACTCGTCCGTGTATGTTTCATGTTAATCAATACTCGTTCATATTGATCCTAGAACGTGTAGACACTTTTCTGTGGTCTTTCAACACTCGTCCGTGTTTGTTTCAGGTTAATCAATACTCGTTCTTATTGATCCTAAAATATGTAGACACACGTCTATGGTCTTTCAACACTCATTCGTGTTTCTTTCAGGTTAATCAATACTCGTTCGTATTGATCCTAGAATGTGTAGACCCTCGTTCGTGGTCTTTCAACACTCGTCTGTGTTTGTGTCAGGTTAATCAATACTCGTTCGTATTGACCCTAGAATGCATAAAGACTCATTCGCGGTCTTTCAACACTCGTCCGTGTTTGTTTCAGGTTAATCAATACTCGTTCATATTTATCCTAGACTGTGTAGACACTCGTCCTTTGTCTTTCAAAACTCGTCCGTGTTTGTTTCAGGTTAATCAATACTCGCTAGCATTGATCCTAGAACGTGTAGACACTTGTTCGTGGTCTTTCAACACTCGTCCGTGTTTGTTTTAGGTTAATCAATACTCGTTCGTATTGATCCTAGAACGTGTAGACACTCGTCCGTGGTCTTTCAACACTCGTCCGTGTTTGTTTCAGGTTAATCAATACTCGTTCAAATTGATCCTAGAAGATGTAGACACTCGTCCGTGGTCTTTCAACACTCGTCTGTGTTTGTTTCAGGTTAATCAATACTCATTCATATTGAACCTAGAACGTGTAGACACTCGTCTATGGTCTTTCAACACTCGTCCGTGTTTGTTTCAGGTTAATCAATACTCGTTCGTATTGATCCTAGAATGTGTAGACACTCCTCCGTGGTCTTTCAACACTCGTCCGTGTTTGTTTCAGGTTAATCAATACTCGTTCGTATTGAACCTAGAACGCGTAGAGACTCATTCGCGGTCTTTCAACACTCGTCTGTGCTTGTTTCAGGTTAATCAATACTCGTTCATATTTATCCTAGACTGTGTAGACACTCGTCCTTGGTCTTTCAACACTCGTCCGTGTTTGTTTCAGGTTAATCAATACTCGCTCGTATTGATCCTAGAACGTGTAGACACTCGTCCGTGGTCTTTCAACACTCGTCCATTTTTGTTTCAGGTTAATCAATACTCGTTCGTATTGTTCCAAGAACGTGTAGACACTTGTTCGTGGTCTTTTAACACTCGTTCGTGTTTGATTTAGGTTAATCAATACTCGTTCGTATTGATCCTAGAACATGTAGACACTCGTCTGTGGTCTATCAACACTCGTCCGTGTTTGTTTCAGGTTAATTAATACTCGTTCGTATTGATCCTAGAACGTGTAGACACTCGTCCGTGGTCTTTCAACACTCGTCCGTGTATGTTTCATGTTAATCAATACTCGTTCATATTGATCCTAGAACGTGTAGACACTTGTCTGTGGTCTTTCAACACTCGTCCGTGTTTGTTTCAGGTTAATCAATACTCGTTCTTATTGATCCTAAAATATGTAGACACACGTCTATGGTCTTTCAACACTCATTCGTGTTTCTTTCAGGTTAATCAATACTCGTTCGTATTGATCCTAGAATGTGTAGACACTCGTTCGTGGTCTTTCAACACTCGTCTGTGTTTGTGTCAGGTTAATCAATACTCGTTCGTATTGACCCTAGAATGCATAAAGACTCATTCGCGGTCTTTCAACACTCGTCCGTGTTTGTTTCAGGTTAATCAATACTCGTTCATATTTATCCTAGACTGTGTAGACACTCGTCCTTTGTCTTTCAAAACTCGTCCGTGTTTGTTTCAGGTTAATCAATACTCGCTAGCATTGATCCTAGAACGTGTAGACACTTGTTCGTGGTCTTTCAACACTCGTCCGTGTTTGTTTTAGGTTAATCAATACTCGTTCGTATTGATCCTAGAACGTGTAGACACTCGTCCGTGGTCTTTCAACACTCGTCCGTGTTTGTTTCAGGTTAATCAATACTCGTTCAAATTGATCCTAGAAGATGTAGACACTCGTCCGTGGTCTTTCAACACTCGTCTGTGTTTGTTTCAGGTTAATCAATACTCATTCATATTGAACCTAGAACGTGTAGACACTCGTCTGTGGTCTTTCAACACTCGTCCGTGTTTGTTTCAGGTTAATCAATACTCGTTCGTATTGATCCTGGAATGTGTAGACACTCCTCCGTGGTCTTTCAACACTCGTCCGTGTTTGTTTCAGGTTAATCAATACTCGTTCGTATTGAACCTAGAACGCGTAGAGACTCATTCGCGGTCTTTCAACACTCGTCTGTGTTTGTTTCAGGTTAATGAATACTCGTTCATATTTATCCTAGACTGTGTAGACACTCGTTCTTGGTCTTTCAACACGCGTCCGTGTTTGTTTCAGGTTAATCAATACTCGCTCGTATTGATCCTAGAACGTGTAGACACTCGTCCGTGGTCTTTCAACACTCGTCCATTTTTGTTTCAGGTTAATCAATACTCGTTCGTATTGTTCCAAGAACGTGTAGACACTTGTTCGTGGTCTTTTAACACTCGTTCGTGTTTGATTTAGGTTAATCAATACTCGTTCGTATTGATCCTAGAACATGTAGACACTCGTCTGTGGTCTATCAACACTCGTCCGTGTTTGTTTCAGGTTAATTAATACTCGTTCATATTGATCCTAGAACGTGTAGACACTTGTCCGTGGTCTTTCAACACTCGTCCGTGTTTGTTTCAGGTTAATCAATACTCGTTCTTATTGATCCTAAAATATGTAGACACACATCTATGGTCTTTCAACACTCATCCGTGTTTGTTTCAGGTTAATCAATACTCGTTCGTATTGATCCTAGAATGTGTAGACACTCCTCCGTGGTCTTTCAACACTCGTCCGTGTTTGTTTCAGGTTAATCAATACTCGTTCGTATTGAACCTAGAACGCGTAGAGACTCATTCGCGGTCTTTCAACACTCGTCTGTGCTTGTTTCAGGTTAATCAATACTCGTTCATATTTATCCTAGACTGTGTAGACACTCGTCCTTGGTCTTTCAACACTCGTCCGTGTTTGTTTCAGGTTAATCAATACTCGCTCGTATTGATCCTAGAACGTGTAGACACTCGTCCGTGGTCTTTCAACACTCGTCCATTTTTGTTTCAGGTTAATCAATACTCGTTCGTATTGTTCCAAGAACGTGTAGACACTTGTTCGTGGTCTTTTAACACTCGTTCGTGTTTGATTTAGGTTAATCAATACTCGTTCGTATTGATCCTAGAACATGTAGACACTCGTCTGTGGTCTATCAACACTCGTCCGTGTTTGTTTCAGGTTAATTAATACTCGTTCGTATTGATCCTAGAACGTGTAGACACTCGTCCGTGGTCTTTCAACACTCGTCCGTGTATGTTTCATGTTAATCAATACTCGTTCATATTGATCCTAGAACGTGTAGACACTTGTCTGTGGTCTTTCAACACTCGTCCGTGTTTGTTTCAGGTTAATCAATACTCGTTCTTATTGATCCTAAAATATGTAGACACACGTCTATGGTCTTTCAACACTCATTCGTGTTTCTTTCAGGTTAATCAATACTCGTTCGTATTGATCCTAGAATGTGTAGACACTCGTTCGTGGTCTTTCAACACTCGTCTGTGTTTGTGTCAGGTTAATCAATACTCGTTCGTATTGACCCTAGAATGCATAAAGACTCATTCGCGGTCTTTCAACACTCGTCCGTGTTTGTTTCAGGTTAATCAATACTCGTTCATATTTATCCTAGACTGTGTAGACACTCGTCCTTTGTCTTTCAAAACTCGTCCGTGTTTGTTTCAGGTTAATCAATACTCGCTAGCATTGATCCTAGAACGTGTAGACACTTGTTCGTGGTCTTTCAACACTCGTCCGTGTTTGTTTTAGGTTAATCAATACTCGTTCGTATTGATCCTAGAACGTGTAGACACTCGTCCGTGGTCTTTCAACACTCGTCCGTGTTTGTTTCAGGTTAATCAATACTCGTTCAAATTGATCCTAGAAGATGTAGACACTCGTCCGTGGTCTTTCAACACTCGTCTGTGTTTGTTTCAGGTTAATCAATACTCATTCATATTGAACCTAGAACGTGTAGACACTCGTCTGTGGTCTTTCAACACTCGTCCGTGTTTGTTTCAGGTTAATCAATACTCGTTCGTATTGATCCTGGAATGTGTAGACACTCCTCCGTGGTGTTTCAACACTCGTCCGTGTTTGTTTCAGGTTAATCAATACTCGTTCGTATTGAACCTAGAACGCGTAGAGACTCATTCGCGGTCTTTCAACACTCGTCTGTGTTTGTTTCAGGTTAATGAATACTCGTTCATATTTATCCTAGACTGTGTAGACACTCGTTCTTGGTCTTTCAACACGCGTCCGTGTTTGTTTCAGGTTAATCAATACTCGCTCGTATTGATCCTAGAACGTGTAGACACTCGTCCGTGGTCTTTCAACACTCGTCCATTTTTGTTTCAGGTTAATCAATACTCGTTCGTATTGTTCCAAGAACGTGTAGACACTTGTTCGTGGTCTTTTAACACTCGTTCGTGTTTGATTTAGGTTAATCAATACTCGTTCGTATTGATCCTAGAACATGTAGACACTCGTCTGTGGTCTATCAACACTCGTCCGTGTTTGTTTCAGGTTAATTAATACTCGTTCGTATTGATCCTAGAACGTGTAGACACTTGTCCGTGGTCTTTCAACACTCGTCCGTGTTTGTTTCAGGTTAATCAATACTCGTTCTTATTGATCCTAAAATATGTAGACACACATCTATGGTCTTTCAACACTCATCCGTGTTTGTTTCAGGTTAATCAATACTCGTTCGTATTGATCCTAGAATGTGTAGACACTCCTCCGTGGTCTTTCAACACTCGTCCGTGTTTGTTTCAGGTTAATCAATACTCGTTCGTATTGAACCTAGAACGCGTAGAGACTCATTCGCGGTCTTTCAACACTCGTCTGTGCTTGTTTCAGGTTAATCAATACTCGTTCATATTTATCCTAGACTGTGTAGACACTCGTCCTTGGTCTTTCAACACTCGTCCGTGTTTGTTTCAGGTTAATCAATACTCGCTCGTATTGATCCTAGAACATGTAGACACTCGTCCGTGGTCTTTCAACACTCGTCCATTTTTGTTTCAGGTTAATCAATACTCGTTCGTATTGTTCCAAGAACGTGTAGACACTTGTTCGTGGTCTTTTAACACTCGTTCGTGTTTGATTTAGGTTAATCAATACTCGTTCGTATTGATCCTAGAACATGTAGACACTCGTCTGTGGTCTATCAACACTCGTCCGTGTTTGTTTCAGGTTAATTAATACTCGTTCGTATTGATCCTAGAACGTGTAGACACTCGTCCGTGGTCTTTCAACACTCGTCCGTGTATGTTTCATGTTAATCAATACTCGTTCATATTGATCCTAGAACGTGTAGACACTTGTCTGTGGTCTTTCAACACTCGTCCGTGTTTGTTTCAGGTTAATCAATACTCGTTCTTATTGATCCTAAAATATGTAGACACACGTCTATGGTCTTTCAACACTCATTCGTGTTTCTTTCAGGTTAATCAATACTCGTTCGTATTGATCCTAGAATGTGTAGACACTCGTTCGTGGTCTTTCAACACTCGTCTGTGTTTGTGTCAGGTTAATCAATACTCGTTCGTATTGACCCTAGAATGCATAAAGACTCATTCGCGGTCTTTCAACACTCGTCCGTGTTTGTTTCAGGTTAATCAATACTCGTTCATATTTATCCTAGACTGTGTAGACACTCGTCCTTTGTCTTTCAAAACTCGTCCGTGTTTGTTTCAGGTTAATCAATACTCGCTAGCATTGATCCTAGAACGTGTAGACACTTGTTCGTGGTCTTTCAACACTCGTCCGTGTTTGTTTTAGGTTAATCAATACTCGTTCGTATTGATCCTAGAACGTGTAGACACTCGTCCGTGGTCTTTCAACACTCGTCCGTGTTTGTTTCAGGTTAATCAATACTCGTTCAAATTGATCCTAGAAGATGTAGACACTCGTCCGTGGTCTTTCAACACTCGTCTGTGTTTGTTTCAGGTTAATCAATACTCATTCATATTGAACCTAGAACGTGTAGACACTCGTCTGTGGTCTTTCAACACTCGTCCGTGTTTGTTTCAGGTTAATCAATACTCGTTCGTATTGATCCTAGAATGTGTAGACACTCCTCCGTGGTCTTTCAACACTCGTCCGTGTTTGTTTCAGGTTAATCAATACTCGTTCGTATTGAACCTAGAACGCGTAGAGACTCATTCGCGGTCTTTCAACACTCGTCTGTGTTTGTTTCAGGTTAATGAATACTCGTTCATATTTATCCTAGACTGTGTAGACACTCGTCCTTGGTCTTTCAACACGCGTCCGTGTTTGTTTCAGGTTAATCAATACTCGCTCGTATTGATCCTAGAACGTGTAGACACTCGTCCGTGGTCTTTCAACACTCGTCCATTTTTGTTTCAGGTTAATCAATACTCGTTCGTATTGTTCCAAGAACGTGTAGACACTTGTTCGTGGTCTTTTAACACTCGTTCGTGTTTGATTTAGGTTAATCAATACTCGTTCGTATTGATCCTAGAACATGTAGACACTCGTCTGTGGTCTATCAACACTCGTCCGTGTTTGTTTCAGGTTAATTAATACTCGTTCGTATTGATCCTAGAACGTGTAGACACTTGTCCGTGGTCTTTCAACACTCGTCCGTGTTTGTTTCAGGTTAATAAATACTCGTTCTTATTGATCCTAAAATATGTAGACACACGTCTATGGTCTTTCAACACTCATCCGTGTTTCTTTCAGGTTAATCAATACTCGTTCGTATTGATCCTAGAATGTGTAGACACTCGTCCGTGGTCTTTCAACACTCGTCTGTGTTTGTGTCAGGTTAATCAATACTCGTTCGTATTGACCCTAGAATGCATAAAGACTCATTCGCGGTCTTTCAACACTCGTCCGTGTTTGTTTCAGGTTAATCAATACTCGTTCATATTTATCCTAGACTGTGTAGACACTCGTCCTTGGTCTTTCAACACTCGTCCGTGTTTGTTTCAGGTTAATCAATACTCGCTCGTATTGATCCTATAACGTGTAGACACTCGTCCGTGGTCTTTCAACACTCGTCCATTTTTGTTTCAGGTTAATCAATACTCGTTCGTATTGTTCCTAGAACGTGTAGACACTTGTCCGTGGTCTTTCAACACTCGTCCGTGTTTTTTCAGGTTAATCAATACTCGTTCGTATTGATCCTAGAATGTGTAGACACTCCTCCGTGGTCTTTCAACACTCGTCCGTGTTTGTTTCAGGTTAATCAATACTCGTTCGTATTGAACCTAGAACGCGTAGAGACTCATTCGCGGTCTTTCAACACTCGTCTGTGCTTGTTTCAGGTTAATCAATACTCGTTCATATTTATCCTAGACTGTGTAGACACTCGTCCTTGGTCTTTCAACACTCGTCCGTGTTTGTTTCAGGTTAATCAATACTCGCTCGTATTGATCCTAGAACGTGTAGACACTCGTCCGTGGTCTTTCAACACTCGTCCATTTTTGTTTCAGGTTAATCAATACTCGTTCGTATTGTTCCAAGAACGTGTAGACACTTGTTCGTGGTCTTTTAACACTCGTTCGTGTTTGATTTAGGTTAATCAATACTCGTTCGTATTGATCCTAGAACATGTAGACACTCGTCTGTGGTCTATCAACACTCGTCCGTGTTTGTTTCAGGTTAATTAATACTCGTTCGTATTGATCCTAGAACGTGTAGACACTTGTCCGTGGTCTTTCAACACTCGTCCGTGTTTGTTTCAGGTTAATCAATACTCGTTCTTATTGATCCTAAAATATGTAGACACACATCTATGGTCTTTCAACACTCATCCGTGTTTGTTTCAGGTTAATCAATACTCGTTCGTATTGATCCTAGAATGTGTAGACACTCCTCCGTGGTCTTTCAACACTCGTCCGTGTTTGTTTCAGGTTAATCAATACTCGTTCGTATTGAACCTAGAACGCGTAGAGACTCATTCGCGGTCTTTCAACACTCGTCTGTGCTTGTTTCAGGTTAATCAATACTCGTTCATATTTATCCTAGACTGTGTAGACACTCGTCCTTGGTCTTTCAACACTCGTCCGTGTTTGTTTCAGGTTAATCAATACTCGCTCGTATTGATCCTAGAACGTGTAGACACTCGTCCGTGGTCTTTCAACACTCGTCCATTTTTGTTTCAGGTTAATCAATACTCGTTCGTATTGTTCCAAGAACGTGTAGACACTTGTTCGTGGTCTTTTAACACTCGTTCGTGTTTGATTTAGGTTAATCAATACTCGTTCGTATTGATCCTAGAACATGTAGACACTCGTCTGTGGTCTATCAACACTCGTCCGTGTTTGTTTCTGGTTAATTAATACTCGTTCGTATTGATCCTAGAACGTGTAGACACTCGTCCGTGGTCTTTCAACACTCGTCCGTGTATGTTTCATGTTAATCAATACTCGTTCATATTGATCCTAGAACGTGTAGACACTTGTCTGTGGTCTTTCAACACTCGTCCGTGTTTGTTTCAGGTTAATCAATACTCGTTCTTATTGATCCTAAAATATGTAGACACACGTCTATGGTCTTTCAACACTCATTCGTGTTTCTTTCAGGTTAATCAATACTCATTCGTATTGATCCTAGAATGTGTAGACACTCATTCGTGGTCTTTCAACACTCGTCTGTGTTTGTGTCAGGTTAATCAATACTCGTTCGTATTGACCCTAGAATGCATAAAGACTCATTCGCGGTCTTTCAACACTCGTCCGTGTTTGTTTCAGGTTAATCAATACTCGTTCATATTTATCCTAGACTGTGTAGACACTCGTCCTTTGTCTTTCAAAACTCGTCCGTGTTTGTTTCAGGTTAATCAATACTCGCTAGCATTGATCCTAGAACGTGTAGACACTTGTTCGTGGTCTTTCAACACTCGTCCGTGTTTGTTTTAGGTTAATCAATACTCGTTCGTATTGATCCTAGAACGTGTAGACACTCGTCCGTGGTCTTTCAACACTCGTCCGTGTTTGTTTCAGGTTAATCAATACTCGTTCAAATTGATCCTAGAAGATGTAGACACTCGTCCGTGGTCTTTCAACACTCGTCTGTGTTTGTTTCAGGTTAATCAATACTCATTCATATTGAACCTAGAACGTGTAGACACTCGTCTGTGGTCTTTCAACACTCGTCCGTGTTTGTTTCAGGTTAATCAATACTCGTTCGTATTGATCCTATAATGTGTAGACACTCCTCCGTGGTCTTTCAACACTCGTCCGTGTTTGTTTCAGGTTAATCAATACTCGTTCGTATTGAACCTAGAACGCGTAGAGACTCATTCGCGGTCTTTCAACACTCGTCTGTGTTTGTTTCAGGTTAATGAATACTCGTTCATATTTATCCTAGACTGTGTAGACACTCGTCCTTGGTCTTTCAACACGCGTCCGTGTTTGTTTCAGGTTAATCAATACTCGCTCGTATTGATCCTAGAACGTGTAGACACTCGTCCGTGGTCTTTCAACACTCGTCCATTTTTGTTTCAGGTTAATCAATACTCGTTCGTATTGTTCCAAGAACGTGTAGACACTTGTTCGTGGTCTTTTAACACTCGTTCGTGTTTGATTTAGGTTAATCAATACTCGTTCGTATTGATCCTAGAACATGTAGACACTCGTCTGTGGTCTATCAACACTCGTCCGTGTTTGTTTCAGGTTAATTAATACTCGTTCGTATTGATCCTAGAACGTGTAGACACTTGTCCGTGGTCTTTCAACACTCGTCCGTGTTTGTTTCAGGTTAATCAATACTCGTTCTTATTGATCCTAAAATATGTAGACACACGTCTATGGTCTTTCAACACTCATCCGTGTTTCTTTCAGGTTAATCAATACTCGTTCGTATTGATCCTAGAATGTGTAGACACTCGTCCGTGGTCTTTCAACACTCGTCTGTGTTTGTGTCAGGTTAATCAATACTCGTTCGTATTGACCCTAGAATGCATAAAGACTCATTCGCGGTCTTTCAACACTCGTCCGTGTTTGTTTCAGGTTAATCAATACTCGTTCATATTTATCCTAGACTGTGTAGACACTCGTCCTTGGTCTTTCAACACTCGTCCGTGTTTGTTTCAGGTTAATCAATACTCGCTCGTATTGATCCTATAACGTGTAGACACTCGTCCGTGGTCTTTCAACACTCGTCCATTTTTGTTTCAGGTTAATCAATACTCGTTCGTATTGTTCCTAGAACGTGTAGACACTTGTCCGTGGTCTTTCAACACTCGTCCGTGTTTTTTCAGGTTAATCAATACTCGTTCATATTGATCCTAGAACGTGTAGACACTTGTCTGTGGTCTTTCAACACTCGTCCGTGTTTATTTCAGGTTAATCAATACTCGTTCTTATTGATCCTAAAATGTGTAGACACTCGTCTATGGTCTTTCAACACTCATCCGTGTTTGTTTCAGGTTAATCAATACTCGTTCGTATTGATCCTAGAATGTGTAGACACTCGTCCGTGGTCTTTCAACACTCGTCCGTGTTTGTTTCAGGTTAATCAATACTCGTTCGTATTGACCCTAGAATGCGTAGAGACTCATTCGCGGTCTTTCAACACTCATCCGTGTTTGTTTCAGGTTAATCAATACTCGTTCATATTTATCCTAGACTGTGTAGACACTCGTCCTTGGTCTTTCAACACTCGTCCGTGTTTGTTTCAGGTTAATCAATACTCGCTCGTATTGATCCTAGAACGTGTAGACACTCGTCCGTGGTCTTTCAACACTCGTCCATTTTTGTTTCAGGTTAATCAATACTCGTTCGTATTGTTCCAAGAACGTGTAGACACTTGTTCGTGGTCTTTTAACACTCGTTCGTGTTTGATTTAGGTTAATCAATACTCGTTCGTATTGATCCTAGAACATGTAGACACTCGTCTGTGGTCTATCAACACTCGTCCGTGTTTGTTTCAGGTTAATTAATACTCGTTCGTATTGATCCTAGAACGTGTAGACACTCGTCCGTGGTCTTTCAACACTCGTCCGTGTATGTTTCATGTTAATCAATACTCGTTCATATTGACCCTAGAACGTGTAGACACTTGTCTGTGGTCTTTCAACACTCGTCCGTGTTTGTTTCAGGTTAATCAATACTCGTTCTTATTGATCCTAAAATATGTAGACACACGTCTATGGTCTTTCAACACTCATTCGTGTTTCTTTCAGGTTAATCAATACTCGTTCGTATTGATCCTAGAATGTGTAGACACTCGTTCGTGGTCTTTCAACACTCGTCTGTGTTTGTGTCAGGTTAATCAATACTCGTTCGTATTGACCCTAGAATGCATAAAGACTCATTCGCGGTCTTTCAACACTCGTCCGTGTTTGTTTCAGGTTAATCAATACTCGTTCATATTTATCCTAGACTGTGTAGACACTCGTCCTTTGTCTTTCAAAACTCGTCCGTGTTTGTTTCAGGTTAATCAATACTCGCTAGCATTGATCCTAGAACGTGTAGACACTTGTTCGTGGTCTTTCAACACTCGTCCGTGTTTGTTTTAGGTTAATCAATACTCGTTCGTATTGATCCTAGAACGTGTAGACACTCGTCCGTGGTCTTTCAACACTCGTCCGTGTTTGTTTCAGGTTAATCAATACTCGTTCAAATTGATCCTAGAAGATGTAGACACTCGTCCGTGGTCTTTCAACACTCGTCTGTGTTTGTTTCAGGTTAATCAATACTCATTCATATTGAACCTAGAACGTGTAGACACTCGTCTGTGGTCTTTCAACACTCGTCCGTGTTTGTTTAAGGTTAATCAATACTCGTTCGTATTGAACCTAGAACGCGTAGAGACTCATTCGCAGTCTTTCAACACTCGTCTGTGTTTGTTTCAGGTTAATCAATACTCGTTCATATTTATCCTAGACTGTGTAGACACTCGTCCTTGGTCTTTCAACACGCGTCCGTGTTTGTTTCAGGTTAATCAATACTCGCTCGTATTGATCCTAGAACGTGTAGACACTCGTCCGTGGTCTTTCAACACTCGTCCATTTTTGTTTTAGGTTAATCAATACTCGTTCGTATTGTTCCAAGAACGTGTAGACACTTGTTCGTGGTCTTTTAACACTCGTTCGTGTTTGATTTAGGTTAATCAATACTCGTTCAAATTGATCCTAGAAGATGTAGACACTCGTCCGTGGTCTTTCAACACTCGTCTGTGTTTGTTTCAGGTTAATCAATACTCATTCATATTGAACCTAGAACGTGTAGACACTCGTCTGTGGTCTTTCAACACTCGTCCGTGTTTGTTTCAGGTTAATCAATACTCGTTCGTATTGATCCTAGAATGTGTAGACACTCCTCCGTGGTCTTTCAACACTCGTCCGTGTTTGTTTCAGGTTAATCAATACTCGTTCGTATTGAACCTAGAACGCGTAGAGACTCATTCGCAGTCTTTCAACACTCGTCTGTGTTTGTTTCAGGTTAATCAATACTCGTTCATATTTATCCTAGACTGTGTAGACACTCGTCCTTGGTCTTTCAACACGCGTCCGTGTTTGTTTCAGGTTAATCAATACTCGCTCGTATTGATCCTAGAACGTGTAGACACTCGTCCGTGGTCTTTCAACACTCGTCCATTTTTGTTTCAGGTTAATCAATACTCGTTCGTATTGTTCCAAGAACGTGTAGACACTTGTTCGTGGTCTTTTAACACTCGTTCGTGTTTGATTTAGGTTAATCAATACTCGTTCAAATTGATCCTAGAAGATGTAGACACTCGTCCATGGTCTTTCAACACTCGTCTATGTTTGTTTCAGGTTAATCAATACTCATTCATATTGAACCTAGAACGTGTAGACACTCGTCTGTGGTCTTTCAACACTCGTCCGTGTTTGTTTCAGGTTAATCAATACTCGTTCGTATTGATCCTAGAATGTGTAGACACTCCTCCGTGGTCTTTCAACACTCGTCCGTGTTTGTTTCAGGTTAATCAATACTCGTTCGTATTGAACCTAGAACGCGTAGAGACTCATTCGCAGTCTTTCAACACTCGTCTGTGTTTGTTTCAGGTTAATCAATACTCGTTCATATTTATCCTAGACTGTGTAGACACTCGTCCTTGGTCTTTCAACACGCGTCCGTGTTTGTTTCAGGTTAATCAATACTCGCTCGTATTGATCCTAGAACGTGTAGACACTCGTCCGTGGTCTTTCAACACTCGTCCATTTTTGTTTCAGGTTAATCAATACTCGTTCGTATTGTTCCAAGAACATGTAGACACTTGTTCGTGGTCTTTTAACACTCGTTCGTGTTTGATTTAGGTTAATCAATACTCGTTCGTATTGATCCTAGAACATGTAGACACTCGTCCGTGTTTGTTTCAGGTTAATTAATACTCGTTCGTATTGATCCTAGAACGTGTAGACACTTGTCCGTGGTCTTTCAACACTCGTCCGTGTTTGTTTCAGGTTAATCAATACTCGTTCTTATTGATCCTAAAATATGTAGACACACGTCTATGGTCTTTCAACACTCATCCGTGTTTCTTTCAGGTTAATCAATACTCGTTCGTATTGATCCTAGAATGTGTAGACACTCGTCCGTGGTCTTTCAACACTCGTCTGTGTTTGTGTCAGGTTAATCAATACTCGTTCGTATTGACCCTAGAATGCATAAAGACTCATTCGCGGTCTTTCAACACTCGTCCGTGTTTGTTTCAGGTTAATCAATACTCGTTCATATTTATCCTAGACTGTGTAGACACTCGTCCTTTGTCTTTCAAAACTTGTCCGTGTTTGTTTCAGGTTAAGCAAT
Source organism: Lathyrus tuberosus (assembly GCA_022829125.1). Taxonomy (NCBI): domain Eukaryota; kingdom Viridiplantae; phylum Streptophyta; class Magnoliopsida; order Fabales; family Fabaceae; genus Lathyrus; species Lathyrus tuberosus. Next base: position 384,414 of record JALAZF010000743.1, on the reverse strand, counting down.
ACTCGCTAGCATTGATCCTAGAACGTGTAGACACTTGTTCGTGGTCTTTCAACACTCGTCCGTGTTTGTTTTAGGTTAATCAATACTCGTTCGTATTGATCCTAGAACGTGTAGACACTCGTCTGTGGTCTTTCAACACTCGTCCGTGTTTGTTTCAGGTTAATCAATACTCGTTCGTATTGATCCTAGAATGTGTAGACACTCCTCCGTGGTCTTTTAACACTCGTCCGTGTTTGTTTCAGGTTAATCAATACTCGTTCGTATTGACCCTAGAACGCGTAGAGACTCATTCGCGGTCTTTCAACACTCGTCCGTGTTTGTTTCAGGTTAATCAATACTCGTTCATATTTATCCTAGACTGTGTAGACACTCGTCCTTGGTCTTTCAACACTCATCCGTGTTTGTTTCAGGTTAATCAATACTCGCTCGTATTGACCATAGAACGTGTAGACACTCGTCCGTGGTCTTTCAACACTCGTCCATTTTTGTTTCAGGTTAATCAATACTCATTCGTATTGTTCCTAGAACGTGTAGACACTTGTCCGTGGTCTTTCAACACTCGTCCGTGTTTGTTTCAGGTTAATCAATACTCGTTCGTATTGATCCTAGAACATGTAGACACTCGTCTGTGGTCTTTCAACACTCGTCCGTGTTTGTTTCAGGTTAATCAATACTCGTTCGTATTGATCCTAGAACGTGTAGATACTCGTCCGTAGTCTTTCAACACTCGTCCGTGTTTGTTTCATGTTAATCAATACTCGTTCATATTGATCCTAGAACGTGTAGACACTTGTCTGTGGTCTTTCAACACTCGTCCGTGTTTGTTTCAGGTTAATCAATACTCATTCTTATTGATCCTAAAATGTGTAGACACACGTCTATGGTCTTTCAACACTCATCCGTGTTTGTTTAAGGTTAATCAATACTCGTTCGTATTGATCCTAGAATGTGTAGACACTCGTCCGTGGTCTTTCAACACTCGTCCGTGTTTGTTTCAAGTTAATCAATACTCGTTCGTATTGATCCTAGAATGTGTAGACACTCCTCCGTGGTCTTTCAACACTCGTCCGTGTTTGTTTTAGGTTAAACAATACTCCTTCGTATTGACCCTAGAACGCGTAGAGACTCATTCGCGGTCTTTCAACACTCGTCCGTGTTTGTTTCAGGTTAATCAATACTCGTTCATATTTATCCTAGACTGTGTAGACACTCGTCCTTGTTCTTTCAACACTCGTCCGTGTTTGTTTCAGGATAATCAATACTCGCTCGTATTGACCATAGAACGTGTAGACACTCGTCCGTGGTCTTTCAACACTCGTCCATTTTTGTTTCAGGTTAATCAATACTCGTTCGTATTGTTCCTAGAACGTGTAGACACTTGTCCGTTGTCTTTCAACACTCGCCCGTGTTTGTTTCAGGTTAATCAATACTCGTTCGTATTGATCCTAGAACATGTAGACACTCGTCTGTGGTCTTTCAACACTCATCCGTGTTTGTTTCAGGTTAATCAATACTCGTTCGTATTGATCCTAGAACATGTAGAGACTCGTCCGTGGTCTTTCAACACTCGTCCGTGTTTGTTTCATGTTAATCAATACTCGTTCATATTGATCCTAGAACGTGTAGACACTTGTCTGTGGTCTTTCAACACTCGTCCGTGTTTGTTTCAGGTTAATCAATACTCATTCTTTAATGATCCTAAAATGTGTAGACACACGTCTATGGTCTTTCAACACTCATCCGTGTTTGTTTCAGGTTAATCAATACTCGTTCGTATTGATCCTAGAATGTGTAGACACTCGTCCGTGTTTGTTTCAGGTTAATCAATACTCGTTCGTATTGATCCTAGAATGTGTAGACACTCCTCCGTGGTCTTTCAACACTCGTCCGTGTTTGTTTCAGGTTAATCAATACTCGTTCATATTTATCCTAGACTGTGTAGACACTCGTCCTTGGTCTTTCAACACTCGTCCGTGTTTGTTTCAGGTTAATCAATACTCGCTCGTATTGACCATAGAACGTGTAGACACTCGTCCGTGGTCTTTCAACACTCGTCCATTTTTGTTTCAGGTTAATCAATACTCATTCGTATTGTTCCTAGAACGTGTAGACACTTGTCCGTGGTCTTTCAACAGTCGTCCGTGTTTGTTTCAGGTTAATCAATACTCGTTCGTATTGATCCTAGAACATGTAGACACTCGTCTGTGGTCTTTCAACACTCGTCCGTGTTTGTTTCAGGTTAATCAATACTCGTTCGTATTGATCCTAGAACGTGTAGACACTTGTCTGTGGTCTTTCAACACTCGTCCGTGTTTGTTTCAGGTTAATCAATACTCATTCTTATTGATCCTAAAATGTGTAGACACACGTCTATGGTCTTTCAACACTCATCCGTGTTTGTTTCAGGTTAATCAATACTCGTTCGTATTGATCCTAGAATGTGTAGACACTCGTCCGTGGTCTTTCAACACTCGTCCGTGTTTGTTTCAAGTTAATCAATACTCGTTCGTATTGATCCTAGAATGTGTAGACACTCCTCCGTGGTCTTTCAACACTCGTCCGTGTTTGTTTTAGGTTAATCAATACTCCTTCGTATTGACCCTAGAACGCGTAGAGACTCATTCGCGGTCTTTCAACACTCGTCCGTGTTTGTTTCAGGTTAATCAATACTCGTTCATATTTATCCTAGACTGTGTAGACACTCGTCCTTGGTCTTTCAACACTCGTCCGTGTTTGTTTCAGGTTAATCAATACTCGCTCGTATTGACCATTGAACGTGTAGACACTCGTCCGTGGTCTTTCAACACTCGTCCATTTTTGTTTCAGGTTAATCAATACTCGTTCGTATTGTTCCTAGAACGTGTAGACACTTGTCCGTTGTCTTTCAACACTCGTCCGTGTTTGTTTCAGGTTAATCAATACTCGTTCGTATTGATCCTAGAACATGTAGACACTCGTCTGTGGTCTTTCAACACTCATCCGTGTTTGTTTCAGGTTAATCAATACTCGTTCGTATTGATCCTAGAACATGTAGAGACTCGTCCGTGGTCTTTCAACACTCGTCCGTGTTTGTTTCATGTTAATCAATACTCGTTCATATTGATCCTAGAACGTGTAGACACTTGTTTGTGGTCTTTCAACACTCATCCGTGTTTGTTTCAGGTTAATCAATACTCATTCTTATTGATCCTAAAATGTGTAGACACACGTCTATGGTCTTTCAACACTCATCCGTGTTTGTTTCAGGTTAATCAATACTCGTTCGTATTGATGCTAGAATGTGTAGACACTCGTCCGTGGTCTTTCAACACTCGTCCGTGTTTGTTTCAGGTTAATCAATACTCGTTCGTATTGATCCTAGAACATGTAGACACTCGTCTGTGGTCTTTCAACACTCATCCGTGTTTGTTTCAGGTTAATCAATACTCGTTTGTATTGATCCTAGAACGTGTAGATACTCGTCCATAGTCTTTCAACACTCGTCCGTGTTTGTTTCATGTTAATCAATACTCGTTCATATTGATCCTAGAACGTGTAGACACTTGTCTGTGGTCTTTCAACACTCGTCCGTGTTTGTTTCAGGTTAATCAATACTCATTCTTATTGATCCTAAAATGTGTAGACACACATCTATGGTCTTTCAACACTCATCCGTGTTTGTTTCAGGTTAATCAATACTCGTTCGTATTGATCCTAGAATGTGTAGACACTCGTCCGTGGTCTTTCAACACTCGTCCGTGTTTGTTTCAGGTTAATCAATACTCGTTCGTATTGACCCTAGAACGCGTAGAGACTCATTCGTGGTCTTTCAACACTCGTCCGTGTTTGTTTCAGGTTAATCAATACTCGTTCATATTTATCCTAAACTGTGTAGACACTCGTCCTTGGTCTTTCAACACTCGTCCGTGTTTGTTTCAAGTTAATCAATACTCGCTCGTATTGATCCTAGAACGTGCAGACACTCATCTGTGGTCTTTCAACACTCGTCCATGTTTGTTTCAGGTTAATCAATACTCGTTCATATTGATCCTAGAACGTGTAGACACTCGTCTGTGGTCTTTCAACACTCGTCCGTGTTTGTTTCAGGTTAATCAATACTCGTTCGTATTGATCCTAGAATGTGTAGACACTCCTCCGTGGTCTTTCAACACTCGTCCGTGTTTGTTTTAGGTTAAACAATACTCCTTCGTATTGACCCTAGAACGCGTAGAGACTCATTCGCGGTCTTTCAACACTCGTCCGTGTTTGTTTCAGGTTAATCAATACTCGTTCATATTTATCCTAGACTGTGTAGACACTCGTCCTTGGTCTTTCAACACTCGTCCGTGTTTGTTTCAGGTTAATCAATACTCGCTCGTATTGACCATTGAACGTGTAGACACTCGTCCGTGGTCTTTCAACACTCGTCCATTTTTGTTTCAGGTTAATCAATACTCGTTCGTATTGTTCCTAGAACGTGTAGACACTTGTCCGTTGTCTTTCAACACTCGTCCGTGTTTGTTTCAGGTTAATCAATACTCGTTCGTATTGATCCTAGAACATGTAGACACTCGTCTGTGGTCTTTCAACACTCATCCGTGTTTGTTTCAGGTTAATCAATACTCGTTCGTATTGATCCTAGAACATGTAGAGACTCGTCCGTGGTCTTTCAACACTCGTCCGTGTTTGTTTCATGTTAATCAATACTCGTTCATATTGATCCTAGAACGTGTAGACACTTGTTTGTGGTCTTTCAACACTCATCCGTGTTTGTTTCAGGTTAATCAATACTCATTCTTATTGATCCTAAAATGTGTAGACACACGTCTATGGTCTTTCAACACTCATCCGTGTTTGTTTCAGGTTAATCAATACTCGTTCGTATTGATGCTAGAATGTGTAGACACTCGTCCGTGGTCTTTCAACACTCGTCCGTGTTTGTTTCAGGTTAATCAATACTCGTTCGTATTGATCCTAGAACATGTAGACACTCGTCTGTGGTCTTTCAACACTCATCCGTGTTTGTTTCAGGTTAATCAATACTCGTTTGTATTGATCCTAGAACGTGTAGATACTCGTCCATAGTCTTTCAACACTCGTCCGTGTTTGTTTCATGTTAATCAATACTCGTTCATATTGATCCTAGAACGTGTAGACACTTGTCTGTGGTCTTTCAACACTCGTCCGTGTTTGTTTCAGGTTAATCAATACTCATTCTTATTGATCCTAAAATGTGTAGACACACATCTATGGTCTTTCAACACTCATCCGTGTTTGTTTCAGGTTAATCAATACTCGTTCGTATTGATCCTAGAATGTGTAGACACTCGTCCGTGGTCTTTCAACACTCGTCCGTGTTTGTTTCAGGTTAATCAATACTCGTTCGTATTGACCCTAGAACGCGTAGAGACTCATTCGTGGTCTTTCAACACTCGTCCGTGTTTGTTTCAGGTTAATCAATACTCGTTCATATTTATCCTAAACTGTGTAGACACTCGTCCTTGGTCTTTCAACACTCGTCCGTGTTTGTTTCAAGTTAATCAATACTCGCTCGTATTGATCCTAGAACGTGCAGACACTCATCTGTGGTCTTTCAACACTCGTCCATGTTTGTTTCAGGTTAATCAATACTCGTTCATATTGATCCTAGAACGTGTAGACACTCGTCTGTGGTCTTTCAACACTCGTCCGTGTTTGTTTCAGGTTAATCAATACTCGTTCGTATTGATCCTAGAATGTGTAGACACTCCTCCGTGGTCTTTCAACACTCGTCCGTGTTTGTTTCAGGTTAATCAATACTCCTTCGTATTGACCCTAGAACGCGTAGAGACTCATTCGCGGTCTTTCAACACTCGTCCGTAGTCTTTCAACACTCGTCCGTGTTTGTTTCATGTTAATCAATACTCGTTCATATTGATCCTAGAACGTGTAGACACTTGTCTGTGGTCTTTCAACACTCGTCCGTGTTTGTTTCAGGTTAATCAATACTCATTCTTATTGATCCTAAAATGTGTAGACACACGTCTATGGTCTTTCAACACTCATCCGTGTTTGTTTCAGGTTAATCAATACTCGTTCGTATTGATCCTAGAATGTGTAGACACTCGTCCGTGGTCTTTCAACACTCGTCCGTGTTTGTTTCAAGTTAATCAATACTCGTTCGTATTGATCCTAGAATGTGTAGACACTCCTCCGTGGTCTTTCAACACTCGTCCGTGTTTGTTTTAGGTTAATCAATACTCCTTCGTATTGACCCTAGAACGCGTAGAGACTCATTCGCGGTCTTTCAACACTCGTCCGTGTTTGTTTCAGGTTAATCAATACTCGTTCGTATTGATCCTAGAACATGTAGACACTCGTCTGTGGTCTTTCAACACTCATCCGTGTTTGTTTCAGGTTAATCAATACTCGTTCGTATTGATCCTAGAACATGTAGAGACTCGTCCGTGGTCTTTCAACACTCGTCCGTGTTTGTTTCATGTTAATCAATACTCGTTCATATTGATCCTAGAACGTGTAGACACTTGTCTGTGGTCTTTCAACACTCATCCGTGTTTGTTTCAGGTTAATCAATACTCATTCTTATTGATCCTAAAATGTGTAGACACACGTCTATGGTCTTTCAACACTCATCCGTGTTTGTTTCAGGTTAATCAATACTCGTTCGTATTGATCCTAGAATGTGTAGACACTCGTCCGTGGTCTTTCAACACTCGTCCGTGTTTGTTTCAGGTTAATCAATACTCGTTCGTATTGATCCTAGAACATGTAGACACTCGTCTGTGGTCTTTCAACACTCATCCGTGTTTGTTTCAGGTTAATCAATACTCGTTTGTATTGATCCTAGAACGTGTAGATACTCGTCCATAGTCTTTCAACACTCGTCCGTGTTTGTTTCATGTTAATCAATACTCGTTCATATTGATCCTAGAACGTGTAGACACTTGTCTGTGGTCTTTCAACACTCGTCCGTGTTTGTTTCAGGTTAATCAATACTCATTCTTATTGATCCTAAAATGTGTAGACACACATCTATGGTCTTTCAACACTCATCCGTGTTTGTTTCAGGTTAATCAATACTCGTTCGTATTGATCCTAGAATGTGTAGACACTCGTCCGTGGTCTTTCAACACTCGTCCGTGTTTGTTTCAGGTTAATCAATACTCGTTCGTATTGACCCTAGAACGCGTAGAGACTCATTCGTGGTCTTTCAACACTCGTCCGTGTTTGTTTCAGGTTAATCAATACTCGTTCATATTTATCCTAAACTGTGTAGACACTCGTCCTTGGTCTTTCAACACTCGTCCGTGTTTGTTTCAAGTTAATCAATACTCGCTCGTATTGATCCTAGAACGTGCAGACACTCATCTGTGGTCTTTCAACACTCGTCCATGTTTGTTTCAGGTTAATCAATACTCGTTCATATTGATCCTAGAACGTGTAGACACTCGTCTGTGGTCTTTCAACACTCGTCCGTGTTTGTTTCAGGTTAATCAATACTCGTTCGTATTGATCCTAGAATGTGTAGACACTCCTCCGTGGTCTTTCAACACTCGTCCGTGTTTGTTTCAGGTTAATCAATACTCCTTCGTATTGACCCTAGAACGCGTAGAGACTCATTCGCGGTCTTTCAACACTCGTCCGTAGTCTTTCAACACTCGTCCGTGTTTGTTTCATGTTAATCAATACTCGTTCATATTGATCCTAGAACGTGTAGACACTTGTCTGTGGTCTTTCAACACTCGTCCGTGTTTGTTTCAGGTTAATCAATACTCATTCTTATTGATCCTAAAATGTGTAGACACACGTCTATGGTCTTTCAACACTCATCCGTGTTTGTTTCAGGTTAATCAATACTCGTTCGTATTGATCCTAGAATGTGTAGACACTCGTCCGTGGTCTTTCAACACTCGTCCGTGTTTGTTTCAAGTTAATCAATACTCGTTCGTATTGATCCTAGAATGTGTAGACACTCCTCCGTGGTCTTTCAACACTCGTCCGTGTTTGTTTTAGGTTAATCAATACTCCTTCGTATTGACCCTAGAACGCGTAGAGACTCATTCGTGGTCTTTCAACACTCGTCCGTGTTTGTTTCAGGTTAATCAATACTCGTTCATATTTATCCTAGACTGTGTAGACACTCGTCCTTGTTCTTTCAACACTCGTCCGTGTTTGTTTCAGGATAATCAATACTCGCTCGTATTGACCATAGAACGTGTAGACACTCGTCCGTGGTCTTTCAACACTCGTCCATTTTTGTTTCAGGTTAATCAATACTCGTTCGTATTGTTCCTAGAACGTGTAGACACTTGTCCGTTGTCTTTCAACACTCGTCTGTGTTTGTTTCAGGTTAATCAATACTCGTTCGTATTGATCCTAGAACATGTAGACACTCATCTGTGGTCTTTCAACACTCATCCGTGTTTGTTTCAGGTTAATCAATACTCGTTCGTATTGATCCTAGAACATGTAGAGACTCGTCCGTGGTCTTTCAACACTCGTCCGTGTTTGTTTCATGTTAATCAATACTCGTTCATATTGATCCTAGAACGTGTAGACACTTGTCTGTGGTCTTTCAACACTCGTCCGTGTTTGTTTCAGGTTAATCAATACTCATTCTTATTGATCCTAAAATGTGTAGACACACGTCTATGGTCTTTCAACACTCATCCGTGTTTGTTTCAGGTTAATCAATACTCGTTCGTATTGATCCTAGAATGTGTAGACACTCGTCCGTGTTTGTTTCAGGTTAATCAATACTCGTTCGTATTGATCCTAGAATGTGTAGACACTCCTCCGTGGTCTTTCAACACTCGTCCGTGTTTGTTTCAGGTTAATCAATACTCGTTCGTATTGACCCTAGAACGCGTAGAGACTCATTCGCGGTCTTTCAACACTCGTCCGTGTTTGTTTCAGGTTAATCAATACTCGTTCATATTTATCCTAGACTGTGTAGACACTCGTCCTTGGTCTTTCAACACTCGTCCGTGTTTGTGTCAGGTTAATCAATACTCGCTCGTATTGACCATAGAACGTGTAGACACTCGTCCGTGGTCTTTCAACACTCGTCCATTTTTGTTTCAGGTTAATCAATACTCATTCGTATTGTTCCTAGAACGTGTAGACACTTGTCCGTGGTCTTTCAACACTCGTCCGTGTTTGTTTCAGGTTAATCAATACTCGTTCGTATTTATCCTAGAACATGTAGACACTTGTCCGTGGTCTTTCAACACTCGTCCGTGTTTGTTTCAGGTTAATCAATACTCGTTCGTATTTATCCTAGAACATGTAGACACTCGTCTGTGGTCTTTCAACACTCGTCCGTGTTTGTTTCATGTTAATCAATACTCGTTCATATTGATCCTAGAACGTGTAGACACTTGTCTGTGGTTTTTCAACACTCGTCCGTGTTTGTTTCAGGTTAATCAATACTCATTCTTATTGATCCTAAAATGTGTAGACACACGTCTATGGTCTTTCAATACTCATCCGTGTTTGTTTCAGGTTAATCAATACTCGTTCGTATTGATCCTAGAATGTGTAGACACTCGTCCGTGGTCTTTCAACACTCGTCCGTGTTTGTTTCAAGTTAATCAATACTCGTTCGTATTGATCCTAGAATGTGTAGACACTCCTCCGTGGTCTTTCAACACTCGTCCGTGTTTGTTTTAGGTTAATCAATACTCCTTTGTATTGACCCTAGAACGCGTAGAGACTCATTCGCGGTCTTTCAACACTCGTCCGTGTTTGTTTCAGGTTAATCAATACTCGTTCATATTTATCCTAGACTGTGTAGACACTCGTCCTTGGTCTTTCAACACTCGTCCGTGTTTGTTTCAGGTTAATCAATACTCGCTCGTATTGACCATTGAACGTGTAGACACTCGTCCGTGGTCTTTCAACACTCGTCCATTTTTGTTTCAGGTTAATCAATACTCGTTCGTATTGTTCCTAGAACGTGTAGACACTTGTCCGTTGTCTTTCAACACTCGTCCGTGTTTGTTTCAGGTTAATCAATACTCGTTCGTATTGATCCTAGAACATGTAGACACTCATCTGTGGTCTTTCAACACTCATCCGTGTTTGTTTCAGGTTAATCAATACTCGTTCGTATTGATCCTAGAACATGTAGAGACTCGTCCGTGGTCTTTCAACACTCGTCCGTGTTTGTTTCATGTTAATCAATACTCGTTCATATTGATCCTAGAACGTGTAGACACTTGTCTGTGGTCTTTCAACACTCGTCCGTGTTTGTTTCAGGTTAATCAATACTCATTCTTATTGATCCTAAAATGTGTAGACACACGTCTATGGTCTTTCAACACTCATCCGTGTTTGTTTCAGGTTAATCAATACTCGTTTGTATTGATCCTAGAATGTGTAGACACTCGTCCGTGGTCTTTCAACACTCGTCCGTGTTTGTTTCAGGTTAATCAATACTCGTTCGTATTGATCCTAGAACATGTAGACACTCGTCTGTGGTCTTTCAACACTCATCCGTGTTTGTTTCAGGTTAATCAATACTCGTTTGTATTGATCCTAGAACGTGTAGATACTCGTCCATAGTCTTTCAACACTCGTCCGTGTTTGTTTCATGTTAATCAATACTCGTTCATATTGATCCTAGAACGTGTAGACACTTGTCTGTGGTCTTTCAACACTCGTCCGTGTTTGTTTCAGGTTAATCAATACTCATTCTTATTGATCCTAAAATGTGTAGACACACATCTATGGTCTTTCAACACTCATCCGTGTTTGTTTCAGGTTAATCAATACTCGTTCGTATTGATCCTAGAATGTGTAGACACTCGTCCGTGGTCTTTCAACACTCGTCCGTGTTTGTTTTAGGTTAATCAATACTCGTTCGTATTGATCCTAGAATGTGTTGACACTCCTCCGTGGTCTTTCAACACTCGTCCGTGTTTGTTTCAGGTTAATCAATACTCGTTCGTATTGACCCTAGAACGCGTAGAGACTCATTCGTGGTCTTTCAACACTCGTCCGTGTTTGTTTCAGGTTAATCAATACTCGTTCATATTTATCCTAAACTGTGTAGACACTCGTCCTTGGTCTTTCAACACTCGTCCGTGTTTGTTTCAAGTTAATCAATACTCGCTCGTATTGATCCTAGAACGTGCAGACACTCATCTGTGGTCTTTCAACACTCGTCCATGTTTGTTTCAGGTTAATCAATACTCGTTCATATTGATCCTAGAACGTGTAGACACTCGTCTGTGGTCTTTCAACACTCGTCCGTGTTTGTTTCAGGTTAATCAATACTCATTCGTATTGATCCTAGAATGTGTAGACACTCCTCCGTGGTCTTTCAACACTCGTCCGTGTTTGTTTCAGGTTAATCAATACTCCTTCGTATTGACCCTAGAACACGTAGAGACTCATTCGCGGTCTTTCAACACTCGTCCGTGTTTGTTTCAGGTTAATCAATACTTGTTCATATTTATCCTAGACTGTGTAGACACTCGTCCTTGGTCTTTCAACACTCGTCCGTGTTTGTTTCAGGATAATCAATACTCGCTCGTATTGACCATAGAACGTGTAGACAATCGTCCGTGGTCTTTCAACACTCGTCCATTTTTGTTTGAGGTTAATCAATACTCGTTCGTATTGTTCCTAGAACGTGTAGACACTTGTCCGTTGTCTTTCAACACTCGTCCGTGTTTGTTTCAGGTTAATCAATACTCGTTCCTATTGATCCTAGAACATGTAGACACTCGTCTGTGGTCTTTCAACACTCATCCGTGTTTGTTTCAGGTTAATCAATACTCGTTCGTATTGATCCTAGAACGTGTAGACACTCGTCCGTGGTCTTTCAACACCCGTCCGTGTTTGTTTCAGGTTAATCAATACTCTTTCGTATTGATCCTAGAACATGCAGACACTCGTCTGTGGTCTTTCAACACTCGTCCGTGTTTGTTTCAGGTTAATCAATACTCGTTCGTATTGATCCTAGAACGTGTAGATACTCGTCCGTAGTCTTTCAACACTCGTCCGTGTTTGTTTCATGTTAATCAATACTCGTTCATATTGATCCTAGAACGTGTAGACACTTGTCTGTGGTCTTTCAACACTCGTCCATGTTTGTTTCAGGTCAATCAATACTCATTCTTATTGATCCTAAAATGTGTAGAGACACGTCTATGGTCTTTCAACACTCATCCGTGTTTGTTTCAGGTTAATCAATACTCATTCGTATTGATCCTAGAATGTGTAGACACTCGTCCGTGGTCTTTCAACACTCGTCCGTGTTTGTTTCAGGTTAATCAATACTCGTTCGTATTGATCCTAGAATGTGTAGACACTCCTCCGTGGTCTTTCAACACTCGTCCGTGTTTGTTTCAGGTTAATCAATACTCGTTCGTATTGACCCTAGAACGCGTAGAGACTCATTCGCGGTCTTTCAACACTCGTCCGTGTTTGTTTCAGGTTAATCAATACTCGTTCATATTTATCCTAGACTGTGTAGACACTCGTCCTTGGTCTTTCAACACTCGTCCGTGTTTGTTTCAAGTTAATCAATACTCGCTCGTATTGATCCTAAAACGTGCAGACACTCGTCTGTGGTCTTTCAACACTCGTCCATGTTTGTTTCAGGTTAATCAATACTCGTTCATATTGATCCTAGAACGTGTAGACACTCGTCTGTGGTCTTTCAACACTCGTCCGTGTTTGTTTCAGGTTAATCAATACTCGTTCGTATTGATCCTAGAACATGTAGACACTCGTCTGTGGTCTTTCAACACTCGTCCGTGTTTGTTTCAGGTTAATCAATACTCGTTCGTATTGATCCTAGAACGTGTAGATACTCGTCCGTAGTCTTTCAACACTCGTCCGTGTTTGTTTCATGTTAATCAATACTCGTTCATATTGATCCTAGAACGTGTAGACACTTGTCTGTGGTCTTTCAACACTCGTCCATGTTTGTTTCAGGTTAATCAATACTCATTCTTATTGATCCTAAAATGTGTAGAGACACGTCTATGGTCTTTCAACACTCATCCGTGTTTGTTTCAGGTTAATCAATACTCGTTCGTATTGATCCTAGAATGTGTAGACACTCGTCCGTGGTCTTTCAACACTCGTCCGTGTTTGTTTCAGGTTAATCAATACTCGTTCGTATTGATCCTAGAATGTGTAGACACTCCTCCGTGGTCTTTCAACACTCGTCCGTGTTTGTTTCAGGTTAATCAATACTCGTTCGTATTGACCCTAGAACGCGTAGAGACTCATTCGCGGTCTTTCAACACTCGTCCGTGTTTGTTTCAGGTTAATCAATACTCGTTCATATTTATCCTAGACTGTGTAGACACTCGTCCTTGGTCTTTCAACACTCGTCCGTGTTTGTTTCAAGTTAATCAATACTCGCTCGTATTGATCCTAAAACGTGCAGACACTCGTCTGTGGTCTTTCCACACTCGTCCATGTTTGTTTCAGGTTAATCAATACTCGTTCATATTGATCTTAGAACGTGTAGACACTCGTCTGTGGTCTTTCAACACTCGTCCGTGTTTGTTTCAGGTTAATCAATACTCGTTCGTATTGATCCTAGAATGTGTAGACACTCCTCCGTGGTCTTTCAACACTCGTCCGTGTTTGTTTAAGGTTAATCAATACTCCTTCGTATTGACCCTAGAATGCGTAGAGACTCATTCGCGGTCTTTCAACACTCGTCCGTGTTTGTTTCAGGTTAATTAATACTCGTTCATATTTATCCTAGACTGTGTAGACACTCATCCTTGGTCTTTCAACACTCGTCCGTGTTTGTTTCAGGATAATCAATACTCGCTCGTATTGACCATAGAACGTGTAGACACTCGTCCGTGGTCTTTCAACACTCGCCCATTTTTGTTTCAGGTTAATCAATACTCGTTCGTATTGTTCCTAGAACGTGTAGACACTTGTCCGTTGTCTTTCAACACTCGTCCGTGTTTGTTTCAGGTTAATCAATACTCGTTCGTATTGATCCTAGAACATGTAGATTCTCGACTGTGGTCTTTCAACACTCATCCGTGTTTGTTTCAGGTTAATCAATACTCGTTCGTATTGATCATAGAACGTGTAGACACTCGTCCGTGGTCTTTCAACACTCGTCCGTGTTTGTTTCATGTTAATCAATACTCGTTCATATTGATCCTAGAACGTGTAGACACTTGTCTGTGGTCTTTCAACACTCGTCCGTGTTTGTTTCAGGTTAATCAATACTCATTCTTATTGATCCTAAAATGTGTAGACACACGTCTATGGTCTTTCAACACTCATCCGTGTTTGTTTCAGGTTAATCAATACTCGTTCGTATTGATCCTAGAATGTGTAGACACTCGTCCGTGGTCTTTCAACACTCGTCCGTGTTTGTTTCAGGTTAATCAATACTCGTTCATATTGATCCTAGAACATGTAGACACTCGTCTGTGGTCTTTCAACACTCGTCCGTGTTTGTTTCAGGTTAATCAATACTCGTTCGTATTGATCCTAGAACGTGTAGATATTCGTCCGTAGTCTTTCAACACTCGTCCGTGTTTGTTTCATGTTAATCAATACTCGTTCATATTGATCCTAGAACGTGTAGACACTTGTCTGTGGTCTTTCAACACTCGTCCGTGTTTGTTTCAGGTTAATCAATACTCATTCTTATTGATCCTAAAATGTGTAGACACACGTCTATGGTCTTTCAACACTCATCCGTGTTTGTTTCAGGTTAATCAATACTCGTTCGTATTGATCCTAGAATGTGTAGACACTCGTCCGTGGTCTTTCAACACTCGTCCGTGTTTGTTTCAGGTTAATCAATACTCGTTCGTATTGATCCTAGAATGTGTAGACACTCCTCCGTGGTCTTTCAACACTCGTCCGTGTTTGTTTCAGGTTAATCAATACTCGTTCGTATTGACCCTAGAACGCGTAGAGACTCATTCGCGGTCTTTCAACACTCGTCCGTGTTTGTTTCAGGTAAATCAATACTCGTTCATATTTATCCTAGACTGTGTAGACACTCGTCTGTGGTCTTTCAACACTCGTCCGTGTTTGTTTCAGGTTAATCAATACTCGTTCGTATTGATCCTAGAATGTGTAGACACTCCTCCGTGGTCTTTCAACACTCGTCTGTGTTTGTTTCAGGTTAATCAATACTCCTTCGTATTACCCTAGAACGCGTAGAGACTCATTCGCGGTCTTTCAACACTCGTCCATGTTTGTTTCAGGTTAATAAATACTCGTTCATATTTATCCTAGACTGTGTAGACACTCGTCCTTGGTCTTTCAACACTCGTCCGTGTTTGTTTCAGGATAATCAATACTCGCTCGTATTGACCATAGAACGTGTAGACACTCGTCCGTGGTCTTTCAACACTCGTCCATTTTTGTTTCAGGTTAATCAATACTCGTTCGTATTGTTGCTAGAACGTGTAGACACTTGTCCGTTGTCTTTCAACACTCGTCCGTGTTTGTTTCAGGTTAATCAATACTCGTTCGTATTGATCCTAGAACATGTAGACACTCGTCTGTGGTCTTTCAACACTCATCCGTGTTTGTTTCAGGTTAATCAATACTCGTTCGTATTGATCCTAGAACGTGTAGACACTCGTCCGTGGTCTTTCAACACACGTCCGTGTTTGTTTCATGTTAATCAATACTCGTTCATATTGATCCTAGAACGTGTAGACACTTGTCTGTGGTCTTTCAACACTCGTCCGTGTTTGTTTCAGGTTAATCAATACTCATTCTTATTGATCCTAAAATGTGTAGACACACGTCTATGGTCTTTCAACACTCATCCGTGTTTGTTTCAGGTTAATCAATACTCGTTCGTATTGATCCTAGAATGTGTAGACACTCGTCCGTGGTCTTTCAACACTCGTCCGTGTTTGTTTCAGGTTAATCAATACTCGTTCGTATTGATCCTAGAATGTGTAGACACTCCTCCGTGGTCTTTCAACACTCGTCCGTGATTGTTTCAGGTTAATCAATACTCCTTCGTATTGACCCTAGAACGCGTAGAGACTCATTCGCGGTCTTTCAACACTCGTCCGTGTTTGTTTCAGGTTAATCAATACTCGTTCATATTTATCCTAGACTGTGTAGACACTCGTCCTTGGTCTTTCAACACTCGTCCGTGTTTGTTTCAAGTTAATCAATACTCGCTCGTATTGATCCTAAAACGTGCAGACACTCGTCTGTGGTCTTTCAACACTCGTCCATGTTTGTTTCAGGTTAATCAATACTCGTTCATATTGATCCTAGAACGTGTAGACACTCGTCTGTGGTCTTTCAACACTCGTCCGTGTTTGTTTCAGGTTAATCAATACTCGTTCGTATTGATCCTAGAATGTGTAGACACTCCTCCGTGGTCTTTCAACACTCGTCCGTGTTTGTTTAAGGTTAATCAATACTCCTTCGTATTGACCCTAGAATGCGTAGAGACTCATTCGCGGTCTTTCAACACTCGTCCGTGTTTGTTTCAGGTTAATCAATACTCGTTCATATTTATCCTAGACTGTGTAGACACTCATCCTTGGTCTTTCAACACTCGTCCGTGTTTGTTTCAGGATAATCAATACTCGCTCGTATTGACCATAGAACGTGTAGACACTCGTCCGTGGTCTTTCAACACTCGCCCATTTTTGTTTCAGGTTAATCAATACTCGTTCGTATTGTTCCTAGAACGTGTAGACACTTGTCCGTTGTCTTTCAACACTCGTCCGTGTTTGTTTCAGGTTAATCAATACTCGTTCGTATTGATCCTAGAACATGTAGATTCTCGACTGTGGTCTTTCAACACTCATCCGTGTTTGTTTCAGGTTAATCAATACTCGTTCGTATTGATCCTAGAACGTGTAGACACTCGTCCGTGGTCTTTCAATACTCGTCCGTGTTTGTTTCATGTTAATCAATACTCGTTCATATTGATCCTATAACGTGTAGACACTTGTCTGTGGTCTTTCAACACTCGTCCGTGTTTGTTTCAGGTTAATCAATACTCATTCTTATTGATCCTAAAATGTGTAGACACACGTCTATGGTCTTTCAACACTCATCCGTGTTTGTTTCAGGTTAATCAATACTCGTTCGTATTGATCCTAGAATGTGTAGACACTCGTCCGTGGTCTTTCAACACTCGTCCGTGTTTGTTTCAGGTTAATCAATACTCGTTCATATTGATCCTAGAACATGTAGACACTCGTCTGTGGTCTTTCAACACTCGTCCGTGTTTGTTTCAGGTTAATCAATACTCGTTCGTATTGATCCTAGAACGTGTAGATACTCGTCCGTAGTCTTTCAACACTCGTCCGTGTTTGTTTCATGTTAATCAATACTCGTTCATATTGATCCTAGAACGTGTAGACACTTGTCTGTGGTCTTTCAACACTCGTCCGTGTTTGTTTCAGGTTAATCAATACTCATTCTTATTGATCCTAAAATGTGTAGACACACGTCTATGGTCTTTCAACACTCATCCGTGTTTGTTTCAGGTTAATCAATACTCGTTCATAAGGATCCTAGAATGTGTAGACACTCGTCCGTGGTCTTTCAACACTCGTCCGTGATTGTTTCAGGTTAATCAATACTCGTTCGTATTGATCCTAGAATGTGTAGACACTCCTCCGTGGTCTTTCAACACTCGTCCGTGTTTGTTTCAGGTTAATCAATACTCGTTCGTATTGACCCTAGAATGCGTAGAGACTCATTCGCGGTCTTTTAACACTCGTCCGTGTTTGTTTCAGGTTAATCAATACTCGTTCGTATTGATCCTAGAATGTGTAGACACTCCTCCGTGGTCTTTCAACACTCGTCCGTGTTTGTTCCAGGTTAATCAATACTCCTTCGTATTGACCCTAGAACGCGTAGAGACTCATTCGCGGTCTTTCAACACTCGTCCGTGTTTGTTTCAGGTTAATCAATACTCGTTCGTATTGATCCTAGAATGTGTAGACACTCCTCCGTGGTCTTTCAACACTCGTCCGTGTTTGTTTCAGGTTAATCAATACTCGTTCGTATTGACCCTAGAACGCGTAGAGACTCATTCGCGGTCTTTCAACACTCGTCCGTGTTTGTTTCAGGTAAATCAATACTCGTTCATATTTATCCTAGACTGTGTAGACACTCGTCTGTGGTCTTTCAACACTCGTCCGTGTTTGTTTCTGGTTAATCAATACTCATTCTTATTGATCCTAAAATGTGTAGACACACGTCTATGGTCTTTCAACACTCATCCGTGTTTGTTTCAGGTTAATCAATACTCGTTCGTATTGATCCTAGAATGTGTAGACACTCCTCCGTGGTCTTTCAACACTCGTCCGTGTTTGTTTAAGGTTAATCAATACTCCTTCGTATTGACCCTAGAATGCGTAGAGACTCATTCGCGGTCTTTCAACACTCGTCCGTGTTTGTTTCAGGTTAATCAATACTCGTTCGTATTGATCCTAGAATGTGTAGACACTCCTCCGTGGTCTTTCAACACTCGTCCGTGTTTGTTTCAGGTTAATCAATACTCCTTCGTATTACCCTAGAACGCGTAGAGACTCATTCGCGGTCTTTCAACACTCGTCCGTGTTTGTTTCAGGTTAATAAATACTCGTTCATATTTATCCTAGACTGTGTAGACACTCGTCCTTGGTCTTTCAACACTCGTCCGTGTTTGTTTCAGGATAATCAATACTCGCTCGTATTGACCATAGAACGTGTAGACACTCGTCCGTGGTCTTTCAACACTCGTCCATTTTTGTTTCAGGTTAATCAATACTCGTTCGTATTGTTGCTAGAACGTGTAGACACTTGTCCGTTGTCTTTCAACACTCGTCCGTGTTTGTTTCAGGTTAATCAATACTCGTTCGTATTGATCCTAGAACATGTAGACACTCGTCCGTGGTCTTTCAACACTCATCCGTGTTTGTTTCAGGTTAATCAATACTCGTTCGTATTGATCCTAGAACGTGTAGACACTCGTCCGTGGTCTTTCAACACTCGTCCGTGTTTGTTTCATGTTAATCAATACTCGTTCATATTGATCCTAGAACGTGTAGACACTTGTCTGTGGTCTTTCAACACTCGTCCGTGTTTGTTTCAGGTTAATCAATACTCATTCTTATTGATCCTAAAATGTGTAGACACACGTCTATGGTCTTTCAACACTCATCCGTGTTTGTTTCAGGTTAATCAATACTCGTTCGTATTGATCCTAGAATGTGTAGACACTCGTCCGTGGTCTTTCAACACTCGTCCGTGTTTGTTTCAGGTTAATCAATACTCGTTCGTATTGATCCTAGAATGTGTAGACACTCCTCCGTGGTCTTTCAACACTCGTCCGTGTTTCTTTCAGGTTAATCTATACTCCTTCGTATTGACCCTAGAACGCGTAGAGACTCATTCGCGGTCTTTCAACACTCGTCCGTGTTTGTTTCAGGTTAATCAATACTCGTTCATATTTATCCTAGACTGTGTAGACACTCGTCCTTGGTCTTTCAACACTCGTCCGTGTTTGTTTCAAGTTAATCAATACTCGCTCGTATTGATCCTAAAACGTGCAGACACTCGTCTGTGGTCTTTCAACACTCGTCCATGTTTGTTTCAGGTTAATCAATACTCGTTCATATTGATCCTAGAACGTGTAGACACTCGTCTGTGGTCTTTCAACACTCGTCCGTGTTTGTTTCAGGTTAATCAATACTCGTTCGTATTGATCCTAGAATGTGTAGACACTCCTCCGTGGTCTTTCAACACTCGTCCGTGTTTGTTTAAGGTTAATCAATACTCCTTCGTATTGACCCTAGAATGCGTAGAGACTCATTCGCGGTCTTTCAACACTCGTCCGTGTTTGTTTCAGGTTAATCAATACTCGTTCATATTTATCCTAGACTGTGTAGACACTCATCCTTGGTCTTTCAACACTCGTCCGTGTTTGTTTCAAGATAATCAATACTCGCTCGTATTGACCATCGAACGTGTAGACACTCGTCCGTGGTCTTTCAACACTCGCCCATTTTTGTTTCAGGTTAATCAATACTCGTTCGTATTGTTCCTAGAACGTGTAGACACTTGTCCGTTGTCTTTCAACACTCGTCCATGTTTGTTTCAGGTTAATCAATACTCGTTCGTATTGATCCTAGAACATGTAGATTCTCGACTGTGGTCTTTCAACACTCATCCGTGTTTGTTTCAGGTTAATCAATACTCGTTCGTATTGATCCTAGAACGTGTAGACCCTCGTCCGTGGTCTTTCAACACTCGTCCGTGTTTGTTTCATGTTAATCAATACTCGTTCATATTGATCCTAGAACGTGTAGACACTCGTCTGTGGTCTTTCAACACTCGTCCGTGTTTGTTTCAGGTTAATCAATACTCATTCTTATTGATCCTAAAATGTGTAGACACACGTCTATGGTCTTTCAACACTCATCCGTGTTTGTTTCAGGTTAATCAATACTCGTTCGTATTGATCCTAGAATGTGTAGACACTCGTCCGTGGTCTTTCAACACTCGTCCGTGTTTGTTTCAGGTTAATCAATACTCGTTCATATTGATCCTAGAACATGTAGACACTCGTCTGTGGTCTTTCAACACTCGTCCGTGTTTGTTTCAGGTTAATCAATACTCGTTCGTATTGATCCTAGAACATGTAGATACTCGTCCGTAGTCTTTCAACACTCGTCCGTGTTTGTTTCATGTTAATCAATACTCGTTCATATTGATCCTAGAACGTGTAGACACTTGTCTGTGGTCTTTCAACACTCGTCCGTGTTTGTTTCAAGTTAATCAATACTCATTCTTATTGATCCTAAAATGTGTAGACAGACGTCTATGGTCTTTCAACACTCATCCGTGTTTGTTTCAGGTTAATCAATACTCGTTCGTATTGATCCTAGAATGTGTAGACACTCGTCCGTGGTCTTTCAACACTCGTCCGTGTTTGTTTCAGGTTAATCAATACTCGTTCGTATTGATCCTAGAATGTGTAGACACTCCTCCGTGGTCTTTCAACACTCGTCCGTGTTTGTTTCAGGTTAATCAATACTCGTTCGTATTGACCCTAGAACGCGTAGAGACTCATTCGCGGTCTTTCAACACTCGTCCGTGTTTGTTTCAGGTAAATCAATACTCGTTCATATTTATCCTAGACAGTGTAGACACTCGTCTGTGGTCTTTCAACACTCGTCCGTGTTTGTTTCAGGTTAATCAATACTCGTTCGTATTGATCCTAGAATGTGTAGACACTCCTCCGTGGTCTTTCAACACTCGTCCGTGTTTGTTTCAGGTTAATCAATACTCCTTCGTATTACCCTAGAACGCGTAGAGACTCATTCGCGGTCTTTCAACACTCGTCCGTGTTTGTTTCAGGTTAATAAATACTCGTTCATATTTATCCTAGACTGTGTAGACACTCGTCCTTGGTCTTTCAACACTCGTCCGTGTTTGTTTCAGGATAATCAATACTCGCTCGTATTGACCATAGAACGTGTAGACACTCGTCCGTGGTCTTTCAACACTCGTCCATTTTTGTTTCAGGTTAATCAATACCCGTTCGTATTGTTGCTAGAACGTGTAGACACTTGTTCGTTGTCTTTCAACACTCGTCCGTGTTTGTTTCAGGTTAATCAATACTCGTTCGTATTGATCCTAGAACATGTAGACACTCGTCTGTGGTCTTTCAACACTCATCCGTGTTTGTTTCAGGTTAATCAATACTCGTTCGTATTGATCCTAGAACGTGTAGACACTCGTCCGTGGTCTTTCAACACTCGTCCGTGTTTGTTTCATGTTAATCAATACTCGTTCATATTGATCCTAGAACGTGTAGACACTTGTCTGTGGTCTTTCAACACTCGTCCGTGTTTGTTTCAGGTTAATCAATACTCATTCTTATTGATCCTAAAATGTGTAGACACACGTCTATGGTCTTTCAACACTCATCCGTGTTTGTTTCAGGTTAATCAATACTCGTTCTTATTGATCCTAGAATGTGTAGACACTCGTCCGTGGTCTTTCAACACTCGTCCGTGTTTGTTTCAGGTTAATCAATACTCGTTCGTATTGATCCTAGAATGTGTAGACACTCCTCCGTGGTCTTTCAACACTCGTCCGTGTTTCTTTCAGGTTAATCAATACTCCTTCGTATTGACCCTAGAACGCGTAGAGACTCATTCGCGGTCTTTCAACACTCGTCCGTGTTTGTTTCAGGTTAATCAATACTCGTTCATATTTATCCTAGACTGTGTAGACACTCGTCCTTGGTCTTTCAACACTCGTCCGTGTTTGTTTCAAGTTAATCAATACTCGCTCGTATTGATCCTAAAACGTGCAGACACTCGTCTGTGGTCTTTCAACACTCGTCCATGTTTGTTTCAGGTTAATCAATACTCGTTCTTATTGATCCTAGAACGTGTAGACACTCGTCTGTGGTCTTTCAACACTCGTCCGTGTTTGTTTCAGGTTAATCAATACTCGTTCGTATTGATCCTAGAATGTGTAGACACTCCTCCGTGGTCTTTCAACACTCGTCCGTGTTTGTTTAAGGTTAATCAATACTCCTTCGTATTGACCCTAGAATGCGTAGAGACTCATTCGCGGTCTTTCAACACTCGTCCGTGTTTGTTTCAGGTTAATCAATACTCGTTCATATTTATCCTAGACTGTGTAGACACTCATCCTTGGTCTTTCAACACTCGTCCGTGTTTGTTTCAAGATAATCAATACTCGCTCGTATTGACCATAGAACGTGTAGACACTCGTCCGTGGTCTTTCAACACTCGCCCATTTTTGTTTCAGGTTAATCAATACTCGTTCGTATTGATCCTAGAACGTGTAGACACTCGTCCGTGGTCTTTCAACACTCGTCCGTGTTTGTTTCATGTTAATCAATACTCGTTCATATTGATCCTAGAACGTGTAGACACTCGTCTGTGGTCTTTCAACACTCGTCTGTGTTTGTTTCAGGTTAATCAATACTCATTCTTATTGATCCTAAAATGTGTAGACACACGTCTATGGTCTTTCAACACTCATCCGTGTTTGTTTCAGGTTAATCAATACTCGTTCGTATTGATCCTAGAATGTGTAGACACTCGTCCGTGGTCTTTCAACACTCGTCCGTGTTTGTTTCAGGTTAATCAATACTCGTTCATATTGATCCTAGAACATGTAGACACTCGTCTGTGGTCTTTCAACACTCGTCCGTGTTTGTTTCAGGTTAATCAATACTCGTTCGTATTGATCCTAGAACGTGTAGATACTCGTCCGTAGTCTTTCAACACTCGTCCGTGTTTGTTTCATGTTAATCAATACTCGTTCATATTGATCCTAGAACGTGTAGACACTTGTCTGTGGTCTTTCAACACTCGTCCGTGTTTGTTTCAGGTTAATCAATACTCATTCTTATTGATCCTAAAATGTGTAGACAGACGTCTATGGTCTTTCAACACTCATCCGTGTTTGTTTCAGGTTAATCAATACTCGTTCGTATTGATCCTAGAACGTGTAGACACTCGTCCGTGGTCTTTCAACACTCGTCCGTGTTTGTTTCATGTTAATCAATACTCGTTCATATTGATCCTAGAACGT
Organism: Lathyrus tuberosus; assembly: GCA_022829125.1. Classification (NCBI taxonomy): domain Eukaryota; kingdom Viridiplantae; phylum Streptophyta; class Magnoliopsida; order Fabales; family Fabaceae; genus Lathyrus; species Lathyrus tuberosus. The sequence continues at coordinate 360,870 of JALAZF010000743.1, read as the reverse complement.
GTAGACACTTGTCTGTGGTCTTTCAACACTCGTCCGTGTTTGTTTCAGGTTAATCAATACTCATTCTTATTGATCCTAAAATGTGTAGACACACGTCTATGGTCTTTCAACACTCATCCGTGTTTGTGTCAGGTTAATCAATACTCGTTCGTATTGATCCTAGAATGTGTAGACACTCGTCCGTGGTCTTTCAACACTCGTCCGTGTTTGTTTCAGGTTAATCAATACTCGTTCGTATTGATCCTAGAATGTGTAGACACTCCTCCGTGGTCTTTCAACACTCGTCCGTGTTTGTTTCAGGTTAATCAATACTCCTTCGTATTGACCCTAGAACGCGTAGAGACTCATTCGCGGTCTTTCAACACTCGTCCGTGTTTGTTTCAGGTTAATCAATACTCGTTCATATTTATCCTAGACTGTGTAGACACTCGTCCTTGGTCTTTCAACACTCGTCCGTGTTTGTTTCAAGTTAATCAATACTCGCTCGTATTGATCCTAAAACGTGCAGACACTCGTCTGTGGTCTTTCAACACTCGTCCATGTTTGTTTCAGGTTAATCAATACTCGTTCATATTGATCCTAGAACGTGTAGACACTCGTCTGTGGTCTTTCAACACTCGTCCGTGTTTGTTTCAGGTTAATCAATACTCGTTCGTATTGATCCTAGAATGTGTAGACACTCCTCCGTGGTCTTTCAACACTCGTCCGTGTTTGTTTAAGGTTAATCAATACTCCTTCGTATTGACCCTAGAATGCGTAGAGACTCATTCGCGGTCTTTCAACACTCGTCCGTGTTTGTTTCAGGTTAATCAATACTCGTTCATATTTATCCTAGACTGTGTAGACACTCATCCTTGGTCTTTCAACACTCGTCCGTGTTTGTTTCAGGATAATCAATACTCGCTCGTATTGACCATAGAACGTGTAGACACTCGTCCGTGGTCTTTCAACACTCGCCCATTTTTGTTTCAGGTTAATCAATACTCGTTCGTATTGTTCCTAGAACGTGTAGACACTTGTCCGTTGTCTTTCAACACTCGTCCGTGTTTGTTTCAGGTTAATCAATACTCGTTCGTATTGATCCTAGAACATGTAGATTCTCGACTGTGGTCTTTCAACACTCATCCGTGTTTGTTTCAGGTTAATCAATACTCGTTCGTATTGATCCTAGAACGTGTAGACACTCGTCCGTGGTCTTTCAACACTCGTCCGTGTTTGTTTCATGTTAATCAATACTCGTTCATATTGATCCTAGAACGTGTAGACACTCGTTTGTGGTCTTTCAACACTCGTCCGTGTTTGTTTCAGGTTAATCAATACTCATTCTTATTGATCCTAAAATGTGTAGACACACGTCTATGGTCTTTCAACACTCATCCGTGTTTGTTTCAGGTTAATCAATACTCGTTCGTATTGATCCTAGAATGTGTAGACACTCGTCCGTGGTCTTTCAACACTCGTCCGTGTTTGTTTCAGGTTAATCAATACTCGTTCATATTGATCCTAGAACATGTAGACACTCGTCTGTGGTCTTTCAACACTCGTCCGTGTTTGTTTCAGGTTAATCAATACTCGTTCGTATTGATCCTAGAACGTGTAGATACTCGTCCGTAGTCTTTCAACACTCGTCCGTGTTTGTTTCATGTTAATCAATACTCGTTCATATTGATCCTAGAACGTGTAGACACTTGTCTGTGGTCTTTCAACACTCGTCCGTGTTTGTTTCAGGTTAATCAATACTCATTCTTATTGATCCTAAAATGTGTAGACAGACGTCTATGGTCTTTCAACACTCATCCGTGTTTGTTTCAGGTTAATCAATACTCGTTCGTATTGATCCTAGAACGTGTAGACACTCGTCCGTGGTCTTTCAACACTCGTCCGTGTTTGTTTCATGTTAATCAATACTCGTTCATATTGATCCTAGAACGTGTAGACACTTGTCTGTGGTCTTTCAACACTCGTCCGTGTTTGTTTCAGGTTAATCAATACTCATTCTTATTGATCCTAAAATGTGTAGACACACGTCTATGGTCTTTCAACACTCATCCGTGTTTGTGTCAGGTTAATCAATACTCGTTCGTATTGATCCTAGAATGTGTAGACACTCGTCCGTGGTCTTTCAACACTCGTCCGTGTTTGTTTCAGGTTAATCAATACTCGTTCGTATTGATCCTAGAATGTGTAGACACTCCTCCGTGGTCTTTCAACACTCGTCCGTGTTTGTTTCAGGTTAATCAATACTCCTTCGTGTTGACCCTAGAACGCGTAGAGACTCATTCGCGGTCTTTCAACACTCGTCCGTGTTTGTTTCAGGTTAATCAATACTCGTTCATATTTATCCTAGACTGTGTAGACACTCGTCCTTGGTCTTTCAACACTCGTCCGTGTTTGTTTCAAGTTAATCAATACTCGCTCGTATTGATCCTAAAACGTGCAGACACTCGTCTGTGGTCTTTCAACACTCGTCCATGTTTGTTTCAGGTTAATCAATACTCGTTCATATTGATCCTAGAACGTGTAGACACTCGTCTGTGGTCTTTCAACACTCGTCCGTGTTTGTTTCAGGTTAATCAATACTCGTTCGTATTGATCCTAGAATGTGTAGACACTCCTCCGTGGTCTTTCAACACTCGTCCGTGTTTGTTTAAGGTTAATCAATACTCCTTCGTATTGACCCTAGAATGCGTAGACTCTCATTCGCGGTCTTTCAACACTCGTCCGTGTTTGTTTCAGGTTAATCAATACTCGTTCATATTTATCCTAGACTGTGTAGACACTCATCCTTGGTCTTTCAACACTCGTCCGTGTTTGTTTCAGGATAATCAATACTCGCTCGTATTGACCATAGAACGTGTAGACACTCGTCCGTGGTCTTTCAACACTCGCCCATTTTTGTTTCAGGTTAATCAATACTCGTTCGTATTGTTCCTAGAACGTGTAGACACTTGTCCGTTGTCTTTCAACACTCGTCCGTGTTTGTTTCAGGTTAATCAATACTCGTTCGTATTGATCCTAGAACATGTAGATTCTCGACTGTGGTCTTTCAACACTCATCCGTGTTTGTTTCAGGTTAATCAATACTCGTTCGTATTGATCCTAGAACGTGTAGACACTCGTCCGTGGTCTTTCAACACTCGTCTGTGTTTGTTTCATGTTAATCAATACTCGTTCATATTGATCCTAGAACGTGTAGACACTCGTCTGTGGTCTTTCAACACTCGTCCGTGTTTGTTTCAGGTTAATCAATACTCATTCTTATTGATCCTAAAATGTGTAGACACACGTCTATGGTCTTTCAACACTCATCCGTGTTTGTTTCAGGTTAATCAATACTCGTTCGTATTGATCCTAGAATGTGTAGACACTCGTCCGTGGTCTTTCAACACTCGTCCGTGTTTGTTTCAGGTTAATCAATACTCGTTCATATTGATCCTAAAACATGTAGACACTCGTCTGTGGTCTTTCAACACTCGTCCGTGTTTGTTTCAGGTTAATCAATACTCGTTCGTATTGATCCTAGAACGTGTAGATACTCGTCCGTAGTCTTTCAACACTCGTCCGTGTTTGTTTCATGTTAATCAATACTCGTTCATATTGATCCTAGAACGTGTAGACACTTGTCTGTGGTCTTTCAACACTCGTCCGTGTTTGTTTCAGGTTAATCAATACTCATTCTTATTGATCCTAAAATGTGTAGACACACGTCTATGGTCTTTCAACACTCATCCGTGTTTGTTTCAGGTTAATCAATACTCGTTCGTATTGATCCTAGAATGTGTAGACACTCGTCCGTGGTCTTTCAACACTCGTCCGTGTATGTTTCATGTTAATCAATACTCGTTCATATTGATCCTAGAACGTGTAGACACTTGTCTGTGGTCTTTCAACACTCGTCCGTGTTTGTTTCAGGTTAATCAATACTCATTCTTATTGATCCTAAAATGTGTAGACAGACGTCTATGGTCTTTCAACACTCATCCGTGTTTGTTTCAGGTTAATCAATACTCGTTCGTATTGATCCTAGAATGTGTAGACACTCGTCCGTGGTCTTTCAACACTCGTCCGTGTTTGTTTCAGGTTAATCAATACTCGTTCGTATTGATCCTAGAATGTGTAGACACTCCTCCGTGGTCTTTCAACACTCGTCCGTGTTTGTTTCAGGTTAATCAATACTCGTTCGTATTGACCCTAGAACGCGTAGAGACTCATTCGCGGTCTTTCAACACTCGTCCGTGTTTGTTTCAGGTAAATCAATACTCGTTCATATTTATCCTAGACTGTGTAGACACTCGTCTGTGGTCTTTCAACACTCGTCCGTGTTTGTTTCAGGTTAATCAATACTCGTTCGTATTGATCCTAGAATGTGTAGACACTCCTCCGTGGTCTTTCAACACTCGTCCGTGTTTGTTTCAGGTTAATCAATACTCCTTCGTATTACCCTAGAACGCGTAGAGACTCATTCGCGGTCTTTCAACACTCGTCCGTGTTTGTTTCAGGTTAATAAATACTCGTTCATATTTATCCTAGACTGTGTAGACACTCGTCCTTGGTCTTTCAACACTCATCCGTGTTTGTTTCAGGATAATCAATACTCGCTCGTATTGACCATAGAACGTGTAGACACTCGTCCGTGGTCTTTCAACACTCGTCCATTTTTGTTTCAGGTTAATCAATACTCGTTCGTATTGTTGCTAGAACGTGTAGACACTTGTCCGTTGTCTTTCAACACTCGTCCGTGTTTGTTTCAGGTTAATCAATACTCGTTCGTATTGATCCTAGAACATGTAGACACTCGTCTGTGGTCTTTCAACACTCATCCGTGTTTGTTTCAGGTTAATCAATACTCGTTCGTATTGATCCTAGAACGTGTAGACACTCGTCCGTGGTCTTTCAACACTCGTCCGTGTTTGTTTCATGTTAATCAATACTCGTTCATATTGATCCTAGAACGTGTAGACACTTGTCTGTGGTCTTTCAACACTCGTCCGTGTTTGTTTCAGGTTAATCAATACTCATTCTTATTGATCCTAAAATGTGTAGACACACGTCTATGGTCTTTCAACACTCATCCGTGTTTGTTTCAGGTTAATCAATACTCGTTCGTATTGATCCTAGAATGTGTAGACACTCGTCCGTGGTCTTTCAACACTCGTCCGTGTTTGTTTCAGGTTAATCAATACTCGTTCGTATTGATCCTAGAATGTGTAGACACTCCTCCGTGGTCTTTCAACACTCGTCCGTGTTTGTTTCAGGTTAATCAATACTCCTTCGTATTGACCCTAGAACGCGTAGAGACTCATTCGCGGTCTTTCAACACTCGTCCGTGTTTGTTTCAGGTTAATCAATACTAGTTCATATTTATCCTAGACTGTGTAGACACTCATCCTTGGTCTTTCAACACTCGTTCGTGTTTGTTTCAGGATAATCAATACTCGCTCGTATTGACCATAGAACGTGTAGACACTCGTCCGTGGTCTTTCAACACTCGCCCATTTTTGTTTCAGGTTAATCAATACTCGTTCGTATTGTTCCTAGAACGTGTAGACACTTGTCCGTTGTCTTTCAACACTCGTCCGTGTTTGTTTCAGGTTAATCAATACTCTTTCGTATTGATCCTAGAACATGTAGACACTAGTCTGTGGTCTTTCAACACTCATCCGTGTTTGTTTCAGGTTAATCAATACTCGTTCGTATTGATCCTAGAACGTGTGGACACTCGTCCGTGGTCTTTCAACACTCGTCCGTGTTTGTTTCATGTTAATCAATACTCGTTCGTATTGGCCCTAGAACGCATAGACACTCATTCGAGGTCTTTCAACACTCGTTCGTGTTTGTTTCAGGTTAATCAATACTCTTTCGTATTGATCCTAGAACATGTAGACACTCGTCTGTGGTCTTTCAACACTCATCCGTGTTTGTTTCAGGTTAATCAATACTCGTTCGTATTGATCCTAGAACGTGTAGACACTCGTCCGTGGTCTTTCAACACTCGTCCGTGTCTGTTTCATGTTAATCAATACTCGTTCATATTGATCCTAGAACGTGTAGACACTTGTCTGTGGTCTTTCAACACTCGTCCGTGTTTGTTTCAGGTTAATCAATACTCATTCTTATTGATCCTAAAATGTGTAGACACACGTCTATGGTCTTTCAACACTCATCCGTGTTTGTTTAAGGTTAATCAATACTCGTTCGTATTGATCCTAGAATGTGTAGACACTCGTCCGTGGTCTTTCAACACTCGTCCGTGTTTGTTTCAGGTTAATCAATACTCGTTCGTATTGATCCTAGAATGTGTAGACACTCCTCCGTGGTCTTTCAACACTCGTCCGTGTTTGTTTCAGGTTAATCAATACTCCTTCGTATTGACCCTAGAACGCGTAGAGACTCATTCGCGGTCTTTTAACACTCGTCCGTGTTTGTTTCAGGTTAATCAATACTCGTTCATATTTATCCTAGACTGTGTAGACACTCATCCTTGGTCTTTCAACACTCGTCCGTGTTTGTTTCAGGATAATCAATACTCGCTCGTATTGACCATAGAACGTGTAGACACTCGTCCGTGGTCTTTCAACACTCGCCCATTTTTGTTTCAGGTTAATCAATACTCGTTCGTATTGTTCCTAGAACGTGTAGACACTTGTCCGTTGTCTTTCAACACTCGTCCGTGTTTGTTTCAGGTTAATCAATACTCTTTCGTATTGATCCTAGTACATGTAGACACTCGTCTGTGGTCTTTCAACACTCATCCGTGTTTGTTTCAGGTTAATCAATACTCGTTCGTATTGATCCTAGAACGTGTAGACACTCGTCCGTGGTCTTTCAACACTCGTCCGTGTTTGTTTCATGTTAATCAATACTCGTTCGTATTGGCCCTAGAACGCATAGACACTCATTCGAGGTCTTTAAACACTCGTTCGTGTTTGTTTCAGGTTAATCAATACTCTTTCGTATTGATCCTAGAACATGTAGACACTCGTCTGTGGTCTTTCAACACTCATCCGTGTTTGTTTCAGGTTAATCAATACTCGTTCGTATTGATCCTAGAACGTGTAGACACTCGTCCGTGGTCTTTCAACACTCGTCCGTGTTTGTTTCATGTTAATCAATACTCGTTCATATTGATCCTAGAACGTGTAGACACTTGTCTGTGGTCTTTCAACACTCGTCCATGTTTGTTTCAAGTTAATCAATACTCGCTCGTATGTGCAGACACTCGTCTGTGGTCTTTCAACACTCATCCGTGTTTGTTTCAGGTTAATCAATACTCGTTCGTATTGATCCTAGAACGTGTAGACACTCGTCTGTGGTCTTTCAACACTTGTCCGTGTTTGTTTCAGGTTAATCAATACTCGTTCGTATTGATCCTAGAATGTGTAGACACTCCTCCGTGGTCTTTCTACACTCGTCCGTGTTTGTTTCAGGTTAATCAATACTCCTTCGTATTGACCCTAGAACGCGTAGAGACTCATTCGCGGTCTTTCAACACTCGTCCGTGTTTGTTTCAGGTTAATCAATACTCGTTCATATTTATCCTAGACTGTGTAGACACTCGTCCTTGGTCTTTCAACACTCGTCCGTGTTTGTTTCAGGATAATCATTACTCGCTCGTATTGACCATAGAACGTGTAGACACTCGTCCGTGGTCTTTCAACACTCGTCCATTTTTGTTTCAGGTTAATCAATACTCGTTCGTATTGTTGCTAGAACGTGTAGACACTTGTCCGTTGTCTTTCAACACTCGTCCGTGTTTGTTTCAGGTTAATCAATACTCGTTCGTATTGATCCTAGAACATGTAGACACTCGTCTGTGGTCTTTCAACACTCATCCGTGTTTGTTTCAGGTTAATCAATACTCGTTCGTATTGATCCTAGAACATGTAGACACTCGTCCGTGGTCTTTCAACACTCGTCCGTGTTTGTTTCATGTTAATCAATACTCGTTCATATTGATCCTAGAACGTGTAGACACTTGTCTGTGGTCTTTCAACACTCGCCCGTGTTTGTTTCTGGTTAATCAATACTCGTTCGTATTGACCCTAGAACGCGTAGAGACTCATTCGCGGTCTTTCAACACTCGTCCGTGTTTGTTTCAGGTAAATCAATACTCGTTCATATTTATCCTAGACTGTGTAGACACTCGTCCTTGGTCTTTCAACACTCGTCCGTGTTTGTTTCAAGTTAATCAATACTCGCTCGTATTGATCCTAGAACGTGCAGACACTCGTCTGTGGTCTTTCAACACTCGTCCATGTTTGTTTCAGGTTAATCAATACTCGTTCATATTGATCCTAGAACGTGTAGACACTCGTCTGTGGTCTTTCAACACTCGTCCGTGTTTGTTTCAGGTTAATCAATACTCGTTCGTATTGATCCTAGAATGTGTAGACACTCCTCCGTGGTCTTTCAACACTCGTCCGTGTTTGTTTCAGGTTAATCAATACTCCTTCGTATTGACCCTAGAACGCGTAGAGACTCATTCCCGGTCTTTCAACACTCGTCCGTGTTTGTTTCAGGTTAATCAATACTCGTTCATATTTATCCTAGACTGTGTAGACACTCGTCCTTGGTCTTTCAACACTCGTCCGTGTTTGTTTCAGGATAATCAATACTCGCTCGTATTGACCATAGAACGTGTAGACACTCGTCCGTGGTCTTTCAACACTCGTCCATTTTTGTTTCGGGTTAATCAATACTCGTTCGTATTGTTGCTAGAACGTGTAGACACTTGTCCGTTGTCTTTCAACACTCGTCCGTGTTTGTTTCAGGTTAATCAATACTCGTTCGTATTGATCCTAGAACGTGTAGACACTCGTCCGTGGTCTTTCAACACTCGTCCGTGTTTGTTTCATGTTAATCAATACTCGTTCGTATTGGCCCTAGAACGCATAGACACTCATTCGAGGTCTTTCAACACTCGTTCGTGTTTGTTTCAGGTTAATCAATACTCTTTCGTATTGATCCTAGAACATGTAGACACTCGTCTGTGGTCTTTCAACACTCATCCGTGTTTCTTTCAGGTTAATCAATACTCGTTCGTATTGATCCTAGAACGTGTAGACACTCGTCCGTGGTCTTTCAACACTCGTCCGTGTTTGTTTCATGTTAATCAATACTCGTTCATATTGATCCTAGAACGTGTAGACACTTGTCTGTGGTCTTTCAACACTCGTCCGTTTTTGTTTCAGGTTAATCAATACTCATTCTTATTGATCCTAAAATGTGTAGACACACGTCTATGGTCTTTCAACACTCATCCGTGTTTGTTTCAGGTTAATCAATACTCGTGCGTATTGATCCTAGAACGTGTAGACACTCGTATGTGGTCTTTCAACACTCGTCCGTGTTTTTTTCAGGTTAATCAATACTCGTTCGTATTGATCCTAGAATGTGTAGACACTCCCTCCGTGGTCTTTCAACACTCGTCCGTGTTTGTTTCAGGTTAATCAATACTCCTTCGTATTGACCCTAGAACGCGTAGAGACTCATTCGCGGTCTTTCAACACTCGTCCGTGTTTGTTTCAGGTTAATCAATACTCGTTCATATTTATCCTAGACTGTGTAGACACTCGTCCTTGGTCTTTCAACACTCGTCCGTGTTTGTTTCAGGATAATCATTACTCGCTCGTATTGACCATAGAACGTGTAGACACTCGTCCGTGGTCTTTCAACACTCGTCCATTTTTGTTTCAGGTTAATCAATACTCGTTCGTATTGTTGCTAGAACGTGTAGACACTTGTCCATTGTCTTTCAACACTCGTCCGTGTTTGTTTCAGGTTAATCAATACTCGTTCGTATTGATCCTAGAACATGTAGACACTCGTCTGTGGTCTTTCAACACTCATCCGTGTTTGTTTCAGGTTAATCAATACTCGTTCGTATTGATCCTAGAACATGTAGACACTCGTCCGTGGTCTTTCAACACTCGTCCGTGTTTGTTTCATGTTAATCAATACTCGTTCATATTGATCCTAGAACGTGTAGACACTTGTCTGTGGTCTTTCAACACTCGCCCGTGTTTGTTTCTGGTTAATCAATACTCGTTCGTATTGACCCTAGAACGCGTAGAGACTCATTCGCGGTCTTTCAACACTCGTCCGTGTTTGTTTCAGGTAAATCAATACTCGTTCATATTTATCCTAGACTGTGTAGACACTCGTCCTTGGTCTTTCAACACTCGTCCGTGTTTGTTTCAAGTTAATCAATACTCGCTCGTATTGATCCTAGAACGTGCAGACACTCGTCTGTGGTCTTTCAACACTCGTCCATGTTTGTTTCAGGTTAATCAATACTCGTTCATATTGATCCTAGAACGTGTAGACACTCGTCTGTGGTCTTTCAACACTCGTCCGTGTTTGTTTCAGGTTAATCAATACTCGTTCGTATTGATCCTAGAATGTGTAGACACTCCTCCGTGGTCTTTCAACACTCGTCCGTGTTTGTTTCAGGTTAATCAATACTCCTTCGTATTGACCCTAGAACGCGTAGAGACTCATTCGCGGTCTTTCAACACTCGTCCGTGTTTGTTTCAGGTTAATCAATACTCGTTCATATTTATCCTAGACTGTGTAGACACTCGTCCTTGGTCTTTCAACACTCGTCCGTGTTTGTTTCAGGATAATCAATACTCGCTCGTATTGACCATAGAACGTGTAGACACTCGTCCGTGGTCTTTCAACACTCGTCCATTTTTGTTTCAGGTTAATCAATACTCGTTCGTATTGTTGCTAGAACGTGTAGACACTTGTCCGTTGTCTTTCAACACTCGTCCGTGTTTGTTTCAGGTTAATCAATACTCGTTCGTATTGATCCTAGAACGTGTAGACACTCGTCCGTGGTCTTTCAACACTCGTCCGTGTTTGTTTCATGTTAATCAATACTCGTTCGTATTGGCCCTAGAACGCATAGACACTCATTCGAGGTCTTTCAACACTCGTTCGTGTTTGTTTCAGGTTAATCAATACTCTTTCGTATTGATCCTAGAACATGTAGACACTCGTCTGTGGTCTTTCAACACTCATCCGTGTTTGTTTCAGGTTAATCAATACTCGTTCGTATTGATCCTAGAACGTGTAGACACTCGTCCGTGGTCTTTCAACACTCGTCCGTGTTTGTTTCATGTTAATCAATACTCGTTCATATTGATCCTAGAACGTGTAGACACTTGTCTGTGGTCTTTCAACACTCGTCCGTTTTTGTTTCAGGTTAATCAATACTCATTCTTATTGATCCTAAAATGTGTAGACACACGTCTATGGTCTTTCAACACTCATCCGTGTTTGTTTCAGGTTAATCAATACTCGTGCGTATTGATCCTAGAACGTGTAGACACTCGTATGTGGTCTTTCAACACTCGTCCGTGTTTTTTTCAGGTTAATCAATACTCGTTCGTATTGATCCTAGAATGTGTAGACACTCCCTCCGTGGTCTTTCAACACTCGTCCGTGTTTGTTTCAGGTTAATCAATACTCCTTCGTATTGACCCTAGAACGCGTAGAGACTCATTCGCGGTCTTTCAACACTCGTCCGTGTTTGTTTCAGGTTAATCAATACTCGTTCATATTTATCCTAGACTGTGTAGACACTCGTCCTTGGTCTTTCAACACTCGTCCGTGTTTGTTTCAGGATAATCATTACTCGCTCGTATTGACCATAGAACGTGTAGACACTCGTCCGTGGTCTTTCAACACTCGTCCATTTTTGTTTCAGGTTAATCAATACTCGTTCGTATTGTTGCTAGAACGTGTAGACACTTGTCCATTGTCTTTCAACACTCGTCCGTGTTTGTTTCAGGTTAATCAATACTCGTTCGTATTGATCCTAGAACATGTAGACACTCGTCTGTGGTCTTTCAACACTCATCCGTGTTTGTTTCAGGTTAATCAATACTCGTTCGTATTGATCCTAGAACATGTAGACACTCGTCCGTGGTCTTTCAACACTCGTCCGTGTTTGTTTCATGTTAATCAATACTCGTTCATATTGATCCTAGAACGTGTAGACACTTGTCTGTGGTCTTTCAACACTCGCCCGTGTTTGTTTCTGGTTAATCAATACTCGTTCGTATTGACCCTAGAACGCGTAGAGACTCATTCGCGGTCTTTCAACACTCGTCCGTGTTTGTTTCAGGTAAATCAATACTCGTTCATATTTATCCTAGACTGTGTAGACACTCGTCCTTGGTCTTTCAACACTCGTCCGTGTTTGTTTCAAGTTAATCAATACTCGCTCGTATTGATCCTAGAACGTGCAGACACTCGTCTGTGGTCTTTCAACACTCGTCCATGTTTGTTTCAGGTTAATCAATACTCGTTCATATTGATCCTAGAACGTGTAGACACTCGTCTGTGGTCTTTCAACACTCGTCCGTGTTTGTTTCAGGTTAATCAATACTCGTTCGTATTGATCCTAGAATGTGTAGACACTCCTCCGTGGTCTTTCAACACTCGTCCGTGTTTGTTTCAGGTTAATCAATACTCCTTCGTATTGACCCTAGAACGCGTAGAGACTCATTCGCGGTCTTTCAACACTCGTCCGTGTTTGTTTCAGGTTAATCAATACTCGTTCATATTTATCCTAGACTGTGTAGACACTCGTCCTTGGTCTTTCAACACTCGTCCGTGTTTGTTTCAGGATAATCAATACTCGCTCGTATTGACCATAGAACGTGTAGACACTCGTCCGTGGTCTTTCAACACTCGTCCATTTTTGTTTCAGGTTAATCAATACTCGTTCGTATTGTTGCTAGAACGTGTAGACACTTGTCCGTTGTCTTTCAACACTCGTCCGTGTTTGTTTCAGGTTAATCAATACTCGTTCGTATTGATCCTAGAACGTGTAGACACTCGTCCGTGGTCTTTCAACACTCGTCCGTGTTTGTTTCATGTTAATCAATACTCGTTTGTATTGGCCCTAGAACGCATAGACACTCATTCGAGGTCTTTCAACACTCGTTCGTGTTTGTTTCAGGTTAATCAATACTCTTTCGTATTGATCCTAGAACATGTAGACACTCGTCTGTGGTCTTTCAACACTCATCCGTGTTTGTTTCAGGTTAATCAATACTCGTTCGTATTGATCCTAGAACGTGTAGACACTCGTCCGTGGTCTTTCAACACTCGTCCGTGTTTGTTTCATGTTAATCAATACTCGTTCATATTGATCCTAGAACGTGTAGACACTTGTCTGTGGTCTTTCAACACTCGTCCGTTTTTGTTTCAGGTTAATCAATACTCATTCTTATTGATCCTAAAATGTGTAGACACACGTCTATGGTCTTTCAACACTCATCCGTGTTTGTTTCAGGTTAATCAATACTCGTGCGTATTGATCCTAGAACGTGTAGACACTCGTATGTGGTCTTTCAACACTCGTCCGTGTTTTTTTCAGGTTAATCAATACTCGTTCGTATTGATCCTAGAATGTGTAGACACTCCCTCCGTGGTCTTTCAACACTCGTCCGTGTTTGTTTCAGGTTAATCAATACTCCTTCGTATTGACCCTAGAACGCGTAGAGACTCATTCGCGGTCTTTCAACACTCGTCCGTGTTTGTTTCAGGTTAATCAATACTCGTTCATATTTATCCTAGACTGTGTAGACACTCGTCCTTGGTCTTTCAACACTCGTCCGTGTTTGTTTCAGGATAATCATTACTCGCTCGTATTGACCATAGAACGTGTAGACACTCGTCCGTGGTCTTTCAACACTCGTCCATTTTTGTTTCAGGTTAATCAATACTCGTTCGTATTGTTGCTAGAACGTGTAGACACTTGTCCATTGTCTTTCAACACTCGTCCGTGTTTGTTTCAGGTTAATCAATACTCGTTCGTATTGATCCTAGAACATGTAGACACTCGTCTGTGGTCTTTCAACACTCATCCGTGTTTGTTTCAGGTTAATCAATACTCGTTCGTATTGATCCTAGAACATGTAGACACTCGTCCGTGGTCTTTCAACACTCGTCCGTGTTTGTTTCATGTTAATCAATACTCGTTCATATTGATCCTAGAACGTGTAGACACTTGTCTGTGGTCTTTCAACACTCGCCCGTGTTTGTTTCAGGTTAATCAATACTCGTTCGTATGGACCCTAGAACGCGTAGAGACTCATTCGCGGTCTTTCAACACTCGTCCGTGTTTGTTTCTGGTAAATCAATACTCGTTCATATTTATCCTAGACTGTGTAGACACTCGTCCTTGGTCTTTCAACACTCGTCCGTGTTTGTTTCAAGTTAATCAATACTCGCTCGTATTGATCCTAGAATGTGCAGACACTAGTCTGTGGTCTTTCAACACTCGTCCATGTTTGTTTCAGGTTAATCAATACTCGTTCATATTGATCCTAGAACGTGTAGACACTCGTCTGTGGTCTTTCAACACTCGTCCTTGTTTGTTTCAGGTTAATCAATACTCGTTCGTATTGATCCTAGAATGTGTAGACACTCCTCCGTGGTCTTTCAACACTCGTCCGTGTTTGTTTCAGGTTAATCAATACTCCTTCGTATTGACCCTAGAACGCGTAGAGACTCATTCGCGGTCTTTCAACACTCGTCCGTGTTTGTTTCAGGTTAATCAATACTCGTTCATATTTATCCTAGACTGTGTAGACACTCGTCCTTGGTCTTTCAACACTCGTCCGTGTTTCTTTCAGGATAATCAATACTCGCTCGTATTGACCATAGAACGTGTAGACACTCGTCCGTGGTCTTTCAACACTCGTCCATTTTTGTTTCAGGTTAATCAATACTCGTTCGTATTGTTGCTAGAACGTGTAGACACTTGTCCGTTGTCTTTCAACACTCGTCCGTGTTTGTTTCAGGTTAATCAATACTCGTTCGTATTGATCCTAGAACGTGTAGACACTCGTCCGTGGTCTTTCAACACTCGTCCGTGTTTGTTTCATGTTAATCAATACTCATTCATATTGATCCTAGAACGTGTAGACACTTCTCTGTGGTCTTTCAACACTCTTCCATGTTTGTTTCAGGTTAATCAATACTCGTTCATATTGATCCTAGAACGTGTAGACACTCGTCTGTGGTCTTTCAACACTCGTCCGTGTTTGTTTCAGGTTAATCAATACTCGTTCGTATTGATCCTAGAATGTGTAGACACTCCTCCGTGGTCTTTCAACACTCGTCCGTGTTTGTTTCAGGTTAATCAATACTCCTTCGTATTGACCCTAGAACGCGTAGAGACTCATTCGCGGTCTTTCAACACTAGTCCGTGTTTGTTTCAGGTTAATCAATACTTGTTCGTATTGATCCTAGAATGTGTAGACACTCCTCCTTGGTCTTTCAACACTCGTCCGTGTTTGTTTCAGGTTAATCAATACTCGTTCGTATTGACCCTAGAACGCGTAGAGACTCATTCACGGTCTTTCAACACTCGTCCGTGTTTGTTTCAGGTAAATCAATACTCGTTCATATTTATCCTAGACTGTGTAGACACTCGTCCTTGGTCTTTCAACACTCGTCCGTGTTTGTTTCAAGTTAATCAATACTCGCTCGTATTGATCCTAGAACGTGCAGACACTCGTCTGTGGTCTTTCAACACTCATCCATGTTTGTTTCAGGTTAATCAATACTCGTTCATATTGATCCTAGAACGTGTAGACACTCGTCTGTGGTCTTTCAACACTCGTCCGTGTTTGTTTAAGGTTAATCAATACTCGTTCGTATTGATCCTAGAATGTGTAGACACTCCTCCGTGGTCTTTCAACACTCGTCCGTGTTTGTTTCAGGTTAATCAATACTCCTTCGTATTGACCCTAGAACCCGTAGAGACTCATTCGCGGTCTTTCAACACTCGTCCGTGTTTGTTTCAGGTTAATCAATACTCGTTCATATTTATCCTAGACTGTGTAGATACTCGTCCTTGGTCTATCAACACTCGTCCGTGTTTGTTTCAGGATAATCAATACTCGCTCGTATTGACCATAGAACGTGTAGACACTCGTCCGTGGTCTTTCAACACTCGTCCATTTTTGTTTCAGGTTAATCAATACTCGTTCGTATTGTTGCTAGAACGTGTAGACACTTGTCTGTTGTCTTTCAACACTCGTCCGTGTTTGTTTCAGGTTAATCAATACTCGTTCGTATTGATCCTATAACATGTAGACACTCGTCTGTGGTCTTTCAACACTCATCCGTGTTTGTTTCAGGTTAATCAATACTCGTTCGTATTGATCCTAGAACGTGTAGACACTCGTCCGTGGTCTTTCAACACTCGTCCGTGTTTGTTTCATGTTAATCAATACTCATTCATATTGATCCTAGAACGTGTAGACACTTCTCTGTGGTCTTTTAACACTCGTCCGTGTTTGTTTCAGGTTAATCAATACTCATTCTTATTGATCCTAAAATGTGTAGACACACGTCTATGGTCTTTCAACACTCATCCGTGTTTGTTTCAGGTTAATCAATACTCGTTCGTATTGATCCTAGAACGTGTAGACAATCGTATGTGGTCTTTCAACACTCGTCCGTGTTTTTTTCAGGTTAATCAATACTCGTTCGTATTGATCCTAGAATGTGTAGACACTCCCTCCGTGGTCTTTCAACACTCGTCCGTGTTTGTTTCAGGTTAATCAATACTCCTTCGTATTGACCCTAGAACGCGTAGAGACTCATTCGCGGTCTTTCAACACTCGTCCGTGTTTGTTTCAGGTTAATCAATACTCGTTCATATTTATCCTAGACTGTGTAGACACTCGTCCTTGGTCTTTCAACACTCGTCCGTGTTTGTTTCAGGATAATCATTACTCGCTCGTATTGACCATAGAACGTGTAGACACTCGTCCGTGGTCTTTCAACACTCGTCCATTTTTGTTTCAGGTTAATCAATACTCGTTCGTATTGTTGCTAGAACGTGTAGACACTTGTCCGTTGTCTTTCAACACTCGTCCGTGTTTGTTTCAGGTTAATCAATACTCGTTCGTATTGATCCTAGAACATGTAGACACTCGTCTGTGGTCTTTCAACACTCATCCGTGTTTGTTTCAGGTTAATCAATACTCGTTCGTATTGATCCTAGAACATGTAGACACTCGTCCGTGGTCTTTCAACACTCGTCCGTGTTTGTTTCATGTTAATCAATACTCGTTCATATTGATCCTAGAACGTGTAGACACTTGTCTGTGGTCTTTCAACACTCGCCCGTGTTTGTTTCAGGTTAATCAATACTCGTTCGTATTGACCCTAGAACGCGTAGAGACTCATTCGCGGTCTTTCAACACTCGTCCGTGTTTGTTTCTGGTAAATCAATACTCGTTCATATTTATCCTAGACTGTGTAGACACTCGTCCTTGGTCTTTCAACACTCGTCCGTGTTTGTTTCAAGTTAATCAATACTCGCTCGTATTGATCCTAGAACGTGCAGACACTCGTCTGTGGTCTTTCAACACTCGTCCATGTTTGTTTCAGGTTAATCAATACTCGTTCATATTGATCCTAGAACGTGTAGACACTCGTCTGTGGTCTTTCAACACTCGTCCGTGTTTGTTTCAGGTTAATCAATACTCGTTCGTATTGATCCTAGAATGTGTAGACACTCCTCCGTGGTCTTTCAACACTCGTCCGTGGTTGTTTCAGGTTAATCAATACTCCTTCGTATTGACCCTAGAACGCGTAGAGACTCATTCGCGGTCTTTCAACACTCGTCCGTGTTTGTTTCAGGTTAATCAATACTCGTTCATATTTATCCTAGACTGTGTAGACACTCGTCCTTGGTCTTTCAACACTCGTCCGTGTTTGTTTCAGGATAATCAATACTCGCTCGTATTGACCATAGAACGTGTAGACACTCGTCCGTGGTCTTTCAACACTCGTCCATTTTTGTTTCAGGTTAATCAATACTCGTTCGTATTGTTGCTAGAACGTGTAGACACTTGTCCGTTGTCTTTCAACACTCGTCCGTGTTTGTTTCAGGTTAATCAATACTCGTTCGTATTGATCCTAGAACGTGTAGACACTCGTCCGTGGTCTTTCAACACTCGTCCGTGTTTGTTTCATGTTAATCAATACTCATTCATATTGATCCTAGAAGGTGTAGACACTTCTCTGTGGTCTTTCAACACTCTTCCATGTTTGTTTTAGGTTAATCAATACTCGTTCATATTGATCCTAGAACGTGTAGACACTCGTCTGTGGTCTTTCAACACTCGTCCGTGTTTGTTTCAGGTTAATCAATACTCGTTCGTATTGATCCTAGAATGTGTAGACACTCCTCCGTGGTCTTTCAACACTCGTCCGTGTTTGTTTCAGGTTAATCAATACTCCTTCGTATTGACCCTAGAACGCGTAGAGACTCATTCGCGGTCTTTCAACACTAGTCCGTGTTTGTTTCAGGTTAATCAATACTCGTTCGTATTGATCCTAGAATGTGTAGACACTCCTCCGTGGTCTTTCAACACTCGTCCGTGTTTGTTTCAGGTTAATCAATACTCGTTCGTATTGACCCTAGAACGCGTAGAGACTCATTCACGGTCTTTCAACACTCGTCCGTGTTTGTTTCAGGTAAATCAATACTCGTTCATATTTATCCTAGACTGTGTAGACACTCGTCCTTGGTCTTTCAACACTCGTCCGTGTTTGTTTCAAGTTAATCAATACTCGCTCGTATTGATCCTAGAACGTGCAGACACTCGTCTGTGGTCTTTCAACACTCATCCATGTTTGTTTCAGGTTAATCAATACTCGTTCATATTGATCCTAGAACGTGTAGACACTCGTCCGTGGTCTTTCAACACTCGTCCGTGTTTGTTTCAGGTTAATCAATACTCGTTCGTATTGATCCTAGAATGTGTAGACACTCCTCCGTGGTCTTTCAACACTCGTCGGTGTTTGTTTCAGGTTAATCAATACTCCTTCGTATTGACCCTAGAACCCGTAGAGACTCATTCGCGGTCTTTCAACACTCGTCCGTGTTTGTTTCAGGTTAATCAATACTCGTTCATATTTATCCTAGACTGTGTAGATACTCGTCCTTGGTCTTTCAACACTCGTCCGTGTTTGTTTCAGGATAATCAATACTCGCTCGTATTGACCATAGAACGTGTAGACACTCGTCCGTGGTCTTTCAACACTCGTCCGTGTTTGTTTCAGGTTAATCAATACTCGTTCGTATTGATCCTAGAACGTGTAGACACTCGTCCGTGGTCTTTCAACACTCGTCCGTGTTTGTTTCATGTTAATCAATACTCATTCATATTGATCCTAGAACGTGTAGACACTTCTCTGTGGTCTTTCAACACTCTTCCATGTTTGTTTTAGGTTAATCAATACTCGTTCATATTGATCCTAGAACGTGTAGACACTCGTCTGTGGTCTTTCAACACTCGTCCGTGTTTGTTTCAGGTTAATCAATACTCGTTCGTATTGATCCTAGAACGTGCAGACACTCGTCTGTGGTCTTTCAACACTCGTCCATGTTTGTTTCAGGTTAATCAATACTCGTTCATATTGATCCTAGAACGTGTAGACACTCGTCTGTGGTCTTTCAACACTCGTCCGTGTTTGTTTCAGGTTAATCAATACTCGTTCGTATTGATCCTAGAATGTGTAGACACTCCTCCGTGGTCTTTCAACACTCGTCCGTGGTTGTTTCAGGTTAATCAATACTCCTTCGTATTGACCCTAGAACGCGTAGAGACTCATTCGCGGTCTTTCAACACTCGTCCGTGTTTGTTTCAGGTTAATCAATACTCGTTCATATTTATCCTAGACTGTGTAGACACTCGTCCTTGGTCTTTCAACACTCGTCCGTGTTTGTTTCAGGATAATCAATACTCGCTCGTATTGACCATAGAACGTGTAGACACTCGTCCGTGGTCTTTCAACACTCGTCCATTTTTGTTTCAGGTTAATCAATACTCGTTCGTATTGTTGCTAGAACGTGTAGACACTTGTCCGTTGTCTTTCAACACTCGTCCGTGTTTGTTTCAGGTTAATCAATACTCGTTCGTATTGATCCTAGAACGTGTAGACACTCGTCCGTGGTCTTTCAACACTCGTCCGTGTTTGTTTCATGTTAATCAATACTCATTCATATTGATCCTAGAACGTGTAGACACTTCTCTGTGGTCTTTCAACACTCTTCCATGTTTGTTTTAGGTTAATCAATACTCGTTCATATTGATCCTAGAACGTGTAGACACTCGTCTGTGGTCTTTCAACACTCGTCCGTGTTTGTTTCAGGTTAATCAATACTCGTTCGTATTGATCCTAGAATGTGTAGACACTCCTCCGTGGTCTTTCAACACTCGTCCGTGTTTGTTTCAGGTTAATCAATACTCCTTCGTATTGACCCTAGAACGCGTAGAGACTCATTCGCGGTCTTTCAACACTAGTCCGTGTTTGTTTCAGGTTAATCAATACTCGTTCGTATTGATCCTAGAATGTGTAGACACTCCTCCGTGGTCTTTCAACACTCGTCCGTGTTTGTTTCAGGTTAATCAATACTCGTTCGTATTGACCCTAGAACGCGTAGAGACTCATTCACGGTCTTTCAACACTCGTCCGTGTTTGTTTCAGGTAAATCAATACTCGTTCATATTTATCCTAGACTGTGTAGACACTCGTCCTTGGTCTTTCAACACTCGTCCGTGTTTGTTTCAAGTTAATCAATACTCGCTCGTATTGATCCTAGAACGTGCAGACACTCGTCTGTGGTCTTTCAACACTCATCCATGTTTGTTTCAGGTTAATCAATACTCGTTCATATTGATCCTAGAACGTGTAGACACTCGTCCGTGGTCTTTCAACACTCGTCCGTGTTTGTTTCAGGTTAATCAATACTCGTTCGTATTGATCCTAGAATGTGTAGACACTCCTCCGTGGTCTTTCAACACTCGTCGGTGTTTGTTTCAGGTTAATCAATACTCCTTCGTATTGACCCTAGAACCCGTAGAGACTCATTCGCGGTCTTTCAACACTCGTCCGTGTTTGTTTCAGGTTAATCAATACTCGTTCATATTTATCCTAGACTGTGTAGATACTCGTCCTTGGTCTTTCAACACTCGTCCGTGTTTGTTTCAGGATAATCAATACTCGCTCGTATTGACCATAGAACGTGTAGACACTCGTCCGTGGTCTTTCAACACTCGTCCATTTTTGTTTCAGGTTAATCAATACTCGTTCGTATTGTTGCTAGAACGTGTAGACACTTGTCCGTTGTCTTTCAACACTCGTCCGTGTTTGTTTCAGGTTAATCAATACTCGTTCGTATTGATCCTAGAACATGTAGACACTCGTCTGTGGTCTTTCAACACTCATCCGTGTTTGTTTCAGGTTAATCAATACTCGTTCGTATTGATCCTAGAACGTGTAGACACTCGTCCGTGGTCTTTCAACACTCGTCCGTGTTTGTTTCATGTTAATCAATACTCATTCATATTGATCCTAGAACGTGTAGACACTTCTCTGTGGTCTTTTAACACTCGTCCGTGTTTGTTTCAGGTTAATCAATACTCATTCTTATTGATCCTAAAATGTGTAGACACACGTCTATGGTCTTTCAACACTCATCCGTGTTTGTTTCAGGTTAATCAATACTCGTTCGTATTGATCCTAGAATGTGTAGACACTCGTCCGTGGTCTTTCAACACTCGTCCGTGTTTGTTTCAGGTTAATCAATACTCATTCGTATTGATCCTAGAATGTGTAGACACTCCTCCGTGGTCTTTCAACACTCGTCCGTGTTTGTTTGAGGTTAATCAATACTCCTTCGTATTGACTCTAGAACGCGTAGAGACTCATTCGCGGTCTTTCAACACTCGTCCGTGTTTGTTTCAGGTTAATCAATACTCGTTCATATTTATCCTAGATTGTGTAGACACTCGTCCTTGGTCTTTCAACACTCGTCCGTGTTTGTTTCAGGATAATCAATACTCGCTCGTATTGACCATAGAACGTGTAGACACTCGTCCGTGGTCTTTCAACACTCGTCCATTTTTGTTTCAGGTTAATCAATACTCGTTCGTATTGTTCCTAGAACGTGTAGACACTTGTCCGTTGTCTTTCAACACTCGTCCGTGTTTGTTTTAGGTTAATCAATACTCGTTCGTATTGATCCTAGAACATGTAGACACTCGTCTGTGGTCTTTCAACACTCATCCGTGTTTGTTTCAGGTTAATCAATACTCGTTCGTATTGATCCTAAAACGTGTAGACACTCGTCCGTGGTTTTTTAACACTTGTCCGTGTTTGTTTCATGTTAATCAATACTCGTTCATATTGATCCTAGAACGTGTAGACACTTGTCTGTGGTCTTTCAACACTCGTCTGTGTTTGTTTCAGGTTAATCAATACTCATTCTGATTGATCCTAAAATGTGTAGACACACGTCTATGGTCTTTCAACACTCATCCGTGTTTGTTTCAGGTTAATCAATACTCGTTCGTATTGATCCTAGAATGTGTAGACACTCGTCTGTGGTCTTTCAACACACGTCCGTGTTTATTTCAGTTTAATCAATACTCGTTCGTATTGATCCTAGAATGTGTAGACACTCCTCCGTGGTCTTTCGACACTCGTCCGTGTTTGTTTCAGGTTAATCAATACTCGTTCGTATTGATCCTAGAATGTGTAGACACTCCTCCGTGGTCTTTCAACACTCGTCCGTGTTTGTTTCAGGTTAATCAATACTCCTTCGTATTGACCCTAGAACCCGTAGAGACTCATTCGCGGTCTTTCAACACTCGTCCGTGTTTGTCTCAGGTTAATCAATACTCGTTCATATTTATCCTAGACTGTGTAGACACTTGTCCTTGGTCTTTCAACACTCGTACGTGTTTGTTTCAGGATAATCAATACTCGCTCGTATTGACCATAGAACGTGTAGACACTCGTCCGTGGTCTTTCCACACTCGTCCATTTTTGTTTCAGGTTAATCAATACTCGTTCGTATTGTTGCTAGAACGTGTAGACACTTGTCCGTTGTCTTTCAACACTCGTCCGTGTTTGTTTCAGGTTAATCAATACTCGTTCGTATTGATCCTAGAACATGTAGACACTCGTCTATGGTCTTTCAACACTCATCCGTATTTGTTTCAGGTTAATCAATACTCGTTCGTATTGATCCTAGAACGTGTAGACACTCGTCCGTGGTCTTTCAACACTCGTCCGTGTTTGTTTCATGTTAATCAATACTCATTCATATTGATCCTAGAACGTGTAGACACTTCTCTGTGGTCTTTCAACACTCGTCCGTGGTTGTTTCAGGTTAATCAATACTCATTCTTATTGATCCTAAAATGTGTAGACACACGTCTATGGTCTTTCAACACTCATCCGTGTTTGTTTCAGGTTAATCAATACTCGTTCGTATTGATCCTAGAATATGTAGACACTCGTCCGTGGTCTTTCAACACTCGTCCGGGTTTGTTTCAGGTTAATCAATGCTCATTTGTATTGATCCTAGAATGTGTAGACACTCCTCCGTGGTCTTTCAACACTCGTCCGTGTTTGTTTCAGGTTAATCAATACTCCTTCGTATTGACTCTAGAACGCGTAGAGACTCATTCGCGGTCTTTCAACACTCGTCCGTGTTTGTTTCAGGTTAATCAATACTCGTTCATATTTATCCTAGACTGTGTAGACACTCGTCCTTGGTCTTTCAACACTCGTCCGTGTTTAGTTCAGGATAATCAATACTCGCTAGTATTGACCATAGAACGTGTAGACACTCGTCCGTGGTCTTTCAACACTCGTCCATTTTTGTTTCAGGTTAATCAATACTCGTTCGTATTGTTCCTAGAACGTGTAGACACTTGTCCGTTGTCTTTCAACACTCGTCCGTATTTGTTTTAGGTTAATCAATACTCGTTCGTATTGATCCTAGAACATGTAGACACTCGTCTGTGGTCTTTCAACACTCATCCGTGTTTGTTTCAGGTTAATCAATACTCGTTCGTATTGATCCTAAAACGTGTAGACACTCGTCCGTGGTCTTTCAACACTTGTCCGTGTTTGTTTCATGTTAATCAATACTCGTTCGTATTGACCCTAGAACGCGTAGAGACTCATTCGCGGTCTTTCAACACTCGTCCGTGTTTGTTTCAGGTTAATCAATACTCGTTCATATTTATCCTAGACTGTGTAGACACTCGTCCTTGGTCTTTCAACACTCGTCCGTGTTTGTTTCAAGTTAATCAATACTCGCTCGTATTGACCATAGAACGTGTAGACACTCGTCCGTGGTCTTTCAACACTCGTCCATTTTTGTTTCAGGTTAATCAATACTCGTTCGTATTGTTGCTAGAACGTGTAGACACTTGTCCGTTGTCTTTCAACACTCGTCCGTGTTTGTTTCAGGTTAATCAATACTCGTTCGTATTGATCCTAGAACATGTAGACACTCGTCTGTGGTCTTTCAACACTCATCCGTGTTTGTTTCAGGTTAATCAATACTCGTTCGTATTGATCCTAGAACGTGTAGACACTCGTCCGTGGTCTTTCAACACTCGTCCGTGTTTGTTTCATGTTAATCAATACTCATTCATATTAATCCTAGAACGTGTAGACACTTCTCTGTGGTCTTTCAACACTCGTCCGTGTTTGTTTCAGGTTAGTCAATACTCATTCTTATTGATCCTAAAATGTGTAGACACACGTCTATGGTCTTTCAACACTCATCCGTGTTTGTTTCAGGTTAATCAATACTCGTTCGTATTGATCCTAGAATGTGTAGACACTCGTCCGTGGTCTTTCAACACTCGTCCGTGTTTGTTTCAGGTTAATCAATACTCATTCGTATTGATTCTAGAATGTGTAGACACTCCTCCGTGGTCTTTCAACACTCGTCCGTGTTTGTTTCAGGTTAATTAATACTCCTTCGTATTGACCCTAGAACGCGTAGAGACTCATTCGCGGTCTTTCAACACTCGTCCGTGTTTGTTTCAGGTTAATCAATACTCGTTCATATTTATCCTAGACTGTGTAGACACTCGTCCTTGGTCTTTCAACACTTGTCCGTGTTTGTTTCAGGATAATCAATACTCGCTCGTATTGACCATAGAACGTGTAGACACTCGTCCGTGGTCTTTCAACACTCGTCCATTTTTGTTTCAGGTTAATCAATACTAGTTCGTATTGTTCCTAGAACGTGTAGACACTTGTCCGTTGTCTTTCAACAGTCGTCCGTGTTTGTTTTAGGTTAATCAATACTCGTTCGTATTGATCCTAGAACATGTAGACACACGTCTGTGGTCTTTCAACACTCATCCGTGTTTGTTTCAGGTTAATCAATACTCGTTCGTATTGATCCTAAAACGTGTAGACACTCGTCCGTGGTCTTTCAACACTCGTCCGTGTTTGTTTCATGTTAATCAATACTCGTTCATATTGATCCTAGAACGTGTAGACACTTGTCTGTGGTCTTTCAACACTCGTCTGTGTTTGTTTCAGGTTAATCAATACTCATACTTATTGATCCTAAAATGTGTAGACACACGTCTATGGTCTTTCAACACTCATCCGTGTTTGTTTCAGGTTAATCAATACTCGTTCGTATTGATCCTAGAATGTGTAGACACTCGTCCGTGGTCTTTCAACACTCGTCCGTGTTTGTTTCAGGTTAATCAATACTCGTTCGTATTGATCCTAGAATGTGTAGACACTCCTCCGTGGTCTTTCAACACTCGTCCATGTTTGTTTCAGGTTAATCAATCTCGTTCGTATTGACCCTAGAACGCGTAGAGACTCATTCGCGGTCTTTCAACACTCGTCCGTGTTTGTTTCAGGTTAATCAATACTCGTTCATATTTATCCTAGACTATGTAGACACTCGTCCTTGGTCTTTCAACACTCATCCGTGTTTGTTTCAGGATAATCAATACTCGCTCGTATTGACCATAGAACGTGTAGACACTCGTCCGTGGTCTTTCAACACTCGTCCATTTTTGTTTCAGGTTAATCAATACTCGTTCGTATTGTTGCTAGAACGTGTAGACACTTGTCCGTTGTCTTTCAACACTCGTCCGTGTTTGTTTCAGGTTAATCAATACTCGTTTGTATTGATCCTAGAACATGTAGACACTCGTCTGTGGTCTTTCAACACTCATCCGTGTTTGTTTCAGGTTAATCAATACTCGTTCGTATTGATCCTTGAACGTGTAGACACTCGTCTGTGGTCTTTCAACACTCATCCGTGTTTATTTCAGGTTAATCAATACTCGTTCGTATTGATCCTAGAATGTGTAGACACTCGTCTGTGCTCTTTCAACACTCGTCCGTGTTTGTTTCAGGTTAATCAATACTCGTTCGTATTGATCCTAGAATGTGTAGACACTCCTCCGTGGTCTTTCAACACTCGTCCGTGTTTGTTTCAGGTTAATCAATACTCGTTCGTATTGATCCTAGAATGTGTAGACACTCCTCCGTGGTCTTTCAACACTCGTCCGTGTTTGTTTCAGGTTAATCAATACTCCTTCATATTGACCCTAGAACCCGTAGAGACTCATTCGCGGTCTTTCAACACTCGTCCGTGTTTGTTTCAGGTTAATCAATACTCGTTCATATTTATCCTAGACTGTGTAGACACTCGTCCTTGGTCTTTCAACACTCGTCCGTGTTTGTTTCAGGATAATCAATACTCGCTCGTATTGACCATAGAACGTGTAGACACTCGTCCGTAGTCTTTCAACACTCGTCCGTTTTTGTTTCAGGTTAATCAATACTCGTTCGTATTGTTCCTAGAACGTGTAGACACTTGTCCGTTGTCTTTCAACACTCGTCCGTGTTTGTTTTAGGTTAATAAATACTCGTTCGTATTGATCCTAGAACATGTAGACACTCGTCTGTGGTCTTTCAACACTCATCCGTGTTTGTTTCAGGTTAATCAATACTCGTTCGTATTGATCCTAAAACGTGTAGACACTCGTCCGTGGTCTTTCAACACTCGTCCGTGTTTGTTTCATGTTAATCAATACTCGTTCATATTGATCCTAGAACGTGTAGACACTTGTCTGTGGTCTTTCAACACTCGTCTGTGTTTGTTTCAGGTTAATCAATACTCGTTCGTATTGATCCTAGAACGTGTAGACACTCGTCCGTGGTCTTTCAACACTCGTCCGTGTTTGTTTCATGTTAATCAATACTCATTCATATTAATCCTAGAACGTGTAGACACTTCTCTGTGGTCTTTCAACACTCGTCCGTGTTTGTTTCAGGTTAGTCAATACTCATTCTTATTGATCCTAAAATGTGTAGACACACGTCTATGGTCTTTCAACACTCATCCGTGTTTGTTTCAGGTTAATCAATACTCGTTCGTATTGATCCTAGAATGTGTAGACACTCGTCCGTGGTCTTTCAACACTCGTCCGTGTTTGTTTCAGGTTAATCAATACTCATTCGTATTGATTCTAGAATGTGTAGACACTCCTCCGTGGTCTTTCAACACTCGTCCGTGTTTGTTTCAGGTTAATTAATACTCCTTCGTATTGACCCTAGAACGCGTAGAGACTCATTCGCGGTCTTTCAACACTCGTCCGTGTTTGTTTCAGGTTAATCAATACTCGTTCATATTTATCCTAGACTGTGTAGACACTCGTCCTTGGTCTTTCAACACTTGTCCGTGTTTGTTTCAGGATAATCAATACTCGCTCGTATTGACCATAGAACGTGTAGACACTCGTCCGTGGTCTTTCAACACTCGTCCATTTTTGTTTCAGGTTAATCAATACTAGTTCGTATTGTTCCTAGAACGTGTAGACACTTGTCCGTTGTCTTTCAACAGTCGTCCGTGTTTGTTTTAGGTTAATCAATACTCGTTCGTATTGATCCTAGAACATGTAGACACACGTCTGTGGTCTTTCAACACTCATCCGTGTTTGTTTCAGGTTAATCAATACTCGTTCGTATTGATCCTAAAACGTGTAGACACTCGTCCGTGGTCTTTCAACACTCGTCCGTGTTTGTTTCATGTTAATCAATACTCGTTCATATTGATCCTAGAACGTGTAGACACTTGTCTGTGGTCTTTCAACACTCGTCTGTGTTTGTTTCAGGTTAATCAATACTCATACTTATTGATCCTAAAATGTGTAGACACACGTCTATGGTCTTTCAACACTCATCCGTGTTTGTTTCAGGTTAATCAATACTCGTTCGTATTGATCCTAGAATGTGTAGACACTCGTCCGTGGTCTTTCAACACTCGTCCGTGTTTGTTTCAGGTTAATCAATACTCGTTCGTATTGATCCTAGAATGTGTAGACACTCCTCCGTGGTCTTTCAACACTCGTCCATGTTTGTTTCAGGTTAATCAATCTCGTTCGTATTGACCCTAGAACGCGTAGAGACTCATTCGCGGTCTTTCAACACTCGTCCGTGTTTGTTTCAGGTTAATCAATACTCGTTCATATTTATCCTAGACTATGTAGACACTCGTCCTTGGTCTTTCAACACTCATCCGTGTTTGTTTCAGGATAATCAATACTCGCTCGTATTGACCATAGAACGTGTAGACACTCGTCCGTGGTCTTTCAACACTCGTCCATTTTTGTTTCAGGTTAATCAATACTCGTTCGTATTGTTGCTAGAACGTGTAGACACTTGTCCGTTGTCTTTCAACACTCGTCCGTGTTTGTTTCAGGTTAATCAATACTCGTTTGTATTGATCCTAGAACATGTAGACACTCGTCTGTGGTCTTTCAACACTCATCCGTGTTTGTTTCAGGTTAATCAATACTCGTTCGTATTGATCCTTGAACGTGTAGACACTCGTCTGTGGTCTTTCAACACTCATCCGTGTTTATTTCAGGTTAATCAATACTCGTTCGTATTGATCCTAGAATGTGTAGACACTCGTCTGTGCTCTTTCAACACTCGTCCGTGTTTGTTTCAGGTTAATCAATACTCGTTCGTATTGATCCTAGAATGTGTAGACACTCCTCCGTGGTCTTTCAACACTCGTCCGTGTTTGTTTCAGGTTAATCAATACTCGTTCGTATTGATCCTAGAATGTGTAGACACTCCTCCGTGGTCTTTCAACACTCGTCCGTGTTTGTTTCAGGTTAATCAATACTCCTTCATATTGACCCTAGAACCCGTAGAGACTCATTCGCGGTCTTTCAACACTCGTCCGTGTTTGTTTCAGGTTAATCAATACTCGTTCATATTTATCCTAGACTGTGTAGACACTCGTCCTTGGTCTTTCAACACTCGTCCGTGTTTGTTTCAGGATAATCAATACTCGCTCGTATTGACCATAGAACGTGTAGACACTCGTCCGTAGTCTTTCAACACTCGTCCGTTTTTGTTTCAGGTTAATCAATACTCGTTCGTATTGTTCCTAGAACGTGTAGACACTTGTCCGTTGTCTTTCAACACTCGTCCGTGTTTGTTTTAGGTTAATAAATACTCGTTCGTATTGATCCTAGAACATGTAGACACTCGTCTGTGGTCTTTCAACACTCATCCGTGTTTGTTTCAGGTTAATCAATACTCGTTCGTATTGATCCTAAAACGTGTAGACACTCGTCCGTGGTCTTTCAACACTCGTCCGTGTTTGTTTCATGTTAATCAATACTCGTTCATATTGATCCTAGAACGTGTAGACACTTGTCTGTGGTCTTTCAACACTCGTCTGTGTTTGTTTCAGGTTAATCAATACTCATTCTTATTGATCCTAAAATGTGTAGACACACGTCTATGGTCTTTCAACACTCATCCGTGTTTGTTTCAGGTTAATCAATACTCGTTCGTATTGATCCTAGAATGTGTAGACACTCGTCCGTGGTCTTTCAACACTCGTCCGTGTTTGTTTCAGGTTAATCAATACTCGTTCGTATTGATCCTAGAATGTGTAGACACTCCTCCGTGGTCTTTCAACACTCGTCCATGTTTGTTTCAGGTTAATCAATCTCGTTCGTATTGACCCTAGAACGCGTAGAGACTCATTCGCGGTCTTTCAACACTCGTCCGTGTTTGTTTCAGGTTAATCAATACTCGTTCATATTTATCCTAGACTATGTAGACACTCGTCCTTGGTCTTTCAACACTCGTCTATGTTTGTTTCAGGATAATCATTACTCGCTCGTATTGACCATAGAACGTGTAGACACTCGTCCGTGGTCTTTCAACACTCGTCCATTTTTGTTTCAGGTTAATCAATACTCGTTCGTATTGTTGCTAGAACGTGTAGACACTTGTCCGTTGTCTTTCAACACTCGTCCGTGTTTGTTTCAGGTTAATCAATACTCGTTCGTATTGATCCTAGAACATGTAGACACTCGTCTGTGGTCTTTCAACACTCATCCGTGTTTGTTTCAGGTTAAGCAATACTCGTTCGTATTGATCCTAGAACGTGTAGACACTCGTCTGTGGTCTTTCAACACTCGTCCGTGTTTGTTTCATGTTAATCAATACTCATTCATATTGATCCTAGAACGTGTAGACACTTCTCTGTGGTCTTTCAACACTCGTCCGTGTTTGTTTCAGGTTAATCAATACTCATTCTTATTGATCCTAAAATGTGTAGACACACGTCTATGGTCTTTCAACACGGTCTTTCAACACTCGTCCCTGTTTGTTTCAGGTTAATCAATACTCGTTCTAATTTATCCTAGACTCTGTAGACACTCGGCCTTGGTCTTTCAACACTCGTCCGTGTTTGTTTGAGGTTAATCAATACTCGCTCGTATTGATCCTAGAACGTGTAGACACTCGTCCGAGGTCTTTCAACACTTGTCCATTTTTGTTTCAGGTTAATCAATACTCGTTCGTATTGTTCCTATAACGTGTAGACACTTGTCCGTGGTCTTTCAACACTCGTCCGTGTTTGTTTCAAGTTAATAAATACTCCTTCGTATTGATCCTAGAACGTGTAGACACTTGTCTGTGGTCTTTCAACACTCTTCCGTGTTTGTTTCAGGTTAATCAATACTCGTTCTTATTGATCCTAAAATGTGTAGACACTCGTCTATGGTCTTTCAACACTCATCCGTGTTTGTTTCAGGTTAATCAATAGTCGTTCGTATTGATCCAAGAAGGTGTAGACACTCGTCCGTGGTCTTTCAACACTCGTCCGTGTTTGTTTCAGGTTAATTAATACTCGTTCATATTTATCCTTGACTGTGTAGACACTCGTCCTTTGTCTTTCAACACTCGTCCGTGTTTGTTTCAGGTTAATCAATACTCGCTCGTATTGATCCTAGAACGTGTAGACACTCGTCCGTGGTCTTTCAACACTCGTCCGTGTGTGTTTCATGTTAATCAATACTCATTCATATTGATCCTAGAACGTGTAGACACTTCTCTGTGGTCTTTCAACACTCGTCCGTGTTTGTTTCAGGTTAATCAATACTCATTCTTATTGATCCTAAAATGTGTAGACACACGTCTATGGTCTTTCAACACTCATCCGTGTTTGTTTCAGGTTAATCAATACTCGTTCGTATTGATCCTAGAATGTGTAGACACTCGTCCGTGGTCTTTCAACACTCGTCCGTGTTTGTTTCAGGTTAATCAATACTCATTCGTATTGATCCTAGAATGTGTAGACACTCCTCCGTGGTCTTTCAACACTCGTCCGTGTTTGTTTCAGGTTAATCAATACTCCTTCGTATTGACTCTAGAACGCGTAGAGACTCATTCGCGGTCTTTCAACACTCGTCCGTGTTTGTTTCAGGTTAATCAATACTCGTTCATATTTATCCTAGACTGTGTAGACACTCGTCCTTGGTCTTTCAACACTCGTCCGTGTTTGTTTCAGGATAATCAATACTCGCTCGTATTGACCATAGAACGTGTAGACACTCGTCCGTGGTCTTTCAACACTCGTCCATTTTTGTTTCAGGTTAATCAATACTCGTTCGTATTGTTCCTAGAACGTGTAGACACTTGTCCGTTGTCTTTCAACACTCGTCCGTGTTTGTTTTAGGTTAATCAATACTCGTTCGTATTGATCCTAGAACATGTAGACACTCGTCTGTGGTCTTTCAACACTCATCCGTGTTTGTTTCAGGTTAATCAATACTCGTTCGTATTGATCCTAAAACGTGTAGACACTCGTCCGTGGTCTTTCAACACTTGTCCGTGTTTGTTTCATGTTAATCAATACTCGTTCATATTGATCCTAGAACGTGTAGACACTTGTCTGTGGTCTTTCAACACTCGTCTGTGTTTGTTTCAGGTTAATCAATACTCATTCTGATTGATCCTAAAATGTGTAGACACACGTCTATGGTCTTTCAACACTCATCCGTGTTTGTTTCAGGTTAATCAATACTCGTTCGTATTGATCCTAGAATGTGTAGACACTCGTCTGTGGTCTTTCAACACTCGTCCGTGTTTGTTTCAGGTTAATCAATACTCGTTCGTATTGATCCTAGAATGTGTAGACACTCCTCCATGGTCTTTCAACACTCGTCCGTGTTTGTTTCAGGTTAATCAATACTCGTTCGTATTGATCCTAGAATGTGTAGACACTCCTCCGTGGTCTTTCAACACTCGTCCGTGTTTGTTTCAGGTTAATCAATACTCCTTCGTATTGACCCTAGAACCCGTAGAGACTCATTCGCGGTCTTTCAACACTCGTCCGTGTTTGTCTCAGGTTAATCAATACTCGTTCATATTTATCCTAGACTGTGTAGACACTCGTCCTTGGTCTTTCAACACTCGTCCGTGTTTGTTTCAGGATAATCAATACTCGCTCGTATTGACCATAGAACGTGTAGACACTCGTCCGTGGTCTTTCAACACTCGTCCATTTTTGTTTCAGGTTAATCAATACTCGTTCGTATTGTTGCTAGAACGTGTAGACACTTGTCCGTTGTCTTTCAACACTCGTCCGTGTTTGTTTCAGGTTAATCAATACTCGTTCGTATTGATCCTAGAACATGTAGACACTCGTCTGTGGTCTTTCAACACTCATCCGTGTTTGTTTCAGGTTAATCAATACTCGTTCGTATTGTTCCTAGAACGTGTAGACACTTGTCCGTTGTCTTTCAACACTCATCCGTGTTTGTTTTAGGTTAATCAATACTCGTTCGTATTGATCCTAGAACATGTAGACACTCGTCTGTGGTCTTTCAACACTCATCCGTGTTTGTTTCAGGTTAATCAATACTCGTTCGTATTGATCCTAAAACGTGTAGACACTCGTCCGTGGTCTTTCAACACTTGTCCGTGTTTGTTTCATGTTAATCAATACTCGTTCATATTGATCCTAGAACGTGTAGACACTTGTCTGTGGTCTTTCAACACTCGTCTGTGTTTGTTTCAGGTTAATCAATACTCATTCTGATTGATCCTAAAATGTGTAGACACACGTCTATGGTCTTTCAACACTCATCTGTGTTTGTTTCAGGTTAATCAATACTCGTTCGTATTGATCCTAGAATGTGTAGACACTCGTCTGTGGTCTTTCAACACTCGTCCGTGTTTGTTTCAGGTTAATCAATACTCGTTCGTATTGATCCTAGAATGTGTAGACACTCCTCCATGGTCTTTCAACACTCGTCCGTGTTTGTTTCAGGTTAATCAATACTCGTTCGTATTGATCCTAGAATGTGTAGACACTCCTCCGTGGTCTTTCAACACTCGTCCGTGTTTGTTTCAGGTTAATCAATACTCCTTCGTATTGACCCTAGAACCCGTAGAGACTCATTCGCGGTCTTTCAACACTCGTCCGTGTTTGTCTCAGGTTAATCAATACTCGTTCATATTTATCCTAGACTGTGTAGACACTCGTCCTTGGTCTTTCAACACTCGTCCGTGTTTGTTTCAGGATAATCAATACTCGCTCGTATTGACCATAGAACGTGTAGACACTCGTCCGTGGTCTTTCAACACTCGTCCATTTTTGTTTCAGGTTAATCAATACTCGTTCGTATTGTTGCTAGAACGTGTAGACACTTGTCCGTTGTCTTTCAACACTCGTCCGTGTTTGTTTCAGGTTAATCAATACTCGTTCGTATTGATCCTAGAACATGTAGACACTCGTCTGTGGTCTTTCAACACTCATCCGTGTTTGTTTCAGGTTAATCAATACTCGTTCGTATTGTTCCTAGAACGTGTAGACACTTGTCCGTTGTCTTTCAACACTCATCCGTGTTTGTTTTAGGTTAATCAATACTCGTTCGTATTGATCCTAGAACATGTAGACACTCGTCTGTGGTCTTTCAACACTCATCCGTGTTTGTTTCAGGTTAATCAATACTCGTTCGTATTGATCCTAAAACGTGTAGACACTCGTCCGTGGTCTTTCAACACTTGTCCGTGTTTGTTTCATGTTAATCAATACTCGTTCATATTGATCCTAGAACGTGTAGACACTTGTCTGTGGTCTTTCAACACTCGTCTGTGTTTGTTTCAGGTTAATCAATACTCATTCTGATTGATCCTAAAATGTGTAGACACACGTCTATGGTCTTTCAACACTCATCCGTGTTTGTTTCAGGTTAATCAATACTCGTTCGTATTGATCCTAGAATGTGTAGACACTCGTCTGTGGTCTTTCAACACTCGTCCGTGTTTGTTTCAGGTTAATCAATACTCGTTCGTATTGATCCTAGAATGTGTAGACACTCCTCCATGGTCTTTCAACACTCGTCCGTGTTTGTTTCAGGTTAATCAATACTCGTTCGTATTGATCCTAGAATGTGTAGACACTCCTCCGTGGTCTTTCAACACTCGTCCGTGTTTGTTTCAGGTTAATCAATACTCCTTCGTATTGACCCTAGAACCCGTAGAGACTCATTCGCGGTCTTTCAACACTCGTCCGTGTTTGTCTCAGGTTAATCAATACTCGTTCATATTTATCCTAGACTGTGTAGACACTCGTCCTTGGTCTTTCAACACTCGTCCGTGTTTGTTTCAGGATAATCAATACTCGCTCGTATTGACCATAGAACGTGTAGACACTCGTCCGTGGTCTTTCAACACTCGTCCATTTTTGTTTCAGGTTAATCAATACTCGTTCGTATTGTTGCTAGAACGTGTAGACACTTGTCCGTTGTCTTTCAACACTCGTCCGTGTTTGTTTCAGGTTAATCAATACTCGTTCGTATTGATCCTAGAACATGTAGACACTCGTCTGTGGTCTTTCAACACTCATCCGTGTTTGTTTCAGGTTAATCAATACTCGTTCGTATTGATCCTAGAACGTGTAGACACTCGTCCGTGGTCTTTCAACACTCGTCCGTGTTTGTTTCATGTTAATCAATACTCATTCATATTGATCCTAGAATGTGTAGACACTTCTCTGTGGTCTTTCAACACTCGTCCGTGTTTGTTTCAGGTTAATCAATACTCATTCTTATTGATCCTAAAATGTGTAGACACACGTCTATGGTCTTTCAACACTCATCCGTGTTTGTTTCAGGTTAATCAATACTCGTTCGTATTGATCCTAGAATGTGTAGACACTCGTCCGTGGTCTTTCAACACTCGTCCGTGTTTGTTTCAGGTTAATCAATACTCATTTGTATTGATCCTAGAATGTGTAGACACTCCTCCGTGGTCTTTCAACACTCGTCCGTGTTTGTTTCAGGTTAATCAATACTCCTTCGTATTGACTCTAGAACGCATAGAGACTCATTCTCGGTCTTTCAACACTCGTCCGTGTTTGTTTCAGGTTAATCAATACTCGTTCATATTTATCCTAGACTGTGTAGACACTCGTCCTTGGTCTTTCAACACTCGTCCGTGTTTAGTTCAGGATAATCAATACTCGCTAGTATTGACCATAGAACGTGTAGACACTCGTCCGTGGTCTTTCAACACTCGTCCATTTTTGTTTCAGGTTAATCAATACTCGTTCGTATTGTTCCTAGAACGTGTAGACACTTGTCCGTTGTCTTTCAACACTCGTCCGTGTTTGTTTTAGGTTAATCAATACTCGTTCGTATTGATCCTAGAACATGTAGACACTCGTCTGTGGTCTTTCAACACTCGTCCATTTTTGTTTCAGGTTAATCAATACTCGTTCGTATTGTTCCTAGAACGTGTAGACACTTGTCCGTTGTCTTTCAACACTCGTCCGTGTTTGTTTTAGGTTAATCAATACTCGTTCATATTGATCCTAGAACGTGTAGACACTTGTCTGTGGTCTTTCAACACTCGTCTGTGTTTGTTTCAGGTTAATCAATACTCATTCTGATTGATCCTAAAATGTGTAGACACACGTCTATGGTCTTTCAACACTCATCCGTGTTTGTTTCAGGTTAATCAATACTCGTTCGTATTGATCCTAGAATGTGTAGACACTCGTCTGTGGTCTTTCAACACTCGTCCGTGTTTGTTTCAGGTTAATCAATACTCGTTCGTATTGATCCTAGAATGTGTAGACACTCCTCCGTGGTCTTTCAACACTCGTCCGTGTTTGTTTCAGGTTAATCAATACTCGTTCGTATTGATCCTAGAATGTGTAGACACTCCTCCGTGGTCTTTCAACACTCGTCCCTGTTTGTTTCAGGTTAATCAATACTCCTTCGTATTGACCCTAGAACCCGTAGAGACTCATTCGCGGTCTTTCAACACTCGTCCGTGTTTGTCTCAGGTTAATCAATACTCGTTCATATTTATCCTAGACTATGTAGACACTCGTCCTTGGTCTTTCAACACTCGTCCGTGTTTGTTTCAGGATAATCAATACTCGCTCGTATTGACCATAGAACGTGTAGACACTCGTCCGTGGTCTTTCAACACTCGTCCATTTTTGTTTCAGGTTAATCAATACTCGTTCGTATTGTTGCTAGAACGTGTAGACACTTGTCCGTTGTCTTTCAACACTCGTCCGTGTTTGTTTCAGGTTAATCAATACTCGTTCGTATTGATCCTAGAACATGTAGACACTCGTCTGTGGTCTTTCAACACTCATCCGTGTTTGTTTCAGGTTAATCAATACTCGTTCGTATTGATCCTAGAACGTGTAGACACTCGTCCGTGGTCTTTCAACACTCGTCCGTGTTTGTTTCATGTTAATCAATACTCATTCATATTGATCCTAGAACGTGTAGACACTTCTCTGTGGTCTTTCAACACTCGTCCGTGTTTGTTTCAGGTTAATCAATACTCATTCTTATTGATCCTAAAATGTGTAGACACACGTCTATGGTCTTTCAACACTCATCCGTGTTTGTTTCAGGTTAATCAATACTCGTTCGTATTGATCCTAGAATGTGTAGACACTCGTCCGTGGTCTTTCAACACTCGTCCGTGTTTGTTTCAGGTTAATCAATACTCATTTGTATTGATCCTAGAATGTGTAGACACTCCTCCGTGGTCTTTCAACACTCGTCCGTGTTTGTTTCAGGTTAATCAATACTCCTTCGTATTGACTCTAGAACGCATAGAGACTCATTCGCGGTCTTTCAACACTCGTCCGTGTTTGTTTCAGGTTAATCAATACTCGTTCATATTTATCCTAGACTGTGTAGACACTCGTCCTTGGTCTTTCAACACTCGTCCGTGTTTAGTTCAGGATAATCAATACTCGCTAGTATTGACCATAGAACGTGTAGACACTCGTCCGTGGTCTTTCAACACTCGTCCATTTTTGTTTCAGGTTAATCAATACTCGTTCGTATTGTTCCTAGAACGTGTAGACACTTGTCCGTTGTCTTTCAACACTCGTCCGTGTTTGTTTTAGGTTAATCAATACTCGTTCGTATTGATCCTAGAACATGTAGACACTCGTCTGTGGTCTTTCAACACTCATCCGTGTTTGTTTCAGGTTAATCAATACTCGTTCGTATTGATCCTAAAACGTGTAGACACTCGTCCGTGGTCTTTCAACACTTGTCCGTGTTTGTTTCATGTTAATCAATACTCGTTCATATTGATCCTAGAACGTGTAGACACTTGTCTGTGGTCTTTCAACACTCGTCTGTGTTTGTTTCAGGTTAATCAATACTCATTCTTATTGATCCTAAAATGTGTAGACACACGTCTATGGTCTTTCAACACTCATCCGTGTTTGTTTCAGGTTAATCAATACTCGTTCGTATTGATCCTAGAATGTGTAGACACTCGTCTGTGCTCTTTTAACACTCGTCCGTGTTTGTTTCAGGTTAATCAATACTCGTTCGTATTGATCCTAGAATGTGTAGACACTCCTCCGTGGTCTTTCAACACTCGTCCGTGTTTGTTTCAGGTTAATCAATACTCGTTCGTATTGATCCTAGAATGTGTAGACACTCCTCCGTGGTCTTTCAACACTCGTCCGTGTTTGTTTCAGGTTAATCAATACTCCTTCGTATTGACCCTAGAACCCGTAGAGACTCATTCGCGGTCTTTCAACACTCGTCCGTGTTTGTCTCAGGTTAATCAATACTCGTTCATATTTATCCTAGACTATGTAGACACTCGTCCTTGGTCTTTCAACACTCGTCCGTGTTTGTTTCAGGATAATCAATACTCGCTCGTATTGACCATAGAACGTGTAGACACTCGTCCGTGGTCTTTCAACACTCGTCCATTTTTGTTTCAGGTTAATCAATACTCGTTCGTATTGTTGCTAGAACGTGTAGACACTTGTCCGTTGTCTTTCAACACTCGTCCGTGTTTGTTTCAGGTTAATCAATACTCGTTCGTATTGATCCTAGAACATGTAGACACTCGTCTGTGGTCTTTCAACACTCATCCGTGTTTGTTTCAGGTTAATCAATACTCGTTCGTATTGATCCTAGAACGTGTAGACACTCGTCCGTGGTCTTTCAACACTCGTCCGTGTTTGTTTCATGTTAATCAATACTCATTCATATTGATCCTAGAACGTGTAGACACTTCTCTGTGGTCTTTCAACACTCGTCCGTGTTTGTTTCAGGTTAATCAATACTCATTCTTATTGATCCTAAAATGTGTAGACACACGTCTATGGTCTTTCAACACTCATCCGTGTTTGTTTCAGGTTAATCAATACTCGTTCGTATTGATCCTAGAATGTGTAGACACTCGTCCGTGGTCTTTCAACACTCGTCCGTGTTTGTTTCAGGTTAATCAATACTCATTTGTATTGATCCTAGAATGTGTAGACACTCCTCCGTGGTCTTTCAACACTCGTCCGTGTTTGTTTCAGGTTAATCAATACTCCTTCGTATTGACTCTAGAACGCATAGAGACTCATTCGCGGTCTTTCAACACTCGTCCGTGTTTGTTTCAGGTTAATCAATACTCGTTCATATTTATCCTAGACTGTGTAGACACTCGTCCTTGGTCTTTCAACACTCGTCCGTGTTTAGTTCAGGATAATCAATACTCGCTAGTATTGACCATAGAACGTGTAGACACTCGTCCGTGGTCTTTCAACACTCGTCCATTTTTGTTTCAGGTTAATCAATACTCGTTCGTATTGTTCCTAGAACGTGTAGACACTTGTCCGTTGTCTTTCAACACTCGTCCGTGTTTGTTTTAGGTTAATCAATACTCGTTCGTATTGATCCTAGAACATGTAGACACTCGTCTGTGGTCTTTCAACACTCATCCGTGTTTGTTTCAGGTTAATCAATACTCGTTCGTATTGATCCTAAAACGTGTAGACACTCGTCCGTGGTCTTTCAACACTTGTCCGTGTTTGTTTCATGTTAATCAATACTCGTTCATATTGATCCTAGAACGTGTAGACACTTGTCTGTGGTCTTTCAACACTCGTCTGTGTTTGTTTCAGGTTAATCAATACTCATTCTTATTGATCCTAAAATGTGTAGACACACGTCTATGGTCTTTCAACACTCATCCGTGTTTGTTTCAGGTTAATCAATACTCGTTCGTATTGATCCTAGAATGTGTAGACACTCGTCTGTGCTCTTTTAACACTCGTCCGTGTTTGTTTCAGGTTAATCAATACTCGTTCGTATTGATCCTAGAATGTGTAGACACTCCTCCGTGGTCTTTCAACACTCGTCCGTGTTTGTTTCAGGTTAATCAATACTCGTTCGTATTGATCCTAGAATGTGTAGACACTCCTCCGTGGTCTTTCAACACTCGTCCGTGTTTGTTTCAGGTTAATCAATACTCCTTCGTATTGACCCTAGAACCCGTAGAGACTCATTCGCGGTCTTTCAACACTCGTCCGTGTTTGTTTCAGGTTAATCAATACTCGTTCATATTTATCCTAGACTGTGTAGACACTCGTCCTTGGTCTTTCAACACTCGTCCGTGTTTGTTTCAGGATAATCAATACTCGCTCGTATTGACCATAGAACGTGTAGACACTCGTCCGTGGTCTTTCAACACTCGTCCATTTTTGTTTCAGGTTAATCAATACTCGTTCGTATTATTGCTAGAACGTGTAGACACTTGTCCGTTGTCTTTCAACACTCGTCCGTGTTTGTTTCAGGTTAATCAATACTCGTTCGTATTGATCCTAGAACATGTAGACACTCGTCTGTGGTCTTTCAACACTCATCCGTGTTTGTTTCAGGTTAATCAATACTCGTTCGTATTGATCCTAGAACGTGTAGACACTCGTCCGTGGTCTTTCAACACTCGTCCGTGTTTGTTTCATGTTAATCAATACTCATTCATATTAATCCTAGAACGTGTAGACACTTCTCTGTGGTCTTTCAACACTCGTCCGTGTTTGTTTCAGGTTAATCAATACTCATTCTTATTGATCCTAAAATGTGTAGACACACATCTATGGTCTTTCAACACTCATCCGTGTTTGTTTCAGGTTAATCAATACTCGTTCGTATTGATCCTAGAATGTGTAGACACTCGTCCGTGGTCTTTCAA
Source organism: Lathyrus tuberosus (assembly GCA_022829125.1). Taxonomy (NCBI): domain Eukaryota; kingdom Viridiplantae; phylum Streptophyta; class Magnoliopsida; order Fabales; family Fabaceae; genus Lathyrus; species Lathyrus tuberosus. The sequence goes on along the minus strand of JALAZF010000743.1, from coordinate 320,187 downwards.
CACTCGTCCGTGTTTGTTTCAGGTTAATCAATACTCATTCGTATTGATCCTAGAATGTGTAGACACTCCTCCGTGGTCTTTCAACACTCGTCCGTGTTTGTTTCAGGTTAATCAATACTCGTTCGTATTGATCCTAGAATGTGTAGACACTCCTCCGTGGTCTTTCAACACTCGTCCGTGTTTGTTTCAGGTTAATCAATACTCCTTCGTATTGACCCTAGAACCCGTAGAGACTCATTCGCGGTCTTTCAACACTCGTCCGTGTTTGTCTCAGGTTAATCAATACTCGTTCATATTTATCCTAGACTATGTAGACACTCGTCCTTGGTCTTTCAACACTCGTCCGTGTTTGTTTCAGGATAATCAATACTCGCTCGTATTGACCATAGAACGTGTAGACACTCGTCCGTGGTCTTTCAACACTCGTCCATTTTTGTTTCAGGTTAATCAATACTCGTTCGTATTGTTGCTAGAACGTGTAGACACTTGTCCGTTGTCTTTCAACACTCGTCCGTGTTTGTTTCAGGTTAATCAATACTCGTTCGTATTGATCCTAGAACATGTAGACACTCGTCTGTGGTCTTTCAACACTCATCCGTGTTTGTTTCAGGTTAATCAATACTCGTTCGTATTGATCCTAGAACGTGTAGACACTCGTCCGTGGTCTTTCAACACTCGTCCGTGTTTGTTTCATGTTAATCAATACTCATTCATATTGATCCTAGAACGTGTAGACACTTCTCTGTGGTCTTTCAACACTCGTCCGTGTTTGTTTCAGGTTAATCAATACTCATTCTTATTGATCCTAAAATGTGTAGACACACGTCTATGGTCTTTCAACACTCATCCGTGTTTGTTTCAGGTTAATCAATACTCGTTCGTATTGATCCTAGAATGTGTAGACACTCGTCCGTGGTCTTTCAACACTCGTCCGTGTTTGTTTCAGGTTAATCAATACTCATTTGTATTGATCCTAGAATGTGTAGACACTCCTCCGTGGTCTTTCAACACTCGTCCGTGTTTGTTTCAGGTTAATCAATACTCCTTCGTATTGACTCTAGAACGCATAGAGACTCATTCGCGGTCTTTCAACACTCGTCCGTGTTTGTTTCAGGTTAATCAATACTCGTTCATATTTATCCTAGACTGTGTAGACACTCGTCCTTGGTCTTTCAACACTCGTCCGTGTTTAGTTCAGGATAATCAATACTCGCTAGTATTGACCATAGAACGTGTAGACACTCGTCCGTGGTCTTTCAACACTCGTCCATTTTTGTTTCAGGTTAATCAATACTCGTTCGTATTGTTCCTAGAACGTGTAGACACTTGTCCGTTGTCTTTCAACACTCGTCCGTGTTTGTTTTAGGTTAATCAATACTCGTTCGTATTGATCCTAGAACATGTAGACACTCGTCTGTGGTCTTTCAACACTCATCCGTGTTTGTTTCAGGTTAATCAATACTCGTTCGTATTGATCCTAAAACGTGTAGACACTCGTCCGTGGTCTTTCAACACTTGTCCGTGTTTGTTTCATGTTAATCAATACTCGTTCATATTGATCCTAGAACGTGTAGACACTTGTCTGTGGTCTTTCAACACTCGTCTGTGTTTGTTTCAGGTTAATCAATACTCATTCTTATTGATCCTAAAATGTGTAGACACACGTCTATGGTCTTTCAACACTCATCCGTGTTTGTTTCAGGTTAATCAATACTCGTTCGTATTGATCCTAGAATGTGTAGACACTCGTCTGTGCTCTTTTAACACTCGTCCGTGTTTGTTTCAGGTTAATCAATACTCGTTCGTATTGATCCTAGAATGTGTAGACACTCCTCCGTGGTCTTTCAACACTCGTCCGTGTTTGTTTCAGGTTAATCAATACTCGTTCGTATTGATCCTAGAATGTGTAGACACTCCTCCGTGGTCTTTCAACACTCGTCCGTGTTTGTTTCAGGTTAATCAATACTCCTTCGTATTGACCCTAGAACCCGTAGAGACTCATTCGCGGTCTTTCAACACTCGTCCGTGTTTGTCTCAGGTTAATCAATACTCGTTCATATTTATCCTAGACTATGTAGACACTCGTCCTTGGTCTTTCAACACTCGTCCGTGTTTGTTTCAGGATAATCAATACTCGCTCGTATTGACCATAGAACGTGTAGACACTCGTCCGTGGTCTTTCAACACTCGTCCATTTTTGTTTCAGGTTAATCAATACTCGTTCGTATTGTTGCTAGAACGTGTAGACACTTGTCCGTTGTCTTTCAACACTCGTCCGTGTTTGTTTCAGGTTAATCAATACTCGTTCGTATTGATCCTAGAACATGTAGACACTCGTCTGTGGTCTTTCAACACTCATCCGTGTTTGTTTCAGGTTAATCAATACTCGTTCGTATTGATCCTAGAACGTGTAGACACTCGTCCGTGGTCTTTCAACACTCGTCCGTGTTTGTTTCATGTTAATCAATACTCATTCATATTGATCCTAGAACGTGTAGACACTTCTCTGTGGTCTTTCAACACTCGTCCGTGTTTGTTTCAGGTTAATCAATACTCATTCTTATTGATCCTAAAATGTGTAGACACACGTCTATGGTCTTTCAACACTCATCCGTGTTTGTTTCAGGTTAATCAATACTCGTTCGTATTGATCCTAGAATGTGTAGACACTCGTCCGTGGTCTTTCAACACTCGTCCGTGTTTGTTTCAGGTTAATCAATACTCATTTGTATTGATCCTAGAATGTGTAGACACTCCTCCGTGGTCTTTCAACACTCGTCCGTGTTTGTTTCAGGTTAATCAATACTCCTTCGTATTGACTCTAGAACGCATAGAGACTCATTCGCGGTCTTTCAACACTCGTCCGTGTTTGTTTCAGGTTAATCAATACTCGTTCATATTTATCCTAGACTGTGTAGACACTCGTCCTTGGTCTTTCAACACTCGTCCGTGTTTAGTTCAGGATAATCAATACTCGCTAGTATTGACCATAGAACGTGTAGACACTCGTCCGTGGTCTTTCAACACTCGTCCATTTTTGTTTCAGGTTAATCAATACTCGTTCGTATTGTTCCTAGAACGTGTAGACACTTGTCCGTTGTCTTTCAACACTCGTCCGTGTTTGTTTTAGGTTAATCAATACTCGTTCGTATTGATCCTAGAACATGTAGACACTCGTCTGTGGTCTTTCAACACTCATCCGTGTTTGTTTCAGGTTAATCAATACTCGTTCGTATTGATCCTAAAACGTGTAGACACTCGTCCGTGGTCTTTCAACACTTGTCCGTGTTTGTTTCATGTTAATCAATACTCGTTCATATTGATCCTAGAACGTGTAGACACTTGTCTGTGGTCTTTCAACACTCGTCTGTGTTTGTTTCAGGTTAATCAATACTCATTCTTATTGATCCTAAAATGTGTAGACACACGTCTATGGTCTTTCAACACTCATCCGTGTTTGTTTCAGGTTAATCAATACTCGTTCGTATTGATCCTAGAATGTGTAGACACTCGTCTGTGCTCTTTTAACACTCGTCCGTGTTTGTTTCAGGTTAATCAATACTCGTTCGTATTGATCCTAGAATGTGTAGACACTCCTCCGTGGTCTTTCAACACTCGTCCGTGTTTGTTTCAGGTTAATCAATACTCGTTCGTATTGATCCTAGAATGTGTAGACACTCCTCCGTGGTCTTTCAACACTCGTCCGTGTTTGTTTCAGGTTAATCAATACTCCTTCGTATTGACCCTAGAACCCGTAGAGACTCATTCGCGGTCTTTCAACACTCGTCCGTGTTTGTTTCAGGTTAATCAATACTCGTTCATATTTATCCTAGACTGTGTAGACACTCGTCCTTGGTCTTTCAACACTCGTCCGTGTTTGTTTCAGGATAATCAATACTCGCTCGTATTGACCATAGAACGTGTAGACACTCGTCCGTGGTCTTTCAACACTCGTCCATTTTTGTTTCAGGTTAATCAATACTCGTTCGTATTATTGCTAGAACGTGTAGACACTTGTCCGTTGTCTTTCAACACTCGTCCGTGTTTGTTTCAGGTTAATCAATACTCGTTCGTATTGATCCTAGAACATGTAGACACTCGTCTGTGGTCTTTCAACACTCATCCGTGTTTGTTTCAGGTTAATCAATACTCGTTCGTATTGATCCTAGAACGTGTAGACACTCGTCCGTGGTCTTTCAACACTCGTCCGTGTTTGTTTCATGTTAATCAATACTCATTCATATTAATCCTAGAACGTGTAGACACTTCTCTGTGGTCTTTCAACACTCGTCCGTGTTTGTTTCAGGTTAATCAATACTCATTCTTATTGATCCTAAAATGTGTAGACACACATCTATGGTCTTTCAACACTCATCCGTGTTTGTTTCAGGTTAATCAATACTCGTTCGTATTGATCCTAGAATGTGTAGACACTCGTCCGTGGTCTTTCAACACTCGTCCGTGTTTGTTTCAGGTTAATCAATACTCATTCGTATTGATCCTAGAATGTGTAGACACTCCTCCGTGGTCTTTCAACACTCGTCCGTGTTTGTTTCAGGTTAATCAATACTCGTTCGTATTGATCCTAGAATGTGTAGACACTCCTCCGTGGTCTTTCAACACTCGTCCGTGTTTGTTTCAGGTTAATCAATACTCCTTCGTATTGACCCTAGAACCCGTAGAGACTCATTCGCGGTCTTTCAACACTCGTCCGTGTTTGTCTCAGGTTAATCAATACTCGTTCATATTTATCCTAGACTATGTAGACACTCGTCCTTGGTCTTTCAACACTCGTCCGTGTTTGTTTCAGGATAATCAATACTCGCTCGTATTGACCATAGAACGTGTAGACACTCGTCCGTGGTCTTTCAACACTCGTCCATTTTTGTTTCAGGTTAATCAATACTCGTTCGTATTGTTGCTAGAACGTGTAGACACTTGTCCGTTGTCTTTCAACACTCGTCCGTGTTTGTTTCAGGTTAATCAATACTCGTTCGTATTGATCCTAGAACATGTAGACACTCGTCTGTGGTCTTTCAACACTCATCCGTGTTTGTTTCAGGTTAATCAATACTCGTTCGTATTGATCCTAGAACGTGTAGACACTCGTCCGTGGTCTTTCAACACTCGTCCGTGTTTGTTTCATGTTAATCAATACTCATTCATATTGATCCTAGAACGTGTAGACACTTCTCTGTGGTCTTTCAACACTCGTCCGTGTTTGTTTCAGGTTAATCAATACTCATTCTTATTGATCCTAAAATGTGTAGACACACGTCTATGGTCTTTCAACACTCATCCGTGTTTGTTTCAGGTTAATCAATACTCGTTCGTATTGATCCTAGAATGTGTAGACACTCGTCCGTGGTCTTTCAACACTCGTCCGTGTTTGTTTCAGGTTAATCAATACTCATTTGTATTGATCCTAGAATGTGTAGACACTCCTCCGTGGTCTTTCAACACTCGTCCGTGTTTGTTTCAGGTTAATCAATACTCCTTCGTATTGACTCTAGAACGCATAGAGACTCATTCGCGGTCTTTCAACACTCGTCCGTGTTTGTTTCAGGTTAATCAATACTCGTTCATATTTATCCTAGACTGTGTAGACACTCGTCCTTGGTCTTTCAACACTCGTCCGTGTTTAGTTCAGGATAATCAATACTCGCTAGTATTGACCATAGAACGTGTAGACACTCGTCCGTGGTCTTTCAACACTCGTCCATTTTTGTTTCAGGTTAATCAATACTCGTTCGTATTGTTCCTAGAACGTGTAGACACTTGTCCGTTGTCTTTCAACACTCGTCCGTGTTTGTTTTAGGTTAATCAATACTCGTTCGTATTGATCCTAGAACATGTAGACACTCGTCTGTGGTCTTTCAACACTCATCCGTGTTTGTTTCAGGTTAATCAATACTCGTTTGTATTGATCCTAAAACGTGTAGACACTCGTCCGTGGTCTTTCAACACTTGTCCGTGTTTGTTTCATGTTAATCAATACTCGTTCATATTGATCCTAGAACGTGTAGACACTTGTCTGTGGTCTTTCAACACTCGTCTGTGTTTGTTTCAGGTTAATCAATACTCATTCTTATTGATCCTAAAATGTGTAGACACACGTCTATGGTCTTTCAACACTCATCCGTGTTTGTTTCAGGTTAATCAATACTCGTTCGTATTGATCCTAGAATGTGTAGACACTCGTCTGTGCTCTTTTAACACTCGTCCGTGTTTGTTTCAGGTTAATCAATACTCGTTCGTATTGATCCTAGAATGTGTAGACACTCCTCCGTGGTCTTTCAACACTCGTCCGTGTTTGTTTCAGGTTAATCAATACTCGTTCGTATTGATCCTAGAATGTGTAGACACTCCTCCGTGGTCTTTCAACACTCGTCCGTGTTTGTTTCAGGTTAATCAATACTCCTTCGTATTAACCCTAGAACCCGTAGAGACTCATTCGCGGTCTTTCAACACTCGTCCGTGTTTGTTTCAGGTTAATCAATACTCGTTCATATTTATCCTAGACTGTGTAGACACTCGTCCTTGGTCTTTCAACACTCGTCCGTGTTTGTTTCAGGATAATCAATACTCGCTCGTATTGACCATAGAACGTGTAGACACTCGTCCGTGGTCTTTCAACACTCGTCCGTGTTTGTTTCAGGTTAATCAATACTCATTCTTATTGATCCTAAAATGTGTAGACACACATCTATGGTCTTTCAACACTCATCCGTGTTTGTTTCAGGTTAATCAATACTCGTTCGTATTGATCCTAGAATGTGTAGACACTCGTCCGTGGTCTTTCAACACTCGTCCGTGTTTGTTTCAGGTTAATCAATACTCATTCGTATTGATCCTAGAATGTGTAGACACTCCTCCGTGGTCTTTCAACACTCGTCCGTGTTTGTTTCAGGTTAATCAATACTCCTTCGTATTGACCCTAGAACGCGTAGAGACTCATTCGCGGTCTTTCAACACTCGTCCGTGTTTGTTTCAGGTTAATCAATACTCGTTCATATTTATCCTAGACTGTGTAGACACTCGTCCTTGGTCTTTCAACACTCGTCCGTGTTTGTTTCAGGATAATCAATACTCGCTCGTATTGACCATAGAACGTGTAGACACTCGTCCGTGGTCTTTCAACACTCGTCCATTTTTGTTTCAGGTTAATCAATACTCGTTCGTATTGTTCCTAGAACGTGTAGACACTTGTCCGTTGTCTTTCAACACTCGTCCGTGTTTGTTTTAGGTTAATCAATACTCGTTCGTATTGATCCTAGAACATGTAGACACTCGTCTGTGGTCTTTCAACACTCATCCGTGTTTGTTTCAGGTTAATCAATACTCGTTCGTATTGATCCTAAAACGTGTAGACACTCGTCCGTGGTCTTTCAACACTCGTCCGTGTTTGTTTCATGTTAATCAATACTCGTTCATATTGATCCTAGAACGTGTAGACACTTGTCTGTGGTCTTTCAACACTCGTCTGTGTTTGTTTCAGGTTAATCAATACTCATTCTTATTGATCCTAAAATGTGTAGACACACGTCTATGGTCTTTCAACACTCATCCGTGTTTGTTTCAGGTTAATCAGTACTCGTTCGTATTGATCCTAGAATGTGTAGACACTCGTCCGTGGTCTTTCAACACTCGTCCGTGTTTGTTTCAGGTTAATCAATACTCGTTCGTATTGATCCTAGAATGTGTAGACACTCCTCCGTGGTCTTTCAACACTCGTCCATGTTTGTTTTAGGTTAATCAATCTCGTTCGTATTGAACCTAGAACGCGTAGAGACTCATTCGCGGTCTTTCAACACTCGTCCGTGTTTGTTTCAGGTTAATCAATACTCGTTCATATTTATCCTAGACTATGTAGACACTCGTCCTTGGTCTTTCAACACTCGTCCGTGTTTGTTTCAGGATAATCAATACTCGCTCGTATTGACCATAGAACGTGTAGACACTCGTCCGTGGTCTTTCAACACTCGTCCATTTTTGTTTCAGGTTAATCAATACTCGTTCGTATTGTTGCTAGAACGTGTAGACACTTGTCCGTTGTCTTTCAACACTCGTCCGTGTTTGTTTCAGGTTAATCAATACTCGTTCGTATTGATCCTAGAACATGTAGACACTTGTCTGTGGTCTTTCAACACTCATCCGTGTTTGTTTCAGGTTAATCAATACTCGTTCGTATTGATCCTAGAATGTGTAGACACTCGTCCGTGGTCTTTCAACACTCGTCCGTGTTTGTTTCAGGTTAATCAATACTCATTCGTATTGATCCTAGAATGTGTAGACACTCCTCCGTGGTCTTTCAACACTCGTCCGTGTTTGTTTCAGGTTAATCAATACTCCTTCGTATTGACCCTAGAACGCGTAGAGACTCATTCGCGGTCTTTCAACACTCGTCCGTGTTTGTTTCAGGTTAATCAATACTCGTTCATATTTATCCTAGACTGTGTAGACACTCGTCCTTGGTCTTTCAACACTCGTCCGTGTTTGTTTCAGGATAATCAATACTCGCTCGTATTGACCATAGAACGTGTAGACACTCGTCCGTGGTCTTTCAACACTCGTCCATTTTTGTTTCAGGTTAATCAATACTCGTTCGTATTGTTCCTAGAACGTGTAGACACTTGTCCGTTGTCTTTCAACACTCGTCCGTGTTTGTTTTAGGTTAATCAATACTCGTTCGTATTGATCCTAGAACATGTAGACACTCGTCTGTGGTCTTTCAACACTCATCCGTGTTTGTTTCAGGTTAATCAATACTCGTTCGTATTGATCCTAAAACGTGTAGACACTCGTCCGTGGTCTTTCAACACTCGTCCGTGTTTGTTTCATGTTAATCAATACTCGTTCATATTGATCCTAGAACGTGTAGACACTTGTCTGTGGTCTTTCAACACTCGTCTGTGTTTGTTTCAGGTTAATCAATACTCATTCTTATTGATCCTAAAATGTGTAGACACACGTCTATGGTCTTTCAACACTCATCCGTGTTTGTTTCAGGTTAATCAGTACTCGTTCGTATTGATCCTAGAATGTGTAGACACTCGTCCGTGGTCTTTCAACACTCGTCCGTGTTTGTTTCAGGTTAATCAATACTCGTTCGTATTGATCCTAGAATGTGTAGACACTCCTCCGTGGTCTTTCAACACTCGTCCATGTTTGTTTTAGGTTAATCAATCTCGTTCGTATTGAACCTAGAACGCGTAGAGACTCATTCGCGGTCTTTCAACACTCGTCCGTGTTTGTTTCAGGTTAATCAATACTCGTTCATATTTATCCTAGACTATGTAGACACTCGTCCTTGGTCTTTCAACACTCGTCCGTGTTTGTTTCAGGATAATCAATACTCGCTCGTATTGACCATAGAACGTGTAGACACTCGTCCGTGGTCTTTCAACACTCGTCCATTTTTGTTTCAGGTTAATCAATACTCGTTCGTATTGTTGCTAGAACGTGTAGACACTTGTCCGTTGTCTTTCAACACTCGTCCGTGTTTGTTTCAGGTTAATCAATACTCGTTCGTATTGATCCTAGAACATGTAGACACTTGTCTGTGGTCTTTCAACACTCATCCGTGTTTGTTTTAGGTTAATCAATACTCGTTCGTATTGATCCTAGAACGTGTAGACACTCGTCTGTGGTCTTTCAACACTCGTCCGTGTTTGTTTCATGTTAATCAATACTCATTCATATTGATCCTAGAACGTGTAGACACTTCTCTGTGGTCTTTCAACACTCGTCCGTGTTTGTTTCAGGTTAATCAATACTCATTCTTATTGATCCTAAAATGTGTAGACACACGTCTATGGTCTTTCAACACGGTCTTTCAACACTCGTCCCTGTTTGTTTCAGGTTAATCAATACTCATTCGTATTGATCCTAGAATGTGTAGACACTCCTCCGTGGTCTTTCAACACTCGTCCGTGTTTGTTTCAGGTTAATCAATACTCCTTCGTATTGACCCTAGAACGCGTAGAGACTCATTCGCGGTCTTTCAACACTCGTCCGTGTTTGTTTCAGGTTAATCAATACTCGTTCATATTTATCCTAGACTGTGTAGACACTCGTCCTTGGTCTTTCAACACTCGTCCGTGTTTGTTTCAGGATAATCAATACTCGCTCGTATTGACCATAGAACGTGTAGACACTCGTCCGTGGTCTTTCAACACTCGTCCATTTTTGTTTCAGGTTAATCAATACTCGTTCGTATTGTTCCTAGAACGTGTAGACACTTGTCCGTTGTCTTTCAACACTCGTCCGTGTTTGTTTTAGGTTAATCAATACTCGTTCGTATTGATCCTAGAACATGTAGACACTCGTCTGTGGTCTTTCAACACTCATCCGTGTTTGTTTCAGGTTAATCAATACTCGTTCGTATTGATCCTAAAACGTGTAGACACTCGTCCGTGGTCTTTCAACACTCGTCCGTGTTTGTTTCATGTTAATCAATACTCATTCATATTGATCCTAGAACGTGTAGACACTTGTCTGTGGTCTTTCAACACTCGTCTGTGTTTGTTTCAGGTTAATCAATACTCATTCTTATTGATCCTAAAATGTGTAGACACACGTCTATGGTCTTTCAACACTCATCCGTGTTTGTTTCAGGTTAATCAATACTCGTTCGTATTGATCCTAGAATGTGTAGACACTCGTCCGTGGTCTTTCAACACTCGTCCGTGTTTGTTTCAGGTTAATCAATACTCGTTTGTATTGATCCTAGAATGTGTAGACACTCCTCCGTGGTCTTTCAACACTCGTCCATGTTTGTTTCAGGTTAATCAATCTCGTTCGTATTGACCCTAGAACGCGTAGAGACTCATTCGCGGTCTTTCAACACTCGTCCGTGTTTGTTTCAGGTTAATCAATACTCGTTCATATTTATCCTAGACTATGTAGACACTCGTCCTTGGTCTTTCAACACTCGTCCGTGTTTGTTTCAGGATAATCAATACTCGCTCGTATTGACCATAGAACGTGTAGACACTCGTCCGTGGTCTTTCAACACTCGTCCATTTTTGTTTCAGGTTAATCAATACTCGTTCGTATTGTTGCTAGAACGTGTAGACACTTGTCCGTTGTCTTTCAACACTCGTCCGTGTTTGTTTCAGGTTAATCAATACTCGTTCGTATTGATCCTAGAACATGTAGACACTCGTCTGTGGTCTTTCAACACTCATCCGTGTTTGTTTCAGGTTAATCAATACTCGTTCGTATTGATCCTAGAACGTGTAGACACTCGTCTGTGGTCTTTCAACACTCGTCCGTGTTTGTTTCATGTTAATCAATACTCATTCATATTGATCCTAGAACGTGTAGACACTTCTCTGTGGTCTTTCAACACTCGTCCGTGTTTGTTTCAGGTTAATCAATACTCATTCTTATTGATCCTAAAATGTGTAGACACACGTCTATGGTCTTTCAACACGGTCTTTCAACACTCGTCCCTGTTTGTTTCAGGTTAATCAATACTCGTTCTAATTTATCCTAGACTCTGTAGACACTCGGCCTTGGTCTTTCAACACTCGTCCGTGTTTGTTTGAGGTTAATCAATACTCGCTCGTATTGATCCTAGAACGTGTAGACACTCGTCCGAGGTCTTTCAACACTTGTCCATTTTTGTTTCAGGTTAATCAATACTCGTTCGTATTATTCCTAGAACGTGTAGACACTTGTCCGTGGTCTTTCAACACTCGTCCGTGTTTGTTTCAAGTTAATAAATACTCCTTCGTATTGATCCTAGAACGTGTAGACACTTGTCTGTGGTCTTTCAACACTCGTCCGTGTTTGTTTCAGGTTAATCAATACTCGTTCTTATTGATCCTAAAATGTGTAGACACTCGTCTATGGTCTTTCAACACTCATCCGTGTTTGTTTCAGGTTAATCAATAGTCGTTCGTATTGATCCAAGAATGTGTAGACACTCGTCCGTGGTCTTTCAACACTCGTCCGTGTTTGTTTCAGGTTAATTAATACTCGTTCATATTTATCCTTGACTGTGTAGACACTCGTCCTTTGTCTTTCAACACTCGTCCGTGTTTGTTTCAGGTTAATCAATACTCGCTCGTATTGATCCTAGAACGTGTAGACGCTCGTCCGTGGTCTTTCAACACTCGTCCGTGTGTGTTTCATGTTAATCAATACTCGTTCATATTGATCCTAGAACGTGTAGACACTTGTCTGTGGTCTTTCAACACTCGTCCGTGTTTGTTTCAGGTTAATCAATACTCGTTCTTATTGATCCTAAAATGTGTAGACACACGTCTATGGTCTTTCAACACTCATCCGTGTTTGTTTCAGGTTAATCAATACTCGTTCGTATTGATCCTAGAATGTGTAGACACTCCTCCGTGGTCTTTCAACACTCGTCCGTGTTTGTTTCAGGTTAATCAATACTCGTTTGTATTGACCCTAGAACGCGTAGAGACTCATTCGCGGTCTTTCAACACTCGTCCGTGTTTGTTTCAGGTTAATCAATACTCGTTCATATTTATCCTAGACTGTGTAGACACTCGTCCTTGGTCTTTCAACACTCGTCCGTGTTTGTTTCAGGTTAATCAATACTCGTTCGTATTGATCCTAGAATGTGTAGACACTCGTCTGTGGTCTTTCAACACTCGTCCGTGTTTGTTTCAGGTTAATCAATACTCGTTCGTATTGATCCTAGAATGTGTAGACACTCCTCCGTGGTCTTTCAACACTCGTCCGTGTTTGTTTCAGGTTAATCAATACTCGTTCGTATTGATCCTAGAATGTGTAGACACTCCTCCGTGGTCTTTCAACACTCGTCCGTGTTTGTTTCAGGTTAATCAATACTCCTTCATATTGACCCTAGAACCCGTAGAGACTCATTCGCGGTCTTTCAACACTCGTCCGTGTTTGTTTCAGGTTAATCAATACTCGTTCATATTTATCCTAGACTGTGTAGACACTCGTCCTTGGTCTTTCAACACTCGTCCGTGTTTGTTTCAGGATAATCAATACTCGCTCGTATTGACCATAGAACGTGTAGACACTCGTCCGTGGTCTTTCAACAGTCGTCCATTTTTGTTTCAGGTTAATTAATACTCGTTCGTATTGTTGCTAGAACGTGTAGACACTTGTCCGTTGTCTTTCAACACTCGTCCGTGTTTGTTTCAGGTTAATCAATACTCGTTCGTATTGATCCTAGAACATGTAGACACTCGTCTGTGGTCTTTCAACACTCATCCGTGTTTGTTTCAGGTTAATCAATACTCGTTCGTATTGATCCTAGAACGTGTAGACACTCGTCCGTGGTCTTTCAACACTCGTCCGTGTTTGTTTCATGTTAATCAATACTCATTCATATTGATCCTAGAACGTGTAGACACTTCTCTGTGGTCTTTCAACACTCGTCCGTGTTTGTTTCAGGTTAATCAATACTCATTCTTATTGATCCTAAAATGTGTAGACACACGTCTATGGTCTTTCAACACTCATCCGTGTTTGTTTCAGGTTAATCAATACTCGTTCGTATTGATCCTAGAATGTGTAGACACTCGTCCGTGGTCTTTCAACACTCGTCCGTGTTTGTTTCAGGTTAATCAATACTCATTTGTATTGATGATAGAATGTGTAGACACTCCTCCGTGGTCTTTCAACACTCGTCCGTGTTTGTTTCAGGTTAATCAATACTCCTTCGTATTGACCCTAGAACCCGTAGAGACTCATTCGCGGTCTTTCAACACTCGTCCGTGTTTGTTTCAGGTTAATCAATACTCGTTCATATTTATCCTAGACTGTGTAGACACTCGTCCTTGGTCTTTCAACACTCGTCCGTGTTTGTTTCAGGATAATCAATACTCGCTCGTATTGACCATAGAACGTGTAGACACTCGTCCGTGGTCTTTCAACACTCGTCCATTTTTGTTTCAGGTTAATCAATACTCGTTCGTATTGTTCCTAGAACGTGTAGACACTTGTCCGTTGTCTTTCAACACTCGTCCGTGTTTGTTTTAGGTTAATCAATACTCGTTCGTATTGATCCTAGAACATGTAGACACTCGTCTGTGGTCTTTCAACACTCATCCGTGTTTGTTTCAGGTTAATCAATACTCGTTCGTATTGATCCTAAAACGTGTAGACACTCGTCCGTGGTCTTTCAACACTTGTCCGTGTTTGTTTCATGTTAATCAATACTCGTTCATATTGATCCTAGAACGTGTAGACACTTGTCTGTGGTCTTTCAACACTCGTCTGTGTTTGTTTCAGGTTAATCAATACTCATTCTTATTGATCCTAAAATGTGTAGACACACGTCTATGGTCTTTCAACACTCATCCGTGTTTGTTTCAGGTTAATCAATACTCGTTCGTATTGATCCTAGAATGTGTAGACACTCGTCTGTGGTCTTTCAACACTCGTCCGTGTTTGTTTCAGGTTAATCAATACTCGTTCGTATTGATCCTAGAATGTGTAGACACTCCTCCGTGGTCTTTCAACACTCGTCCGTGTTTGTTTCAGGTTAATCAATACTCGTTCGTATTGATCCTAGAATGTGTAGACACTCCTCCGTGGTCTTTCAACACTCGTCCGTGTTTGTTTCAGGTTAATCAATACTCCTTCGTATTGACCCTAGAACCCGTAGAGACTCATTCGCGGTCTTTCAACACTCGTCCGTGTTTGTTTCAGGTTAATCAATACTCGTTCATATTTATCCTAGACTGTGTAGACACTCGTCCTTGGTCTTTCAACACTCGTCCGTGTTTGTTTCAGGATAATCAATACTCGCTCGTATTGACCATAGAACGTGTAGACACTCGTCCGTGGTCTTTCAACACTCGTCCATTTTTGTTTCAGGTTAATCAATACTCGTTCGTATTGTTGCTAGAACGTGTAGACACTTGTCCGTTGTCTTTCAACACTCGTCCGTGTTTGTTTCAGGTTAATCAATACTCGTTCGTATTTATCCTAGACTGTGTAGACACTCGTCCTTGGTCTTTCAACACTCGTCCGTGTTTGTTTCAGGTTAATCAATACTCGTTCGTATTGATCCTAGAATGTGTAGACACTCGTCCGTGGTCTTTCAACACTCGTCCGTGTTTGTTTCAGGTTAATCAATACTCGTTCGTATTGATCCTAGAATGTGTAGACACTCCTCCGTGGTCTTTCAACACTCGTCCGTGTTTGTTTCAGGTTAATCAATACTCGTTCGTATTGATCCTAGAATGTGTAGAAACTCCTCCGTGGTCTTTCAACACTCGTCCGTGTTTGTTTCAGGTTAATCAATACTCCTTCATATTGACCCTAGAACCCGTAGAGACTCATTCGCGGTCTTTCAACACTCGTCCGTGTTTGTTTCAGGTTAATCAATACTCGTTCATATTTATCCTAGATTGTGTAGACACTCGTCCTTGGTCTTTCAACACTCGTCCGTGTTTGTTTCAGGATAATCAATACTCGCTCGTATTGACCATAGAACGTGTAGACACTCGTCCGTGGTCTTTCAACACTCGTCCATTTTTGTTTCAGGTTAATCAATACTCGTTCGTATTGTTGCTAGAACGTGTAGACACTTGTCCGTTGTCTTTCAACACTCGTCCGTGTTTGTTTCAGGTTAATCAATACTCGTTCGTATTTATCCTAGACTGTGTAGACACTCGTCCTTGGTCTTTCAACACTCGTCCGTGTTTGTTTCAGGTTAATCAATACTCGTTCGTATTGATCCTAGAATGTGTAGACGCTCGTCCGTGGTCTTTCAACACTCGTCCGTGTTTGTTTCAGGTTAATCAATACTCGTTCGTATTGATCCTAGAATGTGTAGACACTCCTCCGTGGTCTTTCTACACTCATCCGTGTTTGTTTCAGGTTAATCAATACTCGTTCGTATTGATCCTAGAATGTGTAGACACTCCTCCGTGGTCTTTCAACACTCGTCCGTGTTTGTTTCAGGTTAATCAATACTCCTTCATATTGACCCTAGAACCCGTAGAGACTCATTCGCGGTCTTTCAACACTCGTCCGTGTTTGTTTCAGGTTAATCAATACTCGTTCATATTTATCCTAGACTGTGTAGACACTCGTCCTTGGTCTTTCAACACTCGTCCGTGTTTGTTTCAGGATAATCAATACTCGCTCGTATTGACCATAGAACGTGTAGACACTCGTCCGTGGTCTTTCAACACTCGTCCATTTTTGTTTCAGGTTAATCAATACTCGTTCGTATTGTTGCTAGAACGTGTAGACACTTGTCCGTTGTCTTTCAACACTCGTCCGTGTTTGTTTCAGGTTAATCAATACTCGTTCGTATTTATCCTAGACTGTGTAGACACTCGTCCTTGGTCTTTCAACACTCGTCCGTGTTTGTTTCAGGTTAATCAATACTCGTTCGTATTGATCCTAGAATGTGTAGACACTCGTCCGTGGTCTTTCAACACTCGTCCGTGTTTGTTTCAGGTTAATCAATACTCGTTCGTATTGATCCTAGAATGTGTAGACACTCCTCCGTGGTCTTTCAACACTCGTCCGTGTTTGTTTCAGGTTAATCAATACTCGTTCGTATTGATCCTAGAATGTGTAGACACTCCTCCGTGGTCTTTCAACACTCGTCCGTGTTTGTTTCAGGTTAATCAATACTCCTTCATATTGACCCTAGAACCCGTAGAGACTCATTCGCGGTCTTTCAACACTCGTCCGTGTTTGTTTCAGGTTAATCAATACTCGTTCATATTTATCCTAGACTGTGTAGACACTCGTCCTTGGTCTTTCAACACTCGTCCGTGTTTGTTTCAGGATAATCAATACTCGCTCGTATTGACCATAGAACGTGTAGACACTCGTCCGTGGTCTTTCAACACTCGTCCATTTTTGTTTCAGGTTAATCAATACTCGTTCGTATTGTTGCTAGAACGTGTAGACACTTGTCCGTTGTCTTTCAACACTCGTCCGTGTTTGTTTCAGGTTAATCAATACTCGTTCGTATTGATCCTAGAACATGTAGACACCCGTCTGTGGTCTTTCAACACTCATCGGTGTTTGTTTCAGGTTAATCAATACTCGTTCGTATTGATCCTAGAACGTGTAGACACTCGTCCGTGGTCTTTCAACACTCGTCCGTGTTTGTTTCATGTTAATCAATACTCATTCATATTGATCCTAGAACGTGTAGACACTTCTCTGTGGTCTTTCAACACTCGTCCGTGTTTGTTTCAGGTTAATCAATACTCATTCTTATTGATCCTAGAATGTGTAGACACTCCTCCGTGGTCTTTCAACACTCGTCCGTGTTTGTTTCAGGTTAATCAATACTCGTTCGTATTGATCCTAGAATGTGTAGACACTCCTCCGTGGTCTTTCAACACTCGTCCGTGTTTGTTTCAGGTTAATCAATACTCCTTCGTATTGACCCTAGAACCCGTAGAGACTCATTCGCGGTCTTTCAACACTCGTCCGTGTTTGTTTCAGGTTAATCAATACTCGTTCATATTTATCCTAGACTGTGTAGACACTCGTCCTTGGTCTTTCAACACTCGTCCGTGTTTGTTTCAGGATAATCAATACTCGCTCGTATTGACCATAGAACGTGTAGACACTCGTCCGTGGTCTTTCAACACTCGTCCATTTTTGTTTCAGGTTAATCAATACTCGTTCGTATTGTTGCTAGAACGTGTAGACACTTGTCCGTTGTCTTTCAACACTCGTCCGTGTTTGTTTCAGGTTAATCAATACTCGTTCGTATTTATCCTAGACTGTGTAGACACTCGTCCTTGGTCTTTCAACACTCGTCCGTGTTTGTTTCAGGTTAATCAATACTCGTTCGTATTGATCCTAGAATGTGTAGACACTCGTCCGTGGTCTTTCAACACTCGTCCGTGTTTGTTTCAGGTTAATCAATACTCGTTCGTATTGATCCTAGAATGTGTAGACACTCCTCCGTGGTCTTTCAACACTCGTCCGTGTTTGTTTCAGGTTAATCAATACTCGTTCGTATTGATCCTAGAATGTGTAGACACTCCTCCGTGGTCTTTCAACACTCGTCCGTGTTTGTTTCAGGTTAATCAATACTCCTTCATATTGACCCTAGAACCCGTAGAGACTCATTCGCGGTCTTTCAACACTCGTCCGTGTTTGTTTCAGGTTAATCAATACTCGTTCATATTTATCCTAGACTGTGTAGACACTCGTCCTTGGTCTTTCAACACTCGTCCGTGTTTGTTTCAGGATAATCAATACTCGCTCGTATTGACCATAGAACGTGTAGACACTCGTCCGTGGTCTTTCAACACTCGTCCATTTTTGTTTCAGGTTAATCAATACTCGTTCGTATTGTTGCTAGAACGTGTAGACACTTGTCCGTTGTCTTTCAACACTCGTCCGTGTTTGTTTCAGGTTAATCAATACTCGTTCGTATTGATCCTAGAACATGTAGACACCCGTCTGTGGTCTTTCAACACTCATCCGTGTTTGTTTCAGGTTAATCAATACTCGTTCGTATTGATCCTAGAACGTGTAGACACTCGTCCGTGGTCTTTCAACACTCGTCCGTGTTTGTTTCATGTTAATCAATACTCATTCATATTGATCCTAGAACGTGTAGACACTTCACTGTGGTCTTTCAACACTCGTCCGTGTTTGTTTCAGGTTAATCAATACTCATTCTTATTGATCCTAGAATGTGTAGACACTCCTCCGTGGTCTTTCAACACTCGTCCGTGTTTGTTTTAGGTTAATCAATACTCATTCTTATTGATCCTAAAATGTGTAGACACACGTCTATGGTCTTTCAACACTCATCCGTGTTTGTTTCAGGTTAATCAATACTCGTTCGTATTGATCCTAGAATGTGTAGACACTCGTCCGTGGTCTTTCAACACTCGTCCGTGTTTGTTTCAGGTTAATCAATACTCGTTCGTATTGATCCTAGAATGTGTAGACACTCCTCCGTGGTCTTTCAACACTCGTCCGTGTTTGTTTCAGGTTAATCAATACTCGTTCGTATTGATCCTAGAATGTGTAGACACTCCTCCGTGGTCTTTCAACACTCGTCCGTGTTTGTTTCAGGTTAATCAATACTCCTTCATATTGACCCTAGAACCCGTAGAGACTCATTCGCGGTCTTTCAACACTCGTCCGTGTTTGTTTCAGGTTAATCAATACTCGTTCATATTTATCCTAGACTGTGTAGACACTCGTCCTTGGTCTTTCAACACTCGTCCGTGTTTGTTTCAGGATAATCAATACTCGCTCGTATTGACCATAGA
This sequence comes from Lathyrus tuberosus, assembly GCA_022829125.1. Taxonomy (NCBI): domain Eukaryota; kingdom Viridiplantae; phylum Streptophyta; class Magnoliopsida; order Fabales; family Fabaceae; genus Lathyrus; species Lathyrus tuberosus. Next base: position 300,958 of record JALAZF010000743.1, on the reverse strand, counting down.
ACGTGTAGACACTCGTCCGTGGTCTTTCAACACTCGTCCATTTTTGTTTCAGGTTAATCAATACTCGTTCGTATTGTTGCTAGAACGTGTAGACACTTGTCCGTTGTCTTTCAACACTCGTCCGTGTTTGTTTCAGGTTAATCAATACTCGTTCGTATTGATCCTAGAACATGTAGACACTCGTCTGTGGTCTTTCAACACTCATCCGTGTTTGTTTCAGGTTAATCAATACTCGTTCGTATTGATCCTAGAACGTGTAGACACTCGTCCGTGGTCTTTCAACACTCGTCCGTGTTTGTTTCATGTTAATCAATACTCATTCATATTGATCCTAGAACGTGTAGACACTTCTCTGTGGTCTTTCAACACTCGTCCATGTTTGTTTCAGGTTAATCAATACTCATTCTTATTGATCCTAGAATGTGTAGACACTCCTCCGTGGTCTTTCAACACTCGTCCGTGTTTGTTTTAGGTTAATCAATACTCATTCTTATTGATCCTAAAATGTGTAGACACACGTCTACGGTCTTTCAACACTCATCCGTGTTTGTTTCAGGTTAATCAATACTCGTTCGTATTGATCCTAGAATGTGTAGACACTCGTCCGTGGTCTTTCAACACTCGTCCGTGTTTGTTTCAGGTTAATCAATACTCATTTGTATTGATCCTAGAATGTGTAGACACTCCTCCGTGGTCTTTCAACACTCGTCCGTGTTTGTTTCAGGTTAATCAATACTCCTTCGTATTGACTTTAGAACGCGTAGAGACTCATTCGCAGTCTTTCAACACTCATCCGTGTTTGTTTCAGGTTAATCAATACTCGTTCATATTTATCCTAGACTGTGTAGACACTCGTCCGTGGTCTTTCAACACTCGTCCATTTTTGTTTCAGGTTAATCAATACTCGTTCGTATTGTTCCTAGAACGTGTAGACACTTGTCCGTTGTCTTTCAACACTCGTCCGTGTTTGTTTTAGGTTAATCAATACTCGTTCGTATTGATCCTAGAACATGTAGACACTCGTCTGTGGTCTTTCAACACTCATCCGTGTTTGTTTCAGGTTAATCAATACTCATTCGTATTGATCCTAAAACGTGTAGACACTCGTCCGTGGTCTTTCAACACTTGTCCGTGTTTGTTTCATGTTAATCAATACTCGTTCATATTGATCCTAGAACGTGTAGACACTTGTCTGTGGTCTTTCAACACTCGTCTGTGTTTGTTTCAGGTTAATCAATACTCATTCTTATTGATCCTAAAATGTGTAGACACACGTCTATGGTCTTTCAACACTCATCCGTGTTTGTTTCAGGTTATTCAATACTCGTTCGTATTGATCCTAGAATGTGTAGACACTCGTCTGTGGTCTTTCAACACTCGTCCGTGTTTGTTTCAGGTTAATCAATACTCGTTCGTATTGATCCTAGAATGTGTAGACACTCCTCCGTGGTCTTTCAACACTCGTCCGTGTTTGTTTCAGGTTAATCAATACTCGTTCGTATTGATCCTAGAATGTGTAGACACTCCTCCGTGGTCTTTCAACACTCGTCCGTGTTTGTTTCAGGTTAATCAATACTCCTTCGTATTGACCCTAGAACCCGTAGAGACTCATTCGCGGTCTTTCAACACTCGTCCGTGTTTGTTTCAGGTTAATCAATACTCGTTCATATTTATCCTAGACTGTGTAGACACTCGTCCTTGGTCTTTCAACACTCGTCCGTGTTTCTTTCAGGATAATCAATACTCGCTCGTATTGACCATAGAACGTGTAGACACTCGTCCGTGGTCTTTCAACACTCGTCCATTTTTGTTTCAAGTTAATCAATACTCGTTCGTATTGTTGCTAGAACGTGTAGACACTTGTCCGTTGTCTTTCAACACTCGTCCGTGTTTGTTTCAGGTTAATCAATACTCGTTCGTATTGATCCTAGAACATGTAGACACTCGTCTGTGGTCTTTCAACACTCATCCGTGTTTGTTTCAGGTTAATCAATACTCGTTCGTATTGATCCTAGAACGTGTAGACACTCGTCCGTGGTCTTTCAACACTCGTCCGTGTTTGTTTCATGTTAATCCATACTCATTCATATTGATCCTAGAACGTGTAGACACTTCTCTGTGGTCTTTCAACACTCGTCCGTGTTTGTTTCAGGTTAATCAATACTCATTCTTATTGATCCTAAAATGTGTAGACACACGTCTATGGTCTTTCAACACTCATCCGTGTTTGTTTCAGGTTAATCAATACTCGTTCGTATTGATCCTAGAATGTGTAGACACTTGTTCGTGGTCTTTCAACACTCGTCCGTGTTTGTTTCAGGTTAATCAATACTCATTCGTATTGATCCTAGAATGTGTAGACACTCCTCCGTGGTCTTTCAACACTCGTCCGTGTTTGTTTCAGGTTAATCAATACTCCTTCGTATTGACCCTAGAACCCGTAGAGACTCATTCGCGGTCTTTCAACACTCGTCCGTGTTTGTTTCAGGTTAATCAATACTCGTTCATATTTATCCTAGACTGTGTAGACACTCGTCCTTGGTCTTTCAACACTCGTCCGTGTTTGTTTCATGTTAATCAATACTCATTCATATTGATCCTAGAACGTGTAGACACTTCACTGTGGTCTTTCAACACTCGTCCGTGTTTGTTTCAGGTTAATCAATACTCATTCTTATTGATCCTAGAATGTGTAGACACTCCTCCGTGGTCTTTCAACACTCGTCCGTGTTTGTTTTAGGTTAATCAATACTCATTCTTATTGATCCTAAAATGTGTAGACACACGTCTATGGTCTTTCAACACTCATCCGTGTTTGTTTCAGGTTAATCAATACTCGTTCGTATTGATCCTAGAATGTGTAGACACTCGTCCGTGGTCTTTCAACACTCGTCCGTGTTTGTTTCAGGTTAATCAATACTCGTTCGTATTGATCCTAGAATGTGTAGACACTCCTCCGTGGTCTTTCAACACTCGTCCGTGTTTGTTTCAGGTTAATCAATACTCGTTCGTATTGATCCTAGAATGTGTAGACACTCCTCCGTGGTCTTTCAACACTCGTCCGTGTTTGTTTCAGGTTAATCAATACTCCTTCATATTGACCCTAGAACCCGTAGAGACTCATTCGCGGTCTTTCAACACTCGTCCGTGTTTGTTTCAGGTTAATCAATACTCGTTCATATTTATCCTAGACTGTGTAGACACTCGTCCTTGGTCTTTCAACACTCGTCCGTGTTTGTTTCAGGATAATCAATACTCGCTCGTATTGACCATAGAACGTGTAGACACTCGTCCGTGGTCTTTCAACACTCGTCCATTTTTGTTTCAGGTTAATCAATACTCGTTCGTATTGTTGCTAGAACGTGTAGACACTTGTCCGTTGTCTTTCAACACTCGTCCGTGTTTGTTTCAGGTTAATCAATACTCGTTCGTATTGATCCTAGAACATGTAGACACTCGTCTGTGGTCTTTCAACACTCATCCGTGTTTGTTTCAGGTTAATCAATACTCGTTCGTATTGATCCTAGAACGTGTAGACACTCGTCCGTGGTCTTTCAACACTCGTCCGTGTTTGTTTCATGTTAATCAATACTCATTCATATTGATCCTAGAACGTGTAGACACTTCTCTGTGGTCTTTCAACACTCGTCCATGTTTGTTTCAGGTTAATCAATACTCATTCTTATTGATCCTAGAATGTGTAGACACTCCTCCGTGGTCTTTCAACACTCGTCCGTGTTTGTTTTAGGTTAATCAATACTCATTCTTATTGATCCTAAAATGTGTAGACACACGTCTATGGTCTTTCAACACTCATCCGTGTTTGTTTCAGGTTAATCAATACTCGTTCGTATTGATCCTAGAATGTGTAGACACTCGTCCGTGGTCTTTCAACACTCGTCCGTGTTTGTTTCAGGTTAATCAATACTCATTTGTATTGATCCTAGAATGTGTAGACACTCCTCCGTGGTCTTTCAACACTCGTCCGTGTTTGTTTCAGGTTAATCAATACTCCTTCGTATTGACTTTAGAACGCGTAGAGACTCATTCGCAGTCTTTCAACACTCATCCGTGTTTGTTTCAGGTTAATCAATACTCGTTCATATTTATCCTAGACTGTGTAGACACTCGTCCGTGGTCTTTCAACACTCGTCCATTTTTGTTTCAGGTTAATCAATACTCGTTCGTATTGTTCCTAGAACGTGTAGACACTTGTCCGTTGTCTTTCAACACTCGTCCGTGTTTGTTTTAGGTTAATCAATACTCGTTCGTATTGATCCTAGAACATGTAGACACTCGTCTGTGGTCTTTCAACACTCATCCGTGTTTGTTTCAGGTTAATCAATACTCATTCGTATTGATCCTAAAACGTGTAGACACTCGTCCGTGGTCTTTCAACACTTGTCCGTGTTTGTTTCATGTTAATCAATACTCGTTCATATTGATCCTAGAACGTGTAGACACTTGTCTGTGGTCTTTCAACACTCGTCTGTGTTTGTTTCAGGTTAATCAATACTCATTCTTATTGATCCTAAAATGTGTAGACACACGTCTATGGTCTTTCAACACTCATCCGTGTTTGTTTCAGGTTAATCAATACTCGTTCGTATTGATCCTAGAATGTGTAGACACTCGTCTGTGGTCTTTCAACACTCGTCCGTGTTTGTTTCAGGTTAATCAATACTCGTTCGTATTGATCCTAGAATGTGTAGACACTCCTCCGTGGTCTTTCAACACTCGTCCGTGTTTGTTTCAGGTTAATCAATACTCGTTCGTATTGATCCTAGAATGTGTAGACACTCCTCCGTGGTCTTTCAACACTCGTCCGTGTTTGTTTCAGGTTAATCAATACTCCTTCGTATTGACCCTAGAACCCGTAGAGACTCATTCGCGGTCTTTCAACACTCGTCCGTGTTTGTTTCAGGTTAATCAATACTCGTTCATATTTATCCTAGACTGTGTAGACACTCGTCCTTGGTCTTTCAACACTCGTCCGTGTTTCTTTCAGGATAATCAATACTCGCTCGTATTGACCATAGAACGTGTAGACACTCGTCCGTGGTCTTTCAACACTCGTCCATTTTTGTTTCAAGTTAATCAATACTCGTTCGTATTGTTGCTAGAACGTGTAGACACTTGTCCGTTGTCTTTCAACACTCGTCCGTGTTTGTTTCAGGTTAATCAATACTCGTTCGTATTGATCCTAGAACATGTAGACACTCGTCTGTGGTCTTTCAACACTCATCCGTGTTTGTTTCAGGTTAATCAATACTCGTTCGTATTGATCCTAGAACGTGTAGACACTCGTCCGTGGTCTTTCAACACTCGTCCGTGTTTGTTTCATGTTAATCCATACTCATTCATATTGATCCTAGAACGTGTAGACACTTCTCTGTGGTCTTTCAACACTCGTCCGTGTTTGTTTCAGGTTAATCAATACTCATTCTTATTGATCCTAAAATGTGTAGACACACGTCTATGGTCTTTCAACACTCATCCGTGTTTGTTTCAGGTTAATCAATACTCGTTCGTATTGATCCTAGAATGTGTAGACACTTGTTCGTGGTCTTTCAACACTCGTCCGTGTTTGTTTCAGGTTAATCAATACTCATTCGTATTGATCCTAGAATGTGTAGACACTCCTCCGTGGTCTTTCAACACTCGTCCGTGTTTGTTTCAGGTTAATCAATACTCCTTCGTATTGACCCTAGAACCCGTAGAGACTCATTCGCGGTCTTTCAACACTCGTCCGTGTTTGTTTCAGGTTAATCAATACTCGTTCATATTTATCCTAGACTGTGTAGACACTCGTCCTTGGTCTTTCAACACTCGTCCGTGTTTGTTTCATGTTAATCAATACTCATTCATATTGATCCTAGAACGTGTAGACACTTCACTGTGGTCTTTCAACACTCGTCCGTGTTTGTTTCAGGTTAATCAATACTCGTTCGTATTGTTGCTAGAACGTGTAGACACTTGTCCGTTGTCTTTCAACACTCGTCCGTGTTTGTTTCAGGTTAATCAATACTCGTTCATATTTATCCTAGACTGTGTAGACACTCGTCCTTGGTCTTTCAACACTCGTCCGTGTTTGTTTCAGGTTAATCAATACTCGTTCGTATTGATCCTAGAATGTGTAGACACTCGTCTGTGGTCTTTCAACACTCGTCCGTGTTTGTTTCAGGTTAATCAATACTCGTTCGTATTGATCCTAGAATGTGTAGACACTCCTCCGTGGTCTTTCAACACTCGTCCGTGTTTGTTTCAGGTTAATCAATACTCGTTCGTATTGATCCTAGAATGTGTAGACACTCCTCCGTGGTCTTTCAACACTCGTCCGTGTTTGTTTCAGGTTAATCAATACTCCTTCATATTGACCCTAGAACCCGTACAGACTCATTCGCGGTCTTTCAACACTCGTCCGTGTTTGTTTCAGGTTAATCAATACTCGTTCATATTTATCCTAGACTGTGTAGACACTCGTCCTTGGTCTTTCAACACTCGTCCGTGTTTGTTTCAGGATAATCAATACTCGCTCGTATTGACCATAGAACGTGTAGACACTCGTCCGTGGTCTTTCAACACTCGTCCATTTTTGTTTCAGGTTAATCAATACTCGTTCGTATTGTTGCTAGAACGTGTAGACACTTGTCCGTTGTCTTTCAACACTCGTCCGTGTTTGTTTCAGGTTAATCAATACTCGTTCGTATTGATCCTAGAACATGTAGACACTCGTCTGTGGTCTTTCAACACTCATCCGTGTTTGTTTCAGGTTAATCAATACTCGTTCGTATTGATCCTAGAACGTGTAGACACTCGTCCGTGGTCTTTCAACACTCGTCCGTGTTTGTTTCATGTTAATCAATACTCATTCATATTGATCCTAGAACGTGTAGACACTTCTCTGTGGTCTTTCAACACTCGTCCGTGTTTGTTTTAGGTTAATCAATACTCATTCTTATTGATCCTAAAATGTGTAGACACACGTCTATGGTCTTTCAACACTCATCCGTGTTTGTTTCAGGTTAATCAATACTCGTTCGTATTGATCCTAGAATGTGTAGACACTCGTTCGTGGTCTTTCAACACTCGTCCGTGTTTGTTTCAGGTTAATCAATACTCATTTGTATTGATCCTAGAATGTGTAGACACTCCTCCGTGGTCTTTCAACACTCGTCCGTGTTTGTTTCAGGTTAATCAATACTCCTTCGTATTGACTTTAGAACGCGTAGAGACTCATTCGCGGTATTTCAACACTCATCCGTGTTTGTTTCAGGTTAATCAATACTCGTTCATATTTATCCTAGACTGTGTAGACACTCGTCCGTGGTCTTTCAACACTCGTCCATTTTTGTTTCAGGTTAATCAATACTCGTTCGTATTGTTGCTAGAACGTGTAGACACTTGTCCGTTGTCTTTCAACACTCGTCCGTGTTTGTTTCAGGTTAATCAATACTCGTTCATATTTATCCTAGACTGTGTAGACACTCGTCCTTGGTCTTTCAACACTCGTCCGTGTTTGTTTCAGGTTAATCAATACTCGTTCGTATTGATCCTAGAATGTGTAGACACTCGTCTGTGGTCTTTCAACACTCGTCCGTGTTTGTTTCAGGTTAATCAATACTCGTTCGTATTGATCCTAGAATGTGTAGACACTCCTCCGTGGTCTTTCAACACTCGTCCGTGTTTGTTTCAGGTTAATCAATACTCGTTCGTATTGATCCTAGAATGTGTAGACACTCCTCCGTGGTCTTTCAACACTCGTCCGTGTTTGTTTCAGGTTAATCAATACTCCTTCATATTGACCCTAGAACCCGTAGAGACTCATTCGCGGTCTTTCAACACTCGTCCGTGTTTGTTTCAGGTTAATCAATACTCGTTCATATTTATCCTAGACTGTGTAGACACTCGTCCTTGGTCTTTCAACACTCGTCCGTGTTTGTTTCAGGATAATCAATACTCGCTCGTATTGACCATAGAACGTGTAGACACTCGTCCGTGGTCTTTCAACACTCGTCCATTTTTGTTTCAGGTTAATCAATACTCGTTCGTATTGTTGCTAGAACGTGTAGACACTTGTCCGTTGTCTTTCAACACTCGTCCGTGTTTGTTTCAGGTTAATCAATACTCGTTCGTATTGATCCTAGAACATGTAGACACTCGTCTGTGGTCTTTCAACACTCATCCGTGTTTGTTTCAGGTTAATCAATACTCGTTCGTATTGATCCTAGAACGTGTAGACACTCGTCCGTGGTCTTTCAACACTCGTCCGTGTTTATTTCATGTTAATCAATACTCATTCATATTGATCCTAGAACGTGTAGACACTTCTCTGTGGTCTTTCAACACTCGTCCGTGTTTGTTTTAGGTTAATCAATACTCATTCTTATTGATCCTAAAATGTGTAGACACACGTCTATGGTCTTTCAACACTCATCCGTGTTTGTTTCAGGTTAATCAATACTCGTTCGTATTGATCCTAGAATGTGTAGACACTCGTTCGTGGTCTTTCAACACTCGTCCGTGTTTGTTTCAGGTTAATCAATACTCATTTGTATTGATCCTAGAATGTGTAGACACTCCTCCGTGGTCTTTCAACACTCGTCCGTGTTTGTTTCAGGTTAATCAATACTCCTTCGTATTGACTTTAGAACGCGTAGAGACTCATTCGCGGTATTTCAACACTCATCCGTGTTTGTTTCAGGTTAATCAATACTCGTTCATATTTATCCTAGACTGTGTAGACACTCGTCCGTGGTCTTTCAACACTCGTCCATTTTTGTTTCAGGTTAATCAATACTCGTTCGTATTGTTCCTAGAACGTGTAGACACTTGTCCGTTGTCTTTCAACACTCGTCCGTGTTTGTTTTAGGTTAATCAATACTCGTTCGTATTGATCCTAGAACATGTAGACACTCGTCTGTGGTCTTTCAACACTCATCCGTGTTTGTTTCAGGTTAATCAATACTCATTCGTATTGATCCTAAAACGTGTAGACACTCGTCCGTGGTCTTTCAACACTTGTCCGTGTTTGTTTCATGTTAATCAATACTCGTTCATATTGATCCTAGAACGTGTAGACACTTGTCTGTGGTCTTTCAACACTCGTCTGTGTTTGTTTCAGGTTAATCAATACTCATTCTTATTGATCCTAAAATGTGTAGACACACGTCTATGGTCTTTCAACACTCATCCGTGTTTGTTTCAGGTTAATCAATACTCGTTCGTATTGATCCTAGAATGTGTAGACACTCGTTTGTGGTCTTTCAACACTCGTCCGTGTTTGTTTCAGGTTAATCAATACTCGTTCGTATTGATCCTAGAATGTGTAGACACTCCTCCGTGGTCTTTCAACACTCGTCCGTGTTTGTTTCAGGTTAATCAATACTCGTTCGTATTGATCCTAGAATGTGTAGACACTCCTCCGTGGTCTTTCAACACTCGTCCGTGTTTGTTTCAGGTTAATCAATACTCCTTCGTATTGACCCTAGAACCCGTAGAGACTCATTCGCGGTCTTTCAACACTCGTCCGTGTTTGTTTCAGGTTAATCAATACTCGTTCATATTTATCCTAGACTGTGTAGACACTCGTCCTTGGTCTTTCAACACTCGTCCGTGTTTCTTTCAGGATAATCAATACTCGCTCGTATTGACCATAGAACGTGTAGACACTCGTCCGTGGTCTTTCAACACTCGTCCATTTTTGTTTCAAGTTAATCAATACTCGTTCGTATTGTTGCTAGAACGTGTAGACACTTGTCCGTTGTCTTTCAACACTCGTCCGTGTTTGTTTCAGGTTAATCAATACTCGTTCGTATTGATCCTAGAACATGTAGACACTCGTCTGTGGTCTTTCAACACTCATCCGTGTTTGTTTCAGGTTAATCAATACTCGTTCGTATTGATCCTAGAACGTGTAGACACTCGTCCGTGGTCTTTCAACACTCGTCCGTGTTTGTTTCATGTTAATCCATACTCATTCATATTGATCCTAGAACGTGTAGACACTTCTCTGTGGTCTTTCAACACTCGTCCGTGTTTGTTTCAGGTTAATCAATACTCATTCTTATTGATCCTAAAATGTGTAGACACACGTCTATGGTCTTTCAACACTCATCCGTGTTTGTTTCAGGTTAATCAATACTCGTTCGTATTGATCCTAGAATGTGTAGACACTTGTCCGTGGTCTTTCAACACTCGTCCGTGTTTGTTTCAGGTTAATCAATACTCATTCGTATTGATCCTAGAATGTGTAGACACTCCTCCGTGGTCTTTCAACACTCGTCCGTGTTTGTTTCAGGTTAATCAATACTCCTTCGTATTGACCCTAGAACGCGTAGAGACTCATTCGCGGTCTTTCAACACTCGTCCGTGTTTGTTTCAGGTTAATCAATACTCGTTCATATTTATCCTAGACTGTGTAGACACTCGTCCTTGGTCTTTCAACACTCGTCCGTGTTTGTTTCAGGATAATCAATACTCGCTCGTATTGACCATAGAACGTGTAGACACTCGTCCGTGGTCTTTCAACACTCGTCCATTTTTGTTTCAGGTTAATCAATACTCGTTCGTATTGTTGCTAGAACGTGTAGACACTTGTCCGTTGTCTTTCAACACTCGTCCGTGTTTGTTTCAGGTTAATCAATACTCGTTCGTATTGATCCTAGAACATGTAGACACTCGTCTGTGGTCTTTCAACACCCATCCGTGTTTGTTTCAGGTTAATCAATACTCGTTCGTATTGATCCTAGAACGTGTAGACACTCGTCCGTGGTCTTTCAACACTCGTCCGTGTTTGTTTCATGTTAATCAATACTCATTCATATTGATCCTAGAACGTGTAGACACTTGTCTGTGGTCTTTCAACACTCGTCCGTGTTTGTTTCAGGTTAATCAATACTCATTCTTATTGATCCTAAAATGTGTAGACACACGTCTATGGTCTTTCAACACGGTCTTTCAACACTCGTCCCTGTTTGTTTCAGGTTAATCAATACTCGTTCTAATTTATCCTAGACTCTGTAGACACTCGGCCTTGGTCTTTCAACACTCGTCCGTGTTTGTTTGAGGTTAATCAATACTCGCTCGTATTGATCCTAGAACGTGTAGACACTCGTCCGAGGTCTTTCAACACTCGTCCATTTTTGTTTCAGGTTAATCAATACTCGTTCGTATTGTTCCTAGAACGTGTAGACACTTGTCCGTGGTCTTTCAACACTCGTCCGTGTTTGTTTCAAGTTAATAAATACTCCTTCGTATTGATCCTAGAACGTGTAGACACTTGTCTGTGGTCTTTCAACACTCGTCCGTGTTTGTTTCAGGTTAATCAATACTCGTTCTTATTGATCCTAAAATGTGTAGACACTCGTCTATGGTCTTTCAACACTCATCCGTGTTTGTTTCAGTTAATCAATAGTCATTCGTATTGATCCAAGAATGTGTAGACACTTGTCCGTGGTCTTTCAACACTCGTCCGTGTTTGTTTCAGGTTAATTAATACTCGTTCATATTTATCCTTGACTGTGTAGACACTCGTCCTTTGTCTTTCAACACTCGTCCGTGTTTGTTTCAGGTTAATCAATACTCGCTCGTATTGATCCTAGAACGTGTAGACACTCGTCCGTGGTCTTTCAACACTCGTCCGTGTGTGTTTCATGTTAATCAATACTCGTTCATATTGATCCTAGAACGTGTAGACACTTGTCTGTGGTCTTTCAACACTCGTCCGTGTTTGTTTCAGGTTAATCAATACTCGTTCTTATTGATCCTAAAATGTGTAGACACACGTCTATGGTCTTTCAACACTCATCCGTGTTTGTTTCAGGTTAATCAATACTCGTTCGTATTGATCCTAGAATGTGTAGACACTCCTCCGTGGTCTTTCAACACTCGTCCGTGTTTGTTTCAGGTTAATCAATACTCGTTTGTATTGACCCTAGAACGCGTAGAGACTCATTCGCGGTCTTTCAACACTCGTCCGTGTTTGTTTCAGGTTAATCAATACTCGTTCATATTTATCCTAGACTGTGTAGACACTCGTCCTTGGTCTTTCAACACTCGTCCGTGTTTGTTTCAAGTTAATCAATACTCGCTCGTATTGATCCTAGAACGTGCAGACACTCGTCCGTGGTCTTTCAACACTCGTCCATGTTTGTTTCAGGTTAATCAATACTCGTTCATATTGATCCTAGAATGTGTAGACACTCGTCTGTGGTCTTTCAACACTCGTCCGTGTTTGTTTCAGGTTAATCAATACTCGTTTGTATTGATCCTAGAATGTGTAGAAACTCCTCCATGGTCTTTCAACACTCGTCCGTGTTTGTTTCAGGTTAATCAATTCTCGTTCGTATTGACCCTAGAACGCGTAGAGACTCATTCACGGTCTTTCAACACTCGTCCGTGTTTGTTTCAGGTTAATCAATACTCGTTCATATTTATCCTAGACTGTGTAGACACTCGTCCTTGGTCTTTCAACACTCGTCCGTGTTTGTTTCAGGTTAATCAATACTCGTTCGTATTGATCCTAGAACGTGTAGACACTCGTCCGTGGTCTTTCAACACTCGTCCGTGTTTATTTCAGGTTAATCAATACTCGTTCGTATTGATCCTAGAACGTGTAGACACTCATCTGTGGTCTTTCAACACTCGTCCGTGTTTGTTTCAGGTTAATCAATACTCGTTCGTATTGATCCTAGAACGTGTAGACACTCGCCTGTGGTCTTTCAACACTCGTCCGTGTTTGTTTCAGGTTAATCAATACTCGTTCGTATTGACCCTAGAGCGCGTAGACACTCGTCCTTGTCTTTCAACACTCGTCCGTGTTTGTTTCAGGTTAATCAATACTCGTTCGTATTGATCCTAGAACGTGTAGACACTCGTCCGTGGTCTTTCAACACTCGTCCGTGTTTATTTCAGGTTAATCAATACTCGTTCGTATTGATCCTAGAACGTGTAGACACTCATCTGTGGTCTTTCAACACTCGTCCGTGTTTGTTTCAGGTTAATCAATACTCGTTCGTATTGATCCTAGAACGTGTAGACACTCGCCTGTGGTCTTTCAACACTCGTCCGTGTTTGTTTCAGGTTAATCAATACTCGTTTGTATTGATCCTAGAACGTGTAGACACTCGTCCGTGGTCTTTTAACACTCGTCCGTGTTTGTTTCAGGTTAATCAATACTCGTTCGTATTGATCCTAGAACGTGTAGACACTCGTTCGTGGTCTTTCAACACTCGTCTGTGTTTATTTTTGGATAATCAATACTAGTTCGTATTGATCCTAGAACGTGTAGACACTCGTCAGTGGTCTTTCAACACTTGTCCGTGTTTGTTTCAGGTTCATCAATACTCATTCGTATTGATCCTAGAACGTGTAGACACTAGTCTGTGGTCTTTCAACACTCGTCCGTGTTTGTTTCAGTTTAATCAATACTCGTTCGTATTGATCCTAGAATGTGTAGAAACTCTTCCATAGTCTTTCAACACTCGTCCGTGTTTGTTTCAGGTTAATCAATACTCGTTCGTATTGACCCTAGAACGCGTAGAGACTCATTCACGGTCTTTCAACACTCGTCCGTGTTTGTTTCAGGTTAATCAATACTCGTTCATATTTATCCTAGACTGTGTAGACACTCGTCCTTGGTCTTTCAACACTCGTCCGTGTTTGTTTCAGGTTAATCAATACTCGTTCGTATTGATCCTAGAACGTGTAGACACTCGTCCGTGGTTTTTCAACACTCGTCCGTGTTTATTTCAGGTTAATCAATACTCGTTCGTATTGATCCTAGAACGTGTAGACACTCATCTGTGGTCTTTCAACACTCGTCCGTGTTTGTTTCAGGTTAATCAATACTCGTTCGTATTGATCCTAGAACGTGTAGACACTCGCCTGTGGTCTTTCAACACTCGTCTGTGTTTGTTTCAGGTTAATCAATACTCGTTCGTATTGACCCTAGAGCGCGTAGACACTCGTCCTTGGTCTTTCAACACTCGTCCGTGTTTGTTTCAGGTTAATCAATGCTCGTTCGTATTGATCCTAGAACGTGTTGACACTCGTCCGTGGTCTTTCAACACTCGTCCGTGTTTGTTTCAGGTTAATCAATACTCACTCGTATTGATCCTAGAACGTGTAGACTGTCGTTCGTGGTCTTTCAACACTCGTCCGTGTTTATTTCGGGTTTATCAATACTCATTCGTATTGATCCCAGAACATGTAGACACTCATTCGTGGTCTTTCAACACTCGTCCGTGTTTGTTTCAGGTTAATCAATAATCGTTCGTATTGATCCTAGAACGTGTAGACTCTCGTTCGTGGTCTTTCAACACTCGTCCGTGTTTATTTCGGGTTAATCAATACTCATTCGTATTGATCCCAGAACATGTAGACACTCGTTCGTGGTCTGTCAACACTCGTCCGTGTTTGTTTCAGGTTAATCAATACTCGTTTGTATTGATCCTAGAACGTGTAGACACTCGTCCGTGGTCTTTTAACACTCGTCCGTGTTTGTTTCAGGTTAATCAATACTCGTTCGTATTGATCCTAGAACGTGTAGACAATCGTTCATGGTCTTTCAACACTCGTCTGTCTTTGTTTTTGGATAATCAATACTAGTTCGTATTGATCCTAGAACGTGTAGACACTCGTCAGTGGTCTTTCAACACTTGTCCGTGTTTGTTTCAGGTTCATCAATACTCATTCGTATTGATCCTAGAACGTGTAGACACTTGTCCGTGGTCTTTCAACACTCGTCCGTGTTTGTTTCAGGTTAATCAATACTCGCTCGTATTGATCCTAGAACGTGTAGACACTCGTCTGTGGTCTTTCAACACTCGTCCGTGTGTGTTTCATGTTAATCAATACTCGTTCATATTGATCCTAGAACGTGTAGACACTTGTCTGTGGTCTTTCAACACTCGTCCGTGTTTGTTTCAGGTTAATCAATACTCGTTCTTATTGATCCTAAAATGTGTAGACACACGTCTATGGTCTTTCAACACTCATCCGTGTTTGTTTCAGGTTAATCAATACTCGTTCGTATTGATCCTAGAATGTGTAGACACTCCTCCGTGGTCTTTCAACACTCGTCCGTGTTTGTTTCAGGTTAATCAATACTCATTTGTATTGACCCTAGAACGCGTAGAGACTCATTCGCGGTCTTTCAACACTCGTCCGTGTTTGTTTCAGGTTAATCAATACTCGTTCATATTTATCCTAGACTGTGTAGACACTCGTCCTTGGTCTTTCAACACTCGTCCGTGTTTGTTTCAAGTTAATCAATACTCGCTCGTATTGATCCTAGAACGTGCAGACACTCGTCCGTGGTCTTTCAACACTCGTCCATGTTTGTTTCAGGTTAATCAATACTCGTTCATATTGATCCTAGAACGTGTAGACACTCGTCTGTGGTCTTTCAACACTCGTCCGTGTTTGTTTCAGGTTAATCAATACTCGTTTGTATTGATCCTAGAATGTGTAGAAACTCCTCCATGGTCTTTCAACACTCGTCCGTGTTTGTTTCAGGTTAATCAATACTCGTTCGTATTGACCCTAGAACGCGTAGAGACTCATTCACGGTCTTTCAACACTCGTCCGTGTTTGTTTCAGGTTAATCAATACTCGTTCATATTTATCCTAGACTGTGTAGACACTCGTCCTTGGTCTTTCAACACTCGTCCGTGTTTGTTTAAGGTTAATCAATACTCGTTCGTATTGATCCTAGAACGTGTAGACACTCGTCCGTGGTCTTTCAACACTCGTCCGTGTTTATTTCAGGTTAATCAATACTCGTTCATATTGATCCTAGAACGAGTAGACACTCATCTGTGGTCTTTCAACACTCGCCCGTGTTTGTTTCAGGTTAATCAATACTCGTTCGTATTGACCCTAGAGCGCGTAGACACTCGTCCTTGGTCTTTCAACACTCGTCCGTGTTTGTTTCAGGTTAATCAATGCTCGTTCGTATTGATCCTAGAACGTGTTGACACTCGTCCGTGGTCTTTCAACACTCGTCCGTGTTTATTTCGGGTTAATCAATACTCATTCGTATTGATCCCAGAACATGTAGACACTCATTCGTGGTCTTTCAACACTCGTCCGTGTTTGTTTCAGGTTAATCAATAATCGTTCGTATTGATCCTAGAACGTGTAGACTCTCGTTCGTGGTCTTTCAACACTCGTCCGTGTTTATTTCGGGTTAATCAATACTCATTCGTATTGATCCCAGAACATGTAGACACTCGTTCGTGGTCTGTCAACACTCGTCCGTGTTTGTTTCAGGTTAATCAATACTCGTTTGTATTGATCCTAGAACGTGTAGACACTCGTCCGTGGTCTTTTAACACTCGTCCGTGTTTGTTTCAGGTTAATCAATACTCGTTCGTATTGATCCTAGAACGTGTAGACAATCGTTCATGGTCTTTCAACACTCGTCTGTCTTTGTTTTTGGATAATCAATACTAGTTCGTATTGATCCTAGAACGTGTAGACACTCGTCAGTGGTCTTTCAACACTTGTCCGTGTTTGTTTCAGGTTCATCAATACTCATTCGTATTGATCCTAGAACGTGTAGACACTTGTCCGTGGTCTTTCAACACTCGTCCGTGTTTGTTTCAGGTTAATCAATACTCGCTCGTATTGATCCTAGAACGTGTAGACACTCGTCTGTGGTCTTTCAACACTCGTCCGTGTGTGTTTCATGTTAATCAATACTCGTTCATATTGATCCTAGAACGTGTAGACACTTGTCTGTGGTCTTTCAACACTCGTCCGTTTTTGTTTCAGGTTAATCAATACTCGTTCTTATTGATCCTAAAATGTGTAGACACACGTCTATGGTCTTTCAACACTCATCCGTGTTTGTTTCAGGTTAATCAATACTCGTTCGTATTGATCCTAGAATGTGTAGACACTCCTCCGTGGTCTTTCAACACTCGTCCGTGTTTGTTTCAGGTTAATCAATACTCATTTGTATTGACCCTAGAACGCGTAGAGACTCATTCGCGGTCTTTCAACACTCGTCCGTGTTTGTTTCAGGTTAATCAATACTCGTTCATATTTATCCTAGACTGTGTAGACACTCGTCCTTGGTCTTTCAACACTCGTCCGTGTTTGTTTCAAGTTAATCAATACTCGCTCGTATTGATCCTAGAACGTGCAGACACTCGTCCGTGGTCTTTCAACACTCGTCCATGTTTGTTTCAGGTTAATCAATACTCGTTCATATTGATCCTAGAACGTGTAGACACTCGTCTGTGGTCTTTCAACACTCGTCCGTGTTTGTTTCAGGTTAATCAATACTCGTTTGTATTGATCCTAGAATGTGTAGAAACTCCTCCATGGTCTTTCAACACTCGTCCGTGTTTGTTTCAGGTTAATCAATACTCGTTCGTATTGACCCTAGAACGCGTAGAGACTCATTCACGGTCTTTCAACACTCGTCCGTGTTTGTTTCAGGTTAATCAATACTCGTTCATATTTATCCTAGACTGTGTAGACACTCGTCCTTGGTCTTTCAACACTCGTCCGTGTTTGTTTAAGGTTAATCAATACTCGTTCGTATTGATCCTAGAACGTGTAGACACTCGTCCGTGGTCTTTCAACACTCGTCCGTGTTTATTTCAGGTTAATCAATACTCGTTCATATTGATCCTAGAACGAGTAGACACTCATCTGTGGTCTTTCAACACTCGCCCGTGTTTGTTTCAGGTTAATCAATACTCGTTCGTATTGACCCTAGAGCGCGTAGACACTCGTCCTTGGTCTTTCAACACTCGTCCGTGTTTGTTTCAGGTTAATCAATGCTCGTTCGTATTGATCCTAGAACGTGTTGACACTCGTCCGTGGTCTTTCAACACTCGTCCGTGTTTGTTTCAGGTTAATCAATACTCACTCGTATTGATCCTAGAACGTGTAGACTGTCGTTCGTGGTCTTTCAACACTCGTCCGTGTTTATTTCGGGTTAATCAATACTTATTCGTATTGATCCCAGAACATGTAGACACTCGTTCGTGGTCTTTAAACACTCGTCCGTGTTTGTTTCAGGTTAATCAATAATCGTTCGTATTGATCCTAGAACGTGTAGACTCTCGTTCGTGGTCTTTCAACACTCGTCTGTGTTTATTTCGGGTTAATCAATACTCATTCGTATTGATCCCAGAACATGTAGACACTCGTTCGTGGTCTGTCAACACTCGTCCGTGTTTGTTTCAGGTTAATCAATACTCGTTTGTATTGATCATAGAACGTGTAGACACTCGTCCGTGGTCTTTTAACACTCGTCCGTGTTTGTTTCAGGTTAATCAATACTCGTTCGTATTGATCCTAGAACGTGTAGACACTCGTTCGTGGTCTATCAACACTCGTCTGTGTTTGTTTTTGGATAATCAATACTAGTTCGTATTGATCCTAGAACGTGTAGACACTCGTCAGTGGTCTTTCAACACTTGTCCGTGTTTGTTTCAGGTTCATCAATACTCATTCGTATTGATCCTCGAACGTGTAGACACTCGGCTGTGGTCTTTCAACACTCGTCCGTGTTTGTTTCAGGTTAATCAATACTCGTTCGTATTGATCCTAGAATGTGTAGAAACTCCTCCATAGTCATTCAACACTCGTCCGTGTTTGTTTCAGGTTAATCAATACTCGTTCGTATTCACCCTAGAACGCGTAGAGACTCATTCACGGTCTTTCAACACTCGTCCGTGTTTGTTTCAGGTTAATCAATACTCGTTCATATTTATCCTAGACTGTGTAGACACTCGTCCTTGGTCTTTCAACACTCGTCCGTGTTTGTTTCAGGTTAATCAATACTCGTTCGTATTGATCCTAGAACGTGTAGACACTCGTCCGTGGTCTTTCAACACTCGTCCGTGTTTATTTCAGGTTAATCAATACTCGTTCGTATTGATCCTAGAACGTGTAGACACTCATCTGTGGTCTTTCAACACTCGTCCGTGTTTGTTTCAGGTTAATCAATACTCGTTCGTATTGATCCTAGAACGTGTAGACACTCGCCTGTGGTCTTTCAACACTCGTCTGTGTTTGTTTCAGGTTAATCAATACTCGTTCGTATTGACCCTAGAGCGCGTAGACACTCGTCCTTGGTCTTTCAACACTCGTCCGTGTTTGTTTCAGGTTAATCAATGCTCGTTCGTATTGATCCTAGAACGTGTTGACACTCGTCCGTGGTCTTTCAACACTCGTCCGTGTTTGTTTCAGGTTAATCAATACTCACTCGTATTGATCCTAGAACGTGTAGACTGTCGTTCGTGGTCTTTCAACACTCGTCCGTGTTTATTTCGGGTTAATCAATACTCATTCAT
Source organism: Lathyrus tuberosus (assembly GCA_022829125.1). NCBI lineage: Eukaryota > Viridiplantae > Streptophyta > Magnoliopsida > Fabales > Fabaceae > Lathyrus > Lathyrus tuberosus. The sequence goes on along the minus strand of JALAZF010000743.1, from coordinate 281,639 downwards.
ATTGATCCCAGAACATGTAGACACTCGTTCGTGGTCTTTCAACACTCGTCCGTGTTTGTTTTAGGTTAATCAATAATCGTTCGTATTGATCCTAGAACGTGTAGACTCTCGTTCATGGTCTTTCAACACTCGTCCGTGTTTATTTCGGGTTAATCAATACTCATTCGTATTGATCCCAGAACATGTAGACACTCGTTCGTGGTCTGTCAACACTCGTCCGTATTTGTTTCAGGTTAATCAATACTCATTTGTATTGATCCTAGAACGTGTAGACACTCGTCCGTGGTCTTTTAACACTCGTCCGTGTTTGTTTCAGGTTAATCAATACTCGTTCGTATTGATCCTAGAATGTGTAGACACTCGTTCGTGGTCTTTCAACACTCGTCTGTGTTTGTTTTTGGATAATCAATACTAGTTCAGATTGATCCTAGAACGTGTAGACACTCGTCAGTGGTCTTTCAACACTTGTCCGTGTTTGTTTCAGGTTCATCAATACTCATTCGTATTGATCCTAGAACGTGTAGACACTTGTCCGTGGTCTTTCAACACTCGTCCGTGTTTGTTTCAGGTTAATCAATACTCGTTCTTATTGATCCTAAAACGTGTAGACACACGTCTATGGTCTTTCAACACTCATCCGTGTTTGTTTTAGGTTAATCAATACTCGTTCGTATTGATCCTAGAACGTGTAGACACTCGCCTGTGGTCTTTCAACACTCGTCCGTGTTTGTTTCAGGTTAATCAATACTCGTTCGTATTGACCCTAGAGCGCGTAGACACTCGTCCTTGGTCTTTTAACACTCGTCCGTGTTTGTTTCAGGTTAATCAATGCTCGTTCGTATTGACCCTAGAGCGCGTAGACACTCGTCCTTGGTCTTTCAACACTCGTCCGTGTTTGTTTCAGGTTAATCAATGCTCGTTCGTATTGATCCTAGACCGTGTTGACACTCGTCCGTGTTCTTTCAACACTCGTCCGTGTTTGTTTCAGGTTAATCAATACTCACTCGTATTGATCCTAGAACGTGTAGACTGTCGTTCGTGGTCTTTCAACACTCGTCTGTGTTTATTTCGAGTTAATCAATACTCATTCGTATTGATCCCAGAACATGTAGACACTCGTTCGTGGTCTTTCAACACTCGTCCGTGTTTGTTTCAGGTTAATCAATAATCGTTCGTATTGATCCTAGAATGTGTAGACTCTCGTTCGTGGTCTTTCAACACTCGTCCGTGTTTATTTCGGGTTAATCAATACTCATTCGTATTGATCCCAGAACATGTAGACACTCGTTCGTGGTCTGTCAACACTCGTCCGTGTTTGTTTCAGGTTAATCAATACTCGTTTGTATTGATCCTAGAACGTGTAGACACTCGTCCGTGGTCTTTTAACACTCGTCCGTGTTTGTTTCAGGTTAATCAATACTCGTTCGTATTGATCCTAGAACGTGTAGACACTCGTTCGTGGTCTTTCAACACTCGTCTGTGTTTGTTTTTGGATAATCAATACTAGTTCGTATTGATCCTAGAACGTGTAGACACTCGTCAGTGGTCTTTCAACACTTGTCCGTGTTTGTTTCAGGTTAATCAATACTCATTCGTATTGATCCTAGAACGTGTAGACACTTGTCCGTGGTCTTTCAACACTCGTCCGTGTTTGTTTCAGGTTAATCAATACTCGTTCGTATTGATCCTAGAACGTGTAGGAAATCGTCTGTGGTCTTTCAACACTCGTCCGTGTTTATTTCAGGTTAATCAATACTCGTTCGTATTGATCCTAGAACGTGTAGACACTCATCTGTGGTCTTTCAACACTCGTCCGTGTTTGTTTCAGGTTAATCAATACTCGTTCGTATTGATCCTAGAACGTGTAGACACTCGCCTGTGGTCTTTCAACACTCGTCCGTGTTTGTTTCAGGTTAATCAATACTCGTTCGTATTGACCCTAGAGCGCGTAGACACTCGTCCTTGGTCTTTCAACACTCGTCCGTGTTTGTTTCAGGTTAATCAATGCTCGTTCGTATTGATCCTAGAACGTGTTGACACTCGTCCGTGGTCTTTCAACACTCGTCCGTGTTTGTTTCAGGTTAATCAATACTCACTCGTATTGATCCTAGAACGTGTAGACTGTCGTTCGTGGTCTTTCAACACTCGTCCGTGTTTATTTCAGGTTAATCAATACTCATTCGTATTGATCCCAGAACATGTAGACACTCGTTCGTGGTCTTTCAACACTCGTCCGTGTTTGTTTCAGGTTAATCAATAATCGTTCGTATTGATCCTAGAACGTGTAGACTCTCGTTCGTGGTCTTTCAACACTCGTCTGTGTTTATTTTGGGTTAATCAATACTCATTCGTATTGATCCCAGAACATGTAGACACTCGTTCGTGGTCTGTCAACACTCGTCCGTGTTTGTTTCAGGTTAATCAATACTCGTTTGTATTGATCCTAGAACGTGTAGACACTCGTCCGTGGTCTTTTAACACTCGTCCGTGTTTGTTTCAGGTTAATTAATACTCGTTCGTATTGATCCTAGAACGTGTAGACACTCGTTCGTGGTCTTTCAACACTCGTCTGTGTTTGTTTTTGGATAATCAATACTAGTTCGTATTGATCCTAGAACGTGTAGACACTCGTCAGTGGTCTTTCAACACTTGTCCGTGTTTGTTTCAGGTTCATCAATACTCATTCGTATTGATCCTAGAACGTGTAGACACTCGTCCGTGGTCTTTCAACACTCGTCCGTGTTTGTTTCAGGTTAATCAATACTCGTTCGTATTGATCCTAGAACGTGTAGGCAATCGTCTGTGGTCTTTCAACACTCGTCCGTGTTTGTTTCAGGTTAATCAATACTCGTTCGTATTGATCCTAGAACGTGTAGACACTCGCCTGTGGTCTTTCAACACTCGTCCGTGTTTATTTCAGGTTAATCAATAATCGTTCATATTGATCCTAGAATGTGTATACACTCGTCCATGGTCTTTCAACACTCGTCCGTGTTTGTTTCAGGTTAATAAATACTCGTTCGTATTGACCCTAGAACGCGTAGACACTCATCCTTGGTCTTTCAACACTCATCCGTGTTTGTTTCAGGTTAATCAATACTCGTTCGTATTGATCCTAGAACGTGTAGACACTCGTCCTTGGTCTTTTAACACTCGTCCGTGTTTGTTTCAGGTTAATCAATACTCGTTCATATTGATCCTAGAACGTGTAGACACTTGTCTGTGGTCTTTCAACACTCGTCCGTGTTTGTTTCAGGTTAATCAATACTCGTTCTTATTGATCCTAAAATGTGTAGACACACGTCTATGGTCTTTCAACACTCATCCGTGTTTGTTTTGGATTAATCAATACTCGTTCGTATTGATCCTAGAATGTGTAGACACTCGTCCGTGGTCGTTCAACACTCGTCCGTGTTTGTGTCAGGTTAATCAATACTCGTTCGTATTGACCCTAGAACGCATAAAGACTCCTTCGCGGTCTTTCAACACTCGTCCGTGTTTCTTTCAGGTTAATCCATACTCGTTCATATTTATCCTAGACTGTGTAGACACTCGTCCTTGGTCTTTCAACACTCGTCCGTGATTATTTCAGGTTAATCAATACTCGCTCGTATTGATCCTAGAACGTGTAGACACTCGTCCGTGGTCTTTCAACACTCGTCCGTGTTTGTTTCAGGTTAATCAATAATCGTTCGTATTGATCCTAGAACGTGTAGACTCTCGTTCATGGTCTTTCAACACTCGTCCGTGTTTATTTCGGGTTAATCAATACTCATTCGTATTGATCCCAGAACATGTAGACACTCGTTCGTGGTCTGTCAACACTGGTCCGTATTTGTTTCAGGTTAATCAATACTCATTTGTATTGATCCTAGAACGTGTAGACACTCGTCCGTGGTCTTTTAACACTCGTCCGTGTTTGTTTCAGGTTAATCAATACTCGTTCGTATTGATCCTAGAATGTGTAGACACTCGTTCGTGGTCTTTCAACACTCGTCTGTGTTTGTTTTTGGATAATCAATACTAGTTCAGATTGATCCTAGAACGTGTAGACACTCGTCAGTGGTCTTTCAACACTTGTCCGTGTTTGTTTCAGGTTCATCAATACTCATTCGTATTGATCCTAGAACGTGTAGACACTTGTCCGTGGTCTTTCAACACTCGTCCGTGTTTGTTTCAGGTTAATCAATACTCGTTCTTATTGATCCTAAAACGTGTAGACACACGTCTATGGTCTTTCAACACTCATCCGTGTTTGTTTTAGGTTAATCAATACTCGTTCGTATTGATCCTAGAACGTGTAGACACTCGCCTGTGGTCTTTCAACACTCGTCCGTGTTTGTTTCAGGTTAATCAATACTCGTTCGTATTGACCCTAGAGCGCGTAGACACTCGTCCTTGGTCTTTTAACACTCGTCCGTGTTTGTTTCAGGTTAATCAATGCTCGTTCGTATTGACCCTAGAGCGCGTAGACACTCGTCCTTGGTCTTTCAACACTCGTCCGTGTTTGTTTCAGGTTAATCAATGCTCGTTCGTATTGATCCTAGACCGTGTTGACACTCGTCCGTGTTCTTTCAACACTCGTCCGTGTTTGTTTCAGGTTAATCAATACTCACTCGTATTGATCCTAGAACGTGTAGACTGTCGTTCGTGGTCTTTCAACACTCGTCTGTGTTTATTTCGAGTTAATCAATACTCATTCGTATTGATCCCAGAACATGTAGACACTCGTTCGTGGTCTTTCAACACTCGTCCGTGTTTGTTTCAGGTTAATCAATAATCGTTCGTATTGATCCTAGAATGTGTAGACTCTCGTTCGTGGTCTTTCAACACTCGTCCGTGTTTATTTCGGGTTAATCAATACTCATTCGTATTGATCCCAGAACATGTAGACACTCGTTCGTGGTCTGTCAACACTCGTCCGTGTTTGTTTCAGGTTAATCAATACTCGTTTGTATTGATCCTAGAACGTGTAGACACTCGTCCGTGGTCTTTTAACACTCGTCCGTGTTTGTTTCAGGTTAATCAATACTCGTTCGTATTGATCCTAGAACGTGTAGACACTCGTTCGTGGTCTTTCAACACTCGTCTGTGTTTGTTTTTGGATAATCAATACTAGTTCGTATTGATCCTAGAACGTGTAGACACTCGTCAGTGGTCTTTCAACACTTGTCCGTGTTTGTTTCAGGTTAATCAATACTCATTCGTATTGATCCTAGAACGTGTAGACACTTGTCCGTGGTCTTTCAACACTCGTCCGTGTTTGTTTCAGGTTAATCAATACTCGTTCGTATTGATCCTAGAACGTGTAGGAAATCGTCTGTGGTCTTTCAACACTCGTCCGTGTTTATTTCAGGTTAATCAATACTCGTTCGTATTGATCCTAGAACGTGTAGACACTCATCTGTGGTCTTTCAACACTCGTCCGTGTTTGTTTCAGGTTAATCAATACTCGTTCGTATTGATCCTAGAACGTGTAGACACTCGCCTGTGGTCTTTCAACACTCGTCCGTGTTTGTTTCAGGTTAATCAATACTCGTTCGTATTGACCCTAGAGCGCGTAGACACTCGTCCTTGCTCTTTCAACACTCGTCCGTGTTTGTTTCAGGTTAATCAATGCTCGTTCGTATTGATCCTAGAACGTGTTGACACTCGTCCGTGGTCTTTCAACACTCGTCCGTGTTTGTTTCAGGTTAATCAATACTCACTCGTATTGATCCTAGAACGTGTAGACTGTCGTTCGTGGTCTTTCAACACTCGTCTGTGTTTATTTAGGGTTAATCAATACTCATTCGTATTGATCCCAGAACATGTAGACACTCGTTCGTGGTCTTTCAACACTCGTCCGTGTTTGTTTCAGGTTAATCAATAATCGTTCGTATTGATCCTAGAACGTGTAGACTCTCGTTCGTGGTCTTTCAACACTCGTCTGTGTTTATTTTGGGTTAATCAATACTCATTCGTATTGATCCCAGAACATGTAGACACTCGTTCGTGGTCTGTCAACACTCGTCCGTGTTTGTTTCAGGTTAATCAATACTCGTTTGTATTGATCCTAGAACGTGTAGACACTCGTCCGTGGTCATTTAACACTCGTCCGTGTTTGTTTCAGGTTAATTAATACTCGTTCGTATTGATCCTAGAACGTGTAGACACTCGTTCGTGGTCTTTCAACACTCGTCTGTGTTTGTTTTTGGATAATCAATACTAGTTCGTATTGATCCTAGAACGTGTAGACACTCGTCAGTGGTCTTTCAACACTTGTCCGTGTTTGTTTCAGGTTCATCAATACTCATTCGTATTGATCCTAGAACGTGTAGACACTCGTCCGTGGTCTTTCAACACTCGTCCGTGTTTGTTTCAGGTTAATCAATACTCGTTCGTATTGATCCTAGAACGTGTAGGCAATCGTCTGTGGTCTTTCAACACTCGTCCGTGTTTGTTTCAGGTTAATCAATACTCGTTCGTATTGATCCTAGAACGTGTAGACACTCGCCTGTGGTCTTTCAACACTCGTCCGTGTTTATTTCAGGTTAATCAATAATCGTTCATATTGATCCTAGAATGTGTATACACTCGTCCATGGTCTTTCAACACTCATCCGTGTTTGTTTCAGGTTAATAAATACTCGTTCGTATTGACCCTAGAACGCGTAGACACTCATCCTTGGTCTTTCAACACTCATCCGTGTTTGTTTCAGGTTAATCAATACTCGTTCGTATTGATCCTAGAACGTGTAGACACTCGTCCTTGGTCTTTTAACACTCGTCCGTGTTTGTTTCAGGTTAATCAATACTCGTTCATATTGATCCTAGAACGTGTAGACACTTGTCTGTGGTCTTTCAACACTCGTCCGTGTTTGTTTCAGGTTAATCAATACTCGTTCTTATTGATCCTAAAATGTGTAGACACACGTCTATGGTCTTTCAACACTCATCCGTGTTTGTTTTGGATTAATCAATACTCGTTCGTATTGATCCTAGAATGTGTAGACACTCGTCCGTGGTCGTTCAACACTCGTCCGTGTTTGTGTCAGGTTAATCAATACTCGTTCGTATTGACCCTAGAACGCATAAAGACTCCTTCGCGGTCTTTCAACACTCGTCCGTGTTTCTTTCAGGTTAATCCATACTCGTTCATATTTATCCTAGACTGTGTAGACACTCGTCCTTGGTCTTTCAACACTCGTCCGTGATTATTTCAGGTTAATCAATACTCGCTCGTATTGATCCTAGAACGTGTAGACACTCGTCCGTGGTCTTTCAACACTCGTCCATTTTTGTTTCAGGTTAATCAATACTCGTTCGTATTGTTCGTAGAACGTGTAGACACTTGTCCGTGGTCTTTTGACACTCGTCCGTGTTTGTTTCAGGTTAATCAATGCTCGTTCGTATTGATCCTAGAACGTGTAGACACTCGTCTGTGGTCTTTCAACACTCGTCCGTGTTTGTTTCAGGTTAATCAATACTCGTTCTTATTGATCCTAAAATGTGTAGACACACGTCTATGGTCTTTCAACACTTATCCGTGTTTGTTTCAGGTTAAGCAATACTCATTCGTATTGATCCTAGATTGTGTAGACACTCGTCCGTGGTCTTTCAACACTCGTCCGTGTTTGTGTTAGGTTAATTAATACTCGTTCGTATTGACCCTAGAACGCATAGAGACTCATTCGCGGTCTTTCAACACTCGTCCGTGTTTGTTTCAGGTTAATCAATACTCGTTCTAATTTATCCTAGACTCTGTAGACACTCGGCCTTGGTCTTTCAACACTCGTCCGTGTTTGTTTGAGGTTAATCAATACCCGCTCGTATTGATCCTAGAACGTGTAGACACTCGTCCGAGGTCTTTCAACACTCGCCCATTTTTGTTTCAGGTTAATCAATACTCGTTCGTATTGTTCCTAGAACGTGTAGACACTTGTCCGTGGTCTTTCAACACTCGTCCGTGTTTGTTTCAAGTTAATAATACTCCTTCGTATTGATCCTAGAAAGTGTAGACACTTGTCTGTGGTCTTTCAACACTCGTCCGTGTTTGTTTCAGGTTAATCAATACTCGTTCTTATTGATCCTAAAATGTGTAGACACTCGTCTATGGTCTTTCAACACTCATCCGTGTTTGTTTCAGGTTAATCAATAGTCGTTCGTATTGATCCAAGAATGTGTAGACACTCGTCCGTGGTCTTTCAACACTCGTCCGTGTTTGTTTCAGGTTAATTAATACTCGTTCATATTTATCCTTGACTGTGTAGACACTCGTCCTTTGTCTTTCAACACTCGTCCGTGTTTGTTTCAGGTTAATCAATACTCGCTCGTATTGATCCTAGAACGTGTAGACACTCGTCCGTGGTCTTTCAACACTCGTCCGTGTTTGTTTCATGTTAATCAATACTCGTTCATATTGATCCTAGAACGTGTAGACACTTGTCTGTGGTCTTTCAACACTCGTCCGTGTTTGTTTCAGGTTAATCAATACTCGCTCTTATTGATCCTAAAATGTGTAGACACACGTCTATGGTCTTTCAACACTCATCCGTGTTTGTTTCAGGTTAATCAATACTCGTTCGTATTGATCCTAGAATGTGTAGACACTCCTCCGTGGTCTTTCAACACTCGTCCGTGTTTGTTTCAGGTTAATCAATACTCGTTTGTATTGACCCTAGAACGCGTAGAGACTCATTCGCGGTCTTTCAACACTCGTCCGTGTTTGTTTCAGGTTAATCAATACTCGTTCATATTTATCCTAGACTGTGTAGACACTCGTCCTTGGTCTTTCAACACTCGTCCGTGTTTGTTTCAAGTTAATCAATACTCGCTCGTATTGATCCTAGAACGTGCAGACACTCGTCCGTGGTCTTTCAACACTCGTCCATGTTTGTTTCAGGTTAATCAATACTCGTTCATATTGATCCTAGAACGTGTAGACACTCGTCTGTGGTCTTTCAACACTCGTCCGTGTTTGTTTCAGGTTAATCAATACTCGTTTGTATTGATCCTAGAATGTGTAGAAACTCCTCCATGGTCTTTCAACACTCGTCCGTGTTTGTTTCAGGTTAATCAATACTCGTTCGTATTAACCCTAGAACGCGTAGAGACTCATTCACGGTCTTTCAACACTTGTCCGTGTTTGTTTCAGGTTAATCAATACTCGTTCATATTTATCCTAGACTGTGTAGACACTCGTCCTTGGTCTTTCAACACTCGTCCGTGTTTGTTTCAGGTTAATCAATACTCGTTCGTATTGATCCTAGAACGTGTAGACACTCGTCCGTGGTCTTTCAACACTCGTCCGTGTTTATTTCAGGTTAATCAATACTCGTTCGTATTGACCCTAGAGCGCGTAGACACTCGTTCGTGGTCTTTCAATACTCTTCCGTGTTTGTTTCAGGTTAATCAATAATCGTTCGTATTGACCCTAGAACGCATAGACACTCATCCTTGGTCTTTCAACACTCATCCGTGTTTGTTTCAGGTTAATCAATACTCGTTCGTATTGATCCTAGAACGTGTAGACACTCGTCCTTGGTCTTTCCACACTCGTCCGTGTTTGTTTCAGGTTAATCAATACTCACTCGTATTGATCCTAGAACGTGTAGACAATCGTTCGTGGTCTTTCAACACTCGTCCGTGTTTGTTTCAGGTTAATCAATAATCGTTCGTATTGATCCTAGAACGTGTAGACTCTCGTTCGTGGTCTTTCAACACTCGTCCGTGTTTATTTCGGGTTAATCAATACTCATTCGTATTGATCCCAGAACATGTAGACACTCGTTCGTGGTCTGTCAACACTCGTCCGTGTTTGTTTCAGGTTAATCAATACTCGTTTGTATTGATCCTAGAACGTGTAGACACTCGTCTGTGGTCTTTTAACACTCGTCCGTGTTTGTTTCAGGTTAATCAATACTCGTTTGTATTGATCCTAGAACGTGTAGACACTCGTTCGTGGTCTTTCAACACTCGTCTGTGTTTGTTTTTGGATAATCAATACTAGTTCGTATTGATCCTAGAACGTGTAGACACTCGTCAGTGGTCTTTCAACACTTGTCCGTGTTTGTTTCAGGTTAATCAATACTCATTCGTATTGATCCTTGAACGTGTAGACACTCGTCCGTGGTCTTTCAACACTCGTCCGTGTTTGTTTCAGGTTAATCAATACTCGTTCGTATTGATCCTAGAACGTGTAGGCAATCGTCTGTGGTCTTTCAACACTCGTCCGTGTTTGTTTCAGGTTAATCAATACTCGTTCTTATTGATCCTAGAAAGTGTAGACACTCGCCTGTGGTCTTTTAACACTCGTCCGTGTTTGTTTCAGGTTAATCAATAATCGTTCATATTGATCTTAGAATGTGTATACACTCGTCCATGGTCTTTCAACACTCGTCCGTGTTTGTTTCAGGTTAATAAATACTCGTTCGTATTGACCCTAGAACGCGTAGACAGTCGTCCGTGGTCTTTCAAAACTCTTCCGTGTTTGTTTCAGGTTAATCAATACTCGTTCGTATTGATCCTAGAACGTGTAAACACTCGTCTGTGGTCTTTCAACACTCGTCTGTGTTTGTTTCAGGTTAATCAATACTCGTTCGTATTGATCCTAGGACGTGTAGAAACTCGGCTGTGGTCTTTCAACACTCGTCCGTGTTTGTTTCAGGTTAATCAATAATCCTTCATATTGATCCTAGAATGTGTATACACTCGTCCATTTTCTTTCAACACTCGTTCGTGTTTGTTTCAGGTTAATAAATACTCGTTCGTATTGACCCTAGAACGCGTAGACACTCATCCTTGGTCTTTCAACACTCATCCGTGTTTGTTTCAGGTTAATCAATACTCGTTCGAATTGATCCTAGAACGTGTAGACACTCATATGTGGTCTTTCAACACTCGTCCGTGTTTGTTTCAGGTTAATCAATACTCGTTCGTATTGATCCTAGAACGTGTAGACACTCGCCTGTGGTCTTTCAACACTCGTCCGTGTTTATTTCAGGTTAATCAATAATCGTTCATATTGATCCTAGAATGTGTATACACTCGTCCATGGTCTTTCAACACTCGTCCGTGTTTGTTTCAGGTTAATAAATACTCGTTCGTATTGACCCTAGAACGCGTAGACACTCATCCTTTGTCTTTCAACACTCATCCGTGTTTGTTTCAGGTTAATCAATACTCGTTCGTATTGATCCTAGAACGTGTAGACACTCGTCCTTGGTCTTTCAACACTCGTCCGTGTTTGTTTCAGGTTAATCAATACTCACTCGTATTGATCCTAGAACGTGTAGACACTCGTTCGTGGTCTTTCAACACTCGTCCGTGTTTATTTCAGGTTAATCAATACTCGTTTGTATTGATCCCAGAACATGTAGACACTCGTTCGTGGTCTTTCAACACTCGTCCGTGTTTGTTTCAGGTTAATCAATACTCGTTTGTATTGATCCTAAAACGTGTAGACACTCGTCCAAGGTCTTTCAACACTCGTCCGTGTTTGTTTCAGGATAATCAATACTCGTTCGTATTGATCCTAGAACGTGTAGACACTCGTTCATGGTCTTTCAACACTCGTCCTTGTTTGTTTCAGGTTAATCAATAATCGTTCGTATTGATCCTAGAATGTGTATACACTCGTCCGTGGTCTTTCAACACTCGTCCGTGTTTGTTTCAGGTTAATCAATACTCGTTCGTATTGACCCTAGAGCGCATAGACACTCGTCCTTGGTCTTTCAACACTCGTCCGTGTTTGTTTCAGGTTAATCAATGCTCGTTCGTATTGATCCTAGAACGTGTTGACACTCGTCCGTGGTCTTTCAACACTCGTCCGTGTTTGTTTCAGGTTAATCAATACTCACTCGTATTGATCCTAAAACATGTAGACACTCGTTCGTGGTCTTTCAACACTCATCCGTGTTTATTTCGGGTTAATCAATACTCATTCGTATTGATCCCAGAACATGTAGACACTCGTTCGTGGTCTGTCAACACTCGTCCGTGTTTGTTTCAGGTTAATCAATACTCGTTTGTATTGATCCTAGAACGTGTAGACACTCGTCTGTGGTCTTTTAACACTCGTCCGTATTTGTTTCAGGTTAATCAATACTCGTTCGTATTGATCCTAGAACGTGTAGACACTCGTTCGTGGTCTTTCAACACTCGTCTGTGTTTGTTTTTGGATAATCAATACTAGTTCGTATTGATCCTAGAACGTGTAGACACTCGTCAGTGGTCTTTCAACACTTGTCCGTGTTTGTTTCAGGTTAATCAATACTCATTCGTATTGATCCTAGAACGTGTAGACACTCGTCCGTGGTCTTTCAACATTCGTCCGTGTTTGTTTCAGGTTAATCAATACTCATTCGTATTGATCCTAGAACGTGTAGGCAATCGTCTGTGGTCTTTCAACACTCGTCCGTGTTTGTTTCAGGTTAATCAATACTCGTTCTTATTGATCCTAAAAAGTGTAGACACTCGCCTGTGGTCTTTTAACACTCATCCGTGTTTGTTTCAGGTTAATCAATAATCGTTCATATTGATCCTAGAATGTGTATACACTCGTCCATGGTCTTTCAACACTCGTCCGTGTTTGTTTCAGGTTAATAAATACTCGTTCGTATTGACCCTAGAACGCGTAGACAGTCGTCCGTGGTCTTTCAACACTCTTCCGTGTTTGTTTCAGGTTAATCAATACTCGTTCGTATTGATCCTAGAACGTGTAAACACTCGTCTGTGGTCTTTCAACACTCGTCTGTGTTTGTTTCAGGTTAATCAATACTCGTTCGTATTGATCCTAGAACGTGTAGACACTCGGCTGTGGTCTTTCAACACTCGTCCGTGTTTGTTTCAGGTTAATCAATAATCGTTCATATTGATCCTAGAATGTGTATACACTCGTCCATTTTCTTTCAACCCTCGTTCGTGTTTGTTTCAGGTTAATAAATACTCGTTCGTATTGACCCTAGAACGCGTAGACACTCATCCTTGGTCTTTCAACACTCATCCGTGTTTGTTTCAGGTTAATCAATACTCGTTCGTATTGATCCTAGAACGTGTAGACACTCATATGTGGTCTTTCAACACTCGTCCGTGTTTGTTTCAGGTTAATCAATACTCGTTCGTATTGATCCTAGAACGTGTAGACACTCGCCTGTGGTCTTTCAACACTCGTCCGTGTTTATTTCAGGTTAATCAATAATCGTTCATATTGATCCTAGAATGTGTATACACTCGTCCATGGTCTTTCAACACTCGTCCGTGTTTGTTTCAGGTTAATAAATACTCGTTCGTATTGACCCTAGAACGCGTAGACACTCATCCTTGGTCTTTCAACACTCATCCGTGTTTGTTTCAGGTTAATCAATACTCGTTCGTATTGATCCTAGAACGTGTAGACACTCGTCCTTGGTCTTTCAACACTCGTCCGTGTTTGTTTCAGGTTAATCAATACTCACTCGTATTGATCCTAGAACGTGTAGACACTCGTTCGTGGTCTTTCAACACTCGTCCGTGTTTATTTTAGGTTAATCAATACTCGTTTGTATTGATCCCAGAACATGTAGACACTCGTTCGTGGTCTTTCAACACTCGTCCGTGTTTGTTTCAGGTTAATCAATACTCGTTTGTATTGATCCTAAAACGTGTAGACACTCGTCCAAGGTCTTTCAACACTCGTCCGTGTTTGTTTCAGGATAATCAATACTCGTTCGTATTGATCCTAGAACGTGTAGACACTCGTTCATGGTCTTTCAACACTCGTCCTTGTTTGTTTCAGGTTAATCAATAATCGTTCGTATTGATCCTAGAATGTGTATACACTCGTCCGTGGTCTTTCAACACTCGTCCGTGTTTGTTTCAGGTAAATCAATACTCGTTCGTATTGACCCTAGAGCGCATAGACACTCGTCCTTGGTCTTTCAACACTCGTCCGTGTTTGTTTCAGGTTAATCAATGCTCGTTCGTATTGATCCTAGAACGTGTTGACACTCGTCCGTGGTCTTTCAACACTCGTCCGTGTTTGTTTCAGGTTAATCAATACTCACTCGTATTGATTCTAAAACATGTAGACACTCGTTCGTGGTCTTTCAACACTCATCCGTGTTTGTTTCAGGTTAATCAATACTCGTTTGTATTGATCCTAGAACGTGTAGACACTCGTCCGTGGTCTTTCAACACTCGTCCGTGTTTGTTTCAAGTTAATCAATACTCGTTTGTATTGATCCTAGAACGTGTAGACACTCGTTCATGGTCTTTCAACACTCGTCTGTGTTTGTTTCAGGATAATCAATACTCATTTGTATTGATCCTAGAACATGTAGGCAATCGTCTGTGGTCTTTCAACACTCATCCGTGTTTGTTTCAGGTTAATCAATACTCGTTCTTATTGATCCTAGAAGGTGTAGACACTCGACTGTTGTCTTTTAACACTCATCCGTGTTTGTTTCAGGTTAATCAATAATCGTTCATATTGATCCTAGAATGTGTATACACTCGTCCATGGTCTTTCAACACTCGTCCGTGTTTGTTCCAGGTTAATAAATACTCGTTCGTCTTGAATCTAGAACGCGTAAACACTTGTCCGTGGTCTTTCAACACTCGTCCGTGTTTGATTCAGGTTAATCAATACTCGTTCGTATTGATCCTAGAACGTGTAGACACTCGTCTGTGGTCTTTTAACACTCGTCCGTGTTTGTTTCAGGTTAATCAATACTCGTTCGTATTGATCCTAGAACGTGTAGACACTCGCCTGTGGTCTTTCAACACTCGTCCGTGTTTATTTCAGGTTAATCAATACTCGTTCATATTGATCCTAGAATGTGTATACACTCGTCCATGGTCTTTCAACACTCGTCCGTGTTTGTTTCAGGTTAATAAATACTCGTTCGTATTGACCCTAGAACGCGTAGACACTTATCCTTGGTCTTTCAACACTCATCCGTGTTTGTTTCAGGTTAATCAATACTCGTTCGTATCGATCCTAGAACGTGTAGACACTCGTCCTTGGTCTTTCAACACTCGTCCGTGTTTGTTTCAGGTTAATCAATACTCACTCGTATTGATCCTAGAACGTGTAGACACTCGTTCGTGGTCTTTCAACACTTGTCCGTGTTTGTTTCAGGTTCATCAATAATCGTTCGTATTGATCCTAGAACGTGTAGACTCTCGTTCGTGGTCTTTCAACACTCGTCCGTGTTTATTTCGGGTTAATCAATACTCATTCGTATTGATCCCAGAACATGTAGACACTCGTTCGTGGTCTGTCAACACTCGTCCGTGTTTGTTTCAGGTTAATCAATACTCGTTTGTATTGATCCTAGAACGTGTAGACACTCGTCTGTGGTCTTTTAACACTCGTCCGTGTTTGTTTCAGGTTAATCAATACTCGTTTGTATTGATCCTAGAACGTGTAGACACTCGTTCGTGGTCTTTCAACACTCGTCTGTGTTTGTTTTTGGATAATCAATACTAGTTCGTATTGATCCTAGAACGTGTAGACACTCGTCAGTGGTCTTTCAACACTTGTCCGTGTTTGTTTCAGGTTAATCAATACTCATTCGTATTGATCCTAGAACGTGTAGACACTCGTCCGTGGTCTTTCAACACTCGTCCGTGTTTGTTTCAGGTTAATCAATACTCGTTCGTATTGATCCTAGAACGTGTAGGCAATCGTCTGTGGTCTTTCAACACTCGTCCGTGTTTGTTTCAGGTTAATCAATACTCGTTCTTATTGATCCTAGAAAGTGTAGACACTCGCCTGTGGTCTTTTAACACTCGTCCGTGTTTGTTTCAGGTTAATCAATAATCGTTCATATTGATCCTAGAATGTGTATACACTCGTCCATGGTCTTTCAACACTCGTCCGTGTTTGTTTCAGGTTAATAAATACTCGTTCGTATTGACCCTAGAACGCGTAGACAGTCGTCCGTGGTCTTTCAACACTCGTCCGTGTTTGTTTCAGGTTAATCAATACTCGTTCGTATTGATCCTAGAACGTGTAAACACTCGTCTGTGGTCTTTCAACACTCGTCTGTGTTTGTTTCAGGTTAATCAATACTCGTTCGTATTGATCCTAGAACGTGTAGACACTCGTCTGTGTTTGTTTCAGGTTAATCAATAATCGTTCATATTGATCCTAGAATATGTATACACTCGTCCATTTTCTTTCAACACTCGTTCGTGTTTGTTTCAGGTTAATAAATACTCGTTCGTATTGACCCTAGAAAGCGTAGACACTCATCCTTGGTCTTTCAACAGTCATACGTGTTTGTTTCAGGTTAATCAATACTCGTTTGTATTGATCCTAGAACGTGTAGACACTCGTCCTTGGTCTTTTAACACTCGTCCGTGTTTGTTTCAGGTTAATCAATACTCACTCGTATTGATCCTAGAACGTGTAGACACTCGTTCGTGGTCCTTCAACACTCGTCCGTGTTTATTTCAGGTTAATCAATACTCGTTCGTATTGATCCCAGAACATGTAGACACTCGTTCGTGGTCTTTCAACACTCGTCCATGTTTGTTTCAGGTTAATCAATACTCGTTTGTATTGATCCTAAAATGTGTAGACACTCGTCCAAGGTCTTTCAACACTCGTCCGTGTTTGTTTCAGGTTAATCAATACTCGTTCGTATTGATCCTAGAACGTGTAGACACTCGTTCATGGTCTTTCAACACTCGTCCTTGTTTGTTTCAGGTTAATCAATAATCATTCGTATTGATCCTAGAATGTGTATACACTCGTCCGTGGTCTTTCAACACTCGTCCGTGTTTGTTTCTGGTTAATCAATACTCGATCATATTGACCCTAGAGCGCGTAGACACTCGTCCTTGGTCTTTCAACACTCGTTCGTGTTTGTTTCAGGTTAATCAATGCTCGTTCGTATTGATCCTAGAACGTGTTGACACTCGTCCATGGTCTTTCAACACTCGTCCGTGTTTGTTTCAGGTTAATCAATACTCACTCGTATTGATCCTAGAACGTGTAGACTCTCGTTCGTGGTCTTTCAACACTCGTTCGTGTTTATTTCGGGTTAATCAATACTCATTCGTATTGATCCCAGAACATGTAGACACTCGTTCATGGTCTTTCAACACTCGTCCGTGTTTGTTTCAGGTTAATCAATAATCGTTCGTATTGATCCTAGAATGTGTAGACTCTCGTTCGTGGTCTTTCAACACTCGTCCGTGTTTATTTCGGGTTAATCAATACTCATTCGTATTGATCCCAGAACATGTAGACACTCGTTCGTGGTCTGTCAACACTCGTCCGTGTTTGTTTCAGGTTAATCAATACTCGTTTGTATTGATCCTAGAACGTGTAGACACTCGTCCGTGGTCTTTCAACACTCGTCCGTGTTTGTTTCAGGTTAATCAATACTCGTTCGTATTGATCCTAGAACGTGTAGACACTCGTTCTTGGTCTTTCAACACTCGTCTGTGTTTGTTTTAGGATAATCAATACTAGTTCGTATTGCTCCTAGAACGTGTAGACACTCGTCAGTGGTCTTTCAACACTTGTCCGTGTTTGTTTCAGGTTAATCAATACTCATTCGTATTGATCCTAGAACGTGTAGACACTCGTCTGTGGTCTTTCAACACTCGTCCGTGTTTGTTTCAGGTTAATCAATACTCGTTCGTATTGATCCTAGAACGTGTAGGCAATCGTCTGTGGTCTTTCAACACTCGTCCGTGTTTGTTTCAGGTTAATCAATACTCGTTCTTATTGATCCTAGAAAGTGTAGACACTCGCCTGTGGTCTTTTAACACTCGTCCGTGTTTGTTTCAGGTTAATCAATAATCGTTCATATTGATCCTAGAATGTGTATACACTCGTCCATGGTCTTTCAACACTCGTCCGTGTTTGTTTCAGGTTAATAAATACTCGTTCGTATTGACCCTAGAACGCGTAGACACTCGTCCGTGGTCTTTCAACACTCGTCCGTATTTGTTTCAGGTTAATCAATACTCGTTCGTATTGATCCTAGAACGTGTAGACACTCGTCTGTGGTCTTTTAACACTCGTCCGTGTTTGTTTCAGGTTAATCAATACTCGTTCGTATTGATCCTAGAACGTGTAGACACTCGCCTATGGTCTTTCAACACTCGTCCGTGTTTGTTTCAGGTTAATCAATAATCGTTCATATTGATCCTAGAATGTGTATACACTCGTCCATGGTCTTTTAACACTCGTCCGTGTTTGTTTCAGGTTAATCAATACTCGTTCGTATTGATCCTAGAACGTGTAGACACTCGTCCGTGGTCTTTCAACACTCATACGTGTTTGTTTTAGGTTAATCAATACTCGTTTGTATTGATCCTAGAACGTGTAGACACTCGTCCTTGGTCTTTTAACACTCGTCCGTGTTTGTTTCAGGTTAATCAATACTCACTCGTATTGATCCTAGAACGTGTAGACACTCGTTCGTGGTCGTTCAACACTCGTCCGTGTTTATTTCAGGTTAATCAATACTCGTTCGTATTGATCCCAGAACATGTAGACACTCGTTCGTGGTCTTTCAACACTCGTCCATGTTTGTTTCAGGTTAATCAATACTCGTTTGTATTGATCCTAAAATGTGTAGACACTCGTCCAAGGTCTTTCAACACTCGTCCGTGTTTGTTTCAGGTTAATCAATACTCGTTCGTATTGATCCTAGAACGTGTAGACACTCGCCTGTGGTCTTTCAACACTCGTCCGTGTTTATTTCAGGTTAATCAATACTCGTTCATATTGATCCTAGAATGTGTATACACTCGTTCATGGTCTTTCAACACTCGTCCGTGTTTGTTTCAGGTTAATAAATACTCGTTCGTATTGACCCTAGAACGTGTAGACACTCATCCTTGGTCTTTCAACACTCATCCGTGTTTGTTTCAGGTTAATCAATACTCGTTCATGTTTATTCTAGACCGTGTAGACACTCGTCTGTTGTCTTTCAACACTCGTCCGTGTTTGTTTCAGGTTAATCAATACTCACTCGTATTGATCCTAGAACGTGTAGACACTCGTTCGTGGTCTTTCAACACTTGTCCGTGTTAGTTTCAGGTTCATCAATAATCGTTCGTATTGATCCTAGAACGTGTAGACTCTCGTTCGTGGTCTTTCAACACTCGTCCGTGTTTATTTCGGGTTAATCAATACTCATTCGTATTGATCCCAGAACATGTAGACACTCGTTCGTGGTCTGTCAACACTCGTCCGTGTTTGTTTCAGGTTAATCAATACTCGTTCGTATTGATCCTAGAACGTGTAGACACTCGTCCGTGGTCTTTCAACACTCATACGTGTTTGTTTTAGGTTAATCAATACTCGTTTGTATTGATCCTAGAACGTGTAGACACTCGTCCTTGGTCTTTTAACACTCGTCCGTGTTTGTTTCAGGTTAATCAATACTCACTCGTATTGATCCTAGAACGTGTAGACACTCGTTCGTGGTCGTTCAACACTCGTCCGTGTTTATTTCAGGTTAATCAATACTCGTTCGTATTGATCCCAGAACATGTAGACACTCGTTCGTGGTCTTTCAACACTCGTCCATGTTTGTTTCAGGTTAATCAATACTCGTTTGTATTGATCCTAAAATGTGTAGACACTCGTCCAAGGTCTTTCAACACTCGTCCGTGTTTGTTTCAGGTTAATCAATACTCGTTCGTATTGATCCTAGAACGTGTAGACACTCGCCTGTGGTCTTTCAACACTCGTCCGTGTTTATTTCAGGTTAATCAATACTCGTTCATATTGATCCTAGAATGTGTATACACTCGTTCATGGTCTTTCAACACTCGTCCGTGTTTGTTTCAGGTTAATAAATACTCGTTCGTATTGACCCTAGAACGTGTAGACACTCATCCTTGGTCTTTCAACACTCATCCGTGTTTGTTTCAGGTTAATCAATACTCGTTCATGTTTATTCTAGACCGTGTAGACACTCGTCTGTTGTCTTTCAACACTCGTCCGTGTTTGTTTCAGGTTAATCAATACTCACTCGTATTGATCCTAGAACGTGTAGACACTCGTTCGTGGTCTTTCAACACTTGTCCGTGTTTGTTTCAGGTTCATCAATAATCGTTCGTATTGATCCTAGAACGTGTAGACTCTCGTTCGTGGTCTTTCAACACTCGTCCGTGTTTATTTCGGGTTAATCAATACTCATTCGTATTGATCCCAGAACATGTAGACACTCGTTCGTGGTCTGTCAACACTCGTCCGTGTTTGTTTCAGGTTAATCAATACTCGTTTGTATTGATCCTAGAACGTGTAGACACTCGTCTGTGGTCTTTTAACACTCGTCCGTGTTTGTTTCAGGTTAATCAATACTCGTTTGTATTGATCCTAGAACGTGTAGACACTCGTTCGTGGTCTTTCAACACTCGTCTGTGTTTGTTTTTGGATAATCAATACTAGTTCGTATTGATCCTAGAACGTGTAGACACTCGTCAGTGGTCTTTCAACACTTGTCCGTGTTTGTTTCAGGTTAATCAATACTCATTCGTATTGATCCTAGAACGTGTAGACACTCGTCCGTGGTCTTTCAACAGTCGTCCGTGTTTGTTTCAGGTTAATCAATACTCGTTCGTATTGATCCTAGAACGTGTAGGCAATCGTCTGTGGTCTTTCAACACTCGTCCGTGTTTGTTTCAGGTTAATGAATACTCGTTCTTATTGATCCTAGAAAGTGTAGACACTCGCCTGTGGTCTTTTAACACTCGTCCGTGTTTGTCTTAGGTTAATCAATAATCGTTCATATTGATCCTAGAATGTGTATACACTCGTCCATGGTCTTTCAACACTCGTCCGTGTTTGTTTCAGGTTAATAAATACTCGTTCGTATTGACCCTAGAATGCGTAGACAGTCGTCCGTGGTCTTTCAACACTCGTCCGTGTTTGTTTCAGGTTAATCAATACTCGTTCGTATTGATCCTAGAACGTGTAAACACTCGTCTGTGGTCTTTCAACACTCGTCTGTGTTTGTTTCAGGTTAATCAATACTCGTTCGTATTGATCCTAGAACGTGTAGACACTCGTCTGTGTTTGTTTCAGGTTAATCAATAATCGTTCATATTGATCCTAGAATATGTATACACTCGTCCATTTTCTTTCAACACTCGTTCGTGTTTGTTTCAGGTTAATAAATACTCGTTCGTATTGACCCTAGAACGCGTAGACACTCATCCTTGGTCTTTCAACAGTCATACGTGTTTGTTTCAGGTTAATCAATACTCGTTTGTATTGATCCTAGAACGTGTAGACACTCGTCCTTGGTCTTTTAACACTCGTCCGTGTTTGTTTCAGGTTAATCAATACTCACTCGTATTGATCCTAGAACGTGTAGACACTCGTTCGTGGTCGTTCAACACTCGTCCGTGTTTATTTCAGGTTAATCAATACTCGTTCGTATTGATCCCAGAACATGTAGACACTCGTTCGTGGTCTTTCAACACTCGTCCATGTTTGTTTCAGGTTAATCAATACTCGTTTGTATTGATCCTAAAATGTGTAGACACTCGTCCAAGGTCTTTCAACACTCGTCCGTGTTTGTTTCAGGTTAATCAATACTCGTTCGTATTGATCCTAGAACGTGTAGACACTCGTTCATGGTCTTTCAACACTCGTCCTTGTTTGTTTCAGGTTAATCAATAATCATTCGTATTGATCCTAGAATGTGTATACACTCGTCCGTGGTCTTTCAACACTCGTCCGTGTTTGTTTCTGGTTAATCAATACTCGATCGTATTGACCCTAGAGCGCGTAGACACTCGTCCTTGGTCTTTCAACACTCGTCCGTATTTGTTTCAGGTTAATCAATGCTCGTTCGTATTGATCCTAGAACGTGTTGACACTCGTCCATTGTCTTTCAACACTCGTCCGTGTTTGTTTCAGGTTAATCAATACTCACTCGTATTGATCCTAGAACGTGTAGACTCTCGTTCGTGGTCTTTCAACACTCGTCCGTGTTTATTTCGGGTTAATCAATACTCATTCGTATTGATCCCAGAACATGTAGACACTCGTTCATGGTCTTTCAACACTCGTCCGTGTTTGTTTCAGGTTAATCAATAATCGTTCGTATTGATCCTAGAACGTGTAGACTCTCGTTCGTGGTCTTTCAACACTCGTCCGTGTTTATTTCGGGTTAATCAATACTCATTCGTATTGATCCCAGAACATGTAGACACTCGTTCGTGGTCTGTCAACACTCGTCCGTGTTTGTTTCAGGTTAATCAATACTCGTTTGTATTGATCCTAGAACGTGTAGACACTCGTCCGTGGTCTTTCAACACTCGTCCGTGTTTGTTTCAGGTTAATCAATACTCGTTCGTATTGATCCTAGAACGTGTAGACACTCGTTCTTGGTCTTTCAACACTCGTCTGTGTTTGTTTTAGGATAATCAATACTAGTTCGTATTGCTCCTAGAACGTGTAGACACTCGTCAGTGGTCTTTCAACACTTGTCCGTGTTTGTTTCAGGTTAATCAATACTCATTCGTATTGATCCTAGAACGTGTAGACACTCGTCCGTGGTCTTTCAACACTCGTCCGTGTTTGTTTCAGGTTAATCAATAGTCGTTCGTATTGATCCTAGAACGTGTAGGCAATCGTCTGTGGTCTTTCAACACTCGTCCGTGTTTGTTTCAGGTTAATGAATACTCGTTCTTATTGATCCTAGAAAGTGTAGACACTCGCCTGTGGTCTTTTAACACTCGTCCGTGTTTGTCTTAGGTTAATCAATAATCGTTCATATTGATCCTAGAATGTGTATACACTCGTCCATGGTCTTTCAACACTCGTCCGTGTTTGTTTCAGGTTAATAAATACTCGTTCGTATTGACCCTAGAATGCGTAGACAGTCGTCCGTGGTCTTTCAACACTCGTCCGTGTTTGTTTCAGGTTAATCAATACTCGTTCGTATTGATCCTAGAACGTGTAAACACTCGTCTGTGGTCTTTCAACACTCGTCTGTGTTTGTTTCAGGTTAATCAATACTCGTTCGTATTGATCCTAGAACGTGTAGACACTCGTCTGTGTTTGTTTCAGGTTAATCAATAATCGTTCATATTGATCCTAGAATATGTATACACTCGTCCATTTTCTTTCAACACTCGTTCGTGTTTGTTTCAGGTTAATAAATACTCGTTCGTATTGACCCTAGAACGCGTAGACACTCATCCTTGGTCTTTCAACAGTCATACGTGTTTGTTTCAGGTTAATCAATACTCGTTTGTATTGATCCTAGAACGTGTAGACACTCGTCCTTGGTCTTTTAACACTCGTCCGTGTTTGTTTCAGGTTAATCAATACTCACTCGTATTGATCCTAGAACGTGTAGACACTCGTTCGTGGTCGTTCAACACTCGTCCGTGTTTATTTCAGGTTAATCAATACTCGTTCGTATTGATCCCAGAACATGTAGACACTCGTTCGTGGTCTTTCAACACTCGTCCATGTTTGTTTCAGGTTAATCAATACTCGTTTGTATTGATCCTAAAATGTGTAGACACTCGTCCAAGGTCTTTCAACACTCGTCCGTGTTTGTTTCAGGTTAATCAATACTCGTTCGTATTGATCCTAGAACGTGTAGACACTCGTTCATGGTCTTTCAACACTCGTCCTTGTTTGTTTCAGGTTAATCAATAATCATTCGTATTGATCCTAGAATGTGTATACACTCGTCCGTGGTCTTTCAACACTCGTCCGTGTTTGTTTCTGGTTAATCAATACTCGATCGTATTGACCCTAGAGCGCGTAGACACTCGTCCTTGGTCTTTCAACACTCGTCCGTATTTGTTTCAGGTTAATCAATGCTCGTTCGTATTGATCCTAGAACGTGTTGACACTCGTCCATTGTCTTTCAACACTCGTCCGTGTTTGTTTCAGGTTAATCAATACTCACTCGTATTGATCCTAGAACGTGTAGACTCTCGTTCGTGGTCTTTCAACACTCGTCCGTGTTTATTTCGGGTTAATCAATACTCATTCGTATTGATCCCAGAACATGTAGACACTCGTTCATGGTCTTTCAACACTCGTCCGTGTTTGTTTCAGGTTAATCAATAATCGTTCGTATTGATCCTAGAACGTGTAGACTCTCGTTCGTGGTCTTTCAACACTCGTCCGTGTTTATTTCGGGTTAATCAATACTCATTCGTATTGATCCCAGAACATGTAGACACTCGTTCGTGGTCTGTCAACACTCGTCCGTGTTTGTTTCAGGTTAATCAATACTCGTTTGTATTGATCCTAGAACGTGTAGACACTCGTCCGTGGTCTTTCAACACTCGTCCGTGTTTGTTTCAGGTTAATCAATACTCGTTCGTATTGATCCTAGAACGTGTAGACACTCGTTCTTGGTCTTTCAACACTCGTCTGTGTTTGTTTTAGGATAATCAATACTAGTTCGTATTGCTCCTAGAACGTGTAGACACTCGTCAGTGGTCTTTCAACACTTGTCCGTGTTTGTTTCAGGTTAATCAATACTCATTCGTATTGATCCTAGAACGTGTAGACACTCGTCCGTGGTCTTTCAACACTCGTCCGTGTTTGTTTCAGGTTAATCAATAGTCGTTCGTATTGATCCTAGAACGTGTAGGCAATCGTCTGTGGTCTTTCAACACTCGTCCGTGTTTGTTTCAGGTTAATCAATACTCGTTCTTATTGATCCTAGAAAGTGTAGACACTCGCCTGTGGTCTTTTAACACTCGTCCGTGTTTGTTTCAGGTTAATCAATAATCGTTCATATTGATCCTAGAATGTGTATACACTCGTCCATGGTCTTTCAACACTCGTCCGTGTTTGTTTCAGGTTAATAAATACTCGTTCGTATTGACCCTAGAACGCGTAGACACTCGTCCGTGGTCTTTCAACACTCGTCCGTATTTGTTTCAGGTTAATCAATACTCGTTCGTATTGATCCTAGAACGTGTAGACACTCGTCTGTGGTCTTTTAACACTCGTCCGTGTTTGTTTCAGGTTAATCAATACTCGTTCGTATTGATCCTAGAACGTGTAGACACTCGCCTATGGTCTTTCAACACTCGTCCGTGTTTGTTTCAGGTTAATCAATAATCGTTCATATTGATCCTAGAATGTGTATACACTCGTCCATGGTCTTTCAACACTCGTCCGTGTTTGTTTCAGGTTAATCAATACTCGTTCGTATTGATCCTAGAACGTGTAGACACTCGTCCGTGGTCTTTCAACACTCATACGTGTTTGTTTCAGGTTAATAAATACTCGTTCGTATTGATCCTAGAACGTGTAGACACTCGTCAGTGGTCTTTCAACACTCGTCCGTGTTTGTTTCAGGTTAATCAATACTCACTCGTATTGATCCTAGAACGTGTAGACACTCGTTCGTGGTCGTTCAACACTCGTCCGTGTTTATTTCAGGTTAATCAATACTCGTTCGTATTGATCCCAGAACATGTAGACACTCGTTCGTGGTCTTTCAACACTCGTCCATGTTTGTTTCAGGTTAATCAATACTCGTTTGTATTGATCCTAAAATGTGTAGACACTCGTCCTTGGTCTTTCAACACTCGTCCGTGTTTGTTTCAGGTTAATCAATACTCACTCGTATTGATCCTAGAACGTGTAGACACTCGTTCGTGGTCTTTCAACACTTGTCCGTGTTTGTTTCAGGTTCATCAATAATCGTTCGTATTGATCCTAGAACGTGTAGACTCTCGTTCGTGGTCTTTCAACACTCGTCCGTGTTTATTTCAGGTTAATCAATACTCATTCGTATTGATCCCAGAACATGTAGACACTCGTTCGTGGTCTGTCAACACTCGTCCGTGTTTGTTTCAGGTTAATCAATACTCGTTTGTATTGATCCTAGAACGTGTAGACACTCGTCCTTGGTCTTTTAACACTCGTCCGTGTTTGTTTCAGGTTAATCAATACTCACTCGTATTGATCCTAGAACGTGTAGACACTCGTTCGTGGTCGTTCAACACTCGTCCGTGTTTATTTCAGGTTAATCAATACTCGTTCGTATTGATCCCAGAACATGTAGACACTCGTTCGTGGTCTTTCAACACTTGTCCGTGTTTGTTTCAGGTTCATCAATAATCGTTCGTATTGATCCTAGAACGTGTAGACTCTCGTTCGTGGTCTTTCAACACTCGTCCGTGTTTATTTCAGGTTAATCAATACTCATTCGTATTGATCCCAGAACATGTAGACACTCGTTCGTGGTCTGTCAACACTCGTCCGTGTTTGTTTCAGGTTAATCAATACTCGTTTGTATTGATCCTAGAACGTGTAGACACTCCTCTGTGGTCTTTTAACACTCGTCCGTGTTTGTTTCAGGTTAATCAATACTCGTTTGTATTGATCCTAGAACGTGTAGACACTCGTTCGTGGTCTTTCAACACTCGTCTGTGTTTGTTTTTGGATAATCAATACTAGTTCGTATTGATCCTAGAACGTGTAGACACTCGTCAGTGGTCTTTCAACACTTGTCCGTGTTTGTTTCAGGTTAATCAATACTCATTCGTATTGATCCTAGAACGTGTAGACACTCGTCCGTGGTCTTTCAACACTCGTCCGTGTTTGTTTCAGGTTAATCAATACTCGTTCGTATTGATCCTAGAACGTGTAGGCAATCGTCTGTGGTCTTTCAACACTCGTCCGTGTTTGTTTCAGGTTAATCAATACTCGTTCTTATTGATCCTAGAAAGTGTAGACACTCGCCTGTGGTCTTTTAACACTCGTCCGTGTTTGTTTCAGGTTAATCAATAATCGTTCATATTGATCCTAGAATGTGTATACACTCGTCCATGGTCTTTCAACACTCGTCCGTGTTTGTTTCAGGTTAATCAATACTCGTTCGTATTGATCCTAGAACGTGTAAACACTCGTCTGTGGTCTTTCAACACTCGTCTGTGTTTGTTTCAGGTTAATCAATACTCGTTCGTATTGATCCTAGAACGTGTAGACACTCGTCTGTGTTTGTTTCAGGTTAATCAATAATCGTTCATATTGATCCTAGAATGTGTATACACTCGTCCATGGTCTTTCAACACTCGTCCGTGTTTGTTTCAGGTTAATAAATACTCGTTCGTATTGACCCTAGAACGCGTAGACACTCATCCTTGGTCTTTCAACACTCATCCGTGTTTGTTTCAGGTTAATCAATACTCGTTCGTATCGATCCTAGAACGTGTAGACACTCGTCCTTGGTCTTTCAACACTCGTCCGTGTTTGTTTCAGGTTAATCAATACTCACTCGTATTGATCCTAGAACGTGTAGACACTCGTTCGTGGTCTTTCAACACTTGTCCGTGTTTGTTTCAGGTTCATCAATAATCGTTCGTATTGATCCTAGAACGTGTAGACTCTCGTTCGTGGTCTTTCAACACTCGTCCATGTTTATTTCAGGTTAATCAATACTCATTCGTATTGATCCCAGAACATGTAGACACTCGTTCGTGGTCTGTCAACACTCGTCCGTGTTTGTTTCAGGTTAATCAATACTCGTTTGTATTGATCCTAGAACGTGTAGACACTCGTCTGTGGTCTTTTAACACTCGTCCGTGTTTGTTTCAGGTTAATCAATACTCGTTTGTATTGATCCTAGAACGTGTAGACACTCGTTCGTGGTCTTTCAACACTCGTCTGTGTTTGTTTTTGGATAATCAATACTAGTTCGTATTGATCCTAGAACGTGTAGACACTCGTCAGTGGTCTTTCAACACTTGTCCGTGTTTGTTTCAGGTTAATCAATACTCATTCGTATTGATCCTAGAACGTGTAGACACTCGTCCGTGGTCTTTCAACACTCGTCCGTGTTTGTTTCAGGTTAATCAATACTCGTTCGTATTGATCCTAGAACGTGTAGGCAATCGTCTGTGGTCTTTCAACACTCGTCCGTGTTTGTTTCAGGTTAATCAATACTCGTTCTTATTGATCCTAGAAAGTGTAGACACTCGCCTGTGGTCTTTTAACACTCGTCCGTGTTTGTTTCAGGTTAATCAATAATCGTTCATATTGATCCTAGAATGTGTATACACTCGTCCATGGTCTTTCAACACTCGTCCGTGTTTGTTTCAGGATAATCAATACTCGTTCGTATTGATCCTAGAACGTGTAAACACTCGTCTGTGGTCTTTCAACACTCGTCTGTGTTTGTTTCAAGTTAATCAATACCCGTTCGTATTGATCCTAGAACGTGTAGACACTCGTCTGTGTTTGTTTCAGGTTAATCAATAATCGTTCATATTGATCCTAGAATATGTATACACTCGTCCATTTTCTTTCAACACTCGTTCGTGTTTGTTTCAGGTTAATAAATACTCGTTCGTATTGACCCTAGAACGCGTAGACACTCATCCTTGGTCTTTCAACAGTCATACGTGTTTGTTTCAGGTTAATCAATACTCGTTTGTATTGATCCTAGAACGTGTAGACACTCGTCCTTGGTCTTTTAACACTCGTCCGTGTTTGTTTCAGGTTAATCAATACTCACTCGTATTGATCCTAGAACGTGTAGACACTCGTTCGTGGTCGTTCAACACTCGTCCGTGTTTATTTCAGGTTAATCAATACTCGTTCGTATTGATCCCAGAACATGTAGACACTCGTTCGTGGTCTTTCAACACTCGTCCATGTTTGTTTCAGGTTAATCAATACTCGTTTGTATTGATCCTAAAATGTGTAGACACTCGTCCAAGGTCTTTCAACACTCGTCCGTGTTTGTTTCAGGTTAATCAATACTCGTTCGTATTGATCCTAGAACGTGTAGACACTCGTTCATGGTCTTTCAACACTCGTCCTTGTTTGTTTCAGGTTAATCAATAATCATTCGTATTGATCCTAGAATGTGTATACACTCGTCCGTGGTCTTTCAACACTCGTCCGTGTTTGTTTCTGGTTAATCAATACTCGATCGTATTGACCCTAGAGCGCGTAGACACTCGTCCTTGGTCTTTCAACACTCGTCCGTGTTTGTTTCAGGTTAATCAATGCTCGTTCGTATTGATCCTAGAACGTGTTGACACTCGTCCATGGTCTTTCAACACTCGTCCGTGTTTGTTTCAGGTTAATCAATACTCACTCGTATTGATCCTAGAACGTGTAGACTCTCGTTCGTGGTCTTTCAACACTCGTCCGTGTTTATTTCGGGTTAATCAATACTCATTCGTATTGATCCCAGAACATGTAGACACTCGTTCATGGTCTTTCAACACTCATCCGTGTTTGTTTCAGGTTAATCAATAATCGTTCGTATTGATCCTAGAACGTGTAGACTCTCGTTCGTGGTCTTTCAACACTCGTCCGTGTTTATTTCGGGTTAATCAATACTCATTCGTATTGATCCCAGAACATGTAGACACTCGTTCGTGGTCTGTCAACACTCGTCCGTGTTTGTTTCAGGTTAATCAATACTCGTTTGTATTGATCCTAGAACGTGTAGACACTCGTCCGTGGTCTTTCAACACTCGTCCGTGTTTGTTTCAGGTTAATCAATACTCGTTCGTATTGATCCTAGAACGTGTAGACACTCGTTCTTGGTCTTTCAACACTCGTCTGTGTTTGTTTTAGGATAATCAATACTAGTTCGTATTGCTCCTAGAACGTGTAGACACTCGTCAGTGGTCTTTCAACACTTGTCCGTGTTTATTTCAGGTTAATCAATACTCATTCGTATTGATCCTAGAACGTGTAGACACTCGTCCGTGGTCTTTCAACACTCGTCCGTGTTTGTTTCAGGTTAATCAATACTCGTTCGTATTGATCCTAGAACGTGTAGGCAATCGTCTGTGGTCTTTCAACACTCGTCCGTGTTTGTTTCAGGTTAATCAATACTCGTTCTTATTGATCCTAGAAAGTGTAGACACTCGCCTGTGGTCTTTTAACACTCGTCCGTGTTTGTTTCAGGTTAATCAATAATCGTTCATATTGATCCTAGAATGTGTATACACTCGTCCATGGTCTTTCAACACTCGTCCGTGTTTGTTTCAGGTTAATAAATACTCGTTCGTATTGACCCTAGAACGCGTAGACACTCGTCCGTGGTCTTTCAACACTCGTCCGTATTTGTTTCAGGTTAATCAATACTCGTTCGTATTGATCCTAGAACGTGTAGACACTCGTCTGTGGTCTTTTAACACTCGTCCGTGTTTGTTTCAGGTTAATCTATACTCGTTCGTATTGATCCTAGAACGTGTAGACACTCGCCTATGGTCTTTCAACACTCGTCCGTGTTTGTTTCAGGTTAATCAATAATCGTTCATATTGATCCTAGAATGTGTATACACTCGTCCATGGTCTTTCAACACTCGTCCGTGTTTGTTTCAGGTTAATCAATACTCGTTCGTATTGATCCTAGAACGTGTAGACACTCGTCTGTGGTCTTTCAACACTCATACGTGTTTGTTTCAGGTTAATCAATACTCGTTTGTATTGATCCTAGAACGTGTAGACACTCGTCCTTGGTCTTTTAACACTCGTCCGTGTTTGTTTCAGGTTAATCAATACTCACTCGTATTGATCCTAGAACGTGTAGACACTCGTTCGTGGTCGTTCAACACTCGTCCGTGTTTATTTCAGGTTAATCAATACTCGTTCGTATTGATCCCAGAACATGTAGACACTCGTTCGTGGTTTTTCAACACTCGTCCATGTTTGTTTCAGGTTAATCAATACTCGTTTGTATTGATCCTAAAATGTGTAGACACTCGTCCAAGGTCTTTCAACACTCGTCCGTGTTTGTTTCAGGTTAATCAATACTCATTCGTATTGATCCTAGAACGTGTAGACACTCGTTCATGGTCTTTCAACACTCATCCTTGTTTGTTTCAGGTTAATCAATAATCATTCGTATTGATCCTAGAATGTGTATACACTCGTCCGTGGTCTTTCAACACTCGTCCGTGTTTGTTTCTGGTTAATCAATACTCGATCGTATTGACCCTAGAGCGCGTAGACACTCGTCCTTGGTCTTTCAACACTCGTCCGTGTTTGTTTCAGGTTAATCAATGCTCGTTCGTATTGATCCTAGAACGTGTTGACACTCGTCCATGGTCTTTCAACACTCGTCCGTGTTTGTTTCAGGTTTATCAATACTCACTCGTATTGATCCTAGAACGTGTAGACTCTCGTTCGTGGTCTTTCAACACTCGTCCGTGTTTATTTCGGGTTAATCAATACTCATTCGTATTGATCCCAGAACATGTAGACACTCGTTCATGGTCTTTCAACACTCGTCCGTGTTTGTTTCAGGTTAATCAATAATCGTTCGTATTGATCCTAGAACGTGTAGACTCTCGTTCGTGGTCTTTCAACACTCGTCCGTGTTTATTTCGGGTTAATCAATACTCATTCGTATTGATCCCAGAACATGTAGACACTCGTTCGTGGTCTGTCAACACTCGTCCGTGTTTGTTTCAGGTTAATCAATACTCGTTTGTATTGATCCTAGAACGTGTAGACACTCGTCCGTGGTCTTTCAACACTCGTCCGTGTTTGTTTCAGGTTAATCAATACTCGTTCGTATTGATCCTAGAACGTGTAGACACTCGTTCGTGGTCTTTCAACACTCGTCTGTGTTTGTTTTAGGATAATCAATACTAGTTCGTATTGCTCCTAGAACGTGTAGACACTCGTCAGTGGTCTTTCAACACTTGTCCGTGTTTGTTTCAGGTTAATCAATACTCATTCGTATTGATCCTAGAACGTGTAGACACTCGTCCGTGGTCTTTCAACACTCGTCCGTGTTTGTTTCAGGTTAATCAATACTCGTTCGTATTGATCCTAGAACGTGTAGACACTCGTCTGTGGTCTTTTAACACACGTTCGTGTTTATTTCAGGTTAATCAATACTCGTTCTTATTGATCCTAGAAAGTGTAGACACTCGCCTGTGGTCTTTTAACACTCGTCCGTGCTTGTTTCAGGTTAATCAATAATCGTTCATATTGATCCTAGAGTGTGTATACACTCGTCCATGGTCTTTCAACACTCGTCCGTGTTTGTTTCAGGTTAATAAATACTCGTTCGTATTGACCCTAGAACGCGTAGACACTCGTCCGTGGTCTTTCAACACTCGTCCGTATTTGTTTCAGGTTAATCAATACTCGTTCGTATTGATCCTAGAACGTGTAGACACTCGTCTGTGGTCTTTTAACACTCGTCCGTGTTTGTTTCAGGTTAATCAATACTCGTTCGTATTGATCCTAGAACGTGTAGACACTCGCCTATGGTCTTTCAACACTCGTCCGTGTTTGTTTCAGGTTAATCAATAATCGTTCATATTGATCCTAGAATGTGTATACACTCGTCCATGGTCTTTCAACACTCGTCCGTGTTGGTTTCAGGTTAATCAATACTCGTTCGTATTGATCCTAGAACGTGTAGACACTCGTCCGTGGTCTTTCAACACTCGTCCGTGTTTATTTCGGGTTAATCAATACTCATTCGTATTGATCCCAGAACATGTAGACACTCGTTCATTGTCTTTCAACACTCATCCTTGTTTGTTTCAGGTTAATCAATAATCATTCGTATTGATCCTAGAATGTGTATACACTCGTCCGTGGTCTTTCAACACTCGTCCGTGTTTGTTTCTGGTTAATCAATACTCGATCGTATTGACCCTAGAGCGCGTAGACACTCGTCCTTGGTCTTTCAACACTCGTCCGTGTTTGTTTCAGGTTAATCAATGCTCGTTCGTATTGATCCTAGAACGTGTTGACACTCGTCCATGGTCTTTCAACACTCGTCCGTGTTTGTTTCAGGTTAATCAATACTCACTCGTATTGATCCTAGAACGTGTAGACTCTCGTTCGTGGTCTTTCAACACTCGTCCGTGTTTATTTTGGGTTAATCAATACTCATTCGTATTGATCGCAGAACATGTAGACACTCGTTCATGGTCTTTCAACACTCGTCCGTGTTTGTTTCAGGTTAATCAATAATCGTTCGTATTGATCCTAGAACGTGTAGACTCTCGTTCGTGGTCTTTCAACACTCGTCCGTGTTTATTTCGGGTTAATCAATACTCATTCGTATTGATCCCAGAACATGTAGACACTCGTTCGTGGTCTGTCAACACTCGTCCGTGTTTGTTTCAGGTTAATCAATACTCGTTTGTATTGATCCTAGAACGTGTAGACACTCGTCCGTGGTCTTTCAACACTCGTCCGTGTTTGTTTCAGGTTAATCAATACTCGTTCGTATTGATCCTAGAACGTGTAGACACTCGTTCGTGGTCTTTCAACACTCGTCTGTGTTTGTTTTAGGATAATCAATACTAGTTCGTATTGCTCCTAGAACGTGTAGACACTCGTCAGTGGTCTTTCAACACTTGTCCGTGTTTGTTTCAGGTTAATCAATACTCATTCGTATTGATCCTAGAACGTGTAGACACTCGTCCGTGGTCTTTCAACACTCGTCCGTGTTTGTTTCAGGTTAATCAATAATCGTTCGTATTGATCCTAGAACGTGTAGACTCTCGTTCGTGGTCTTTCAACACTCGTCCGTGTTTATTTCGGGTTAATCAATACTCATTCGTATTGATCCCAGAACATGTAGACACTCGTCCGTGGTCTTTCAACACTCGTCCGTGTTTGTTTCTGGTTAATCAATACTCGATCGTATTGACCCTAGAGCGCGTAGACACTCGTCCTTGGTCTTTCAACACTCGTCCGTGTTTGTTTCAGGTTAATCAATGCTCGTTCGTATTGATCCTAGAACGTGTTGACACTCGTCCATGGTCTTTCAACACTCGTCCGTGTTTGTTTCAGGTTAATCAATACTCAATCGTATTGATCCTAGAACGTGTAGACTCTCGTTCGTGGTCTTTCAACACTCGTCCGTGTTTATTTTGGGTTAATCAATACTCATTCGTATTGATCGCAGAACATGTAGACACTCGTTCATGGTCTTTCAACACTCGTCCGTGTTTGTTTCAGGTTAATCAATAATCGTTCGTATTGATCCTAGAACGTGTAGACTCTCGTTCGTGGTCTTTCAACACTCGTCCGTGTTTATTTCGGGTTAATCAATACTCATTCGTATTGATCCCAGAACATGTAGACACTCGTTCGTGGTTTGTCAACACTCGTCCGTGTTTGTTTCAGGTTAATCAATACTCGTTTGTATTGATCCTAGAACGTGTAGACACTCGTCCGTGGTCTTTCAACACTCGTCCGTGTTTGTTTCAGGTTAATCAATACTCGTTCGTATTGATCCTAGAACGTGTAGACACTCGTTCGTGGTCTTTCAACACTCGTCTGTGTTTGTTTTAGGATAATCAATACTAGTTCGTATTGCTCCTAGAACGTGTAGACACTCGTCAGTGGTCTTTCAACACTTGTCCGTGTTTGTTTCAGGTTAATCAATACTCATTCGTATTGATCCTAGAACGTGTAGACACTCGTCCGTGGTCTTTCAACACTCGTCCGTGTTTGTTTCAGGTTAATCAATACTCGTTCGTATTGATCCTAGAACGTGTAGGCAATCGTCTGTGGTCTTTCAACACTCGTCCGTGTTTGTTTCAAGTTAATCAATACTCGTTCTTATTGATCCTAGAAAGTGTAGACACTCGCCTGTGGTCTTTTAACACTCGTCCGTGTTTGTTTCAGGTTAATCAATAATCGTTCATATTGATCCTAGGATGTGTATACACTCGTCCATGGTCTTTCAACACTCGTCCGTGTTTGTTTCAGGTTAATAAATACTTGTTCGTAATGACCCTAGAACGCGTAGACACTCGTCCGTGGTCTTTCAACACTCGTCCGTATTTGTTTCAGGTTAATCAATACTCGTTCGTATTGATCCTAGAACGTGTAGACACTCGTCTGTGGTCTTTTAACACTCGTCCGTGTTTGTTTCAGGTTAATCAATACTCGTTCGTATTGATCCTAGAACGTGTAGACACTCGCCTATGGTCTTTCAACACTCGTCCGTGTTTGTTTCAGGTTAATCAATAATCGTTCATATTGATCCTAGAATGTGTATACACTCGTCCATGGTCTTTCAACACTCGTCCGTGTTTGTTTCAGGTTAATCAATACTCGTTCGTATTGATCCTAGAACGTGTAGACACTCGTCCGTGGTCTTTCAACACTCATACGTGTTTGTTTCAGGTTAATCAATACTCGTTTGTATTGATCCTAGAACGTGTAGACACTCGTCCTTGGTCTTTTAACACTCGTCCGTGTTTGTTTCAGGTTAATCAATACTCACTCGTATTGATCCTAGAACGTGTAGACACTCGTTCGTGGTCGTTCAACACTCGTCCGTGTTTATTTCAGGTTAATCAATACTCGTTCGTATTGATCCCAGAACATGTAGACACTCGTTCGTGGTCTTTCAACACTCGTCCATGTTTGTTTCAGGTTAATCAATACTCGTTTGTATTGATCCTAAAATGTGTAGACACTCGTCCAAGGTCTTTCAACACTCGTCCGTGTTTGTTTCAGGTTAATCAATACTCGTTCGTATTGATCCTAGAACGTGTAGACACTCGTTCATGGTCTTTCAACACTCGTCCTTGTTTGTTTCAGGTTAATCAATAATCATTCGTATTGATCCTAGAATGTGTATACACTCGTCCGTGGTCTTTCAACACTCGTCCGTGTTTGTTTCTGGTTAATCAATACTCGATCGTATTGACCCTAGAGCGCGTAGACACTCGTCCTTGGTCTTTCAACACTCGTCCGTGTTTGTTTCAGGTTAATCAATGCTCGTTCGTATTGATCCTAGAACGTGTTGACACTCGTCCATGGTCTTTCAACACTCATCCGTGTTTGTTTCAGGTTAATCAATACTCACTCGTATTGATCCTAGAACGTGTAGACTCTCGTTCGTGGTCTTTCAACAGTCGTCCGTGTTTATTTCGGGTTAATCAATACTCATTCGTATTGATCCCAGAACATGTAGACACTCGTTCATGGTCTTTCAACACTCGTCCGTGTTTGTTTCAGGTTAATCAATAATCGTTCGTATTGATCCTAGAACGTGTAGACTCTCGTTCGTGGTCTTTCAACACTCGTCCGTGTTTATTTCGGGTTAATCAATACTCATTCGTATTGATCCCAGAACATGTAGACACTCGTTCGTGGTCTGTCAACACTCGTTCGTGTTTGTTTCAGGTTAATCAATACTCGTTTGTATTGATCCTAGAACGTGTAGACACTCGTCCGTGGTCTTTCAACACTCGTCCGTGTTTGTTTCAGGTTAATCAATACTCGTTCGTATTGATCCTAGAACGTGTAGACACTCGTTCGTGGTCTTTCAACACTCGTCTGTGTTTGTTTTAGGATAATCAATACTAGTTCGTATTGCTCCTAGAACGTGTAGACACTCGTCAGTGGTCTTTCAACACTTGTCCGTGTTTGTTTCAGGTTAATCAATACTCATTCGTATTGATCCTAGAACGTGTAGACACTCGTCCGTGGTCTTTCAACACTCGTCCGTGTTTGTTTCAGGTTAATCAATACTCGTTCGTATTGATCCTAGAACGTGTAGGCAATCGTCTGTGGTCTTTCAACACTCGTCCGTGTTTGTTTCAGGTTAATCAATACTCGTTCTTATTGATCCTAGAAAGTGTAGACACTCGCCTGTGGTCTTTTAACACTCGTCCGTGTTTGTTTCAGGTTAATCAATAATCGTTCATATTGATCCTAGAATGTGTATACACTCGTCCATGGTCTTTCAACACTCGTCCGTGTTTGTTTCAGGTTAATAAATACTCGTTCGTATTGACCCTAGAACGCGTAGACACTCGTCCGTGGTCTTTCAACACTCGTCCGTATTTGTTTCAGGTTAATCAATACTCGTTCGTATTGATCCTAGAACGTGTAGACACTCGTCTGTGGTCTTTTAACACTCGTCCGTGTTTGTTTCAGGTTAATCAATACTCGTTCGTATTGATCCTAGAACGTGTAGACACTCGCCTATGGTCTTTCAACACTCGTCCGTGTTTGTTTCAGGTTAATCAATAATCGTTCATATTGATCCTAGAATGTGTATACACTCGTCCATGGTCTTTCAACACTCGTCCGTGTTTGTTTCAGGTTAATCAATACTCGTTCGTATTGATCCTAGAACGTGTAGACACTCGTCCGTGGTCTTTCAACACTCGTCCGTGTTTATTTCAGGTTAATCAATACTCGTTCGTATTGATCCTAGAACGTGTAGACACTCGTCCGTGGTCTTTCAACACTCGTCCGTATTTGTTTCAGGTTAATCAATACTCGTTCGTATTGATCCTAAAACGTGTAGGCAATCGTCTGTGGTCTTTCATCACTCGTCCGTGTTTGTTTCAGGTTAATCAATACTCGTTCTTATTGATCCTAGAAAGTGTAGACACTCGCCTGTGGTCTTTTAACACTCGTCCGTGTTTGTTTCAGGTTAATCAATAATCGTTCATATTGATCCTAGAATGTGTATACACTCGTCCATGGTCTTTCAACACTCGTCCGTGTTTGTTTCAGGTTAATAAATACTCGTTCGTATTGACCCTAGAACGCGTAGACACTTGTCCGTGGTCTTTCAACACTCGTCCGTGTTTATTTCAGGTTAATCAATACTCGTTCGTATTGATCCTAGAACGTGTAGACACTCGTCTGTGGTCTTTTAACACTCGTCCGTGTTTGTTTCAGGTTAATTAATACTCGTTCGTATTGATCCTAGAACGTGAAGACACTCGTTCGTGGTCTTTCAACACTCGTCCGTGTTTATTTCGGGTTAATCAATACTCATTCGTATTGATCCCAGAACATGTAGACACTCGTTCGTGGTCTGTCAACACTCGTCCGTGTTTGTTTCAGGTTAATCAATACTCGTTTGTATTGATCCTAGAACGTGTAGACACTCGTCCGTGGTCTTTCAACACTCGTCCGTGTTTGTTTCAGGTTAATCAATACTCGTTCGTATTGATCCTAGAACGTGTAGACACTCGTTCGTGGTCTTTCAACACTCGTCTGTGTTTGTTTTAGGATAATCAATACTAGTTCGTATTGCTCCTAGAACGTGTAGACACTCGTCAGTGGTCTTTCAACACTTGTCCGTGTTTGTTTCAGGTTAATCAATACTCATTCGTATTGATCCTAGAACGTGTAGACACTCGTCCGTGGTCTTTCAACACTCGTCCGTGTTTGTTTCAGGTTAATCAATACTCGTTCGTATTGATCCTAGAACGTGTAGGCAATCGTCTGTGGTCTTTCAACACTCGTCCGTGTTTGTTTCAGGTTAATCAATACTCGTTCTTATTGATCCTAGAAAGTGTAGACACTCGCCTGTGGTCTTTTAACACTCGTCCGTGTTTGTTTCAGGTTAATCAATAATCGTTCATATTGATCCTAGGATGTGTATACACTCGTCCATGGTCTTTCAACACTCGTCCGTGTTTGTTTCAGGTTAATAAATACTCGTTCGTATTGACCCTAGAACGCGTAGACACTCGTCCGTGGTCTTTCAACACTCGTCCGTATTTGTTTCAGGTTAATCAATACTCGTTCGTATTGATCCTAGAACGTGTAGACACTCGTCTGTGGTCTTTTAACACTCGTCCGTGTTTGTTTCAGGTTAATCAATACTCGTTCGTATTGATCCTAGAACGTGTAGACACTCGCCTATGGTCTTTCAACACTCGTCCGTGTTTGTTTCAGGTTAATCAATAATCGTTCATATTGATCCTAGAATGTGTATACACTCGTCCATGGTCTTTCAACACTCGTCCGTGTTTGTTTCAGGTTAATCAATACTCGTTCGTATTGATCCTAGAACGTGTAGACACTCGTCCGTGGTCTTTCAACACTCGTCCGTGTTTATTTCAGGTTAATCAATACTCGTTCGTATTGATCCTAGAACGTGTAGACACTCGTCCGTGGTCTTTCAACACTCGTCCGTATTTGTTTCAGGTTAATCAATACTCGTTCGTATTGATCCTAAAACGTGTAGGCAATCGTCTGTGGTCTTTCATCACTCGTCCGTGTTTGTTTCAGGTTAATCAATACTCGTTCTTATTGATCCTAGAAAGTGTAGACACTCGCCTGTGGTCTTTTAACACTCGTCCGTGTTTGTTTCAGGTTAATCAATAATCGTTCATATTGATCCTAGAATGTGTATACACTCGTCCATGGTCTTTCAACACTCGTCCGTGTTTGTTTCAGGTTAATAAATACTCGTTCGTATTGACCCTAGAACGCGTAGACACTTGTCCGTGGTCTTTCAACACTCGTCCGTGTTTATTTCAGGTTAATCAATACTCGTTCGTATTGATCCTAGAACGTGTAGACACTCGTCTGTGGTCTTTTAACACTCGTCCGTGTTTGTTTCAGGTTAATTAATACTCGTTCGTATTGATCCTAGAACGTGAAGACACTCGTTCGTGGTCTTTCAACACTCGTCCGTGTTTATTTCGGGTTAATCAATACTCATTCGTATTGATCCCAGAACATGTAGACACTCGTTCGTGGTCTGTCAACACTCGTCCGTGTTTGTTTCAGGTTAATCAATACTCGTTTGTATTGATCCTAGAACGTGTAGACACTCGTCCGTGGTCTTTCAACACTCGTCCGTGTTTGTTTCAGGTTAATCAATACTCGTTCGTATTGATCCTAGAACGTGTAGACACTCGTTCGTGGTCTTTCAACACTCGTCTGTGTTTGTTTTAGGATAATCAATACTAGTTCGTATTGCTCCTAGAACGTGTAGACACTCGTCAGTGGTCTTTCAACACTTGTCCGTGTTTGTTTCAGGTTAATCAATACTCATTCGTATTGATCCTAGAACGTGTAGACACTCGTCCGTGGTCTTTCAACACT
The DNA here is from genome assembly GCA_022829125.1 of Lathyrus tuberosus. Taxonomy (NCBI): domain Eukaryota; kingdom Viridiplantae; phylum Streptophyta; class Magnoliopsida; order Fabales; family Fabaceae; genus Lathyrus; species Lathyrus tuberosus. Next base: position 241,883 of record JALAZF010000743.1, on the reverse strand, counting down.
CGTCCGTGTTTGTTTCAGGTTAATCAATACTCGTTCGTATTGATCCTAGAACGTGTAGGCAATCGTCTGTGGTCTTTCAACACTCGTCCGTGTTTGTTTCAGGTTAATCAATACTCGTTCTTATTGATCCTAGAAAGTGTAGACACTCGCCTGTGGTCTTTTAACACTCGTCCGTGTTTGTTTCAGGTTAATCAATAATCGTTCATATTGATCCTAGGATGTGTATACACTCGTCCATGGTCTTTCAACACTCGTCCGTGTTTGTTTCAGGTTAATAAATACTCGTTCGTATTGACCCTAGAACGCGTAGACACTCGTCCGTGGTCTTTCAACACTCGTCCGTATTTGTTTCAGGTTAATCAATACTCGTTCGTATTGATCCTAGAACGTGTAGACACTCGTCTGTGGTCTTTTAACACTCGTCCGTGTTTGTTTCAGGTTAATCAATACTCGTTCGTATTGATCCTAGAACGTGTAGACACTCGCCTATGGTCTTTCAACACTCGTCCGTGTTTGTTTCAGGTTAATCAATAATCGTTCATATTGATCCTAGAATGTGTATACACTCGTCCATGGTCTTTCAACACTCGTCCGTGTTTGTTTCAGGTTAATCAATACTCGTTCGTATTGATCCTAGAACGTGTAGACACTCGTCCGTGGTCTTTCAACACTCATACGTGTTTGTTTCAGGTTAATCAATACTCGTTTGTATTGATCCTAGAACGTGTAGACACTCGTCCTTGGTCTTTTAACACTCGTCCGTGTTTGTTTCAGGTTAATCAATACTCACTCGTATTGATCCTAGAACGTGTAGACACTCGTTCGTGGTCGTTCAACACTCGTCCGTGTTTATTTCAGGTTAATCAATACTCGTTCGTATTGATCCCAGAACATGTAGACACTCGTTCGTGGTCTTTCAACACTCGTCCATGTTTGTTTCAGGTTAATCAATACTCGTTTGTATTGATCCTAAAATGTGTAGACACTCGTCCAAGGTCTTTCAACACTCGTCCGTGTTTGTTTCAGGTTAATCAATACTCGTTCGTATTGATCCTAGAACGTGTAGACACTCGTTCATGGTCTTTCAACACTCGTCCTTGTTTGTTTCAGGTTAATCAATAATCATTCGTATTGATCCTAGAATGTGTATACACTCGTCCGTGGTCTTTCAACACTCGTCCGTGTTTGTTTCTGGTTAATCAATACTCGATCGTATTGACCCTAGAGCGCGTAGACACTCGTCCTTGGTCTTTCAACACTCGTCCGTGTTTGTTTCAGGTTAATCAATGCTCGTTCGTATTGATCCTAGAACGTGTTGACACTCGTCCATGGTCTTTCAACACTCATCCGTGTTTGTTTCAGGTTAATCAATACTCACTCGTATTGATCCTAGAACGTGTAGACTCTCGTTCGTGGTCTTTCAACACTCGTCCGTGTTTATTTCGGGTTAATCAATACTCATTCGTATTGATCCCAGAACATGTAGACACTCGTTCATGGTCTTTCAACACTCGTCCGTGTTTGTTTCAGGTTAATCAATAATCGTTCGTATTGATCCTAGAACGTGTAGACTCTCGTTCGTGGTCTTTCAACACTCGTCCGTGTTTATTTCGGGTTAATCAATACTCATTCGTATTGATCCCAGAACATGTAGACACTCGTTCGTGGTCTGTCAACACTCGTCCGTGTTTGTTTCAGGTTAATCAATACTCGTTTGTATTGATCCTAGAACGTGTAGACACTCGTCCGTGGTCTTTCAACACTCGTCTGTGTTTGTTTCAGGTTAATCAATACTCGTTCGTATTGATCCTAGAACGTGTAGACACTCGTTCGTGGTCTTTCAACACTCGTCTGTGTTTGTTTTAGGATAATCAATACTAGTTCGTATTGCTCCTAGAACGTGTAGACACTCGTCAGTGGTCTTTCAACACTTGTCCGTGTTTGTTTCAGGTTAATCAATACTCATTCGTATTGATCCTAGAACGTGTAGACACTCGTCCGTGGTCTTTCAACACTCGTCCGTGTTTGTTTCAGGTTAATCAATACTCGTTCGTATTGATCCTAGAACGTGTAGGCAATCGTCTGTGGTCTTTCAACACTCGTCCGTGTTTGTTTCAGGTTAATCAATACTCGTTCTTATTGATCCTAGAAAGTGTAGACACTCGCCTGTGGTCTTTTAACACTCGTCCGTGTTTGTTTCAGGTTAATCAATAATCGTTCATATTGATCCTAGAATGTGTATACATTCGTCCATGGTCTTTCAACACTCGTCCGTGTTTGTTTCAGGTTAATAAATACTCGTTCGTATTGACCCTAGAACGCGTAGACACTCGTCCGTGGTCTTTCAACACTCGTCCGTATTTGTTTCAGGTTAATCAATACTCGTTCGTATTGATCCTAGAATGTGTAGACACTCGTCTGTGGTCTTTTAACACTCGTCCGTGTTTGTTTCAGGTTAATCAATACTCGTTCGTATTGATCCTAGAACGTGTAGACACTCGCCTATGGTCTTTCAACACTCGTCCGTGTTTGTTTCAGATTAATCAATAATCGTTCATATTGATCCTAGAATGTGTATACACTCGTCCATGGTCTTTCAACACTCGTCCGTGTTTGTTTCAGGTTAATCAATACTCGTTCGTATTGATCCTAGAACGTGTAGACACTCGTCCGTGGTCTTTCAACACTCGTCTGTGTTTATTTCAGGTTAATCAATACTCGTTCGTATTGATCCTAGAACGTGTAGACACTCGTCCGTGGTCTTTCAACACTCGTCCGTATTTGTTTCAGGTTAATCAATACTCGTTCGTATTGATCCTAAAACGTGTAGGCAATCGTCTGTGGTCTTTCAACACTCGTCCATGTTTGTTTCAGGTTAATCAATACTCGTTCGTATTGATCCTAGAACGTGTAGGCAATCGTCTGTGGTCTTTCAACACTCGTCCGTGTTTGTTTCAGGTTAATCAATACTCGTTCTTATTGATCCTAGAAAGTGTAGACACTCGCCTGTGGTCTTTTAACACTCGTCCGTGTTTGTTTCAGGTTAATCAATAATCGTTCATATTGATCCTAGAATGTGTATACACTCGTCCATGGTCTTTCAACACTCGTCCGTGTTTGTTTCAGGTTAATAAATACTCGTTCGTATTGACCCTAGAACGCGTAGACACTTGTCCGTGGTCTTTCAACACTCGTCCGTGTTTATTTCAGGTTAATCAATACTCGTTCGTATTGATCCTAGAACGTGTAGACACTCGTCTGTGGTCTTTTAACACTCGTCCGTGTTTGTTTCAGGTTAATTAATACTCGTTCGTATTGATCCTAGAACGTGAAGACACTCGCCTATGGTCTTTCAACACTCGTCCGTGTTTGTTTCAGGTTAATCAATAATCGTTCATATTGATCCTAGAATGTGTATACACTGGTCCATGGTCTTTCAACACTCGTCCGTGTTTGTTTCAGGTTAATCAATACTCGTTCGTATTGATCCTAGAACGTGTAGACACTCGTCCGTGGTCTTTCAACACTCGTCCGTGTTTATTTCAGGTTAATCAATACTCATTCGTATTGATCCTAGAACGTGTAGACACTCGTCCGTGGTCTTTCAACACTTGTCCGTGTTTGTTTCAGGTTAATCAATACTCGTTCGTATTGATCCTAGAACGTGTAGGCAATCGTCTGTGGTCTTTCAACACTCGTCCGTGTTTGTTTCAGGTTAATCAATACTCGTTCTTATTGATCCTAGAAAGTGTAGACACTCGCCTGTGGTCTTTTAACACTCGTCCGTGTTTGTTTCAGGTTAATCAATAATCGTTCATATTGATCCTAGAATGTGTATACACTCGTCCATGGTCTTTCAACACTCGTCCGTGTTTGTTTCAGGTTAATAAATACTCGTTCGTATTGACCCTAGAACGCGTAGACAGTCGTCCGTGGTCTTTCAACACTCGTCCGTGTTTGTTTCAGGTTAATCAATACTCGTTCGTATTGATCCTAGAACGTGTAAACACTCGTCTGTGGTCTTTCAACACTCGTCTGTGTTTGTTTCAGGTTAATCAATACTCGTTCGTATTGATCCTAGAACGTGTAGACACTCGGATGTGGTCTTTCAACACTCGTCCGTGTTTGTTTTAGGTTAATCAATAATCGTTCATATTGATCCTAGAATGTGTATACACTCGTCCATTTTCTTTCAACACTCGTTCGTGTTTGTTTCAGGTTAATAAATACTCGTTCGTATTGACCGTAGAACGCGTAGACACTCATCCTTGGTCTTTCAACACTCATCCGTGTTTGTTTCAGGTTAATCAATACTCGTTCGTATTGATCCTAGAACGTGTAGACACTCGTCCTTGGTCTTTCAACACTCGTCTGTTGTTGTTTCAGGTTAATCAATACTCACTCGTATTGATCCTGGAACTTGTAGACACTTGTTCGTGGTCGTTCAACACTCGTCCGTGTTTATTTCAGGTTAATCAATAATCGTTCGTATTGATCCCAGAACATGTAGACACTCGGTCGTGGTCTTTCAACACTCGTCCATGTTTGTTTCAGGTTAATCAATACTCGTTTGTATTGATCCTAAAATGTGTAGACACTCGTCCAAGGTCTTTCAACACTCGTCCGTGTTTGTTTCAGGTTAATCAATACTCGTTCGTATTGATCCTAGAACGTGTAGACACTCGTTCATGGTCTTTCAACACTCGTCGTTGTTTGTTTCGGTTTAATCAATAATCGTTCGTATTGATCCTAGAATGTGTATACACTCGTCCGTGGTCTTTCAACACTCGTCCGTGTTTGTTTCTGGTTAATCAATACTCGTTTGTATTAACCCTAGAGCGCGTAGACACTCGTCCTTGGTCTTTCAACACTCGTCCGTGTTTGTTTCAGGTTAATCAATGCTCGTTCGTATTGATCCTTGAACGTGTTGACACTCGTCCGTGGTCTTTCAACACTCGTCCGTGTTTATTTCAGGTTAATCAATACTCACTCGTATTGATCCTAGAACGTGTAGACTCTCGTTCGTGGTCTTTCAACACTCGTCCGTGTTTATTTCGGGTTAATCAATACTCATTCGTATTGATCCCAGAACATGTAGACACTCGTTCGTGGTCTTTCAACACTCGTCCGTGTTTGTTTCAGGTTAATCAATAATCGTTCGTATTGATCCTAGAACGTGTAGACTCTCGTTCGTGGTCTTTCAACACTCGTCCGTGTTTATTTCGGGTTAATCAATACTCATTCGTATTGATCCCAGAACATGTAGACACTCGTTCGTGGTCTGTCAACACTCGTCCGTGTATGTTTCAGGTTAATCAATACTCGTTTGTATTGATCCTAGAACGTGTAGACACTCGTCCGTGGTCTTTCAACACTCGTCCGTGTTTGTTTCAGGTTAATCAATACTCGTTCGTATTGATCCTAGAACGTGTAGACACTCGTTCGTGGTCTTTCAACACTCGTCTGTGTTTGTTTTAGGATAATCAATACTAGTTCGTATTGATCCTAGAACGTGTAGACACTCGTCAGTGGTCTTTCAACACTTGTCCGTGTTTGTTTCAGGTTAATCAATACTCATTCGTATTGATCCTAGAACGTGTAGACACTCGTCTGTGGTCTTTCAACACTCGTCCGTGTTTGTTTCAGGTTAATCAATACTCGTTCGTATTGATCCTAGAACGTGTAGGCAATCGTCTGTGGTCTTTCAACACTCGTCCGTGTTTGTTTCAGGTTAATCAATACTCGTTCTTATTGATCCTAGAAAGTGTAGACACTCGCCTGTGGTCTTTTAACACTCGTCCGTGTTTGTTTCAGGTTAATCAATAATCGTTCATATTGATCCTAGAATGTGTATACACTCGTCCATGGTCTTTCAACACTCGTCCGTGTTTGTTTCAGGTCAATAAATACTCGTTCGTATTGACCCTAGAACGCGTAGACACTCGTCCGTGGTCTTTCAACACTCGTCCGTATTTGTTTCAGGTTAATCAATACTCGTTCGTATTGATCCTAGAACGCGTAGACACTCGTCTGTGGTCTTTTAACACTCGTCCGTGTTTGTTTCAGGTTAATCAATACTCGTTCGTATTGATCCTAGAACGTGTAGACACTCGCCTATGGTCTTTCAACACTCGTCCGTGTTTGTTTCAGGTTAATCAATAATCGTTCATATTGATCCTAGAATGTGTATACACTCGTCCATGGTCTTTCAACACTCGTCCGTGTTTGTTTCAGGTTAATCAATACTCGTTCGTATTGATCCTAGAACGTGTAGACACTCGTCCGTGGTCTTTCAACACTCGTCCGTGTTTATTTCAGGTTAATCAATACTCGTTCGTATTGATCCTAGAACGTGTAGACACTCGTCCGTGGTCTTTCAACACTCGTCAGTGTTTGTTTCAGGTTAATCAATACTCGTTCGTATTGATCCTAGAACGTGTAGGCAATCGTCTGTGGTCTTTCAACACTCGTCCGTGTTTGTTTCAGGTTAATCAATACTCGTTCTTATTGATCCTAGAAAGTTTAGACACTCGCCTGTGGTCTTTTAACACTCGTCCGTGATTGTTTCAGGTTAATCAATAATCGTTCATATTGATCCTAGAATGTGTATACACTCGTCCATGGTCTTTCAACACTCGTCCGTGTTTGTTTCAGGTTAATAAATACTCGTTCGTATTGACCCTAGAATGCGTAGACAGTCGTCCGTGGTCTTTCAACACTCGTCCGTGTTTGTTTCAGGTTAATCAATACTCATTCGTATTGATCCTAGAACGTGTAGACACTCGTCCGTGGTCTTTCAACACTCGTCCGTGTTTGTTTCAGGTTAATCAATACTCGTTCGTATTGATCCTAGAACGTGTAGGCAATCGTCTGTGGTCTTTCAACACTCGTCTGTGTTTGTTTCAGGTTAATCAATACTCGTTCTTATTGATCCTAGAAAGTGTAGACACTCGCCTGTGGTCTTTTAACACTTGTCCGTGTTTGTTTCAGGTTAATCAATAATCGTTCGTATTGACCCTAGAACGCGTAGACACTTGTCCGTGGTCTTTCAACACTCGTCCGTGTTTGTTTCAGGTTAATCAATACTCACTCGTATTGATCCTAGAACGTGTAGACTCTCGTTCGTGGTCTTTCAACACTCGTCCGTGTTTATTTCGGGTTAATCAATACTCATTCGTATTGATCCCAGAACATGTAGACACTCGTTCGTGGTCTTTCAACACTCGTCCGTGTTTGTTTCAGGTTAATCAATAATCGTTCGTATTGATCCTAGAACGTGTAGACTCTCGTTCGTGGTCTTTCAACACTCGTCCGTGTTTATTTCGGGTTAATCAATACTCATTCGTATTGATCCCAGAACATGTAGACACTCGTTCGTGGTCTGTCAACACTCGTCCGTGTTTGTTTCAGGTTAATTAATACTCGTTTGTATTGATCCTAGAACGTGTAGACACTCGTCCGTGGTCTTTCAACACTCGTCCGTGTTTGTTTCAGGTTAATCAATACTCGTTCGTATTGATCCTAGAACGTGTAGACACTCGTTCGTGGTCTTTCAACACTCGTCTGTGTTTGTTTTAGCATAATCAATACTAGTTCGTATTGATCCTAGAACGTGTAGACACTCGTCAGTGGTCTTTTAACACTTGTCCGTGTTTGTTTCAGGTTAATCAATACCCATTCGTATTGATCCTAGAACGTGTAGACACTCGTCCGTGGTCTTTCAACACTCGTCCGTGTTTGTTTCAGGTTAATCAATACTCGTTCGTATTGATCCTAGAACGTGTAGGCAATCGTCTGTGGTCTTTCAACACTCGTCCGTGTTTGTTTCAGGTTAATCAATACTCGTTCTTATTGATCCTAGAAAGTGTAGACACTCGCCTGTGGTCTTTTAACACTCGTCCGTGTTTGTTTCAGGTTAATCAATAATCGTTCATATTGATCCTAGAATGTGTATACACTCGTCCATGGTCTTTCAACACTCGTCCGTGTTTGTTTCAGGTCAATAAATACTCGTTCGTATTGACCCTAGAACGCGTAGACACTCGTCCGTGGTCTTTCAACACTCGTCCGTATTTGTTTCAGGTTAATCAATACTCGTTCGTATTGATCCTAGAACGTGTAGACACTCGTCTGTGGTCTTTTAACACTCGTCCGTGTTTGTTTCAGGTTAATCAATACTCGTTCGTATTGATCCTAGAACGTGTAGACACTCGCCTATGGTCTTTTAACACTCGTCCGTGTTTGTTTTAGGTTAATCAATAATCGTTCATATTGATCCTAGAATGTGTATACACTCGTCCATGGTCTTTCAACACTCGTCCGTGTTTGTTTCAGGTTAATCAATACTCGTTCGTATTGATCCTAGAACGTGTAGACACTCGTCCGTGGTCTTTCAACACTCGTCCGTGTTTATTTCAGGTTAATCAATACTCGTTCGTATTGATCCTAGAACGTGTAGACACTCGTCCGTGGTCTTTCAACACTCGTCAGTGTTTGTTTCAGGTTAATCAATACTCGTTCGTATTGATCCTAGAACGTGTAGGCAATCGTCTGTGGTCTTTCAACACTCGTCTGTGTTTGTTTCAGGTTAATCAATACTCGTTCTTATTGATCCTAGAAAGTGTAGACACTCGCCTGTGGTCTTTTAACACTCGTCCGTGATTGTTTCAGGTTAATCAATAATCGTTCATATTGATCCTAGAATGTGTATACACTCGTCCATGGTCTTTCAACACTCGTCCGTGTTTGTTTCAGGTTAATAAATACTCGTTCGTATTGACCCTAGAATGCGTAGACAGTCGTCCGTGGTCTTTCAACACTCGTCCGTGTTTGTTTCAGGTTAATCAATACTCATTCGTATTGATCCTAGAACGTGTAGACACTCGTCCGTGGTCTTTCAACACTCGTCCGTGTTTGTTTCAGGTTAATCAATACTCGTTCGTATTGATCCTAGAACGTGTAGGGAATCGTCTGTGGTCTTTCAACACTCGTCTGTGTTTGTTTCAGGTTAATCAATACTCGTTCTTATTGATCCTAGAAAGTGTAGACACTCGCCTGTGGTCTTTTAACACTCGTCCGTGTTTGTTTCAGGTTAATCAATAATCGTTCATATTGATCTTAGAATGTGTATACACTCGTCCATGGTCTTTCAACACTCGTTCGTGTTTGTTTCAGGTTAATAAATACTCGTTCGTATTGACCCTAGAACGCGTAGACACTTGTCCGTGGTCTTTCAACACTCGTCCGTGTTTGTTTCTGGTTAATCAATACTCGTTCGTATTGACCCTAGAGCGCGTAGACACTCGTCCTTGGTCTTTCAACACTCGTCCGTGTTTGTTTCAGGTTAATCAATGCTCGTTCGTATTGATCCTAGAACGTGTTGACACTAGTCCGTGGTCTTTCAACACTCGTCCGTGTTTGTTTCAGGTTAATCAATACTCATTCGTATTGATCCCAGAACATGTAGACACTCGTTCGTGGTCTGTCAACACTCGTCCGTGTTTGTTTCAGGTTATTCAATACTCGTTTGTATTGATCCTAGAACGTGTAGACACTCGTCCGTGGTCTTTCAACACTCGTCCGTGTTTGCTTCAGGTTAATCAATACTCGTTCGTATTGATCCTAGAACGTGTAGACACTCGTTCGTGGTCTTTCAACACTCGTCTGTGTTTGTTTTAGGATAATCAATACTAGTTCGTATTGATCCTAGAACGTGTAGACACTCGTCAGTGGTCTTTCAACACTTGTCCGTGTTTGTTTCAGGTTAATCAATACTCATTCCTATTGATCCTAGAACGTGTAGACACTCGTCTGTGGTCTTTCAACACTCGTCCGTGTTTGTTTCAGGTTGATCAATACTCGTTCTTATTGATCCTAGAACGTGTAGGCAATCGTCTGTGGTCTTTCAACACTCGTCCGTGTTTGTTTCAGGTTAATCAATACTCGTTCTTATTGATCCTTGAAAGTGTAGACACTCGCCTGTGGTCTTTTAACACTCGTCCGTGTTTGTTTCAGGTTAATCAATACTCGTTCTTATTGATCCTAGAAAGTGTAGACACTCGCCTGTGGTCTTTCAACACTCGTCCGTGTTTGTTTCAGGTTAATAAATACTCGTTCGTATTGACCCTAGAACGCGTAGACACTCGTCCTTGGTCTTTCAACACTCGTCTGTTGTTGTTTCAGGTTAATCAATACTCACTCGTATTGATCCTGGAACGTGTAGACACTTGTTCGTGGTCGTTCAACACTCGTCCGTGTTTATTTCAGGTTAATCAATAATCGTTCGTATTGATCCCAGAACATGTAGACACTCGTTCGTGGTCTTTCAACACTCGTCCATGTTTGTTTCAGGTTAATCAATACTCGTTTGTATTGATCCTAAAATGTGTAGACACTCGTCCAAGGTCTTTCAACACTCGTCCGTGTTTGTTTCAGGTTAATCAATACTCGTTCGTATTGATCCTAGAACGTGTAGACACTCGTTCATGGTCTTTCAACACTCGTCCTTGTTTGTTTCGGTTTAATCAATAATCGTTCGTATTGATCCTAGAATGTGTATACACTCGTCCGTGGTCTTTCAACACTCGTCCGTGTTTGTTTCTGGTTAATCAATACTCGTTTGTATTAACCCTAGAGTGCGTAGACACTCGTCCTTGGTCTTTCAACACTCGTCCGTGTTTGTTTCAGGTTAATCAATGCTCGTTCGTATTGATCCTAGAACGTGTTGACACTCGTCCGTGGTCTTTCAACACTCGTCCGTGTTTATTTCAGGTTAATCAATACTCACTCGTATTGATCCTAGAACGTGTAGACTCTCGTTCGTGGTCTTTCAACACTCGTCCGTGTTTATTTCGGGTTAATCAATACTCATTCGTATTGATCCCAGAACATGTAGACACTCGTTCGTGGTCTTTCAACACTCGTCCGTGTTTGTTTCAGGTTAATCAATAATCGTTCGTATTGATCCTAGAACGTGTAGACTCTCGTTCGTGGTCTTTCAACACTCGTCCGTGTTTATTTCGGGTTAATCAATACTCATTCGTATTGATCCCAGAACATGTAGACACTCGTTCGTGGTCTGTCAACACTCGTCCGTGTTTGTTTCAGGTTAATCAATACTCGTTTGTATTGATCCTAGAACATGTAGACACTCGTCCGTGGTCTTTCAACACTCGTCCGTGTTTGTTTCAGGTTAATCAATACTCGTTCGTATTGATCCTAGAACGTGTAGACACTCGTTCGTGGTCTTTCAACACTCGTCTGTGTTTGTTTTAGGATAATCAATACTAGTTCGTATTGATCCTAGAACGTGTAGACACTCGTCAGTGGTCTTTCAACACTTGTCCGTGTTTGTTTCAGGTTAATCAATACTCATTCGTATTGATCCTAGAACGTGTAGACACTCGTCTGTGGTCTTTCAACACTCGTCCGTGTTTGTTTCAGGTTAATCAATACTCGTTCGTATTGATCCTACAACGTGTAGGCAATCGTCTGTGGTCTTTCAACACTCGTCCGTGTTTGTTTCAGGTTAATCAATACTCGTTCTTATTGATCCTAGAAAGTGTAGACACTCGCCTGTGGTCTTTTAACACTCGTCCGTGTTTGTTTCAGGTTAATCAATAATCGTTCATATTGATCCTAGAATGTGTATACACTCGTCCATGGTCTTTCAACACTCGTCCGTGTTTGTTTCAGGTCAATAAATACTCGTTCGTATTGACCCTAGAACGCGTAGACACTCGTCCGTGGTCTTTCAACACTCGTCCGTATTTGTTTCAGGTTAATCAATACTCGTTCGTATTGATCCTAGAACGCGTAGACACTCGTCTGTGGTCTTTTAACACTCGTCCGTGTTTGTTTCAGGTTAATCAATACTCGTTCGTATTGATCCTAGAACGTGTAGACACTCGCCTATGGTCTTTCAACACTCGTCCGTGTTTGTTTCAGGTTAATCAATAATCGTTCATATTGATCCTAGAATGTGTATACACTCGTCCATGGTCTTTCAACACTCGTCCGTGTTTGTTTCAGGTTAATCAATACTCGTTCGTATTGATCCTAGAACGTGTAGACACTCGTCCGTGGTCTTTCAACACTCGTCCGTGTTTATTTCAGGTTAATCAATACTCGTTCGTATTGATCCTAGAACGTGTAGACACTCGTCCGTGGTCTTTCAACACTCGTCAGTGTTTGTTTCAGGTTAATCAATACTCGTTCGTATTGATCCTAGAACGTGTAGGCAATCGTCTGTGGTCTTTCAACACTCGTCCGTGTTTGTTTCAGGTTAATCAATACTCGTTCTTATTGATCCTAGAAAGTGTAGACACTCGCCTGTGGTCTTTTAACACTCGTCCGTGATTGTTTCAGGTTAATCAATAATCGTTCATATTGATCCTAGAATGTGTATACACTCGTCCATGGTCTTTCAACACTCGTCCGTGTTTGTTTCAGGTTAATAAATACTCGTTCGTATTGACCCTAGAATGCGTAGACAGTCGTCCGTGGTCTTTCAACACTCGTCCGTGTTTGTTTCAGGTTAATCAATACTCATTCGTATTGATTCTAGAACGTGTAGACACTCGTCCGTGGTCTTTCAACACTCGTCCGTGTTTGTTTCAGGTTAATCAATACTCGTTCGTATTGATCCTAGAACGTGTAGGCAATCGTCTGTGGTCTTTCAACACTCGTCTGTGTTTGTTTCAGGTTAATCAATACTCGTTCTTATTGATCCTAGAAAGTGTAGACACTCGCCTGTGGTCTTTTAACACTTGTCCGTGTTTGTTTCAGGTTAATCAATAATCATTCGTATTGACCCTAGAACGCGTAGACACTTGTCCGTGGTCTTTCAACACTCGTCCGTGTTTGTTTCAGGTTAATCAATACTCACTCGTATTGATCCTAGAACGTGTAGACTCTCGTTCGTGGTCTTTCAACACTCGTCCGTGTTTATTTCGGGTTAATCAATACTCATTCGTATTGATCCCAGAACATGTAGACACTCGTTCGTGGTCTTTCAACACTCGTCCGTGTTTGTTTCAGGTTAATCAATAATCGTTCGTATTGATCCTAGAACGTGTAGACTCTCGTTCGTGGTCTTTCAACACTCGTCCGTGTTTATTTCGGGTTAATCAATACTCATTCGTATTGATCCCAGAACATGTAGACACTCGTTCGTGGTCTGTCAACACTCGTCCGTGTTTGTTTCAGGTTAATTAATACTCGTTTGTATTGATCCTAGAACGTGTAGACACTCGTCCGTGGTCTTTCAACACTCGTCCGTGTTTGTTTCAGGTTAATCAATACTCGTTCGTATTGATCCTAGAACGTGTAGACACTCGTTCGTGGTCTTTCAACACTCGTCTGTGTTTGTTTTAGGATAATCAATACTAGTTCGTATTGATCCTAGAACGTGTAGACACTCGTCAGTGGTCTTTTAACACTTGTCCGTGTTTGTTTCAGGTTAATCAATACCTATTCGTATTGATCCTAGAACGTGTAGACACTCGTCCGTGGTCTTTCAACACTCGTCCGTGTTTGTTTCAGGTTAATCAATACTCGTTCGTATTGATCCTAGAACGTGTAGGCAATCGTCTGTGGTCTTTCAACACTCGTCCGTGTTTGTTTCAGGTTAATCAATACTCGTTCTTATTGATCCTAGAAAGTGTAGACACTCGCCTGTGGTCTTTTAACACTCGTCCGTGTTTGTTTCAGGTTAATCAATAATTGTTCATATTGATCCTAGAATGTGTATACACTCGTCCATGGTCTTTCAACACTCGTCCGTGTTTGTTTCAGGTCAATAAATACTCGTTCGTATTGACCCTAGAACGCGTAGACACTCGTCCGTGGTCTTTCAACACTCGTCCGTATTTGTTTCAGGTTAATCAATACTCGTTCGTATTGATCCTAGAACGTGTAGACACTCGTCTGTGGTCTTTTAACACTCGTCCGTGTTTGTTTCAGGTTAATCAATACTCGTTCGTATTGATCCTAGAACGTGTAGACACTCGCCTATGGTCTTTCAACACTCGTCCGTGTTTGTTTTAGGTTAATCAATAATCGTTCATATTGATCCTAGAATGTGTATACACTCGTCCATGGTCTTTCAACACTCGTCCGTGTTTGTTTCAGGTTAATCAATACTCGTTCGTATTGATCCTAGAACGTGTAGACACTCGTCCGTGGTCTTTCAACACTCGTCCGTGTTTATTTCAGGTTAATCAATACTCGTTCGTATTGATCCTAGAACGTGTAGACACTCGTCTGTGGTCTTTCAACACTCGTCAGTGTTTGTTTCAGGTTAATCAATACTCGTTCGTATTGATCCTAGAACGTGTAGGCAATCGTCTGTGGTCTTTCAACACTCGTCCGTGTTTGTTTCAGGTTAATCAATACTCGTTCTTATTGATCCTAGAAAGTGTAGACACACGCCTGTGGTCTTTTAACACTCGTCCGTGATTGTTTCAGGTTAATCAATAATCGTTCATATTGATCCTAGAATGTGTATACACTCGTCCATGGTCTTTCAACACTCGTCCGTGTTTGTTTCAGGTTAATAAATACTCGTTCGTATTGACCCTAGAATGCGTAGACAGTCGTCCGTGGTCTTTCAACACTCGTCCGTGTTTGTTTCAGGTTAATCAATACTCATTCGTATTGATCCTAGAACGTGTAGACACTCGTCCGTGGTCTTTCAACACTCGTCCGTGTTTGTTTCAGGTTAATCAATACTCGTTCGTATTGATCCTAGAACGTGTAGGCAATCGTCTGTGGTCTTTCAACACTCGTCTGTGTTTGTTTCAGGTTAATCAATACTCGTTCTTATTGATCCTAGAAAGTGTAGACACTCGCCTGTGGTCTTTTAACACTCGTCCGTGTTTGTTTCAGGTTAATCAATAATCGTTCATATTGATCTTAGAATGTGTATACACTCGTCCATGGTCTTTCAACACTCGTTCGTGTTTGTTTCAGGTTAATAAATACTCGTTCGTATTGACCCTAGAACGCGTAGACACTTGTCCGTGGTCTTTCAACACTCGTCCGTGTTTGTTTCTGGTTAATCAATACTCGTTCGTATTGACCCTAGAGCGCGTAGACACTCGTCCTTGGTCTTTCAACACTCGTCCGTGTTTGTTTCAGGTTAATCAATGCTCGTTCGTATTGATCCTAGAACGTGTTGACACTAGTCCGTGGTCTTTCAACACTCGTCCGTGTTTGTTTCAGGTTAATCAATACTCATTCGTATTGATCCCAGAACATGTAGACACTCGTTCGTGGTCTGTCAACACTCGTCCGTGTTTGTTTCAGGTTAATCAATACTCGTTTGTATTGATCCTAGAACGTGTAGACACTCGTCCGTGGTCTTTCAACACTCGTCCGTGTTTGCTTCAGGTTAATCAATACTCGTTCGTATTGATCCTAGAACGTGTAGACACTCGTTCGTGGTCTTTCAACACTCGTCTGTGTTTGTTTTAGGATAATCAATACTAGTTCGTATTGATCCTAGAACGTGTAGACACTCGTCAGTGGTCTTTCAACACTTGTCCGTGTTTGTTTCAGGTTAATCAATACTCATTCGTATTGATCCTAGAACGTGTAGACACTCGTCTGTGGTCTTTCAACACTCGTCCGTGTTTGTTTCAGGTTGATCAATACTCGTTCGTATTGATCCTAGAACGTGTAGGCAATCGTCTGTGGTCTTTCAACACTCGTCCGTGTTTGTTTCAGGTTAATCAATACTCGTTCTTATTGATCCTTGAAAGTGTAGACACTCGCCTGTGGTCTTTTAACACTCGTCCGTGTTTGTTTCAGGTTAATCAATACTCGTTCTTATTGATCCTAGAAAGTGTAGACACTCGCCTGTGGTCTTTCAACACTCGTCCGTGTTTGTTTCAGGTTAATAAATACTCGTTCGTATTGACCCTAGAACGCGTAGACACTCGTCTGTGGTCTTTCAACACTCGTCCGTATTTGTTTCAGGTTAATCAGTACTCGTTCGTATTGATCCTAGAACGTGTAGACACTCGCCTATGGTCTTTCAACACTCGTCCGTGATTGTTTCAGGTTAATCAATAATCGTTCATATTGATCCTAGAATGTGTATACACTCGTCCATGGTCTTTCAACACTCGTCCGTGTTTGTTTCAGGTTAATCAATACTCGTTCGTATTGATCCTAGAACGTGTAGACACTCGTCCGTGGTCTTTCAACACTCGTCCGTGTTAATTTGAGGTTAATCAATACTCGTTCGTATTGATCCTAGAACGTGTAGACACTCGTCCGTGGTCTTTCAACACTCGTCCGTGTTTGTTTCAGGTTAATCAATACTCGTTCGTATTGATCCTAGAACGTGTAGGCAATCGTCTGTGGTCTTTCAACACTCGTACGTGTTTGTTTCAGGTTAATCAATACTCGTTCTTATTGATCCTAGAAAGTGTAGACACTCGCCTGTGGTCTTTTAACACTCGTCCGTGATTGTTTCAGGTTAATGAATAATCGTTCATATTGATCCTAGAATGTGTATACACTCGTCCATGGTCTTTCAACACTCGTCCGTGTTTGTTTCAGGTTAATAAATACTCGTTCGTATTGACCCTAGAACGCGTAGACAGTCGTCCGTGGTCTTTCAACACTCGTCCGTGTTTGTTTCAGGTTAATCAATACTCATTCGTATTGATCCTAGAACGTGTAGACACTCGTCCGTGGTCTTTCAACACTCGTCCGTGTTTGTTTCAGGTTAATCAATACTCGTTCTTATTGATCCTAGAAAGTGTAGACACTCGCCTGTGGTCTTTTAACACTCGTCCGTGTTTGTTTCAGGTTAATCAATAATCGTTCATATTGATCCTAGAATGTGTATACACTCGTCCATGGTCTTTCAACACTCGTCCGTGTTTGTTTCAGGTTAATAAATACTCGTTCGTATTGACCCTAGAACGTGTAGACACTTGTCCGTGGTCTTTCAACACTCGTCCGTGTTTGTTTCTGGTTAATCAATACTCGTTCGTATTGACCTAGAGGGCGTAGACACTCGTCAGTGGTCTTTCAACACTTGTCCGTGTTTGTTTCAGGTTAATCAATACTCATTCGTATTGATCCTAGAACGTGTAGACACTCGTCCATGGTCTTTCAACACTCGTCCGTGTTTGTTTCAGGTTAATAAATACTCGTTCGTATTGACCCTAGAACGCGTAGACAGTCGTCCGTGGTCTTTCAACACTCGTCCGTGTTTGTTTCAGGTTAATCAATACTCATTCGTATTGATCCTAGAACGTGTAGACACTCGTCCGTGGTCTTTCAACACTCGTCCGTGTTTGTTTCAGGTTAATCAATACTCGTTCGTATTGATCCTAGAACGTGTAGGCAATCGTCTGTGGTCTTTCAACACTCGTCCGTGTTTGTTTCAGGTTAATCAATACTCGTTCTTATTGATCCTAGAAAGTGTAGACACTCGCCTGTGGTCTTTTAACACTCGTCCGTGTTTGTTTCAGGTTAATCAATAATCGTTCATATTGATCCTAGAATGTGTATACACTCGTCCATGGTCTTTCAACACTCGTCCGTGTTTGTTTCAGGTTAATAAATACTCGTTCGTATTGACCCTAGAACGCGTAGACACTTGTCCGTGGTCTTTCAACACTCGTCCGTGTTTGTTTCTGGTTAATCAATACTCGTTCGTATTGACCCTAGAGCGCGTAGACACTCGTCCTTGGTCTTTCAACACTCGTCCGTGTTTGTTTCAGGTTAATCAATGCTCGTTCGTATTGATCCTAGAACGTGTTGACACTCGTCCGTGGTCTTTCAACACTCGTCCGTGTTTGTTTCAGGTTAATCAATACTCATTCGTATTGATCCCAGAACATGTAGACACTCGTTCGTGGTCTGTCAACACTCGTCCGTGTTTGTTTCAGGTTAATCAATACTCGTTTGTATTGATCCTAGAACGTGTAGACACTCGTCCGTGGTCTTTCAACACTCGTCCGTGTTTGTTTCAGGTTAATCAATACTCGTTCGTATTGATCCTAGAACGTGTAGACACTCGTTTGTGGTCTTTCAACACTCGTCTGTGTTTGTTTTAGGATAATCAATACTAGTTCGTATTGATCCTAGAACGTGTAGACACTCGTCAGTGGTCTTTCAACACTTGTCCGTGTTTGTTTCAGGTTAATCAATACTCATTCGTATTGATCCTAGAACGTGTAGACACTCGTCCGTGGTCTTTCAACACTCGTCCGTGTTTGTTTCAGGTTAATCAATACTCGTTCGTATTGATCCTAGAACGTGTAGGCAATCGTCTGTGGTCTTTCAACACTCGTCCGTGTTTGTTTCAGGTTAATCATTACTCGTTCTTATTGATCCTAGAAAGTGTAGACACTCGCCAGTGGTCTTTTAACACTCGTCCGTGTTTGTTTCAGGTTAATCAATACTCGTTCGTATTGATCCTAGAACGTGTAGACACTCGTCCGTGGTCTTTCAACACTCGTCCGTGTTTATTTCAGGTTAATCAATACTCATTCGTATTGATCCCAGAACATGTAGACACTCGTTCGTGGTCTTTCAACACTCGTCCGTGTTTGTTTCAGGTTAATCAATAATCGTTCGTATTGATCCTAGAACGTGTAGACTCTCGTTCGTGGTCTTTTAACACTCGTCCGTGTTTATTTCGGGTTAATCAATACTCATTCGTATTGATCCCAGAACATGTAGACACTCGTTCGTGGTCTGTCAACACTCGTCCGTGTTTGTTTCAGGTTAATCAATACTCGTTTGTATTGATCCTAGATCGTGTAGACACTCGTCCGTGGTCTTTCAACACTCGTCCGTGTTTGTTTCAGGTTAATCAATACTCGTTCGTATTGATCCTAGAACGTGTAGACACTCGTTTGTGGTCTTTCAACACTCGTCTGTGTTTTTTTAGGATAATCAATACTAGTTCGTATTGATCCTAGAACGTGTAGACACTCGTCAGTGGTCTTTCAACACTCGTCCGTGTTTGTTTCAGGTTAATCAATAATCGTTCGTATTGATCCTAGAACGTGTAGACACTCGTCCGTGGTCTATTAGCACTCGTCTGTGTTTATTTCAGGTTAATAAATACCCGTTCGTATTGATCCTAGAACATGTAAACACTCGTCCGTGGTCATTCAACACTCGTCTGTGTTTGTTTTAGGTTAATCAATACTCGTTTGTATTGATCCTAGAACATGTAGACACTCATCCGTGGTCATTCAACACTCTTCCGTGTTTGTTTTAGGTTAATCAATACTCGTTCGTATTGATCCTAGAACGTGTAGACACTCGTCTGTGGTCTTTCAACACTCGTTCGTGTTTGTTTCAGGTTAATCAATACTCATTCATATTGATCCTAGAACATGTAGACACTCGTCCGTGGTCTTCCATCACTCGTCTGTGTTTATTTCAGGTTAATCAATACTCGTTCGTATTGATCCTAGAACGTGTAGATACTCGTCCGCGGTCTTTCAACACTCGTCCGTGTTTGTTTCAGGTTAATCAATACTCATTCGTATTGATCATATAACGTGTAGACACTCATCTGTGGTCTTTCAACACTCGTCCGTGTTTGTTTCAGGTTAATCAATTCTCGTTCGTATTGATCCTAGAACATGTAGACACTCGTCCGTGGTCTTTCAACACTCGTCCATGTTTGTTTCAGGTTAATCAATACTCGTTTGTATTGATCCTAGAACATGTAGACACTCGTCTGTGGTCTTTCAACACTCGTCGGTGTTTGTTTCAGGTTAATCAATACTAGTTCGTATTGATCCTAGAACGTGTAGACACTCATCCATGGTCTTTCAACACTCGTCTGTGTTTGTTTTAGGTTAATCAATACTCGTTTGTATTGATCCTAGAACGTGTAGACACTCATCCGTGGTCTTTCAACACTCGTCCGTGTTTGTTTCAGGTTAATCAATACTCGTTCGTATTGATCCTAGAACGTGTAGACACTCATCCGTGGTCTTTCAACACTCATTCGTGTTTGTTTCAGGTTAATCAATACTCGTTCATATTGATCCTAGAACATGTAGACACTCGTCCGTGGTCTTCCATCACTCGTCCGTGTTTATTTCAGGTAAATCAATACTCGTTCGTATTAATCCTAGAACGTGTAGATACTCGTCCGCGGTCTTTCAACACTCGTCCGTGTTTGTTTCAGGTTAATCAATACTCGTTCGTATTGATCCTAGAACGTGTAGACACTCATATGTGGTCTTTCAACACTCGTCCGTGTTTGTTTTAGGCTAATCAATACTCGTTCGTATTGATCCTAGAACATGTAGACACACATCTGTGATCTTTCAACACTCGTCCGTGTTTGTTTCAGGTTAAACAATACTCGTTCGTATTGAATCTAGAACGCGTAGACACTCATCCGCGGTCTTTCAACACTGTCTGTGTTTGTTTCAGGTTAATCAATACTCGTTCGTATTGATCCTAGAACGTGTAGACACTCATCCTTGGTGTTTCAACACTCGTCTGTGTTTGTTTCAGGTTAATCAATACTCGCTCGTATTGATCGTAGAACATACAGACACTCGTCCGTGGTCTTTCAACACTCGTCCGTGTTTATTTCATGTTAATCTATACTCGTTCGTATTGATCCTAGAACGTGTAGACACTCATTCATGGTCTTTCAACACTCGTTCGTGTTTGTTTTTGGTTAATCAATACTCGTTCGTATTGATCCTAGAACGTGTAGACACTCGTCCGTGGTCTTTCAACACTCGTCCGTGTTTGTTTCAGGTTAATCAATACTCGTTCGTATTGATCCTAGAACGTGTAGACACTCGTTCATGTTCTTTCAACACTCGTCCGTGTTTGTTTCAGGTTAATCAATACTCGTTCGTATTGATCTTAGAATGTGTAGACACTCGTCCGTGGTCTTTCAACACTCGTCTGTGTTTGTTTTAGGTTAATCAATACTCATTCATATTTATCCTAGAACATGTAGACACTCATCCGTGGTCTTTCAACACTCGTCCGTGTTTATTTCAGGTTAATCAATACTCGTTTGTATTGATCCTAGAACATGTAGAAACTCGTCCGTGGTCTTTCAACACTCGTCCGTGTTTGTTTCAGGTTAATCAATACTAGTTCGTATTGATCCTAGAACGTGTATACACTCATCCATGGTCTTTCAACACTCGTCTGTGTTTGTTTTAGGTTAATCAATACTCGTTCGTATGATCCTAGAACGTGTAGACACTCATCCGTTGTCTTTCAACACTCGTCTGTGTTTGTTTCAGGTTAATCAATACTCATTCGTATTGACCCTAGAACGTGTAGACACTCGTCTGTGGTCTTTCAACACTCGTTCGTGTTTGTTTCAGGTTAATCAATACTCGTTCATATTAATCCTAGAACATGTAGACACTCGTCTGTGGTCTTCCATCACTCGTCCGTGTTTATTTCAGGTTAATCAATACTCGTTCGTATTGATCCTAGAACATGTAGATACTCGTCCGCGGTCTTTCAACACTCATCCGTGTTTGTTTCAGGTTAATTAATACTCGTTCGTATTGATCCTAGAATGTGTAGACACTCATCTGTGGTCTTTTAACACTCGTCCGTGTTTGTTTTAGGTTAATTAATACTCGTTCGAATTGATCCTTGAACGTGTAGACACTCGTCTGTGGTCTTTCAACACTCGTCCGTGTTTGTTCAGGTTAATCAATACTCGTTCGTATTGATTCTAGAACGTGTAGACACTCGTCCGTGTTTATTTCAGGTTAATCAATACCCGTTCGTATTGATCCTAGAACGTGTAGACACTCGTCTGTGGTCTTTCAACACTCGTCCGTGTTTGTTTTAGGTTAATCAATACTCATTCGTATTGATCCTAGAACGTGTAGACACTCGTCCGTGGTCTTTCAACACTCGTCCGTTTTTGTTTTAGGCTAATCAATACTCGTTCATATTGATCCTAGAACATGTTGACATTCGTCGGTGGTCTTTCAACACTCGTCCGTGTTTGTTTCAGGTTAATCAATACTCGTTCGTATTGATCCTAGAATGTGTAGACACACATCTGTGATCTTTCAACACTCGTCCGTGTTTGTTTCAGGTTAAACAATACTCGTTCGTATTGAATCTAGAACGCGTAGACACTCATCCGCGGTCTTTCAACACTTGTCTGTGTTTGTTTCAGGTTAATCAATACTCGTTCGTATTGATCCTAGAACGTGTAGACACTCATCCTTGGTGTTTCAACACTCGTCTGTGTTTATTTCAGGTTAATCAATACTCGCTCATATTGATCGTAGAACATACAGACACTCGTCCGTGGTCTTTCAACACTCGTCCGTGTTTATTTCATGTTAATCTATACTCGTTCGTATTGATCCTAGAACGTGTAGACACTCATTCGTGGTCTTTCAACACTCGTTCGTGTTTGTTTTTGGTTAATCAATACTCGTTCGTATTGATCCTAGAACGTGTAGACACTCGTCCGTGGTCTTTCAACACTCGTCCGTGTTTGTTTCAGGTTAATCAATACTCGTTCGTATTGATCCTATAACGTGTAGACACTCGTTTATGGTCTTTCAACACTCGTCCGTGTTTGTTTCAGGTTAATCAATACTCGTTCGTATTGATCTTAGAATGTGTAGACACTCGTCCGTGGTCTTTCAACACTCGTCCGTGTTTGTTTCAGGTTAATCAATACTCATTCATATTGATCCTAGAATATGTAGACACTCATCCGTGGTCTTTCAACACTCGTCCGTGTTTATTTCAGGTTAATCAATACTCGTTTGTATTGATCCTAGAACATGTAGAAACTCGTCCGTGGTCTTTCAACACTCGTCCGTGTTTGTTTCAGGTTAATCAATACTAGTTCGTATTGATCCTAGAACGTATAGACACTCATCCATGGTCTTTCAACACTCGTCTGTGTTTGTTTTAGGTTAATCAATACTCGTTCGTATGATCCTAGAACGTGTAGACACTCATCCGTGGTCTTTCAACACTCGTCCGTGTTTGTTTCAGGTTAATCAATACTCGTTCGTATTGATCCTAGAACGTGTAGACACTCGTCTGTGGTCTTTCAACACTCGTTCGTGTTTGTTTCAGGTTAATCAATACTCGTTCATATTAATCCTAGAACATGTAGACACTCGTCTGTGGTCTTCCATCACTCGTCCGTGTTTATTTCAGGTTAATCAATACTCGTTCGTATTGATCCTAGAACGTGTAGATACTCGTCCGCGGTCTTTCAACACTCATCCGTGTTTGTTTCAGGTTAATCCATACTCGTTCGTATTGATCCTAGAATGTGTAGACACTCATCTGTGGTCTTTTAACACTCGTCCGTGTTTGTTTTAGTTTAATTAATACTCGTTCGAATTGATCCTTGAACGTGTAGACACTCGTCTGTGGTCTTTCAACACTCGTCCGTGTTTGTTCAGGTTAATCAATACTCGTTCGTATTGATCCTAGAACGTGTAGACACTCGTCCGTGGTCTTTTAGCACTCGTCCGTGTTTATTTCAGGTTAATCAATACCCGTTCGTATTGATCCTAGAACGTGTAGACACTCGTCTGTGGTCTTTCAACACTCGTCCGTGTTTGTTTTAGGTTAATCAATACTCATTTGTATTGATCCTAGAACGTGTAGACACTCGTCCGCGGTCTTTCAACACTCATCCGTGTTTGTTTCAGGTTAATCAATACTCGTTCGTATTGATCCTAGAATGTGTAGACACTCATCTGTGGTCTTTTAACACTCGTCCGTGTTTGTTTTAGTTTAATTAATACTCGTTCGAATTGATCCTTGAACGTGTAGACACTCGTCTGTGGTCTTTCAACACTCGTCCGTGTTTGTTCAGGTTAATCAATACTCGTTCGTATTGATCCTAGAACGTGTAGACACTCGTCCGTGGTCTTTTAGCACTCGTCCGTGTTTATTTCAGGTTAATCAATACCCGTTCGTATTGATCCTAGAACGTGTAGACACTCGTCTGTGGTCTTTCAACACTCGTCCGTGTTTGTTTTAGGTTAATCAATACTCATTTGTATTGATCCTAGAACGTGTAGACACTCGTCCGTGGTCTTTCAACACTCGTCCGTTTTTGTTTTAGGCTAATCAATACTCGTTCATATTGATCCTAGAACATGTTGACATTCGTCGGTGGTCTTTCAACACTCGTCCGTGTTTGTTTCAGGTTAATCAATACTCGTTCGTATTGATCCTAGAATGTGTAGACAAACATCTGTGATCTTTCAACACTCGTCCGTGTTTGTTTCAGGTTAAACAATACTCGTTCGTATTGAATCTAGAACGCGTAGACACTCATCTGCGGTCTTTCAACACTTGTCTGTGTTTGTTTTAGGTTAATCAATACTCGTTCGAATTGATCCTAGAACGTGTAGACACTCATCCTTGGTGTTTCAACACTCGTCTGTGTTTGTTTCAGGTTAATCAATACTCGCTCGTATTGATCCTAGAACATACAGACACTCGTCCGTGGTCTTTCAACACTCGTCCGTGTTTATTTCATGTTAATCAATACTCGTTCGTATTGATCCTAGAACGTGTAGACACTCATTCGTGGTCTTTTAACACTCGTTCGTGTTTGTTTTTGGTTAATCAATACTCGTTCGTATTGATCCTAGAACGTGTAAACACTCGTCCGTGGTCTTTCAACACTCGTCCGTGTTTGTTTCAGGTTAATCAATACTGGTTCGTATTGATCCTATAACGTGTAGACATTCGTTCATGGTCTTTCAACACTCGTCCGTGTTTGTTTCAGGTTAATCAATACTCGTTCGTATTGATCTTATAATGTGTAGACACTCGTCCGTGGTCTTTCAACACTCGTCCGTGTTTGTTTCAGGTTAATCAATACTCAATCATATTGATCCTAGAATATGTAGACACTCATCCGTGGTCTTTCAACACTCGTCCGTGTTTATTTCAGGTTAATCAATACTCGTTTGTATTGATCCTAGAACATGTAGAAACTCGTCCGTGGTCTTTCAACACTCGTCCGTGTTTGTTTCAGGTTAATCAATACTAGTTCGTATTGATCCTAGAACGTATAGACACTCATCCATGGTCTTTCAACACTCGTCTGTGTTTGTTTTAGGTTAATCAATACTCGTTCGTATGATCCTAGAACGTGTAGACACTCATCCGTGGTCTTTCAACACTCGTCCGTGTTTGTTTCAAGTTAATCAATACTCGTTCGTATTGATCCAAGAACGTGTAGACACTCGTCTGTGGTCTTTCAACACTCGTTCGTGTTTGTTTCAGGTTAATCAATACTCGTTCATATTAATCCTAGAACATGTAGACACTCGTCTGTGGTCTTCCATCACTCGTCCGTGTTTATTTCAGGTTAATCAATACTCGTTCGTATTGATCCTAGAACGTGTAGATACTCGTCCGCGGTCTTTCAACACTCATCCGTGTTTGTTTCAGGTTAATCAATACTCGTTCGTATTGATCCTAGAATGTGTAGACACTCATCTGTGGTCTTTTAACACTCGTCCGTGTTTGTTTTAGTTTAATTAATACTCGTTCGAATTGATCCTTGAACGTGTAGACACTCGTCTGTGGTCTTTCAACACTCGTCCGTGTTTGTTCAGGTTAATCAATACTCGTTCGTATTGATCCTAGAACGTGTAGACACTCGTCCGTGGTCTTTTAGCACTCGTCCGTGTTTATTTCAGGTTAATCAATACCCGTTCGTATTGATCCTAGAACGTGTAGACACTCGTCTGTGGTCTTTCAACACTCGTCCGTGTTTGTTTTAGGTTAATCAATACTCATTTGTATTGATCCTAGAACGTGTAGACACTCGTCCGCGGTCTTTCAACACTCATCCGTGTTTGTTTCAGGTTAATCAATACTCGTTCGTATTGATCCTAGAATGTGTAGACACTCATCTGTGGTCTTTTAACACTCGTCCGTGTTTGTTTTAGTTTAATTAATACTCGTTCGAATTGATCCTTGAACGTGTAGACACTCGTCTGTGGTCTTTCAACACTCGTCCGTGTTTGTTCAGGTTAATCAATACTCGTTCGTATTGATCCTAGAACGTGTAGACACTCGTCCGTGGTCTTTTAGCACTCGTCCGTGTTTATTTCAGGTTAATCAATACCCGTTCGTATTGATCCTAGAACGTGTAGACACTCGTCTGTGGTCTTTCAACACTCGTCCGTGTTTGTTTTAGGTTAATCAATACTCATTTGTATTGATCCTAGAACGTGTAGACACTCGTCCGTGGTCCTTCAACACTCGTCCGTTTTTGTTTTAGGCTAATCAATACTCGTTCATATTGATCCTAGAACATGTTGACATTCGTCGGTGGTCTTTCAACACTCGTCCGTGTTTGTTTCAGGTTAATCAATACTCGTTCGTATTGATCCTAGAATGTGTAGACAAACATCTGTGATCTTTCAACACTCGTCCGTGTTTGTTTCAGGTTAAACAATACTCGTTCGTATTGAATCTAGAACGCGTAGACACTCATCTGCGGTCTTTCAACACTTGTCTGTGTTTGTTTTAGGTTAATCAATACTCGTTCGAATTGATCCTAGAACGTGTAGACACTCATCCTTGGTGTTTCAACACTCGTCTGTGTTTGTTTCAGGTTAATCAATACTCGCTCGTATTGATCCTAGAACATACAGACACTCGTCCGTGGTCTTTCAACACTCGTCCGTGTTTATTTCATGTTAATCAATACTCGTTCGTATTGATCCTAGAACGTGTAGACACTCATTCGTGGTCTTTTAACACTCGTTCGTGTTTGTTTTTGGTTAATCAATACTCGTTCGTATTGATCCTAGAACGTGTAAACACTCGTCCGTGGTCTTTCAACACTCGTCCGTGTTTGTTTCAGGTTAATCAATACTGGTTCGTATTGATCCTATAACGTGTAGACATTCGTTCATGGTCTTTCAACACTCGTCCGTGTTTGTTTCAGGTTAATCAATACTCGTTCGTATTGATCTTATAATGTGTAGACACTCGTCCGTGGTCTTTCAACACTCGTCCGTGTTTGTTTCAGGTTAATCAATACTCAATCATATTGATCCTAGAATATGTAGACACTCATCCGTGGTCTTTCAACACTCGTCCGTGTTTATTTCAGGTTAATCAATACTCGTTTGTATTGATCCTAGAACATGTAGAAACTCGTCCGTGGTCTTTCAACACTCGTCCGTGTTTGTTTCAGGTTAATCAATACTAGTTCGTATTGATCCTAGAACGTATAGACACTCATCCATGGTCTTTCAACACTCGTCTGTGTTTGTTTTAGGTTAATCAATACTCGTTCGTATGATCCTAGAACGTGTAGACACTCATCCGTGGTCTTTCAACACTCGTCCGTGTTTGTTTCAAGTTAATCAATACTCGTTCGTATTGATCCAAGAACGTGTAGACACTCGTCTGTGGTCTTTCAACACTCGTTCGTGTTTGTTTCAGGTTAATCAATACTCGTTCATATTAATCCTAGAACATGTAGACACTCGTCTGTGGTCTTCCATCACTCGTCCGTGTTTATTTCAGGTTAATCAATACTCGTTCGTATTGATCCTAGAACGTGTAGATACTCGTCCGCGGTCTTTCAACACTCATCCGTGTTTGTTTCAGGTTAATCAATACTCGTTCGTATTGATCCTAGAATGTGTAGACACTCATCTGTGGTCTTTTAACACTCGTCCGTGTTTGTTTTAGTTTAATTAATACTCGTTCGAATTGATCCTTGAACGTGTAGACACTCGTCTGTGGTCTTTCAACACTCGTCCGTGTTTGTTCAGGTTAATCAATACTCGTTCGTATTGATCCTAGAACGTGTAGACACTCGTCCGTGGTCTTTTAGCACTCGTCCGTGTTTATTTCAGGTTAATCAATACCCGTTCGTATTGATCCTAGAACGTGTAGACACTCGTCTGTGGTCTTTCAACACTCGTCCGTGTTTGTTTTAGGTTAATCAAACTCATTTGTATTGATCCTAGAACGTGTAGACACTCGTCCGTGGTCTTTCAACACTCGTCCGTTTTTGTTTTAGGCTAATCAATACTCGTTCATATTGATCCTAGAACATGTTGACATTCGTCGGTGGTCTTTCAACACTTGTCCGTGTTTGTTTCAGGTTAATCAATACTCGTTCGTATTGATCCTAGAATGTGTAGACACACATCTGTGATCGTTCAACACTCGTCCGTGTTTGTTTCAGGTTAAACAATACTCATTCGTATTGAATCTAGAACGCGTAGACACTCATCCGCGGTCTTTCAACACTTGTCCGTGTTTGTTTCAGGTTAATCAATACTCGTTCGTATTGATCCTAGAACGTGTAGACACTCGTCCTTGGTCTTTCAACACTCGTCTGTGTTTGTTTCAGGTTAATCAATACTCGCTCGTATTGATCCTAGAACGTACAGACACTCGTCCGTGGTCTTTCAACACTCGTCCCTGTTTATTTCATGTTAATCAATACTCGTTCGTATTGATCCTAGAACGTGTAGACACTCGTTCGTGGTCTTTCAACACTCGTCCGTGTTTGTTTTAGGTTAATCAATACTCGTTCGTATTGATCCTAGAACGTGTAGACACTCGTCCGAGGTCTTTCAACACTCGTCCGTGTTTGTTTCAGGTTAATCAATACCCGTTCGTATTGATCCTAGAACGTGTACACACTCGTTCATGGTCTTTCAACACTCGTCCGTGTTTGTTTCAGGTTAATCAATACTCGTTCGTATTGATCTTAGAATGTGTAGTAACTCGTCTGTGGTCTTTCAACACTCGTCCGTGTTTGTTTCAGGTTAATCAATACTCGTTCATATTGATCCTAGAACATGTAGACACTCGTCCGTGGTCTTTCAACCCTCGTCCGTGTTTGTTTCAGGTTAATCAATACTTGTTCGTATTGATCCTAGAACGTGTAGACACTCATCCGTGGTATTTCAACACTCGTCCGTGTTTGTTTCAGGTTAATCAATACTCGTTCGTATTGATCCTAGAACTTGTAGACACTCGTCCATGGTCTTTCAACACTCGTCCGTGTTTGTTTCAGGTTAATCAATACTCGTTCGTATTGATCCTAGAACGTGTAGACACTCGTTCATAGTCTTTCAACACTCGTCCGTGTTTGTTTCAGGTTAATCAATACTCGTTCGTATTGATCTTAGAATGTGTAGACACTCGTCCGTGGTCTTTCAACACTCGTCCGTGTTTGTTTCAGGTTAATCAATACTCGTTCGTATTGATCCTAGAACATGTAGACACTCGTCCGTGGTCTTTCAACACTCGTCCGTGTTTGTTTCAGGTTAATCAAAACTCGTTCGTATTGATCCTAGAACGTGTAGACACTCGTCCGTGGTCTTTCAACACTCATTCGTGTTTGTTTCAGGTTAATCAATACTCGTTCATATTGATCCTAGAACATGTAGACACTCGTCCGTGGTCTTCCATCACTCGTCCGTGTTTATTTCAAGTTAATCAATACTCGTTCGTATTGATCCTAGAACGTGTAGATACTCGTCCGCGGTATTTCAACACTCGTCCGTGTTTGTTTCAGGTTAATCAATACTCGTTCGTATTGATCCTAGATCGTGTAGACACTCATCTGTGGTCTTTCAACAGTCGTCCGTGTTTGTTTTAGGCTAATCAATACTCGTTCGTATTGATCCTAGAACATGTAGACACTCGTCTGTGGTCTTTCAACACTCATCCGTGTTTGTTTCAGGTTAACCAATACTCGTTCGTATTGATCCTAGAATGTGTAGACACACATCTGTGATCTTTCAACACTCGTCCGTGTTTGTTTCAGGTTAAATAATACTCGTTCATATTGAATCTAGAACGCGTAGACACTCATCCGCGGTCTTTCAACACTTGTCTGTGTTTGTTTCAGGTTAATCAATACTCGTTCGTATTGATCCTAGAACGTGTAGACACTCATCCTTGGTGTTTCAACACTTGTCTATGTTTGTTTCAGGTTAATCAATACTCGCTCGTATTGATCCTAGAACATACAGACACTCGTCCGTGGTCTTTCAACACTCGTCCGTGTTTATTTCATGTTAATCAATACTCGTTCGTATTGATCCTAGAACGTGTAGACACTCGTTCATGGTCTTTCAACACTCGTCCGTGTTTGTTTTAGGTTAATCAATACTCGTTCGTATTGATCCTAGAACGTGTAGACACTCGTCCGAGGTCTTTCAACACTCGTCCGTGTTTGTTTCAGGTTAATCAATACCCGTTCGTATTGATCCTAGAACGTGTACACACTCGTTCATGGTCTTTCAACACTCGTCCGTGTTTGTTTCAGGTTAATCAATACTCGTTCGTATTGATCTTAGAATGTGTAGTAACTCGTCCGTTATCTTTCAACACTCATCCGTGTTTGTTTCAGGTTAATCAATACTCGTTCATATTGATCCTAGAACATGTAGACACTCGTCCGTGGTCTTTCAACCCTCGTTCGTGTTTGTTTCAGGTTAATCAATACTCGTTCGTATTGATCCTAGAACGTGTAGACACTCGTCCGTGGTCTTTCAACACTCATTCGTGTTTGTTTCAGGTTAATCAATACTCGTTCATATTGATCCTAGAACATGTAGACACTCGTCCGTGGTCTTCCATCACTCGTCCGTGTTTATTTCAAGTTAATCAATACTCGTTCGTATTGATCCTAGAACGTGTAGATACTCGTCCGCGGTCTTTCAACACTCGTCCGTGTTTGTTTCAGGTTAATTAATACTCGTTCGTATTGATCCTAGATCGTGTAGACACTCATCTGTGGTCTTTCAACACTCGTCCGTGTTTGTTTTAGGCTAATCAATACTCGTTCGTATTGATCCTAGAACATGTAGACACTCGTCTGTGGTCTTTCAACACTCATCCGTGTTTGTTTCAGGTTAATCAATACTCGTTCGTATTGATCCTAGAATGTGTAGACACTCGTCCATGGTCTTTCAACACTCGTCCGTGTTTGTTTCAGGTTAATCAATACTCGTTCGTATTGATCCTAGAACGTGTAGACACTCGTTCATAGTCTTTCAACCCTCGTCCGTGTTTGTTTCAGGTTAATCAATACTCGTTCGTATTGATCTTAGAATGTGTAGACACTCGTCCGTGGTCTTTCAACACTCGTCCGTGTTTGTTTCAGGTTAATCAATACTCGTTCGTATTGATCCTAGAACGTGTAGACACTCGTCCGTGGTCTTTTAACACTCGTCCGTGTTTGTTTCAGGTTAATCAATACTCGTTCGTATTGATCCTAGAACGTGTAGACACTCGTCCGTGGTCTTTCAACACTCATCCGTGTTTGTTTCAGGTTAATCAATACCCGTTCGTATTGATCCTAGAACGTGTACACACTCGTTCATGGTCTTTCAACACTCGTCCGTGTTTGTTTCAGGTTAATCAATACTCGTTCGTATTGATCTTAGAATGTGTAGTAACTCGTCCGTTATCTTTCAACACTCGTCCGTGTTTGTTTCAGGTTAATCAATACTCGTTCATATTGATCCTAGAACATGTAGACACTCGTCCGTGGTCTTTCAACCCTCGTTCGTGTTTGTTTCAGGTTAATCAATACTCGTTCGTATTGATCCTAGAACGTGTAGACACTCGTCCGTGGTCTTTCAACACTCATTCGTGTTTGTTTCAGGTTAATCAATACTCGTTCATATTGATCCTAGAACATGTAGACACTCGTCCGTGGTCTTCCATGACTCGTCCGTGTTTATTTCAAGTTAATCAATACTCGTTCGTATTGATCCTAGAACGTGTAGATACTCGTCCGCGGTCTTTCAACACTCGTCCGTGTTTGTTTCAGGTTAATTAATACTCGTTCGTATTGATCCTAGATCGTGTAGACACTCATCTGTGGTCTTTCAACACTCGTCCGTGTTTGTTTTAGGCTAATCAATACTCGTTCGTATTGATCCTAGAACATGTAGACACTCGTCTGTGGTCTTTCAACACTCATCCGTGTTTGTTTCAGGTTAATCAATACTCGTTCGTATTGATCCTAGAATGTGTAGACACTCGTCCATGGTCTTTCAACACTCGTCCGTGTTTGTTTCAGGTTAATCAATACTCGTTCGTATTGATCCTAGAACGTGTAGACACTCGTTCATAGTCTTTCAACCCTCGTCCGTGTTTATTTCAAGTTAATCAATACTCGTTCGTATTGATCCTAGAACGTGTAGATACTCGTCCGCGGTCTTTCAACACTCGTCCGTGTTTGTTTCAGGTTAATTAATACTCGTTCGTATTGATCCTAGATCGTGTAGACACTCATCTGTGGTCTTTCAACACTCGTCCGTGTTTGTTTTAGGCTAATCAATACTCGTTCGTATTGATCCTAGAACATGTAGACACTCGTCTGTGGTCTTTCAACACTCATCCGTGTTTGTTTCAGGTTAATCAATACTCGTTCGTATTGATCCTAGAATGTGTAGACACTCGTCCATGGTCTTTCAACACTCGTCCGTGTTTGTTTCAGGTTAATCAATACTCGTTCGTATTGATCCTAGAACGTGTAGACACTCGTTCATAGTCTTTCAACCCTCGTCCGTGTTTGTTTCAGGTTAATCAATACTCGTTCGTATTGATCTTAGAATGTGTAGACACTCGTCCGTGGTCTTTCAACACTCGTCCGTGTTTGTTTCAGGTTAATCAATACTCGTTCGTATTGATCCTAGAACGTGTAGACACTCATCTGTGGTCTTTCAACACTCGTCCGTGTTTGTTTTAGGCTAATCAATACTCGTTCGTATTGATCCTAGAACATGTAGACACTCGTCTGTGGTCTTTCAACACTCATCCGTGTTTGTTTCAGGTTAATCAATACTCGTTCGTATTGATCCTAGAATGTGTAGACACTCGTCCATGGTCTTTCAACACTCGTCCGTGTTTGTTTCAGGTTAATCAATACTCGTTCGTATTGATCCTAGAACGTGTAGACACTCGTTCATAGTCTTTCAACCCTCGTCCGTGTTTGTTTCAGGTTAATCAATACTCGTTCGTATTGATCTTAGAATGTGTAGACACTCGTCCGTGGTCTTTCAACACTCGTCCGTGTTTGTTTCAGGTTAATCAATACTCGTTCGTATTGATCCTAGAACGTGTAGACACTCGTCCGTGGTCTTTTAACACTCGTCCGTGTTTGTTTCAGGTTAATCAATACTTGTTCGTATTGATCCTAGAACGTGTAGACACTCGTCCGTGGTCTTTCAACACTCATTCGTGTTTGTTTCTGGTTAATCAATACTCGTTCATATTGATCCTAGAACATGTAGACACTCGTCCGTGGTCTTCCATCACTCGTCCGTGTTTATTTCAAGTTAATCAATACTCGTTCATATTGATCCTAGAACATGTAGACACTCGTCCGTGGTCTTCCATGACTCGTCCGTGTTTATTTCAAGTTAATCAATACTCGTTCGTATTGATCCTAGAACGTGTAGATACTCGTCCGCGGTCTTTCAACACTCGTCCGTGTTTGTTTCAGGTTAATTAATACTCGTTCGTATTGATCCTAGATCGTGTAGACACTCATCTGTGGTCTTTCAACACTCGTCCGTGTTTGTTTTAGGCTAATCAATACTCGTTCGTATTGATCCTAGAACATGTAGACACTTGTCTGTGGTCTTTCAACACTCATCCGTGTTTGTTTCAGGTTAATCAATACTCGTTCGTATTGATCCTAGAATGTGTAGACACTCGTCCATGGTCTTTCAACACTCGTCCGTGTTTGTTTCAGGTTAATCAATACTCGTTCGTATTGATCCTAGAACGTGTAGACACTCGTTCATAGTCTTTCAACCCTCGTCCGTGTTTATTTCAAGTTAATCAATACTCGTTCGTATTGATCCTAGAACGTGTAGATACTCGTCCGCGGTCTTTCAACACTCGTCCGTGTTTGTTTCAGGTTAATTAATACTCGTTCGTATTGATCCTAGATCGTGTAGACACTCATCTGTGGTCTTTCAACACTCGTTCGTGTTTGTTTTAGGCTAATCAATACTCGTTCGTATTGATCCTAGAACATGTAGACACTCGTCTGTGGTCTTTCAACACTCATCCGTGTTTGTTTCAGGTTAATCAATACTCGTTCGT
This sequence comes from Lathyrus tuberosus, assembly GCA_022829125.1. Classification (NCBI taxonomy): domain Eukaryota; kingdom Viridiplantae; phylum Streptophyta; class Magnoliopsida; order Fabales; family Fabaceae; genus Lathyrus; species Lathyrus tuberosus. The sequence continues at coordinate 207,776 of JALAZF010000743.1, read as the reverse complement.
ATTGATCCTAGAATGTGTAGACACTCGTCCATGGTCTTTCAACACTCGTCCGTGTTTGTTTCAGGTTAATCAATACTCGTTCGTATTGATCCTAGAACGTGTAGACACTCGTTCATAGTCTTTCAACCCTCGTCCGTGTTTGTTTCAGGTTAATCAATACTCGTTCGTATTGATCTTAGAATGTGTAGACACTCGTCCGTGGTCTTTCAACACTCGTCCGTGTTTGTTTCAGGTTAATCAATACTCGTTCGTATTGATCCTAGAACGTGTAGACACTCGTCCGTGGTCTTTTAACACTCGTCCGTGTTTGTTTCAGGTTAATCAATACTTGTTCGTATTGATCCTAGAACGTGTAGACACTCGTCCGTGGTCTTTCAACACTCATTCGTGTTTGTTTCTGGTTAATCAATACTCGTTCATATTGATCCTAGAACATGTAGACACTCGTCCGTGGTCTTCCATCACTCGTCCGTGTTTATTTCAAGTTAATCAATACTCGTTCGTATTGATCCTAGAACGTGTAGATACTCGTCCGCGGTCTTTCAACACTCGTCCGTGTTTGTTTCAGGTTAATCAATACTCGTTCGTATTGATCCTAGATCGTGTAGACACTCATCTGTGGTCTTTCAACACTCATCCGTGTTTGTTTTAGGCTTATCAATACTCATTCGTATTGATCCTAGAACATGTAGACACTCGTCTGTGGTCTTTCAACACTCATCCGTGTTTGTTTCAGGTTAATCAATACTCGTTCGTATTAATCCTAGAATGTGTAGACACACATCTGTGATCTTTCAACACTCGTCCGTGTTTGTTTCAGGTTAAACAATACTCGTTCGTATTGAATCTAGAACGCGTAGACACTCATCCGCGGTCTTTCAACACTTGTCTGTGTTTGTTTCAGGTTAATCAATACTCGTTCGTATTGATCCTAGAACGTGTAGACACTCATCCTTGGTGTTTCAACACTTGTCTGTGTTTGTTTCAGGTTAATCAATACTCGCTCGTATTGATCCTAGAACATACATACACTCGTCCGTGGTCTTTCAACACTCGTCCGTGTTTATTTCATGTTAATCAATACTCGTTTGTATTGATCCTAGAACGTGTAGACACTCATTCGTGGTCTTTCAACACTCGTTCGTGTTTGTTTTTGGTTAATCAATACTCGTTCGTATTGATCCTAGAACGTGTAGACACACGTCCGTGGTCTTTCAACACTCGTCCGTGTTTGTTTCAGGTTAATCAATACTCGTTCGTATTGATCCTAGAACTTGTAGACACTCGTCCATGGTCTTTCAACACTCGTCCATGTTTGTTTCAGGTTAATCAATACTAGTTCATATTGATCCTAGAACGTGTAGACACTCATTCATAGTCTTTCAACACTCGTCCGTGTTTGTTTCAGGTTAATCAATACTCGTTAGTATTGATCTTAGAATGTGTAGACACTCGTCCGTGGTCTTTTAACACTCGTCCGTGTTTGTTTCAGGTTAATCAATACTCGTTCGTATTGATCCTAGAACGTGTAGACACTCGTCCGTGGTCCTTTAACACTCGTCCGTGTTTGTTTCAGGTTAATCAATACTCGTTCGTATTGATCCTAGAACGTGTAGACACTCGTCCGTGGTCTTTCAACACTCATTCGTGTTTGTTTCAGGTTAATCAATACTCGTTCATATTGATCCTAGAACATGTAGACACTCGTCCGTGGTCTTCCATCACTCGTCCGTGTTTATTTCAGGTTAATCAATACTCGTTCGTATTGATCCTAGAACGTGTAGATACTCGTCCGCGGTCTTTCAACACTCATCCGTGTTTGTTTCAGGTTAATCAATACTCGTTCGTATTGATCCTAGAACGTGTAGACACTCATCTGTGGTCATTCAACACTCGTCCGTGTTTGTTTTAGGCTAATCAATACTCGTTCGTATTGATCCTAGAACATGTAGACACTCGTCTGTGGTCTTTCAACACTCATCCGTGTTTGTTTCAGGTTAATCAATACTCGTTCGTATTGATCCTAGAATGTGTAGACACACATCTGTGATCTTTCAACACTCGTCCGTGTTTGTTTCAGGTTAAACAATACTCGTTCGTATTGAATCTAGAACGCGTAGACACTCATCCGCGGTCTTTCAACACTTGTCTGTGTTTGTTTCAGGTTAATCAATACTCGTTCGTATTGATCCTAGAACGTGTAGACACTCATCCTTGGTGTTTCAACACTTGTCTGTGTTTGTTTCAGGTTAATCAATACTCGTTCGTATTGATCCTAGAACATACAGACACTCGTCCGTGGTCTTTCAACACTCGTCCGTGTTTATTTCATGTTAATCAATACTCGTTCATATTGATCCTAGAACGTGTAGACACTCATTCGTGGTCTTTCAACACTCGTTCGTGTTTGTTTTTGGTTAATCAATACTCTTTCGTATTGATCCTAGAACGTGTAGACACACGTCCGTGGTCTTTCAACACTCGTCCGTGTTTGTTTCAGGTTAATCAATACTCGTTCGTATTGATCCTAGAACGTGTAGACACTCGTCCGTGGTATTTCAACACTCGTCCGTGTTTGTTTCAGGTTAATCAATACTCGTTCGTATTGATCCTAGAACGTGTAGACACTCATCCTTGGTGTTTCAACACTTGTCTGTGTTTGTTTCAGGTTAATCAATACTCGCTCGTATTGATCCTAGAACATACAGACACTCGTCCGTGGTCATTCAACACTCTTCCGTGTTTATTTCATGTTAATCAATACTCGTTCGTATTGATCCTAGAACGTGTAGACACTCATTCGTGGTCTTTCAACACTCGTTCGTGTTTGTTTTTGGTTAATCAATACTCGTTCGTATTGATCCTAGAACGTGTAGACACTCGTCTGTGGTCTTTCAGCACTCGTCCGTGTTTGTTCACGTTAATCAATACTCGTTCGTAATGATCCTAGAACGTGTAGACACTCGTCCTTGGTCTTTTAGCACTCGTCCATGTTTATTTCAGGTTAATCAATACCCGTTCGTATTGATCCTAGAACATGTAGACACTCGTCCGTGGTCTTTCAACACTCGTCCGTGTTTGTTTCTGGTTAATCAATACTAGTTCGTATTGATCCTAGAACATGTAGACACTCATCCGTGGTCATTCAACACTCTTCCGTGTTTGTTTCAGGTTAATCAATACTCGTTCGTATTGATCCTAGAACGTGTAGACACTCGTCTGTGGTCTTTCAACACTCGTTCCTTTTTGTTTCAGGTTAATCAATACTCGTTCATATTGATCCTAGAACATGTAGACACTCGTCCGTGGTCTTCCATCACTCGTCCGTGTTTATTTCAGGTTAATCAATACTCGTTCGTATTGATCCTAGAACGTGTAGATACTCGTCCGCGGTCTTTCAACACTCGTTCGTGTTTGTTTCAGGTTAATCAATACTCGTTCGTATTGATCATATAACGTGTAGACACTCATCTGTGGTCTTTCAACACTCGTCCGTGTTTGTTTCAGGTTTATCAATACGCGTTCGGATTGATCCTAGAACATGTAGACACTCGTCCGTGGTCTTTCAACACTCGTCCGTGTTTGTTTCAGGTTAATCAATACTCGTTTGTATTGATCCTAGAACATGTAGACACTCGTCCGTGGTCTTTCAACACTCGTCCGTGTTTGTTTCAGGTTAATCAATACTAGTTCGTATTGATCCTAGAACGTGTAGACACTCATCCATGGTCTTTCAACACTCGTCTGTGTTTGTTTTAGGTTAATCAATACTCGTTCGTATAGATCCTAGAACGTGTAGACACTCATTCGTGGTCTTTTAACACTCGTTCGTGTTTGTTTTTGGTTAATCAATACTCGTTCGTATTGATCCTAGAACGTGTAGACACTCGTCCGTGGTCTTTCAACACTCGTCCGTGTTTGTTTCAGGTTAATCAATACTCGTTCGTATTGATCCTAGAACGTGTAGACACTCATCCTTGGTGTTTCAACACTTGTCTGTGTTTGTTTCAGGTTAATCAATACTCGTTCGTATTGATCCTAGAACATACAGACACTCGTCCGTGGTCTTTCAACACTCGTCCGTGTTTATTTCATGTTAATCAATACTCGTTCGTATTGATCCTAGAACGTGTAGACACTCATTCGTGGTCTTTCAACACTCGTTCGTGTTTGTTTTTGGTTAATCAATACTCGTTCGTATTGATCCTAGAACGTGTAGACACACGTCCGTGGTCTTTCAACACTCGTCCGTGTTTGTTTCAGGTTAATCAATACTCGTTCGTATTGATCCTAGAACGTGTAGACACTCGTCCGTGGTATTTCCACACTCGTCCGTGTTTGTTTCAGGTTAATCAATACTCGTTCGTATTGATCCTAGAACGTGTAGACACTCATCCTTGGTGTTTCAACACTCGTCTGTGTTTGTTTCAGGTTAATCAATACTCGTTCGTATTGATCCTAGAACATACAGACACTCGTCCGTGGTCTTTCAACACTCGTCCGTGTTTATTTCATGTTAATCAATACTCGTTCGTATTGATCCTAGAACGTGTAGACACTCATTCGTGGTCTTTCAACACTCGTTCGTGTTTGTTTTTGGTTAATCAATACTCGTTCGTATTGATCCTAGAACGTGTAGACACACGTCCGTGGTCTTTCAACACTCGTCCGTGTTTGTTTCAGGTTAATCAATACTCGGTCGTATTGATCCTAGAACGTGTAGACACTCGTCCGTGGTATTTCCACACTCGTCCGTGTTTGTTTCAGGTTAATCAATACTCGTTCGTATTGATCCTAGAACGTGTAGACACTCATCCTTGGTGTTTCAACACTTGTCTGTGTTTGTTTCAGGTTAATCAATACTCGCTCGTATTGATCCTAGAACATACAGACACTCGTCCGTGGTCATTCAACACTCTTCCGTGTTTATTTCATGTTAATCAATACTCGTTCGTATTGATCCTAGAACGTGTAGACACTCATTCGTGGTCTTTCAACACTCGTTCGTGTTTGTTTTTGGTTAATCAATACTCGTTCGTATTGATCCTAGAACGTGTAGACACTCGTCTGTGGTCTTTCAGCACTCGTCCGTGTTTGTTCACGTTAATCAATACTCGTTCGTAATGATCCTAGAACGTGTAGACACTCGTCCATGGTCTTTTAGCACTCGTCCATGTTTATTTCAGGTTAATCAATACCCGTTCGTATTGATCCTAGAACATGTAGACACTCGTCCGTGGTCTTTCAACACTCGTCCGTGTTTGTTTCTGGTTAATCAATACTAGTTCGTATTGATCCTAGAACATGTAGACACTCATCCGTGGTCATTCAACACTCTTCCGTGTTTGTTTCAGGTTAATCAATACTCGTTCGTATTGATCCTAGAACGTGTAGACACTCGTCTGTGGTCTTTCAACACTCGTTCCTTTTTGTTTCAGGTTAATCAATACTCGTTCGTATTGATCCTAGAACGTGTAGACACTCGTCCGTGGTCTTTCAACGCTCGTCCGTGTTTGTTTCAGGTTAATCAATACTCGTTCGTATTGATCCTAGAACGTGTAGACACTCATCCTTGGTGTTTCAACACTTGTCTGTGTTTGTTTCAGGTTAATCAATACTCGTTCGTATTGATCCTAGAACATACAGACACTCGTCCGTGGTCTTTCAACACTCGTCCGTGTTTATTTCATGTTAATCAATACTCGTTCGTATTGATCCTAGAACGTGTAGACACTCATTCGTGGTCTTTCAACACTCGTTCGTGTTTGTTTTTGGTTAATCAATACTCGTTCGTATTGATCCTAGAACGTGTAGACACACGTCCGTGGTCTTTCAATACTCGTCCGTGTTTGTTTCAGGTTAATCAATACTCGTTCGTATTGATCCTAGAACGTGTAGACACTCGTCCGTGGTATTTCAACACTCGTCCGTGTTTGTTTCAGGTTAATTAATACTCGTTCGTATTGATCCTAGAACGTGTAGACACTCATCCTTGGTGTTTCAACACTTGTCTGTGTTTGTTTCAGGTTAATCAATACTCGCTCGTATTGATCCTAGAACATACAGACACTCGTCCGTGGTCATTCAACACTCTTCCGTGTTTATTTCATGTTAATCAATACTCGTTCGTATTGATCCTAGAACGTGTAGACACTCCTTCGTGGTCTTTCAACACTCGTTCGTGTTTGTTTTTGGTTAATCAATACTCGTTCGTATTGATCCTAGAACGTGTAGACACTCGTCTGTGGTCTTTCAGCACTCGTCCGTGTTTGTTCACGTTAATCAATACTCGTTCGTAATGATCCTAGAACGTGTAGACACTCATCCTTGGTCTTTTAGCACTCGTCCATGTTTATTTCAGGTTAATCAATACCCGTTCGTATTGATCCTAGAACATGTAGACACTCGTCCGTGGTCTTTCAACACTCGTCCGTGTTTGTTTCTGGTTAATCAATACTAGTTCGTGTTGATCCTAGAACATGTAGACACTCATCCGTGGTCATTCAACACTCTTCCGTGTTTGTTTCAGGTTAATCAATACTCGTTCTTATTGATCCTAGAACGTGTAGACACTCATCTGTGGTCTTTCAACACTCGTTCCTTTTTGTTTCAGGTTAATCAATACTCGTTCATATTGATCCTAGAACATGTAGACACTCGTCCGTGGTCTTCCATCATTCGTCCGTGTTTATTTCAGGTTAATCAATACTCGTTCGTATTGATCCGAGAACGTGTAGATACTCGTCCGCGGTCTTTCAACACTCGTTCGTGTTTGTTTCATTTTAATCAATACTCGTTCGTATTGATCATATAACGTGTAGACACTCATCTGTGGTCTTTCAACACTCGTCCGTGTTTGTTTCAGGTTTATCAATACGCGTTCGTATTAATCCTAGAACATGTAGACACTCGTCCGTGGTCTTTCAACACTCGTCCGTGTTTGTTTCAGGTTAATCAATACTCGTTTGTATTGATCCTAGAACATGTAGACACTCGTCCGTGGTCTTTCAACACTCGTCCGTGTTTGTTTCAGGTTAATCAATACTAGTTCGTATTGATCCTAGAACGTGTAGGCACTCATCCATGGTCTTTCAACACTCGTCTGTGTTTGTTTTAGGTTAATCAATACTCGCTCGTATTGATCCTAGAACATGTAGACACTCATCCGTGGTCTTTCAACACTCGTCCGTGTTTATTTCATGTTAATCAATACTCGTTCGTATTGATCCTAGAACGTGTAGACACTCATTCGTGGTCTTTTAACACGCGTTCGTGTTTGTTTTTGGTTAATCAATACTCGTTCGTATTGATCCTAGAACGTGTAGACACTCGACCGTGGTCTTTCAACACTCGTCCGTGTTTGTTTCAGGTTAATCAATACTCGTTCGTATTGATCCTAGAACATGTAGACACTCATCCGTGGTCATTCAACACTCTTCCGTGTTTGTTTTAGGTTAATCAATACTCATTCGTATTGATCCTAGAACGTGTAGACACTCGTCTGTGGTCTTTCAACACTCGTTCGTGTTTGTTTCAGGTTAATCAATACTCGTTCATATTGATCCTAGAACATGTAGACACTCGTCCGTGGTCTTCCATCACTCGTCCGTGTTTATTTCAGGTTAATCAATACTCGTTCGTATTGATCCTTGAACGTGTAGATACTCGTCCGCGGTCTTTCAACACTCGTTCGTGTTTGTTTCAGGTTAATCAATACTCGTTCGTATTGATCATATAACGTGTAGACACTCATCTGTGGTCTTTTAACACTCGTCCGTGTTTGTTTCAGGTTTATCAATACTCGTTCGTATTGATCCTAGAACATGTAGACACTCGTCCGTGGTCTTTCAACACTCGTCCGTGTTTGTTTCAGGTTAATCAATACTCGTTTGTATTGATCCTAGAACATGTAGACACTCGTCCGTGGTCTTTCAACACTCGTCCGTGTTTGTTTCAGGTTAATCAATACTAGTTCGTATTGATCCTAGAATGTGTAGACACTCATCCATGGTCTTTCAACACTCGTCTGTGTTTGTTTTAGGTTAATCAATACTCGTTCGTATTGATCCTAGAACGTGTAGACACTCATCCGTGGTCTTTCAACACTCGTCCGTGTTTGTTTCAGGTTAATCAATACTAGTTCGTATTGATCCTAGAACGTGTAGACACTCATCCATGGTCTTTCAACACTCGTCTGTGTTTGTTTTAGGTTAATCAATACTCGCTCGTATTGATCCTAGAACATGTAGACACTCATCCGTGGTCTTTCAACACTCGTCCGTGTTTATTTCATGTTAATCAATACTCGTTCGTATTGATCCTAGAACGTGTAGACACTCATTCGTGGTCTTTTAACACTCGTTCGTGTTTGTTTTTGGTTAATCAATACTCGTTCGTATTGTTCCTAGAACGTGTAGACACTCGACCGTGGTCTTTCAACACTCGTCCGTGTTTGTTTCAGGTTAATCAATACTCGTTTGTATTGATCCTAGAACATGTAGACACTCGTCCGTGGTCTTTCAACACTCGTCCGTGTTTGTTTCAGGTTAATCAATACTAGTTCGTATTGATCCTAGAACGTGTAGACACTCATCCATGGTCTTTCAACACTCGTCTGTGTTTGTTTTAGGTTAATCAATACTCGCTCGTATTGATCCTAGAACATGTAGACACTCATCCGTGGTCTTTCAACACTCGTCCGTGTTTATTTCATGTTAATCAATACTCGTTCGTATTGATCCTAGAACGTGTAGACACTCATCTGTGGTCTTTTAACACTCGTCCGTGTTTGTTTCAGGTTTATCAATACTCGTTCGTATTGATCCTAGAACATGTAGACACTCGTCCGTGGTCTTTCAACACTCGTCCGTGTTTGTTTCAGGTTAATCAATACTCGTTTGTATTGATCCTAGAACATGTAGACACTCGTCCGTGGTCTTTCAACACTCGTCCGTGTTTGTTTCAGGTTAATCAATACTAGTTCGTATTGATCCTAGAATGTGTAGACACTCATCCATGGTCTTTCAACACTCGTCTGTGTTTGTTTTAGGTTAATCAATACTCGTTCGTATTGATCCTAGAACGTGTAGACACTCATCCGTGGTCTTTCAACACTCGTCCGTGTTTGTTTCAGGTTAATCAATACTAGTTCGTATTGATCCTAGAACGTGTAGACACTCATCCATGGTCTTTCAACACTCGTCTGTGTTTGTTTTAGGTTAATCAATAGTCGTTCGTATTGATCCTAGAACATGTAGACACTCGTCCGTGGTCTTTCAACACTCGTCCGTGTTTGTTTCAGGTTAATCAATACTCGTTTGTATTGATCCTAGAACATGTAGACACTCGTCCGTGGTCTTTCAACACTCGTCCGTGTTTGTTTCAGGTTAATCAATACTAGTTCGTATTGATCCTAGAATGTGTAGACACTCATCCATGGTCTTTCAACACTCGTCTGTGTTTGTTTCAGGTTAATCAATACTCGTTTGTATTGATCCTAGAACATGTAGACACTCGTCCGTGGTCTTTCAACACTCGTCCGTGTTTGTTTCAGGTTAATCAATACTAGTTCGTATTGATCCTAGAACGTGTAGACACTCATCCATGGTCTTTCAACACTCGTCTGTGTTTGTTTTAGGTTAATCAATACTCGCTCGTATTGATCCTAGAACATGTAGACACTCATCCGTGGTCTTTCAACACTCGTCCGTGTTTATTTCATGTTAATCAATACTCGTTCGTATTGATCCTAGAACGTGTAGACACTCATTCGTGGTCTTTTAACACTCGTTCGTGTTTGTTTTTGGTTAATCAATACTCGTTCGTATTGATCCTAGAACGTGTAGACACTCGACCGTGGTCTTTCAACACTCGTCCGTGTTTGTTTCAGGTTAATCAATACTCGTTCGTATTGATCCTAGAACATGTAGACACTCATCCGTGGTCATTCAACACTCTTCCGTGTTTGTTTTAGGTTAATCAATACTCGTTCGTATTGATCCTAGAACGTGTAGACACTCGTCTGTGGTCTTTCAACACTCGTTCGTGTTTGTTTCAGGTTAATCAATACTCGTTCATATTGATCCTAGAACATGTAGACACTCGTCCGTGGTCTTCCATCACTCGTCCGTGTTTATTTCAGGTTAATCAATACTCGTTCGTATTGATCCTTGAACGTGTAGATACTCGTCCGCGGTCTTTCAACACTCGTTCGTGTTTGTTTCAGGTTAATCAATACTCGTTCGTATTGATCATATAACGTGTAGACACTCATCTGTGGTCTTTTAACACTCGTCCGTGTTTGTTTCAGGTTTATCAATACTCGTTCGTATTGATCCTAGAACATGTAGACACTCGTCCGTGGTCTTTCAACACTCGTCCGTGTTTGTTTCAGGTTAATCAATACTCGTTTGTATTGATCCTAGAACATGTAGACACTCGTCCGTGGTCTTTCAACACTCGTCCGTGTTTGTTTCAGGTTAATCAATACTCGTTCGTATTGATCCTAGAACATGTAGACACTCATCCGTGGTCATTCAACACTCTTCCGTGTTTGTTTTAGGTTAATCAATACTCGTTCGTATTGATCCTAGAACGTGTAGACACTCGTCTGTGGTCTTTCAACACTCGTTCGTGTTTGTTTCAGGTTAATCAATACTCGTTCATATTGATCCTAGAACATGTAGACACTCGTCCGTGGTCTTCCATCACTCGTCCGTGTTTATTTCAGGTTAATCAATACTCGTTCGTATTGATCCTTGAACGTGTAGATACTCGTCCGCGGTCTTTCAACACTCGTTCGTGTTTGTTTCAGGTTAATCAATACTCGTTCGTATTGATCATATAACGTGTAGACACTCATCTGTGGTCTTTTAACACTCGTCCGTGTTTGTTTCAGGTTTATCAATACTCGTTCGTATTGATCCTAGAACATGTAGACACTCGTCCGTGGTCTTTCAACACTCGTCCGTGTTTGTTTCAGGTTAATCAATACTCGTTTGTATTGATCCTAGAACATGTAGACACTCGTCCGTGGTCTTTCAACACTCGTCCGTGTTTGTTTCAGGTTAATCAATACTAGTTCGTATTGATCCTAGAATGTGTAGACACTCATCCATGGTCTTTCAACACTCGTCTGTGTTTGTTTTAGGTTAATCAATACTCGTTCGTATTGATCCTAGAACGTGTAGACACTCATCCGTGGTCTTTCAACACTCGTCCGTGTTTATTTCATGTTAATCAATACACGTTCGTATTGATCCTAGAACGTGTAGACACTCATTCGTGGTCTTTTAACACTCGTTCGTGTTTGTTTTTGGTTAATCAATACTCGTTCGTATTGATCCTATAACGTGTAGACACTCGTCCGTGGTCTTTCAACACTCGTCCGTGTTTGTTTCAGGTTAATCAATACTCGTTCGTATTGATCCTAGAACGTGTAGACACTCGTCCGTGGTCTTTCAACACTCGTCCGTGTTTGTTTCAGGTTAATCAATACTCGTTCGTATTGATCCTAGAACGTGTAGACACTCATCCTTGGTGTTTCAACACTCGTCTGTGTTTGTTTCAAGTTAATCAATACTCGCTCGTATTGATCCTAGAACATACCGACACTCGTCCGTGGTCTTTCAACACTCGTCCGTGTTTATTTCATGTTAATCAATACTCGTTCGTATTGATCCTAGAACGTTTAGACACTCATTCGTGGTCTTTTAACACTCGTTCGTGTATGTTTTTGGTTAATCAATACTCGTTCGTATTGATCCTAGAACGTGTAGACACTCGTCCGTGGTCTTTCTACACTCGTCCGTGTTTGTTTCAGGTTAATCAATACTCGTTCGTATTGATCCTAGAACATGTAGACACTCATCCGTGGTCATTCAACACTCTTCCGTGTTTGTTTCAGGTTAATCAATACTCGTTCGTATTGATCCTAGAACGTGTAGACACTCGTCTGTGGTCTTTCAACACTCGTTCGTGTTTGTTTCAGGTTAATCAATACTCGTTCATATTGATCCTAGAACATGTAGACACTCGTCCGTGGTCTTCCATCACTCGTCCGTGTTTATTTCAGGTTAATCAACACTCGTTCGTATTGATCCTTGAACGTGTAGATACTCGTCCGCGGTCTTTCAACACTCGTTCGTGTTTGTTTCAGGTTAATCAATACTCGTTCGTATTGATCATATAACGTGTAGACACTCATCTGTGGTCTTTTAACACTCGTCCGTGTTTGTTTCAGGTTTATCAATACTCGTTCGTATTGATCCTAGAACATGTAGACACTCGTCCGTGGTCTTTCAACACTCGTCCGTGTTTGTTTCAGGTTAATCAATACTCGTTTGTATTGATCCTAGAACATGTAGACACTCGTCCGTGGTCTTTCAACACTCGTCCGTGTTTGTTTCAGGTTAATCAATACTAGTTCGTATTGATCCTAGAATGTGTAGACACTCATCCATGGTCTTTCAACACTCGTCTGTGTTTGTTTTAGGTTAATCAATACTCGTTCGTATTGATCCTAGAACGTGTAGACACTCATCCGTGGTCTTTTAACACTCGTCCGTGTTTATTTCATGTTAATCAATACTCGTTCGTATTGATCCTAGAACGTGTAGACACTCATTCGTGGTCTTTTAACACTCGTTCGTGTTTGTTTTTGGTTAATCAATACTCGTTCGTATTGATCCTATAACGTGTAGACACTCGTCCGTGGTCTTTCAACACTCGTCCGTGTTTGTTTCAGGTTAATCAATACTCGTTCGTATTGATCCTAGAACGTGTAGACACTCGTCCGTGGTCTTTCAACACTCGTCCGTGTTTGTTTCAGGTTAATCAATACTCGTTCGTATTGATCCTAGAACGTGTAGACACTCATCCTTGGTGTTTCAACACTCGTCTGTGTTTGTTTCAAGTTAATCAATACTCGCTCGTATTGATCCTAGAACATACCGACACTCGTCCGTGGTCTTTCAACACTCGTCCGTGTTTATTTCATGTTAATCAATACTCGTTCGTATTGATCCTAGAACGTGTAGACACTCATTCGTGGTCTTTCAACACTTGTTCGTGTTTGTTTTTGGTTAATCAATACTCGTTCGTATTGATCCTAGAACGTGTAGACACTCGTCTGTGGTCTTTCAGCACTCTTCCGTGTTTGTTCAGGTTAATCAATACTCGTTAGTAATGATCCTAGAACGTGTAGACACTCGTCCTCGGTCTTTTAGTACTCGTCCGTGTTTATTTCAGGTTAATCAATACCCGTTCGTATTGATCCTAGAACATGTAGACACTCGTCCGTGGTCTTTCAACACTCGTCCGTGTTTGTTTCAGGTTAATCAATACTAGTTCGTATTGATCCTAGAACGGGTAGACACTCATCCATGGTCTTTCAACACTCGTCTGTGTTTGTTTTAGGTTAATCAATACTCGTTCCTATTGATCCTAGAACATGTAGACACTCATCCGTGGTCATTCAACACTCTTCCGTGTTTGTTTCAGGTTAATCAATACTCGTTCGTATTGATCCTAGAACGTGTAGACACTCGTCTGTGGTCTTTCAACACTCGTTCGTGTTTGTTTCAGGTTAATCAATACTCGTTCGTATTGATCCTAGAACGTGTAGACACTCATTCGTGGTCTTTCAACACTCGTTCGTGTTTGTTTTTGGTTAATCAATACTCGTTCGTATTGATCCTAGAACGTGTAGACAGTCGTCCGTGGTCTTTCAACACTCGTCCGTGTTTGTTTCAGGTTAATCAATACTCGTTCGTATTGATCCTAGAACGTGTAGACACTCGTCTGTGGTCTTTCAACACTCGTCCGTGTTTATTTCATGTTAATCAATACTCGTTCGTATTGATCCTAGAACGTGTAGACACTCATTCGTTGTCTTTCAACACTCGTTCGTGTTTGTTTTTGGTTAATCAATACTCGTTCGTATTGATCCTATAACGTGTAGACACTCGTCCGTGGTCTTTCAACACTCGTCCGTGTTTGTTTCAGGTTAATCAATACTCGTTCGTATTGATCCTAGAACGTGTAGACACTCGTCCGTGGTCTTTCAACACTCGTCCGTGTTTGTTTCAGGTTAATCAATACTCGTTCGTATTGATCCTAGAACGTGTAGACACTCATTCGTGGTCTTTTAACACTCGTTCGTGTTTGTTTTTGGTTAATCAATACTCGTTCGTATTGATCCTATAACGTGTAGACACTCGTCCGTGGTCTTTCAACACTCGTCCGTGTTTGTTTCAGGTTAATCAATACTCGTTCGTATTGATCCTAGAACGTGTAGACACTCGTCCGTGGTCTTTCAACACTCGTCCGTGTTTGTTTCAGGTTAATCAATACTCGTTCGTATTGATCCTAGAACGTGTAGACACTCATCCTTGGTGTTTCAACACTCGTCTGTGTTTGTTTCAAGTTAATCAATACTCGCTCGTATTGATCCTAGAACATACCGACACTCGTCCGTGGTCTTTCAACACTCGTCCGTGTTTATTTCATGTTAATCAATACTCGTTCGTATTGATCCTAGAACGTGTAGACACTCATTCGTGGTCTTTCAACACTTGTTCGTGTTTGTTTTTGGTTAATCAATACTCTTTCGTATTGATCCTAGAACGTGTAGACACTCGTCTGTGGTCTTTCAGCACTCTTCCGTGTTTGTTCAGGTTAATCAATACTCGTTAGTAATGATCCTAGAACGTGTAGACACTCGTCCTCGGTCTTTTAGTACTCGTCCGTGTTTATTTCAGGTTAATCAATACCCGTTCGTATTGATCCTAGAACATGTAGACACTCGTCCGTGGTCTTTCAACACTCGTCTGTGTTTGTTTCAGGTTAATCAATACTAGTTCGTATTGATCCTAGAACGGGTAGACACTCATCCATGGTCTTTCAACACTCGTCTGTGTTTGTTTTAGGTTAATCAATACTCGTTCCTATTGATCCTAGAACATGTAGACACTCATCCGTGGTCATTCAACACTCTTCCGTGTTTGTTTCAGGTTAATCAATACTCGTTCGTATTGATCCTAGAACGTGTAGACACTCGTCTGTGGTCTTTCAACACTCGTTCGTGTTTGTTTCAGGTTAATCAATACTCGTTCGTATTGATCCTAGAACGTGTAGACACTCATTCGTGGTCTTTCAACACTCGTTCGTGTTTGTTTTTGGTTAATCAATACTCGTTCGTATTGATCCTAGAACGTGTAGACAGTCGTCCGTGGTCTTTCAACACTCGTCCGTGTTTGTTTCAGGTTAATCAATACTCGTTCGTATTGATCCTAGAACGTGTAGACACTCGTCTGTGGTCTTTCAACACTCGTCCGTGTTTATTTCATGTTAATCAATACTCGTTCGTATTGATCCTAGAACGTGTAGACACTCATTCGTTGTCTTTCAACACTCGTTCGTGTTTGTTTTTGGTTAATCAATACTCGTTCGTATTGATCCTATAACGTGTAGACACTCGTCCGTGGTCTTTCAACACTCGTCCGTGTTTGTTTCAGGTTAATCAATACTCGTTCGTATTGATCCTAGAACGTGTAGACACTCGTCCGTGGTCTTTCAACACTCGTCCGTGTTTGTTTCAGGTTAATCAATACTCGTTCGTATTGATCCTAGAACGTGTAGACACTCATCCTTGGTGTTTCAACACTCGTCTGTGTTTGTTTCAAGTTAATCAATACTCGCTCGTATTGATCCTAGAACATACCGACACTCGTCCGTGGTCTTTCAACACTCGTCCGTGTTTATTTCATGTTAATCAATACTCGTTCGTATTGATCCTAGAACGTGTAGACACTCATTCGTGGTCTTTCAACACTTGTTCGTGTTTGTTTTTGGTTAATCAATACTCGTTCGTATTGATCCTAGAACGTGTAGACACTCGTCTGTGGTCTTTCATCACTCGTCCGTGTTTGTTCAGGTTAATCAATACTCGTTAGTAATGATCCTAGAACGTGTAGACACTCGTCCTTGGTCTTTTAGCACTCGTCTGTGTTTATTTCAGGTTAATCAATACCCGTTCGTATTGAACCTAGAACATGTAGACACTCGTCCGTGGTCTTTCAACACTCGTCCGTGTTTCTTTCAGGTTAATCAATACTAGTTCGTATTGATCCTAGTACGGGTAGACACTCATCCATGGTCTTTCAACACTCGTCTGTGTTTGTTTTAGGTTAATCAATACTCGTTCCTATTGATCCTAGAACATGTAGACACTCATCCGTGGTCATTCAACACTCTTCCGTGTTTGTTTCAGGTTAATCAATACTCGTTCGTATTGATCCTAGAACGTGTAGACACTCGTCTGTGGTCTTTCAACACTCGTTCGTGTTTGTTTCAGGTTAATCAATACTCGTTCGTATTGATTCTAGAACGTGTAGACACTCATTCGTGGTCTTTCAACACTCGTTCGTGTTTGTTTTTGGTTAATCAATACTCGTTCGTATTGATCCTAGAACGTGTAGACACTCGTCCGTGGTCTTTCAACACTCGTCCGTGTTTGTTTCAGGTTAATCAATACTCGTTCGTATTGATCCTAGAACGTGTAGACACTTGTCTGTGGTCTTTCAACACTCGTCCGTGTTTATTTCATGTTAATCAATACTCGTTCGTATTGATCCTAGAACGTGTAGACACTCATTCGTTGTCTTTCAACACTCGTTCGTGTTTGTTTTTGGTTAATCAATACTCGTTCGTATTGATCCTAGAACGTGTAGACACTCGTCTGTGGTCTTTCAGCACTCGTCCGTGTTTGTTCAGGATAATCAATACTCGTTCGTAATGATCCTAGAACGTGTAGACACTCGTCCTTGGTCTTTTAGCACTCGTCCATGTTTATTTCAGGTTAATCAATACCCGTTCGTATTGATCCTAGAACATGTAGACACTCGTCCGTGGTCTTTCAACACTCGTCCGTGTTTGTTTCTGGTTAATCAATACTAGTTCGTATTGATCCTAGAACATGTAGACACTCATCCGTGGTCATTCAACACTCATCCGTGTTTGTTTCAGGTTAATCAATACTCGTTCGTATTGATCCTAGAACGTGTAGACACTCGTCTGTGGTCTTTCAACACTCGTTCGTGTTTGTTTCAGGTTAATCAATACTCGTTCATATTGATCCTAGAACATGTAGACACTCGTCCGTGGTCTTCCATCACTCGTCCGTGTTTATTTCAGGTTAATCAATACTCGTTCGTATTGATCCTAGAACGTGTAGACACTCATTCGTGGTCTTTCAACACTTGTTCGTGTTTGTTTTTGGTTAATCAATACTCGTTCGTATTGATCCTAGAACGTGTAGACACTCGTCTGTGGTCTTTCATCACTCGTCCGTGTTTGTTCAGGTTAATCAATACTCGTTAGTAATGATCCTAGAACGTGTAGACACTCGTCCTTGGTCTTTTAGCACTCGTCTGTGTTTATTTCAGGTTAATCAATACCCGTTCGTATTGAACCTAGAACATGTAGACACTCGTCCGTGGTCTTTCAACACTCGTCCGTGTTTCTTTCAGGTTAATCAATACTAGTTCGTATTGATCCTAGTACGGGTAGACACTCATCCATGGTCTTTCAACACTCGTCTGTGTTTGTTTTAGGTTAATCAATACTCGTTCCTATTGATCCTAGAACATGTAGACACTCATCCGTGGTCATTCAACACTCTTCCGTGTTTGTTTCAGGTTAATCAATACTCGTTCGTATTGATCCTAGAACGTGTAGACACTCGTCTGTGGTCTTTCAACACTCGTTCGTGTTTGTTTCAGGTTAATCAATACTCGTTCGTATTGATTCTAGAACGTGTAGACACTCATTCGTGGTCTTTCAACACTCGTTCGTGTTTGTTTTTGGTTAATCAATACTCGTTCGTATTGATCCTAGAACGTGTAGACACTCGTCCGTGGTCTTTCAACACTCGTCCGTGTTTGTTTCAGGTTAATCAATACTCGTTCGTATTGATCCTAGAACGTGTAGACACTTGTCTGTGGTCTTTCAACACTCGTCCGTGTTTATTTCATGTTAATCAATACTCGTTCGTATTGATCCTAGAACGTGTAGACACTCATTCGTTGTCTTTCAACACTCGTTCGTGTTTGTTTTTGGTTAATCAATACTCGTTCGTATTGATCCTAGAACGTGTAGACACTCGTCTGTGGTCTTTCAGCACTCGTCCGTGTTTGTTCAGGATAATCAATACTCGTTCGTAATGATCCTAGAACGTGTAGACACTCGTCCTTGGTCTTTTAGCACTCGTCCATGTTTATTTCAGGTTAATCAATACCCGTTCGTATTGATCCTAGAACATGTAGACACTCGTCCGTGGTCTTTCAACACTCGTCCGTGTTTGTTTCTGGTTAATCAATACTAGTTCGTATTGATCCTAGAACATGTAGACACTCATCCGTGGTCATTCAACACTCTTCCGTGTTTGTTTCAGGTTAATCAATACTCGTTCGTATTGATCCTAGAACGTGTAGACACTCGTCTGTGGTCTTTCAACACTCGTTCGTGTTTGTTTCAGGTTAATCAATACTCGTTCATATTGATCCTAGAACATGTAGACACTCGTCCGTGGTCTTCCATCACTCGTCCGTGTTTATTTCAGGTTAATCAATACTCGTTCGTATTGATCCTAGAACGTGTAGATACTCGTCCGCGGTCTTTCAACACTCGTTCGTGTTTGTTTCAGGTTAATCAATACTCGTTCGTATTGATCATATAACGTGTAGACACTCATCTGTGGTCTTTCAACATTCGTCCGTGTTTGTTTCAGGTTTATCAATACGCGTTCGTATTGATCCTAGAACATGTAGACACTCATTCGTTGTCTTTCAACACTCGTTCGTGTTTGTTTTTGGTTAATCAATACTCGTTCGTATTGATCCTATAACGTGTAGACACTCGTCCGTGGTCTTTCAACACTCGTCCGTGTTTGTTTCAGGTTAATCAATACTCGTTCGTATTGATCCTAGAACGTGTAGACACTCGTCCGTGGTCTTTCAACACTCGTCCGTGTTTGTTTCAGGTTAATCAATACTCGTTCGTATTGATCCTAGAACGTGTAGACACTCATCCTTGGTGTTTTAACACTCGTCTGTTTTTGTTTCAAGTTAATCAATACTCGCTCGTATTGATCCTAGAACATACCGACACTCGTCCGTGGTCTTTCAACACTCGTCCGTGTTTATTTCATGTTAATCAATACTCGTTCGTATTGATCCTAGAACGTGTAGACACTCATTCGTGGTCTTTCAACACTTGTTCGTGTTTGTTTTTGGTTAATTAATACTCGTTCGTATTGATCCTAGAACGTGTAGACACTCGTCCGTGGTCTTTCAACACTCGTCCGTGTTTGTTTCAGGTTAATCAATACTCGTTCGTATTGATCCTAGAACGTGTAGACACTCGTCTGTGGTCTTTCAACACTCGTCCGTGTTTATTTCATGTTAATCAATACTCGTTCGTATTGATCCTAGAACGTGTAGACACTCATTCGTTGTCTTTCAACACTCGTTCGTGTTTGTTTTTGGTTAATCAATACTCGTTCGTATTGATCCTATAACGTGTAGACACTCGTCCGTGGTCTTTCAACACTCGTCCGTGTTTGTTTCAGGTTAATCAATACTCGTTCGTATTGATCCTAGAACGTGTAGACACTCGTCCGTGGTCTTTCAACACTCGTCCGTGTTTGTTTCAGGTTAATCAATACTCGTTCGTATTGATCCTAGAACGTGTAGACACTCATCCTTGGTGTTTTAACACTCGTCTGTTTTTGTTTCAAGTTAATCAATACTCGCTCGTATTGATCCTAGAACATACCGACACTCGTCCGTGGTCTTTCAACACTCGTCCGTGTTTATTTCATGTTAATCAATACTCGTTCGTATTGATCCTAGAACGTGTAGACACTCATTCGTGGTCTTTCAACACTTGTTCGTGTTTGTTTTTGGTTAATCAATACTCGTTCGTATTGATCCTAGAACGTGTAGACACTCGTCTGTGGTCTTTCATCACTCGTCCGTGTTTGTTCAGGTTAATCAATACTCGTTAGTAATGATCCTAGAACGTGTAGACACTCGTCCTTGGTCTTTTAACACTCGTCCGTGTTTATTTCAGGTTAATCAATACCCGTTCGTATTGAACCTAGAACATGTAGACACTCGTCCGTGGTCTTTCAACACTCGTCCGTGTTTGTTTCAGGTTAATCAATACTCGTTCGTATTGATCCTAGAACGTGTAGACACTTGTCTGTGGTCTTTCAACACTCGTCCGTGTTTATTTCATGTTAATCAATACTCGTTCGTATTGATCCTAGAACGTGTAGACACTCATTCGTTGTCTTTCAACACTCGTTCGTGTTTGTTTTTGGTTAATCAATACTCGTTCGTATTGATCCTAGAACGTGTAGACACTCGTCTGTGGTCTTTCAGCACTCGTCCGTGTTTGTTCAGGATAATCAATACTCGTTCGTAATGATCCTAGAACGTGTAGACACTCGTCCTTGGTCTTTTAGCACTCGTCCATGTTTATTTCAGGTTAATCAATACCCGTTCGTATTGATCCTAGAACATGTAGACACTCGTCCGTGGTCTTTCAACACTCGTCCGTGTTTGTTTCTGGTTAATCAATACTAGTTCGTATTGATCCTAGAACATGTAGACACTCATCCGTGGTCATTCAACACTCTTCCGTGTTTGTTTCAGGTTAATCAATACTCGTTCGTATTGATCCTAGAACGTGTAGACACTCGTCTGTGGTCTTTCAACACTCGTTCGTGTTTGTTTCAGGTTAATCAATACTCGTTCATATTGATCCTAGAACATGTAGACACTCGTCCGTGGTCTTCCATCACTCGTCCGTGTTTATTTCAGGTTAATCAATACTCGTTCGTATTGATCCTAGAACGTGTAGATACTCGTCCGCGGTCTTTCAACACTCGTTCGTGTTTGTTTCAGGTTAATCAATACTCGTTCGTATTGATCATATAACGTGTAGACACTCATCTGTGGTCTTTCAACATTCGTCCGTGTTTGTTTCAGGTTTATCAATACGCGTTCGTATTGATCCTAGAACATGTAGACACTCATTCGTTGTCTTTCAACACTCGTTCGTGTTTGTTTTTGGTTAATCAATACTCGTTCGTATTGATCCTATAACGTGTAGACACTCGTCCGTGGTCTTTCAACACTCGTCCGTGTTTGTTTCAGGTTAATCAATACTCGTTCGTATTGATCCTAGAACGTGTAGACACTCGTCCGTGGTCTTTCAACACTCGTCCGTGTTTGTTTCAGGTTAATCAATACTCGTTCGTATTGATCCTAGAACGTGTAGACACTCATCCTTGGTGTTTTAACACTCGTCTGTTTTTGTTTCAAGTTAATCAATACTCGCTCGTATTGATCCTAGAACATACCGACACTCGTCCGTGGTCTTTCAACACTCGTCCGTGTTTATTTCATGTTAATCAATACTCGTTCGTATTGATCCTAGAACGTGTAGACACTCATTCGTGGTCTTTCAACACTTGTTCGTGTTTGTTTTTGGTTAATTAATACTCGTTCGTATTGATCCTAGAACGTGTAGACACTCGTCCGTGGTCTTTCAACACTCGTCCGTGTTTGTTTCAGGTTAATCAATACTCGTTCGTATTGATCCTAGAACGTGTAGACACTCGTCTGTGGTCTTTCAACACTCGTCCGTGTTTATTTCATGTTAATCAATACTCGTTCGTATTGATCCTAGAACGTGTAGACACTCATTCGTTGTCTTTCAACACTCGTTCGTGTTTGTTTTTGGTTAATCAATACTCGTTCGTATTGATCCTATAACGTGTAGACACTCGTCCGTGGTCTTTCAACACTCGTCCGTGTTTGTTTCAGGTTAATCAATACTCGTTCGTATTGATCCTAGAACGTGTAGACACTCGTCCGTGGTCTTTCAACACTCGTCCGTGTTTGTTTCAGGTTAATCAATACTCGTTCGTATTGATCCTAGAACGTGTAGACACTCATCCTTGGTGTTTTAACACTCGTCTGTTTTTGTTTCAAGTTAATCAATACTCGCTCGTATTGATCCTAGAACATACCGACACTCGTCCGTGGTCTTTCAACACTCGTCCGTGTTTATTTCATGTTAATCAATACTCGTTCGTATTGATCCTAGAACGTGTAGACACTCATTCGTGGTCTTTCAACACTTGTTCGTGTTTGTTTTTGGTTAATCAATACTCGTTCGTATTGATCCTAGAACGTGTAGACACTCGTCTGTGGTCTTTCATCACTCGTCCGTGTTTGTTCAGGTTAATCAATACTCGTTAGTAATGATCCTAGAACGTGTAGACACTCGTCCTTGGTCTTTTAACACTCGTCCGTGTTTATTTCAGGTTAATCAATACCCGTTCGTATTGAACCTAGAACATGTAGACACTCGTCCGTGGTCTTTCAACACTCGTCCGTGTTACTTTCAGGTTAATCAATACTAGTTCGTATTGATCCTAGTACGGGTAGACACTCATCCATGGTCTTTCAACACTCATCTGTGTTTGTTTTAGGTTAATCAATACTCGTTCCTATTGATCCTAGAACATGTAGACACTCATCCGTGGTCATTCAACACTCTTCCGTGTTTGTTTCAGGTTAATCAATACTCGTTCGTATTGATCCTAGAACGTGTAGACACTCGTCTGTGGTCTTTCAACACTCGTTCATGTTTGTTTCAGGTTAATCAATACTCGTTCGTATTGATCCTAGAACGTGTAGACACTCATTCGTGGTCTTTCAACACTCGTTCGTGTTTGTTTTTGGTTAATCAATACTCGTTCGTATTGATCCTAGAACGTGTAGACACTCGTCCGTGGTCTTTCAACACTCGTCCGTGTTTGTTTCAGGTTAATCAATACTCGTTCGTATTGATCCTAGAACGTGTAGACACTCGTCTGTGGTCTTTCAACACTCGTCCGTGTTTATTTCATGTTAATTAATACTCGTTCGTATTGATCCTAGAACGTGTAGACACTCATTCGTTGTCTTTCAACACTCGTTCGTGTTTGTTTTTGGTTAATCAATACTCGTTCGTATTGATCCTAGAACGTGTAGACACTCGTCTGTGGTCTTTCAGCACTCGTCCGTGTTTGTTCAGGTTAATCAATACTCGTTCGTAATGATCCTAGAACGTGTAGACACTCGTCTGTGGTCTTTCAACACTCGTCCGTGTTTATTTCATGTTAATCAATACTCGTTCGTATTGATCCTAGAACGTGTAGACACTCATTCGTTGTCTTTCAACACTCGTTCGTGTTTGTTTTTGGTTAATCAATACTCGTTCGTATTGATCCTAGAACGTGTAGACACTCGTCTGTGGTCTTTCACCACTCGTCCGTGTTTGTTCAGGTTAATCAATACTCGTTCGTAATGATCCTAGAACGTGTAGACACTCGTCCTTGGTCTTTTAGCACTCGTCCATGTTTATTTCAGGTTAATCAATACCCGTTCTTATTGATCCTAGAACATGTAGACACTCGTCCGTGGTCTTTCAACACTCGTCCGTGTTTGTTTCTGGTTAATCAATACTAGTTCGTATTGATCCTAGAACATGTAGACACTCATCCGTGGTCATTCAACACTCTTCCGTGTTTCTTTCAGTTTAATCAATACTCGTTCGTATTGATCCTAGAACGTGTAGACACTCGTCTGTGGTCTTTCAACACTCGTTCGTGTTTGTTTCAGGTTAATCAATACTCGTTCATATTGATCCTAGAACATGTAGACACTCGTCCGTGGTCTTCCATCACTCGTCCGTGTTTATTTCAGGTTAATCAATACTCGTTCGTATTGATCCTAGAACGTGTAGATACTCGTCCGCGGTCTTTCAACACTCGTTCGTGTTTGTTTCAGGTTAATCAATACTCGTTCGTATTGATCATATAACGTGTAGACACTCATCTGTGGTCTTTCAACACTCGTCCGTGTTTGTTTCAGGTTTATCAATACGCGTTCGTATTGATCCTAGAACATGTAGACACTCGTCCGTGGTCTTTTAACACTCGTCCGTGTTTGTTTCAGGTTAATCAATTCTCGTTTGTATTGATCCTAGAACATGTAGACACTCGTCCGTCGTCTTTCAACACTCGTCCGTGTTTGTTTCAGGTTAATCAATACTAGTTCGTATTGATCCTAGAACGTGTAGACACTCATCCATGGTCTTTCAACACTCGTCTGTGTTTGTTTTAGGTTAATCAATACTCGTTCGTATTGATCCTAGAACATGTAGACACTCATCCGTGGTCTTTCAACACTCGTCCGTGTTTATTTCATGTTAATCAATACTCGTTCGTATTGATCCTAGAACGTGTAGACACTCATTCGTGGTCTTTTAACACTCGTTCGTGTTTGTTTTTGGTTAATCAATACTCGTTCGTATTGATCCTAGAACGTGTAGACACTCGTCCGTGGTCTTTCAACACTCGTCCGTGTTTGTTTCAGGTTAATCAATACTCGTTCATATTGATCCTAGAACATGTAGACACAAATCCGTGGTCATTCAACACTCTTCCGTGTTTGTTTCAGGTTAATCAATACTCGTTCGTATTGATCCTAGAACGTGTAGACACTCGTCTGTGGTCTTTCAACACTCGTTCGTGTTTGTTTCAGGTTAATCAATACTCGTTCATATTGATCCTAGAACATGTAGACACTCGTCCGTGGTCTTCCATCACTCGTCCGTGTTTATTTCAGGTTAATCAATACTCGTTCGTATTGATCCTTGAACGTGTAGATACTCGTCCGCGGTCTTTCAACACTCGTTCGTGTTTGTTTCAGGTTAATCAATACTCGTTCGTATTGATCATATAACGTGTAGACACTCATCTGTGGTCTTTTAACACTCGTCCGTGTTTGTTTCAGGTTTATCAATACTCGTTCGTATTGATCCTAGAACATGTAGACACTCGTCCGTGGTCTTTCAACACTCGTCCGTGTTTGTTTCAGGTTAATCAATACTCATTTGTATTGATCCTAGAACATGTAGACACTCGTCCGTGGTCTTTCAACACTCGTCCGTGTTTGTTTCAGGTTAATCAATACTAGTTCGTATTGATTCTAGAATGTGTAGACACTCATCCATGGTCTTTCAACACTCGTCTGTGTTTGTTTTAGGTTAATCAATACTCGTTCGTATTGATCCTAGAACGTGTAGACACTCGTCTGTGGTCTTTCAACACTCGTCCGTGTTTATTTCATGTTAATCAATACTCGTTCGTATTGATCCTAGAACGTGTAGACACTCATTCGTTGTCTTTCAACACTCGTTCGTGTTTGTTTTTGGTTAATCAATACTCGTTCGTATTGATCCTAGAACGTGTAGACACTCGTCTGTGGTCTTTCAGCACTCGTCCGTGTTTGTTCAGGTTAATCAATACTCGTTCGTAATGATCCTAGAACGTGTAGACACCCGTCCTTGGTCTTTTAGCACTCGTCCATGTTTATTTCAGGTTAATCAATACCCGTTCGTATTGATCCTAGAACATGTAGACACTCGTCCGTGGTCTTTCAACACTCGTCCGTGTTTGTTTCTGGTTAATCAATACTAGTTCGTATTGATCCTAGAACATGTAGACACTCATCCGTGGTCATTCAACACTCTTCCGTGTTTGTTTCAGGTTAATCAATACTCGTTCGTATTGATCCTAGAACGTGTAGACACTCGTCTGTGGTCTTTCAACACTCGTTCGTGTTTGTTTCAGGTTAATCAATACTCGTTCATATTGATCCTAGAACATGTAGACACTCGTCCGTGGTCTTCCATCACTCGTCCGTGTTTATTTCAGGTTAATCAATACTCGTTCGTATTGATCCTAGAACGTGTAGATACTCGTCCGCGGTCTTTCAACACTCGTTCGTGTTTGTTTCAGGTTAATCAATACTCGTTCGTATTGATCATATAACGTGTAGACACTCATCGTGGTCTTTCAACACTCGTCCGTGTTTGTTTCAGGTTTATCAATACGCGTTCGTATTGATCCTAGAACATGTAGACACTCGTCCGTGGTCTTTCAACACTCGTCCGTGTTTGTTTCAGGTTAATCAATTCTCGTTTGTATTGATCCTAGAACATGTAGACACTCGTCCGTCGTCTTTCAACACTCGTCCGTGTTTGTTTCAGGTTAATCAATACTAGTTCGTATTGATCCTAGAACGTGTAGACACTCATCCATGGTCTTTCAACACTCGTCTGTGTTTGTTTTAGGTTAATCAATACTCGTTCGTATTGATCCTAGAACATGTAGACACTCATCCGTGGTCTTTCAACACTCGTCCGTGTTTATTTCATGTTAATCAATACTCGTTCGTATTGATCCTAGAACGTGTAGACACTCATTCGTGGTCTTTTAACACTCGTTCGTGTTTGTTTTTGGTTAATCAATACTCGTTCGTATTGATCCTAGAACGTGTAGACACTCGTCCGTGGTCTTTCAACACTCGTCCGTGTTTGTTTCAGGTTAATCAATACTCGTTCGTATTGATCCTAGAACATGTAGACACTCATCCGTGGTCATTCAACACTCTTCCGTGTTTGTTTCAGGTTAATCAATACTCGTTCGTATTGATCCTAGAACGTGTAGACACTCGTCTGTGGTCTTTTAACACTCGTTCGTGTTTGTTTCAGGTTAATCAATACTCGTTCATATTGATCCTAGAACATGTAGACACTCGTCCGTGGTCTTCCATCACTCGTCCGTGTTTATTTCAGGTTAATCAATACTCGTTCGTATTGATCCTTGAACGTGTAGATACTCGTCCGCGGTCTTTCAACACTCGTTCGTGTTTGTTTCAGGTTAATCAATACGCGTTCGTATTGATCATATAACGTGTAGACACTCATCTGTGGTCTTTTAACACTCGTCCGTGTTTGTTTCAGGTTTATCAATACTCGTTCGTATTGATCCTAGAACATGTAGACACTCGTCCGTGGTCTTTCAACACTCGTCCGTGTTTGTTTCAGGTTAATCAATACTCGTTTGTATTGATCCTAGAACATGTAGACACTCGTCCGTGGTCTTTCAACACTCGTCCGTGTTTGTTTCAGGTTAATCAATACTAGTTCGTATTGATTCTAGAATGTGTAGACACTCGTCCATGGTCTTTCAACACTCGTCTGTGTTTGTTTTAGGTTAATCAATACTCGTTCGTATTGATCCTAGAACGTGTAGACACTCATCCGTGGTCTTTCAACACTCGTCCGTGTTTATTTCATGTTAATCAATACTCGTTCGTATTGATCCTAGAACGTGTAGACACTCATTCATGGTCTTTTAACACTCGTTCGTGTTTGTTTTTGGTTAATCAATACTCGTTCGTATTGATCCTATAACGTGTAGACATTCGTCCGTGGTCTTTCAACACTCGTCCGTGTTTGTTTCAGGTTAATCAATACTCGTTCGTATTGATCCAAGAACGTGTAGACACCCGTCTGTGGTCTTTCAACACTCGTCCGTGTTTGTTTCAGGTTAATCAATACTCGTTCGTATTGATCCTAGAACGTGTAGACACTCATCCTTGGTGTTTCAACACTCGTCTGTGTTTGTTTCAAGTTAATCAATACTCGCTCGTATTGATCCTAGAACATACCGACACTCGTCCGTGGTCTTTCGACACTCGTCCGTGTTTATTTCATGTTAATCAATACTCGTTCGTATTGATCCTAGAACGTGTAGACACTCATTTGTGGTCTTTCAACACTTGTTCGTGTTTGTTTTTGGTTAATCAATACTCGTTCGTATTGATCCTAGAACGTGTAAATACTCGTCTGTGTTCTTTCAGCACTCGTCCGTGTTTGTTCAGGTTAATCAATACTCGTTAGTAATGATCCTAGAACGTGTAGACACTCGTCCTTGGTCTTTTAGCACTCGTCCGTGTTTATTTCAGGTTAATCAATACCCATTCGTATTGATCCTAGAACATGTAGACACTCGTCCGTGGTCTTTCAACACTCGTCCGTGTTTGTTTCAGGTTAATCAATACTAGTTCGTATTGATCCTAGAACGGGTAGACACTCATCCATGGTCTTTCAACACTCGTCTGTGTTTGTTTTAGGTTAATCAATACTCGTTCCTATTGATCCTAGAACATGTAGACACTCATCCGTGGTCATTCAACACTCTTCCGTGTTTATTTCAGGTTAATCAATACTCGTTCGTATTGATCCTAGAACGTGTAGACACTCGTCTGTGGTCTTTCAACACTCGTTCGTGTTTGTTTCAGGTTAATCAATACTCGTTCGTATTGATCC
Source organism: Lathyrus tuberosus (assembly GCA_022829125.1). Classification (NCBI taxonomy): domain Eukaryota; kingdom Viridiplantae; phylum Streptophyta; class Magnoliopsida; order Fabales; family Fabaceae; genus Lathyrus; species Lathyrus tuberosus. The sequence continues at coordinate 179,477 of JALAZF010000743.1, read as the reverse complement.
TAGAACGTGTAGACACTCATTCGTGGTCTTTCAACACTCGTTCGTGTTTGTTTTTGGTTAATCAATACTCGTTCGTATTGATCCTAGAACGTGTAGACACCCGTCCGTGGTCTTTCAACACTCGTTCGTGTTTGTTTCAGGTTAATCAATACTCGTTCGTATTGATCCTAGAACGTGTAGACACTCGTCTGTGGTCTTTCAACACTCGTCCGTGTTTATTTCATGTTAATCAATACTCGTTCGTATTGATCCTAGAACGTATAGACACTCATTCGTTGTCTTTCAACACTCGTTCGTGTTTGTTTTTGGTTAATCAATACTCGTTCGTATTGATCCTAGAACGTGTAGACACTCTTCCGTGGTCTTTCAACACTCGTCCGTGTTTGTTTCAGGTTAATCAATACTCGTTCGTATTGATCCTAGAACGTGTAGACACTCGTCCGTGGTCTTTCAACACTCGTCCGTGTTTGTTTCAGGTTAATCAATACTCGTTCGTATTGATCCTAGAACGTGTAGACACTCATCCTTGGTGTTTCAACACTCGTCTGTGTTTGTTTCAGGTTAATCAATACTCGCTCGTATTGATCCTAGAATATACAGACACTCGTCCGTGGTCTTTCAACACTCGCCCGTGTTTATTTCATGTTAATCAATACTCGTTCGTATTGATCCTAGAACGTGTAGACACTCATCCATGGTCTTTCAACACTCGTCTGTGTTTGTTTTAGGTTAATCAATACTCGTTCGTATTGATCCTAGACCATGTAGACACTCATCCGTGGTCATTCAACACTCTTCCGTGTTTGTTTCAGGCTAATCAATACTCGTTCATATTGATCCTAGAACGTGTAGACACTCGTATGTGGTCTTTCAACACTCGTTCGTGTTTGTTTCAGGTTAATCAATACTCGTTCATATTGATCCTAGAAATATGTAGACACTCGTCTGTGGTCTTCCATCACTCGTCCGTGTTTATTTCAGGTTAATCAATACTCGTTCGTATTGATACTAGAACGTGTAGATACTCGTCCGCGGTCTTTCAACACTCGTTCGTGTTTGTTTCAGGTTAATCAATACTCGTTCGTATTGATCATATAACGTGTAGACACTCATCTGTGGTCTTTCAACACTCGTCCGTGTTTGTTTCAGGTTTATCAATACTCGTTCGTATTGATCCTAGAACATGTAAACACTCGTCCGTGGTCTTTCAACACTCGTCCGTGTTTGTTTCAGGTTAAGCAATACTCGTTTGTATTGATCCTAGAACATGTAGACACACGTCCGTGGTCTTTCAACACTCGTCCGTGTTTGTTTCAGGTTAATCAATACTAGTTCGTATTGATCCTAGAACGTGTAGACACTCATCCATGGTCTTTCAACACTCGTCTGTGTTTGTTTTAGGTTAATCAATACTCGTTCGTATTGATCCTAGACCATGTAGACACTCATCCGTGGTCATTCAACACTCTTCCGTGTTTGTTTCAGGCTAATCAATACTCGTTCATATTGATCCTAGAACGTGTAGACACTCGTATGTGGTCTTTCAACACTCGTTCGTGTTTGTTTCAGGTTAATCAATACTCGTTCATATTGATCCTAGAACATGTAGACACTCATCTGTGGTCTTCCATCACTCGTCCGTGTTTATTTCAGGTTTATCAATGCTCGTTCGTATTGATCCTAGAACATGTAAACACTCGTCCGTGGTCTTTCAACACTCGTTCGTGTTTGTTTCAGGTTAATCAATACTCGTTCGTATTGATCCTAGAACGTGTAGACACTCATTCGTGGTCTTTCAACACTCGTTCGTGTTTGTTTTTGGTTAATCAATACTCGTTCGTATTGATCCTAGAACGTGTAGACACCCGTCCGTGGTCTTTCAACACTCGTCCGTGTTTGTTTCAGGTTAATCAATACTCGTTCGTATTGATCCTAGAACGTGTAGACACTCGTCTGTGGTCTTTCAACACTCGTCCGTGTTTATTTCATGTTAATCAATACTCGTTCGTATTGATCCTAGAACGTATAGACACTCATTCGTTGTCTTTCAACACTCGTTCGTGTTTGTTTTTGGTTAATCAATACTCGTTCGTATTGATCCTAGAACGTGTAGACACTCTTCCGTGGTCTTTCAACACTCGTCCGTGTTTGTTTCAGGTTAATCAATACTCGTTCGTATTGATCCTAGACCATGTAGACACTCATCCGTGGTCATTCAACACTCTTCCGTGTTTGTTTCAGGCTAATCAATACTCGTTCATATTGATCCTAGAACGTGTAGACACTCGTATGTGGTCTTTCAACACTCGTTCGTGTTTGTTTCAGGTTAATCAATACTCGTTCCTATTGATCCTAGAACATGTAGACACTCATCCGTGGTCATTCAACACTCTTCCGTGTTTATTTCAGGTTAATCAATACTCGTTCGTATTGATCCTAGAACGTGTAGACACTCGTCTGTGGTCTTTCAACACTCGTTCGTGTTTGTTTCAGGTTAATCAATACTCGTTCGTATTGATCCTAGAACGTGTAGACACTCATTCGTGGTCTTTCAACACTCGTTCGTGTTTGTTTTTGGTTAATCAATACTCGTTCGTATTGATCCTAGAACGTGTAGACACCCGTCCGTGGTCTTTCAACACTCGTCCGTGTTTGTTTCAGGTTAATCAATACTCGTTCGTATTGATCCTAGAACGTGTAGACACTCGTCTGTGGTCTTTCAACACTCGTCCGTGTTTATTTCATGTTAATCAATACTCGTTCGTATTGATCCTAGAACGTATAGACACTCATTCGTTGTCTTTCAACACTCGTTCGTGTTTGTTTTTGGTTAATCAATACTCGTTCGTATTGATCCTAGAACGTGTAGACACTCTTCCGTGGTCTTTCAACACTCGTCCGTGTTTGTTTCAGGTTAATCAATACTCGTTCGTATTGATCCTAGAACGTGTAGACACTCGTCCGTGGTCTTTCAACACTCGTCCGTGTTTGTTTCAGGTTAATCAATACTCGTTCGTATTGATCCTAGAACGTGTAGACACTCATCCTTGGTGTTTCAACACTCGTCTGTGTTTGTTTCAGGTTAATCAATACTCGCTCGTATTGATCCTAGAATATACAGACACTCGTCCGTGGTCTTTCAACACTCGCCCGTGTTTATTTCATGTTAATCAATACTCGTTCGTATTGATCCTAGAACGTGTAGACACTCATCCATGGTCTTTCAACACTCGTCTGTGTTTGTTTTAGGTTAATCAATACTCGTTCGTATTGATCCTAGACCATGTAGACACTCATCCGTGGTCATTCAACACTCTTCCGTGTTTGTTTCAGGCTAATCAATACTCGTTCATATTGATCCTAGAACGTGTAGACACTCGTATGTGGTCTTTCAACACTCGTTCGTGTTTGTTTCAGGTTAATCAATACTCGTTCATATTGATCCTAGAAATATGTAGACACTCGTCTGTGGTCTTCCATCACTCGTCCGTGTTTATTTCAGGTTAATCAATACTCGTTCGTATTGATACTAGAACGTGTAGATACTCGTCCGCGGTCTTTCAACACTCGTTCGTGTTTGTTTCAGGTTAATCAATACTCGTTCGTATTGATCATATAACGTGTAGACACTCATCTGTGGTCTTTCAACACTCGTCCGTGTTTGTTTCAGGTTTATCAATACTCGTTCGTATTGATCCTAGAACATGTAAACACTCGTCCGTGGTCTTTCAACACTCGTCCGTGTTTGTTTCAGGTTAAGCAATACTCGTTTGTATTGATCCTAGAACATGTAGACACACGTCCGTGGTCTTTCAACACTCGTCCGTGTTTGTTTCAGGTTAATCAATACTAGTTCGTATTGATCCTAGAACGTGTAGACACTCATCCATGGTCTTTCAACACTCGTCTGTGTTTGTTTTAGGTTAATCAATACTCGTTCGTATTGATCCTAGACCATGTAGACACTCATCCGTGGTCATTCAACACTCTTCCGTGTTTGTTTCAGGCTAATCAATACTCGTTCATATTGATCCTAGAACGTGTAGACACTCGTATGTGGTCTTTCAACACTCGTTCGTGTTTGTTTCAGGTTAATCAATACTCGTTCATATTGATCCTAGAACATGTAGACACTCATCTGTGGTCTTCCATCACTCGTCCGTGTTTATTTCAGGTTTATCAATGCTCGTTCGTATTGATCCTAGAACATGTAAACACTCGTCCGTGGTCTTTCAACACTCGTCCGTGTTTGTTTCAGGTTAATCAATACTCGTTTGTATTGATCCTAGAACATGTAGACACACGTCCGTGGTCTTTCAACACTCGTCCGTGTTTGTTTCAGGTTAATCAATACTAGTTCGTATTGATCCTAGAACGTGTAGACACTCATCCATGGTCTTTTAACACTCGTCTGTGTTTGTTTTAGGTTAATCAATACTCGTTCGTATTGATCCTAGAACGTGTAGACACTCATCCGTGGTCTTTCAACACTCGTCCGTGTTTATTTCATGTTAATCAATACTCGTTCGTATTGATCCTAGAACGTGTAGACACTCAATCGTGGTCTTTCAACACTCGTTCGTGTTTGTTTTTGGTTAATCAATACTCGTTCGTATTGATCCTAGAACGTGTAGACACTCGTCCGTGGTCTTTCAACACTCGTCCGTGTTTGTTTCAGGTTAATCAATACTCGTTCGTATTGATCCTAGAACGTGTAGACACTCGTCCGTGGTCTTTCAACACTCGTCCGTGTTTGTTTCATGTTAATCAATACTCGTTCGTATTGATCCTAGAACGTGTAGACACTCATTCGTGGTCTTTCAACACTCGTTCGTGTTTGTTTTTAGTTAATCAATACTCGTTCGTATTGATCATAGAACATGTAAACACTCGTCTGTGGTCTTTCAGCACTCGTCCGTGTTTGTTTCAGGTTAATCAATACTCGTTTGTATTGATCCTAGAACATGTAGACACACGTCCGTGGTCTTTCAACACTCGTCCGTGTATATTTCAGGTTAATCAATACCCGTTCGTATTGATCCTAGAACGGGTAGACACTCATCCATGGTCTTTCAAATCTCGTCTGTCCTATTGATCCTAGAACATGTAGACACTCATCCGTGGTCATTCAACACTCTTTCGTGTTTGTTTCAGGTTAATCAATACTCATTCGTATTGATCCTAGAACGTGTAGACACTCGTCTGTGGTCTTTCAACACTCGTTCGTGTTTGTTTCAGGTTAATCAATACTCGTTCGTATTGATCCTAGAACGTGTAGACACTCATTCGTGGTCTTTCAACACTCGTTCGTGTTTGTTTTTGGTTAATCAATACTCGTTCGTATTGATCCTAGAACGTGTAGACACCCGTCCGTGGTCTTTCAACACTCGTCCGTGTTTGTTTCAGGTTAATCAATACTCGTTCGTATTGATCCTAGAACGTGTAGACACTCGTCTGTGGTCTTTCAACACTCGTCCGTGTTTATTTCATGTTAATCAATACTCGTTCGTATTGATCCTAGAACGTATAGACACTCATTCGTTGTCTTTCAACACTCGTTCGTGTTTGTTTCAGGTTAATCAATACTCGTTCGTATTGATCATATAACGTGTAGACACTCATCTGTGGTCTTTCAACACTCGTCCGTGTTTGTTTCAGGTTAATCAATACTAGTGCGTATTGATCCTAGAACGTGTAGACACTCATCCATGGTCTTTCAACACCCGTCTGTGTTTGTTTTAGGTTAATCAATACTCGTTCGTATTGATCCTAGAACGTGTAGACACTCATCCGTGGTCTTTCAACACTCGTCCGTGTTTATTTCATGTTAATCAATACTCGTTCGTATTGATCCTAGAACGTGTAGACACTCATTCGTGGTCTTTCAACATTCGTTCGTGTTTGTTTTTGGTTAATCAATACTCGTTCGTATTGATCCTAGAACGTGTAGACACTCGTCCGTGGTCTTTCAACACTCGTCCGTGTTTGTTTCAGGTTAATCAATACTCGTTCGTATTGATCCTAGAACGTGTAGACACTCGTCCGTGGTCTTTCAACACTCGTCCGTGTTTGTTTTAGGTTAATCAATACACGTTCGTATTGATCCTAGAACGTGTAGACACTCATCCTTGGTGTTTCAACACTCGTCTGTGTTTGTTTCAGGTTAATCAATACTCGCTCGTATTGATCCTAGAACATACAGACACTCGTCCGTGGTCTTTCAACACTCGTCCGTGTTTATTTCATGTTAATCAATACTCGTTCGTATTGATCCTAGAACGTGTAGACACTCATTCGTGGTCTTTCAACACTTGTTCGTGTTTATTTTTGGTTAATCAATACTCGTTCGTATTGATCCTAGAACGTGTAGACACTCGTCTGTGGTCTTTCAGCACTCGTCCGTGTTTGTTCAGGTTATTCAATACTCGTTCGTAATGATCCTAGAACGTGTAGACACTCGTCCTTGGTCTTTTAGCACTCGTCCGTGTATATTTCAGGTTAATCAATACCCGTTCGTATTGATCCTAGAACATGTAGACACTCGTCCGTGGTCTTTCAACACTCGTTCGTGTTTGTTTCAGGTTAATCAATACTAGTTCGTATTGATCCTAGAACGTGTAGACACTCAATCGTGGTCTTTCAATACTCGTCCGTGTTTGTTTTTGGTTAATCAATACTCGTTCGTATTGATCCTAGAACGTGTAGACACTCGTCCGTGGTCTTTCAACACTCGTCCGTGTTTATTTCATGTTAATCAATACTCGTTCGTATTGATCCTAGAACGTGTAGACACTCGTCCGTGGTCTTTTAACACTCGTCCGTGTTTGTTTCAGGTTAATCAATACACGTTCGTATTGATCCTAGAACGTGTAGACACTCATCCTTGGTGTTTCAACACTCGTCTGTGTTTGTTTCAGGTTAATCAATACTCGCTCGTATTGATCCTAGAACATACAGACACTCGTCCGTGGTCTTTCAACACTCTTCCGTGTTTGTTTTAGGTTAATCAATACTCGTTCGTATTGATCCTAGAACGTGTAGACACTCGTCTGTGGTCTTTCAACACTCGTTCGTGTTTGTTTCAGGTTAATCAATACTTGTTCATATTGATCCTAGAACATGTAGACACTCGTCCGTGGTCTTCCATCACTCGTCCGTGTTTATTTCAGGTTAATCAATACTCGTTCGTATTGATCCTAGAAGGTGTAGATACTCGTCCGCGGTCTTTCAACACTCGTTCGTGTTTGTTTCAGGTTAATCAATACTCGTTCATATTGATCATATAACGTGTAGACACTCATCTGTGGTCTTTCAACACTCGTCCGTGTTTGTTTCAGGTTTATCAATACTCGTTCGTATTGATCCTAGAACATGTAGACACTCGTCCGTGGTCTTTCAACACTCGTCCGTGTTTGTTTCAGGTTAATCAATACTCGTTTGTATTGATCCTAGAACATGTAGACACACGTCCGTGGTCTTTCAACACTCGTCCGTGTTTGTTTCAGGTTAATCAATACTAGTTCGTATTGATCCTAGAACGTGTAGACACTCGTCCGTGGTCTTTCAACACTCGTCCGTGTTTATTTCATGTTAATCAATACTCGTTCGTATTGATCCTAGAACGTGTAGACACTCGTCCGTGGTCTTTTAACACTCGTCCGTGTTTGTTTCAGGTTAATCAATACACGTTCGTATTGATCCTAGAACGTGTAGACACTCGTCCGTGGTCTTTCAACACTCGTCCGTGTTTATTTCAGGTTAATCAATACTCGTTCGTATTGATCCTAGAACGTGTAGATACTCGTCCGCGGTCTTTCAACACTCGTTCGTGTTTGTTTCAGGTTAATCAATACTCGTTCGTATTGATCATATAACGTGTAGACACTCATCTGTGGTCTTTCAACACTCGTCCGTGTTTGTTTCAGGTTTATCAATACTCGTTCGTATTGATCCTAGAACATGTAGACACTCGTCCGTGGTCTTTCAACACTCGTCCGTGTTTGTTTCAGGTTAATCAATACTCGTTTGTATTGATCCTAGAACATGTAGACACACGTCCGTGGTCTTTCAACACTCGTCCGTGTTTGTTTCAGGTTAATCAATACTAGTTCGTATTGATCCTAGAACGTGTAGACACTCATCCATGGTCTTTCAACACTCGTCTGTGTTTGTTTTAGGTTAATCAATACTCGTTCGTATTGATCCTAGAACGTGTAGACACTCATCCGTGGTCTTTCAACACTCGTCCGTGTTTATTTCATGTTAATCAATACTCGTTCGTATTGATCCTAGAACGTGTAGACACTCATTCGTGGTCTTTCAACACTCGTCCGTGTTTGTTCAGGTTAATCAATACTCGTTCGTATTAATCTTAGAACGTGTAGACACTCGTCCTTGGTCTTTTAGCACTCGTCCGTGTTTATTTCAGGTTAATCAATACCCATTCGTATTGATCCTAGAACATGTAGACACTCGTCCGTGGTCTTTCAACACTCGTCCGTGTTTGTTTCAGGTTAATCAATACTAGTTCGTATTGATCCTAGAACGGGTAGACACTCATCCATGGTCTTTCAACACTCGTCTGTGTTTGTTTTAGGTTAATCAATACTCGTTCCTATTGATCCTAGAACATGTAGACACTCATCCGTGGTCATTCAACACTCTTCCGTGTTTATTTCAGGTTAATCAATACTCGTTCGTATTGATCCTAGAACGTGTAGACACTCGTCTGTGGTCTTTCAACACTCGTTCGTGTTTGTTTCAGGTTAATCAATACTCGTTCGTATTGATCCTAGAACGTGTAGACACTCATTCGTGGTCTTTCAACACTCGTTCGTGTTTGTTTTTTGTTAATCAATACTCGTTCGTATTGATCCTAGAACGTGTAGACACCCGTCCGTGGTCTTTCAACACTCGTCCGTGTTTGTTTCAGGTTAATCAATACTCGTTCGTATTGATCCTAGAACGTGTAGACACTCGTCTGTGGTCTTTCAACACTCGTCCGTGTTTATTTCATGTTAATCAATACTCGTTCGTATTGATCCTAGAACGTATAGACACTCATTCGTTGTCTTTCAACACTCGTTCGTGTTTGTTTTTGGTTAATCAATACTCGTTCGTATTGATCCTAGAACGTGTAGACACTCTTCCGTGGTCTTTCAACACTCGTCCGTGTTTGTTTCAGGTTAATCAATACTCGTTCGTATTGATCCTAGAACGTGTAGACACTCGTCCGTGGTCTTTCAACACTCGTCCGTGTTTGTTTCAGGTTAATCAATACTCGTTCGTATTGATCCTAGAACGTGTAGACACTCATCCTTGGTGTTTCAACACTCGTCTGTGTTTGTTTCAGGTTAATCAATACTCGCTCGTATTGATCCTAGAATATACAGACACTCGTCCGTGGTCTTTCAACACTCGTCCGTGTTTATTTCATGTTAATCAATACTCGTTCGTATTGATCCTAGAACGTGTAGACACTCATCCATGGTCTTTCAACACTCGTCTGTGTTTGTTTTAGGTTAATCAATACTCGTTCGTATTGATCCTAGACCATGTAGACACTCATCCGTGGTCATTCAACACTCTTCCGTGTTTGTTTCAGGCTAATCAATACTCGTTCATATTGATCCTAGAACGTGTAGACACTCGTATGTGGTCTTTCAACACTCGTTCGTGTTTGTTTCAGGTTAATCAATACTCGTTCATATTGATCCTAGAAATATGTAGACACTCGTCTGTGGTCTTCCATCACTCGTCCGTGTTTATTTCAGGTTAATCAATACTCGTTCGTATTGATCCTAGAACGTGTAGATACTCGTCCGCGGTCTTTCAACACTCGTTCGTGTTTGTTTCAGGTTAATCAATACTCGTTCGTATTGATCATATAACGTGTAGACACTCATCTGTGGTCTTTCAACACTCGTCCGTGTTTGTTTCAGGTTTATCAATACTCGTTCGTATTGATCCTAGAACATGTAAACACTCGTCCGTGGTCTTTCAACACTCGTCCGTGTTTGTTTCAGGTTAATCAATACTCGTTTGTATTGATCCTAGAACATGTAGACACACGTCCGTGGTCTTTCAACACTCGTCCGTGTTTGTTTCAGGTTAATCAATACTAGTTCGTATTGATCCTAGAACGTGTAGACACTCATCCATGGTCTTTCAACACTCGTCTGTGTTTGTTTTAGGTTAATCAATACTCGTTCGTATTGATCCTAGACCATGTAGACACTCATCCGTGGTCATTCAACACTCTTCCGTGTTTGTTTCAGGCTAATCAATACTCGTTCATATTGATCCTAGAACGTGTAGACACTCGTATGTGGTCTTTCAACACTCGTTCGTGTTTGTTTCAGGTTAATCAATACTCGTTCATATTGATCCTAGAACATGTAGACACTCGTCTGTGGTCTTCCATCACTCGTCCGTGTTTATTTCAGGTTAATCAATACTCGTTCGTATTGATCCTAGAACGTGTAGATACTCGTCCGCGGTCTTTCAACACTCGTTCATGTTTGTTTCAGGTTAATCAATACTCGTTCGTATTGATCATATAACGTGTAGACACTCATCTGTGGTCTTTCAACACTCGTCTGTGTTTGTTTCAGGTTTATCAATACTCGTTCGTATTGATCCTAGAACATGTAAACACTCGTCCGTGGTCTTTCAACACTCGTCCGTGTTTGTTTCAGGTTAATCAATACTCGTTTGTATTGATCCTAGAACATGTAGACACACGTCCGTGGTCTTTCAACACTCGTCCGTGTTTGTTTCAGGTTAATCAATACTAGTTCGTATTGATCCTAGAACGTGTAGACACTCATCCATGGTCTTTTAACACTCGTCTGTGTTTATTTTAGGTTAATCAATACTCGTTCGTATTGATCCTAGAACGTGTAGACACTCATCCGTGGTCTTTCAACACTCGTCCGTGTTTATTTCATGTTAATCAATACTCGTTCGTATTGATCCTAGAACGTGTAGACACTCAATCGTGGTCTTTCAACACTCGTTCGTGTTTGTTTTTGGTTAATCAATACTCGTTCGTATTGATCCTAGAACGTGTAGACACTCGTCCGTGGTCTTTCAACACTCGTCCGTGTTTGTTTCAGGTTAATCAATACTCGTTCGTATTGATCCTAGAACGTGTAGACACTCGTCCGTGGTCTTTCAACACTCGTCCGTGTTTGTTTCATGTTAATCAATACTCGTTCGTATTGATCCTAGAACGTGTAGACACTCATTCGTGGTCTTTCAACACTCGTTCGTGTTTGTTTTTAGTTAATCAATACTCGTTCGTATTGATCATAGAACATGTAAACACTCGTCTGTGGTCTTTCAGCACTCGTCCGTGTTTGTTTCAGGTTAATCAATACTCGTTTGTATTGATCCTAGAACATGTAGACACACGTCCGTGGTCTTTCAACACTCGTCCGTGTATATTTCAGGTTAATCAATACCCGTTCGTATTGATCCTAGAACGGGTAGACACTCATCCATGGTCTTTCAACACTCGTCTGTGTTTGTTTTAGGTTAATCAATACTCGTTCCTATTGATCCTAGAACATGTAGACACTCATCCGTGGTCATTCAACACTCTTTCGTGTTTGTTTCAGGTTAATCAATACTCATTCGTATTGATCCTAGAACGTGTAGACACTCGTCTGTGGTCTTTCAACACTCGTTCGTGTTTGTTTCAGGTTAATCAATACTCGTTCGTATTGATCCTAGAACGTGTAGACACTCATTCGTGGTATTTCAACACTCGTTCGTGTTTGTTTTTGGTTAATCAATACTCGTTCGTATTGATCCTAGAACGTGTAGACACCCGTCCGTGGTCTTTCAACACTCGTCCGTGTTTGTTTCAGGTTAATCAATACTCGTTCGTATTGATCCTAGAACGTGTAGACACTCGTCTGTGGTCTTTCAACACTCGTCCGTGTTTATTTCATGTTAATCAATACTCGTTCGTATTGATCCTAGAACGTATAGACACTCATTCGTTGTCTTTCAACACTCGTTCGTGTTTGTTTCAGGTTAATCAATACTCGTTCGTATTGATCATATAACGTGTAGACACTCATCTGTGGTCTTTCAACACTCGTCCGTGTTGGTTTCAGGTTAATCAATACTAGTGCGTATTGATCCTAGAACGTGTAGACACTCATCCATGGTCTTTCAACACCCGTCTGTGTTTGTTTTAGGTTAATCAATACTCGTTCGTATTGATCCTAGAACGTGTAGACACTCATCCGTGGTCTTTCAACACTCGTCCGTGTTTATTTCATGTTAATCAATACTCGTTCGTATTGATCCTAGAACGTGTAGACACTCATTCGTGGTCTTTCAACATTCGTTCGTGTTTGTTTTTGGTTAATCAATACTCGTTCGTATTGATCCTAGAACGTGTAGACACTCGTCCGTGGTCTTTCAACACTCGTCCGTGTTTGTTTCAGGTTAATCAATACTCGTTCGTATTGATCCTAGAACGTGTAGACACTCGTCCGTGGTCTTTCAACACTCGTCCGTGTTTGTTTCAGGTTAATCAATACACGTTCGTATTGATCCTAGAACGTGTAGACACTCATCCTTGGTGTTTCAACACTCGTCTGTGTTTGTTTCAGGTTAATCAATACTCGCTCGTATTGATCCTAGAACATACAGACACTCGTCCGTGGTCTTTCAACACTCGTCCGTGTTTATTTCATGTTAATCAATACTCGTTCGTATTGATCCTAGAACGTGTAGACACTCATTCGTGGTCTTTCAACACTTGTTCGTGTTTGTTTTTGGTTAATCAATACTCGTTCGTATTGATCCTAGAACGTGTAGACACTCGTCTGTGGTCTTTCAGCACTCGTCCGTGTTTGTTCAGGTTATTCAATACTCGTTCGTAATGATCCTAGAACGTGTAGACACTCGTCCTTGGTCTTTTAGCACTCGTCCGTGTATATTTTAGGTTAATCAATACCCGTTCGTATTGATCCTAGAACATGTAGACACTCGTCCGTGGTCTTTCAACACTCGTTCGTGTTTGTTTCAGGTTAATCAATACTAGTTCGTATTGATCCTAGAACGTGTAGACACTCAATCGTGGTCTTTCAATACTCGTCCGTGTTTGTTTTTGGTTAATCAATACTCGTTCGTATTGATCCTAGAACGTGTAGACACTCGTCCGTGGTCTTTCAACCCTCGTCCGTGTTTATTTCATGTTAATCAATACTCGTTCGTATTGATCCTAGAACGTGTAGACACTCGTCCGTGGTCTTTTAACACTCGTCCGTGTTTGTTTCAGGTTAATCAATACACGTTCGTATTGATCCTAGAACGTGTAGACACTCATCCTTGGTGTTTCAACACTCGTCTGTGTTTGTTTCAGGTTAATCAATACTCGCTCGTATTGATCCTAGAACCTACAGACACTCGTCCGTGGTCTTTCAACACTCTTCCATGTTTGTTTTAGGTTAATCAATACTCGTTCGTATTGATCCTAGAACGTGTAGACACTCGTCTGTGGTCTTTCAACACTCGTTCGTGTTTGTTTCAGGTTAATCAATACTTGTTCATAATGATCCTAGAACATGTAGACACTCGTCCGTGGTCTTCCATCACTCGTCCGTGTTTATTTCAGGTTAATCAATACTCGTTCGTATTGATCCTAGAACGTGTAGATACTCGTCCGCGGTCTTTCAACACTCGTTCGTGTTTGTTTCAGGTTAATCAATACTCGTTCGTATTGATCATATAACGTGTAGACACTCATCTGTGGTCTTTCAACACTCGTCCGTGTTTGTTTCAGGTTTATCAATACTCGTTCGTATTGATCCTAGAACATGTAGACACTCGTCCATGGTCTTTCAACACTCGTCCGTGTTTGTTTCAGGTTAATCAATACTCGTTTGTATTGATCCTAGAACATGTAGACACACGTCCGTGGTCTTTCAACACTCGTCCGTGTTTGTTTCAGGTTAATCAATACTAGTTCGTATTGATCCTAGAACGTGTAGACACTCATCCATGGTCTTTCAACACTCGTCTGTGTTTGTTTTAGGTTAATCAATACTCGTTCGTATTGATCCTAGAACGTGTAGACACTCATCCGTGGTCTTTCAACACTCGTCCGTGTTTATTTCATGTTAATCAATACTCGTTCGTATTGATCCTAGAACGTGTAGACACTCATTCGTGGTCTTTCAACACTTGTCCGTGTTTGTTCAGGTTAATCAATACTCGTTCGTATTGATCTTAGAACGTGTAGACACTCGTCCTTGGTCTTTTAGCACTCGTCCGTGTTTGTTTCAGGTTAATCAATACTCGTTCGTATTGATCCTTGAACGTGTAGACACTCGTCCGTGGTCTTTCAACACTCGCCCGTGTTTGTTTCAGGTTAATCAATACACGTTCGTATTGATCCTAGAACGTGTAGACACTCATCCTTGGTGTTTCAACACTCGTCTGTGTTTGTTTCAGGTTAATCAATACTCGCTCGTATTGATCCTAGACCATGTAAACACTCATCCGTGGTCATTCAACACTCTTCCGTGTTTGTTTCAGGTTAATCAATACTCGTTCATATTGATCCTAGAACGTGTAGACACTCGTCTGTGGTCTTTCAACACTCGTTCGTGTTTGTTTCAGGTTAATCAATAATCGTTCATATTGATCCTAGAACATGTAGACACTCGTCCGTGGTCTTCCATCACTCGTCCGTGTTTATTTCAGGTTAATCAATACTCGTTCGTATTGATCCTAGAACGTGTAGATACTCGTCCGCGGTCTTTCAACACTCGTTCGTGTTTGTTTCAGGTTAATCAATACTCGTTCGTATTGATCATATAACGTGTTGACACTCATCTGTGGTCTTTCAACACTCGTCCGTGTTTGTTTCAGGTTTATCAATACTCGTTCGTATTGATCCTAGAACATGTAAACACTCGTCCGTGGTCTTTCAGCACTCGGCCGTGTTTGTTCAGGTTAATCAATACTCGTTCGTATTGATCCTTGAACGTGTAGACACTCGTCCGTGGTCTTTCAACACTCGCCCGTGTTTGTTTCAGGTTAATCAATACACGTTCGTATTGATCCTAGAACGTGTAGACACTCATCCTTGGTGTTTCAACACTCGTCTGTGTTTGTTTCAGGTTAATCAATACTCGCTCGTATTGATCCTAGACCATGTAAACACTCATCCGTGGTCATTCAACACTCTTCCGTGTTTGTTTCAGGTTAATCAATACTCGTTCGTATTGATCCTAGAACGTGTAGACACTCGTCTGTGGTCTTTCAACACTCGTTCGTGTTTGTTTCAGGTTAATCAATAATCGTTCATATTGATCCTAGAACATGTAGACACTCGTCCGTGGTCTTCCATCACTCGTCCGTGTTTATTTCAGGTTAATCAATACTCGTTCGTATTGATCCTAGAACGTGTAGATACTCGTCCGCGGTCTTTCAACACTCGTTCGTGTTTGTTTCAGGTTAATCAATACTCGTTCGTATTGATCATATAACGTGTTGACACTCATCTGTGGTCTTTCAACACTCGTCCGTGTTTGTTTCAGGTTTATCAATACTCGTTCATATTGATCCTAGAACGTGTAGACACTCGTCCGTGGTCTTTCAGCACTCGGCCGTGTTTGTTCAGGTTAATCAATACTCGTTCGTAATGATCCTAGAACGTGTAGATACTCGTCCGCGGTCTTTCAACACTCGTTCGTGTTTGTTTCAGGTTAATCAATACTCGTTCGTATTGATCATATAACGTGTTGACACTCATCTGTGGTCTTTCAACACTCGTCCGTGTTTGTTTCAGGTTAATCAATACTCGTTCATATTGATCCTAGAACGTGTAGACACTCGTCTGTGGTCTTTCAACACTCGTTCGTGTTTTTTTCAGGTTAATCAATAATCGTTCATATTGATCCTAGAACATGTAGACACTCGTCCGTGGTCTTCCATCACTCGTCCGTGTTTATTTCAGGTTAATCAATACTCGTTCGTATTGATCCTAGAACGTGTAGATACTCGTCCGCGGTCTTTCAACACTCGTTCGTGTTTGTTTCAGGTTAATCAATACTCGTTCGTATTGATCATATAACGTGTTGACACTCATCTGTGGTCTTTCAACACTCGTCCGTGTTTGTTTCAGGTTAATCAATACTCGTTCATATTGATCCTAGAACGTGTAGACACTCGTCTGTGGTCTTTCAACACTCGTTCGTGTTTGTTTCAGGTTAATCAATAATCGTTCATATTGATCCTAGAACATGTAGACACTCGTCTGTGGTCTTCCATCACTCGTCCGTGTTTATTTCAGGTTAATCAATACTCGTTCGTATTGATCCTAGAACGTGTAGATACTCGTCCGCGGTCTTTCAACACTCGTTCGTGTTTGTTTCAGGTTAATCAATACTCGTTCGTATTGATCATATAACGTGTTGACACTCATCTGTGGTCTTTCAACACTCGTCCGTGTTTGTTTCAGGTTAATCAATACTCGTTCATATTGATCCTAGAACGTGTAGACACTCGTCTGTGGTCTTTCAACACTCGTCCGTGTTTATTTCAGGTTAATCAATACTCGTTCGTATTGATCCTAGAACGTGTAGATACTCGTCCGCGGTCTTTCAACACTCGTTCGTGTTTGTTTCAGGTTAATCAATACTCGTTCGTATTGATCATATAACGTGTTGACACTCATCTGTGGTCTTTCAACACTCGTCCGTGTTTGTTTCAGGTTAATCAATACTCGTTCATATTGATCCTAGAACGTGTAGACACTCGTCTGTGGTCTTTCAACACTCGTTCGTGTTTGTTTCAGGTTAATCAATAATCGTTCATATTGATCCTAGAACATGTAGACACTCGTCTGTGGTCTTCCATCACTCGTCCGTGTTTATTTCAGGTTAATCAATACTCGTTCGTATTGATCCTAGAACGTGTAGATACTCGTCCGCGGTCTTTCAACACTCGTTCGTGTTTGTTTCAGGTTAATCAATACTCGTTCGTATTGATCATATAACGTGTTGACACTCATCTGTGGTCTTTCAACACTCGTCCGTGTTTGTTTCAGGTTAATCAATACTCGTTCATATTGATCCTAGAACGTGTAGACACTCGTCTGTGGTCTTTCAACACTCGTTCGTGTTTGTTTCAGGTTAATCAATAATCGTTCATATTGATCCTAGAACATGTAGACACTCGTCCGTGGTCTTCCATCACTCGTCCGTGTTTATTTCAGGTTAATCAATACTCGTTCGTATTGATCCTAGAACGTGTAGATACTCGTCCGCGGTCTTTCAACACTCGTTCGTGTTTGTTTCAGGATAATCAATACTCGTTCGTATTGATCATATAACGTGTTGACACTCATCTGTGGTCTTTCAACACTCGTCCGTGTTTGTTTCAGGTTTATCAATACTCGTTCGTATTGATCCTAGAACATGTAAACACTCGTCCGTGGTCTTTCAGCACTCGGCCGTGTTTGTTCAGGTTAATCAATACTCGTTCGTAATGATCCTAGAACGTGTAGACACTCGTCCTTGGTCTTTTAGCACTCGTCCGTGTATATTTCAGGTTAATCAATACCCGTTCGTATTGATCCTAGAACGTGTAGACACTCATCCATGGTCTTTCAACACCCGTCTGTGTTTGTTTTAGGTTAATCAATACTCGTTCGTATTGATCCTAGAACGTGTAGACACTCATCCATGGTCTTTCAACACCCGTCTGTGTTTGTTTTAGGTTAATCAATACTCGTTCGTATTGATCCTAGAACGTGTAGACACTCATCCGTGGTCTTTTAACACTCGTCCGTGTTTATTTCATGTTAATCAATACTCGTTCGTATTGATCCTAGAACGTGTAGACACTCGTCCGTGGTCTTTTAACACTCGTCCGTGTTTGTTTCAGGTTAATCAATACACGTTCGTAATGATCCTAGAACGTGTAGACACTCGTCCGTGGTATTTCAACACTCGTCCGTGTTTGTTTCAGGTTAATCAATACTAGTTCGTATTGATCCTAGAACGTGTAGACACTCATCCATGGTCTTTCAACACCCGTCTGTGTTTGTTTTAGGTTAATCAATACTCGTTCGTATTGATCCTAGAATGTGTAGACACTCGTCCGTGGTCTTTCAACACTCGTCCGTGTTTGTTTCAGGTTAATCAATACTCGTTCATATTGATCCTAGAACATGTAGACACTCGTCTGTGGTCTTTCAACACTCGTCCGTGTTTGTTTCAGGTTAATCAATACTCGTTCGTATTGATCCTAGAACGTGTAGATATTCGTCCGTAGTCTTTCAACACTCGTCCGTGTTTGTTTCATGTTAATCAATACTCGTTCATATTGATCCTAGAACATGTAGACACTCGTCCGTGGTCTTTCAACACTCGTTCGTGTTTGTTTCAGGTTAATCAATACTAGTTCGTATTGATCCTAGAACGTGTAGACACTCAATCGTGGTCTTTCAACACTCGTTCGTGTTTGTTTTTGGTTAATTAATACTCGTTCGTATTGATCCTAGAACGTGTAGACACTCGTCCGTGGTCTTTCAACACTCGTCCGTGTTTGTTTCAGGTTAATCAATACTCGTTCGTATTGATCCTAGAACGTGTAGACACTCGTCCGTGGTCTTTTAACACTCGTCCGTGTTTGTTTCAGGTTAATCATTACACGTTCGTATTGATCCTAGAACGTGTAGACACTCATCCTTGGTGTTTCAACACTCGTCTGTGTTTGTTTCAGGTTAATCAATACTCGCTCGTATTGATCCTAGAACATACAGACACTCGTCCGTGGTCTTTCAACACTCGTCCGTGTTTATTTCATGTTAATCAATACTCGTTCGTATTGATCCTAGAACGTGTAGACACTCATTCGTGGTCTTTCGACACTTGTTCGTGTTTGTTTTTGGTTAATCAATACTCGTTCGTATTGATCCTAGAACGTGTAGACACTCGTCTGTGGTCTTTCAGCACTCGTCCGTGTTTGTTCAGGTTAATCAATACTCGTTCGTAATGATCCTAGAACGTGTAGACACTCGTCCTTGGTCTTTTAGCACTCGTCCGTGTATATTTCAGGTTGATCAATACCCGTTCGTATTGATCCTAGAACATATAGACACTCGTCCGTGGTCTTTCAACACTCGTCTGTGTTTGTTTCAGGTTAATCAATACTAGTTCGTATTGATCCTAGAACGTGTAGACACTCAATCGTGGTCTTTCAACACTCGTCCGTGTTTCTTTTTGGTTAATCAATACTCGTTCGTATTGATCCTAGAACGTGTAGACACTCGTCTGTGGTCTTTCAACACTCGTCCGTGTTTGTTTCATGTTGATCAATACTCGTTCGTATTGATCCTAGACCATGTAGACACTCATCCGTGGTCATTCAACACTCTTCCGTGTTTGTTTTAGGTTAATCAATACTCGTTCGTATTGATCCTAGAACGTGTAGACACTCGTCTGTGGTCTTTCAACACTCGTTCGTGTTTGTTTCAGGTTAATCAATACTCGTTCATATTGATCCTAGAACATGTAGACACTCGTCCGTGGTCTTCCATCACTCGTCCGTGTATATTTCAGGTTAATCAATACTCGTTCGTATTGATCCTAGAACGTGTAGATACTCGTCCGCGGTCTTTCAACACTCGTTCGTGTTTGTTTCAAGTTAATGAATACTCGTTCGTATTGATCATATAACGTGTAGACACTCATCTGTGGTGTTTCAACACTCGTCCGTGTTTGTTTCAGGTTTATCAATACTCGTTCGTATTGATCCTAGAACATGTAGACACTCGTCCGTGGTCTTTCAACACTCGTCTGTGTTTGTTTCAGGTTAATCAATACTAGTTCGTATTGATCCTAGAACGTGTAGACACTCAATCGTGGTCTTTCAACACTCGTCCGTGTTTCTTTTTGGTTAATCAATACTCGTTCGTATTGATCCTAGAACGTGTAGACACTCGTCTGTGGTCTTTCAACACTCGTCCGTGTTTGTTTCATGTTAATCAATACTCGTTCGTATTGATCCTAGACCATGTAGACACTCATCCGTGGTCATTCAACACTCTTCCGTGTTTGTTTTAGGTTAATCAATACTCGTTCGTATTGATCCTAGAACGTGTAGACACTCGTCTGTGGTCTTTCAACACTCGTTCGTGTTTGTTTCAGGTTAATCAATACTCGTTCATATTGATCCTAGAACATGTAGACACTCGTCCGTGGTCTTCCATCACTCGTCCGTGTATATTTCAGGTTAATCAATACTCGTTCGTATTGATCCTAGAACGTGTAGATACTCGTCCGCGGTCTTTCAACACTCGTTCGTGTTTGTTTCAAGTTAATGAATACTCGTTCGTATTGATCATATAACGTGTAGACACTCATCTGTGGTGTTTCAACACTCGTCCGTGTTTGTTTCAGGTTTATCAATACTCGTTCGTATTGATCCTAGAACATGTAGACACTCGTCCGTGGTCTTTCAACACTCGTCCGTGTTTATTTCAGGTTAATCAATACTCGTTTGTATTGATCCTAGAACATGTAGACACACGTCCGTGGTCTTTCAACACTCGTCCGTGTTTGTTTCAGGTTAATCAATACTAGTTCGTATTGATCCTAGAACGTGTAGACACTCATCCATGGTCTTTCAACACTCGTCTGTGTTTGTTTTAGGTTAATCAATACTCGTTCGTATTGATCCTAGAACGTGTAGACACTCATCCGCGGTCTTTCAACACTCGTCCGTGTTTATTTCATGTTAATCAATACTCGTTCGTATTGATCCTAGAACGTGTAGACACTCATTCGTGGTCTTTCAACACTCGTCCGTGTTTGTTCAGGTTAATCAATACTCGTTCGTATTGATCCTAGAACGTGTAGACACTCGTCCTTGGTCGTTTAGCACTCGTCCGTGTTTGTTTCAGGTTAATCAATACTCGTTCGTATTGATCCTTGAACGTGTAGACACTCGTCTGTGGTCTTTCAACACTCGTCCGTGTTTGTTTCAGGTTAATCAATACACGTTCGTATTGATCCTAGAACGTGTAGACACTCGTTCGTGTTTGTTTCAGGTTAATGAATACTCGTTCGTATTGATCATATAACGTGTAGACACTCATCTGTGGTCTTTCAACACTCGTCCGTGTTTGTTTCAGGTTTATCAATACTCGTTCGTATTGATCCTAGAACATGTAAACACTCGTCCGTGGTCTTTCAACACTCGTCCGTGTTTGTTTCAGGTTAATCAATACTCGTTTGTATTGATCCTAGAACATGTAGACACACGTCCGTGGTCTTTCAACACTCGTCCGTGTTTGTTTCAGGTTAATCAATACTAGTTCGTATTGATCCTAGAACGTGTAGACACTCATCCATGGTCTTTCAACACTCGTCTGTGTTTGTTTTAGGTTAATCAATACTCGTTCGTATTGATCCTAGAACGTGTAGACACTCATCCGTGGTCTTTCAACACTCGTCCGTGTTTATTTCATGTTAATCAATACTCGTTCGTATTGATCCTAGAACGTGTAGACACTCATTGGTGGTCTTTCAACACTCGTTCGTGTTTGTTTTTGGTTAATCAATACTCGTTCGTATTGATCCTAGAACGTGTAGACACTCGTCCGTGGTCTTTCAACACTCGTCCGTGTTTGTTTCAGGTTAATCAATACTCGTTCGTATTGATCCTAGAACGTGTAGACACTCGTCCGTGGTCTTTCAACACTCGTCCGTGTTTGTTTCAGGTTAATCAATACTCGTTCGTATTGATCCTAGAACGTGTAGACACTCGTCCGTGGTCTTTCAACACTCGTCCGTGTTTATTTCATGTTAATCAATACTCGTTCGTATTGATCCTAGAACGTGTAGACACTCATTCGTGGTTTTTCAACACTCGTTCGTGTTTGTTTTTGGTTAATCAATACTCGTTCGTATTGATCCTAGAACGTGTAGACACTCGTCTGTTGTCTTTCAGCACTCGTCCGTGTTTGTTCAGGTTAATCAATACTCGTTCGTAATGATCCTAGAACGTGTAGACACTCGTCCTTGGTCTTTTAGCACTCGTCCGTGTATATTTCAGGTTGATCAATACCCGTTCGTATTGATCCTAGAACATATAGACACTCGTCCGTGGTCTTTCAACACTCGTCTGTGTTTGTTTCAGGTTAATCAATACTAGTTCGTATTGATCCTAGAACGTGTAGACACTCAATCGTGGTCTTTCAACACTCGTCCGTGTTTCTTTTTGGTTAATCAATACTCGTTTGTATTGATCCTAGAACGTGTAGACACTCGTCTGTGGTCTTTCAACACTCGTCCGTGTTTGTTTCATGTTAATCAATACTCGTTCGTATTGATCCTAGACCATGTAGACACTCATCCGTGGTCATTCAACACTCTTCCGTGTTTGTTTTAGGTTAATCAATACTCGTTCGTATTGATCCTAGAACGTGTAGACACTCGTCTGTGGTCTTTCAACACTCGTTCGTGTTTGTTTCAGGTTAATCAATACTCGTTCATATTGATCCTAGAACATGTAGACACTCGTCCGTGGTCTTCCATCACTCGTCCGTGTATATTTCAGGTTAATCAATACTCGTTCGTATTGATCCTAGAACGTGTAGATACTCGTCCGCGGTCTTTCAACACTCGTTCGTGTTTGTTTCAAGTTAATGAATACTCGTTCGTATTGATCATATAACGTGTAGACACTCATCTGTGGTGTTTCAACACTCGTCCGTGTTTGTTTCAGGTTTATCAATACTCGTTCGTATTGATCCTAGAACATGTAGACACTCGTCCGTGGTCTTTCAACACTCGTCCGTGTTTGTTTCAGGTTAATCAATACTCGTTTGTATTGATCCTAGAACATGTAGACACACGTCCGTGGTCTTTCAACACTCGTCCGTGTTTGTTTCAGGTTAATCAATACTAGTTCGTATTGATCCTAGAACGTGTAGACACTCATCCATGGTCTTTCAACACTCGTCTGTGTTTGTTTTAGGTTAATCAATACTCGTTTGTATTGATCCTAGAACGTGTAGACACTCATCCGCGGTCTTTCAACACTCGTCCGTGTTTATTTCATGTTAATCAATACTCGTTCGTATTGATCCTAGAACGTGTAGACACTCATTCGTGGTCTTTCAACACTCGTCCGTGTTTGTTCAGGTTAATCAATACTCGTTCGTATTGATCCTAGAACGTGTAGACACTCGTCCTTGGTCGTTTAGCACTCGTCCGTGTTTGTTTCAGGTTAATCAATACTCGTTCGTATTGATCCTTGAACGTGTAGACACTCGTCTGTGGTCTTTCAACACTCGTCCGTGTTTGTTTCAGGTTAATCAATACACGTTCGTATTGATCCTAGAACGTGTAGACACTCGTCCGCGGTCTTTCAACACTCGTTCGTGTTTGTTTCAGGTTAATGAATACTCGTTCGTATTGATCATATAACATGTAGACACTCATCTGTGGTCTTTCAACACTCGTCCGTGTTTGTTTCAGGTTTATCAATACTCGTTCGTATTGATCCTAGAACATGTAAACACTCGTCCATGGTCTTTCAACACTCGTCCGTGTTTGTTTCAGGTTAATCAATACTCATTTGTATTGATCCTAGAACATGTAGACACACGTCCGTGGTCTTTCAACACTCGTCCGTGTTTGTTTCAGGTTAATCAATACTAGTTCGTATTGATCCTAGAACGTGTAGACACTCATCCATGGTCTTTCAACACTCGTCTGTGTTTGTTTTAGGTTAATCAATACTCGTTCGTATTGATCCTAGAACGTGTAGACACTCATCCGTGGTCTTTCAACACTCGTCCGTGTTTATTTCATGTTAATCAATACTCGTTCGTATTGATCCTAGAACGTGTAGACACTCATTGGTGGTCTTTCAACACTCGTTCGTGTTTTTTTTTTGGTTAATCAATACTCGTTCGTATTGATCCTAGAACGTGTAGACACTCGTCCGTGGTCTTTCAACACTCGTCCGTGTTTGTTTCAGGTTAATCAATACTCGTTCGTATTGATCCTAGAACGTGTAGACACTCGTCTGTGGTCTTTCAACACTCGTCCGTGTTTGTTTCAGGTTAATCAATACTCGTTCGTATTGATCCTAGAACGTGTAGACACTCGTCCGTGGTCTTTCAACACTCGTCCGTGTTTATTTCATGTTAATCAATACTCGTTCGTATTGATCCTAGAACGTGTAGACACTCATTCGTGGTCTTTCAACACTCGTTCGTGTTTGTTTTTGGTTAATCAATACTCGTTCGTATTGATCCTAGAACGTGTAGACACTCGTCTGTTGTCTTTCAGCACTCGTCCGTGTTTGTTCAGGTTAATCAATACTCGTTCGTAATGATCCTAGAACGTGTAGACACTCGTCCTTGGTCTTTTAGCACTCGTCCGTGTATATTTCAGGTTAATCAATACCCATTCGTATTAATCCTAGAACTTGTAGACACTCGTCCGTGGTCTTTCAACACTCGTCCGTGTTTGTTTCAGGTTAATCAATACTAGTTCGTACTGATCCTAGAACGTGTAGACACTCTTCCATGGTCTTTCAACACTCGTCTGTGTTTGTTTTAGGTTAATCAATACTCGTTCGTATTGATCCTAGACCATGTAGACACTCATCTGTGGTCATTCAACACTCTTCCGTGTTTGTTTTAGGGTAATCAATACTTGTTCGTATTGATCCTAGAACGTGTAGACACTCGTCTGTGGTCTTTCAACACTCGTTCGTGTTTGTTTCAGGTTAATCAATACTCGTTCATATTGATCCTAGAACATGTAGACACTCGTCCGTGGTCTTCCATCACTCGTCCGTGTTTATTTCAGGTTAATCAATACTCGTTCGTATTGATCCTAGAACGTGTAGATACTCGTCCGCGGTCTTTCAACACTCGTTCGTGTTTGTTTCAGGTTAATCAATACTCGTTCGTATTGATCATATAACGTGTAGACACTCATCTGTGGTCTTTCAACACTCGTCTGTGTTTGTTTCAGGTTAATCAATACTCGTTCGTATTGATCCAAGAACGTGTAGACACTCGTCCGTGGTCTTTCAACACTCGTCCGTGTTTGTTTCAGGTTAATCAATACTCGTTCGTATTGATCCTAGAACGTGTAGACACTCGTCCGTGGTCTTTCAACACCCGTCCGTGTTTATTTCATGTTAATCAATACTCGTTCGTATTGATCCTAGAACGTGTAGACACTCATTCGTGGTCTTTCAACACTCATTCGTGTTTGTTTTTGGTTAATCAATACTCGTTCGTATTGATCCTAGAACGTGTAGACACTCGTCTGTGGTCTTTCAGCACTCGTCCGTGTTTGTTCAGGTTAATCAATACTCGTTCGTAATGATCCTAGAACGTGTAGACACTCGTCCTTGGTCTTTTAGCACTCGTCCGTGTATATTTCAGGTTAATCAATACCCGTTCGTATTGATCCTAGAACATGTAGACACTCGTCCGTGGTCTTTCAACACTCGTCCGTGTTTGTTTCAGGTTAATCAATACTCGTTCGTATTGATCCTAGAACGTGTAGACACTCATCCATGGTCTTTCAACACTCGTCTGTGTTTGTTTTAGGTTAATCAATACTCGTTCGTATTGATCCTAGACCATGTAGACACTCATCCGTGGTCTTTCAGCACTCGTCCGTGTTTGTTCAGGTTAATCAATACTCGTTCGTAATGATCCTAGAACGTGTAGACACTCGTCCTTGGTCTTTCAACACTCGTCCGTGTTTGTTTCAGGTTAATCAATACCCATTCGTATTAATCCTAGAACTTGTAGACACTCGTCCGTGGTCTTTCAACACTCGTCCGTGTTTGTTTTAGGTTAATCAATACTAGTTCGTACTGATCCTAGAACGTGTAGACACTCGTTCGCGGTCTTTCAACACTCGTTAGTGTTTGTTTCAGGTTAATCAATACTCGTTCGTATTGATCATATAACGTGTAGACACTCATCTGTGGTCTTTCAACACTCATCCGTGTTTGTTTCAGGTTTATCAATACTCATTCGTATTGATCCTAGAACATGTAGACACTCGTCCGTGGTCTTTCAACACTCGTCCGTGTTTGTTTCAGGTTAATCAGTACTTGTTCGTATTGATCCTAGAACATGTAGACAGACGTCCGTGGTCTTCCATCACTCGTCCGTGTTTATTTCAGGTTAATCAATACTCGTTCGTATTGATCCTAGAACGTGTAGATACTCGTCCGCGGTCTTTCAACACTCGTTCGTGTTTGTTTCAGGTTAATCAATACTCGTTCGTATTGATCATATAACGTGTAGACACTCATCTGTGGTCTTTCAACACTCGTCTGTGTTTGTTTCAGGTTAATCAATACTCGTTCGTATTGATCCTAGAACGTGTAGACACTCGTCTGTGGTCTTTCAACACTCGTCCGTGTTTGTTTCAGGTTAATCAATACTCGTTCGTATTGATCCTAGAACGTGTAGACACTCGTCCGTGGTCTTTCAACACCCGTCCGTGTTTATTTCATGTTAATCAATACTCGTTCGTATTGATCCTAGAACGTGTAGACACTCATTCGTGGTCTTTCAACACTCATTCGTGTTTGTTTTTGGTTAATCAATACTCGTTCGTATTGATCCTAGAACGTGTAGACACTCGTCTGTGGTCTTTCAGCACTCGTCCGTGTTTGTTCAGGTTAATCAATACTCGTTCGTAATGATCCTAGAACGTGTAGACACTCGTCCTTGGTCTTTTAGCACTCGTCCGTGTATATTTCAGGTTAATCAATACCCGTTCGTATTGATCCTAGAACATGTAGACACTCGTCCGTGGTCTTTCAACACTCGTCCGTGTTTGTTTCAGGTTAATCAATACTAGTTCGTATTGATCCTAGAACGTGTAGACACTCATCCATGGTCTTTCAACACTCGTCTGTGTTTGTTTTAGGTTAATCAATACTCGTTCGTATTGATCCTAGACCATGTAGACACTCATCCGTGGTCAATCAACACTCTTCCGTGTTTGTTTTAGGTTAATCAATACTCGTTCGTATTGATCCTAGAACGTGTAGACACTCGTCTGTGGTCTTTCAACACTCGTTCGTGTTTGTTTCAGGTTAATCAATACTCGTTCATATTGATCCTAGAACATGTAGACACTCGTTCGTGGTCTTCCATCACTCGTCCGTGTTTATTTCAGGTTAATCAATACTCGTTCGTATTGATCCTAGAACGTGTAGATACTCGTCCGCGGTCTTTTAACACTCGTTAGTGTTTGTTTCAGGTTAATCAATACTCGTTCGTATTGATCATATAACGTGTAGACACTCATCTGTGGTCTTTCAACACTCATCCGTGTTTGTTTCAGGTTTATCAATACTCATTCGTATTGATCCTAGAACATGTAGACACTCGTCCGTGGTCTTTCAACACTCGTCCGTGTTTGTTTCAGGTTAATCAGTACTTGTTTGTATTGATCCTAGAACATGTAGACACACGTCCGTGGTCTTTCAACACTCGTCCGTGTTTGTTTCATGTTAATCAATACTAGTTCGTATTGATCCTAGAACGTGTAGACACTCATCCATGGTCTTTCAACACTCGTCTGTGTTTGTTTTAGGTTAATCAAACATCGTTCGTATTGATCCTAGAACGTGTAGACACTCATCCATGGTCTTTCAACACTCGTCCGTGTGTATTTCATGTTAATCAATAGTCGTTCGTATTGATCCTAGAACGTGTAGACACTCATTCGTGGTCTTTCAACACTCGTTCGTGTTTGTTTTTGGTTAATCAATACTCGTTCGTATTGATCCTAGAACGTGTAGACACTCGTCCGTGGTCTTTCAACACTCTTCCGTGTTTGTTTTAGGTTAATCAATACTCGTTCGTATTGATCCTAGAACGTGTAGACACTCGTCTGTGGTCTTTCAACACTCGTTCGTGTTTGTTTCAGGTTAATCAATACTCGTTCATATTGATCCTAGAACATGTAGACACTCGTCCGTGGTCTTCCATCACTCGTCCGTGTTTATTTCAGGTTAATCAATACTCGTTCGTATTGATCCTAGAACGTGTAGATACTCGTCCGCGGTCTTTCAACACTCGTTCGTGTTTGTTTCAGGTTAATCAATACTCGTTCGTATTGATCATATAACGTGTAGACACTCATCTGTGGTCTTTCAACACTCGTCCGTGTTTGTTTCAGGTTAATCAATACTCGTTCGTATTGATCCTAGAACGTGTAGACACTCGTCCGTGGTCTTTCAACACTCGTCCGTGTTTGTTTCAGGTTAATCAATACTCGTTCGTATTGATCCTAGAACGTGTAGACACTCGTCCGTGGTCTTTCAACACTCGTCCGTGTTTATTTCATGTTAATCAATACTCGTTCGTATTGATCCTAGAACGTGTAGACACTCATTCGTGGTCTTTCAACACTTGTTCGTGTTTGTTTTTGGTTATTCAATACTCGTTCGTATTGATCCTAGAACGTGTAGACACTCGTCTGTGGTCTTTTAGCACTCGTCCGTGTTTGTTCAGGTTAATCAATACTCGTTCGTAATGATCCTAGAACGTGTAGACACTCGTCCTTGGTCTTTTAGCACTCGTCCGTGTTTATTTCAGGTTAATCAATACTCGTTCGTATTGATCCTAGAACATGTAGACACTCGTCTGTGGTCTTTCAACACTCGTCCGTGTTTGTTTCAAGTTAATCAATACTAGTTCGTATTGATCCTAGAACGTGTAGACACTCATCCATGGTCTTTCAACACTCGTCTGTGTTTGTTTTAGGTTAATCAATACTCGTTCGTATTGATCCTAGACCATGTAAACACTCATCCGTGGTCATTCAACACTCTTCCGTGTTTGTTTTAGGTTAATCAATACTCGTTCGTATTGATCCTAGAACGTGTAGACACTCGTCCGTGGTCTTTCAACACTCATTCGTGTTTGTTTCAGGTTAATCAATACTCGTTCATATTGATCCTAGAACATGTAGACACTCGTTCGTGGTCTTCCATCACTCGTCCGTGTTTATTTCAGGTTAATCAATACTCGTTCGTATTGATCCTAGAACGTGTAGATACTCGTCCGCGGTCTTTTAACACTCGTTAGTGTTTGTTTCAGGTTAATCAATACTCGTTCGTATTGATCATATAACGTGTAGACACTCATCTGTGGTCTTTCAACACTCATCCGTGTTTGTTTCAGGTTTATCAATACTCATTCGTATTGATCCTAGAACATGTAGACACTCGTCCGTGGTCTTTCAACACTCGTCCGTGTTTGTTTCAGGTTAATCAGTACTTGTTTGTATTGATCCTAGAACATGTAGACACACGTCCGTGGTCTTTCAACACTCGTCCGTGTTTGTTTCATGTTAATCAATACTAGTTCGTATTGATCCTAGAACGTGTAGACACTCATCCATGGTCTTTCAACACTCGTCTGTGTTTGTTTTAGGTTAATCAAACATCGTTCGTATTGATCCTAGAACGTGTAGACACTCATCCATGGTCTTTCAACACTCGTCCGTGTGTATTTCATGTTAATCAATAGTCGTTCGTATTGATCCTAGAACGTGTAGACACTCATTCGTGGTCTTTCAACACTCGTTCGTGTTTGTTTTTGGTTAATCAATACTCGTTCGTATTGATCCTAGAACGTGTAGACACTCGTCCGTGGTCTTTCAACACTCTTCCGTGTTTGTTTTAGGTTAATCAATACTCGTTCGTATTGATCCTAGAACGTGTAGACACTCGTCTGTGGTCTTTCAACACTCGTTCGTGTTTGTTTCAGGTTAATCAATACTCGTTCATATTGATCCTAGAACATGTAGACACTCGTCCGTGGTCTTCCATCACTCGTCCGTGTTTATTTCAGGTTAATCAATACTCGTTCGTATTGATCCTAGAACGTGTAGATACTCGTCCGCGGTCTTTCAACACTCGTTCGTGTTTGTTTCAGGTTAATCAATACTCGTTCGTATTGATCATATAACGTGTAGACACTCATCTGTGGTCTTTCAACACTCGTCCGTGTTTGTTTCAGGTTAATCAATACTCGTTCGTATTGATCCTAGAACGTGTAGACACTCGTCCGTGGTCTTTCAACACTCGTCCGTGTTTGTTTCAGGTTAATCAATACTCGTTCGTATTGATCCTAGAACGTGTAGACACTCGTCCGTGGTCTTTCAACACTCGTCCGTGTTTATTTCATGTTAATCAATACTCGTTCGTATTGATCCTAGAACGTGTAGACACTCATTCGTGGTCTTTCAACACTTGTTCGTGTTTGTTTTTGGTTATTCAATACTCGTTCGTATTGATCCTAGAACGTGTAGACACTCGTCTGTGGTCTTTTAGCACTCGTCCGTGTTTGTTCAGGTTAATCAATACTCGTTCGTAATGATCCTAGAACGTGTAGACACTCGTCCTTGGTCTTTTAGCACTCGTCCGTGTTTATTTCAGGTTAATCAATACTCGTTCGTATTGATCCTAGAACATGTAGACACTCGTCTGTGGTCTTTCAACACTCGTCCATGTTTGTTTCAAGTTAATCAATACTAGTTCGTATTGATCCTAGAACGTGTAGACACTCATCCATGGTCTTTCAACACTCGTCTGTGTTTGTTTTAGGTTAATCAATACTCGTTCGTATTGATCCTAGACCATGTAAACACTCATCCGTGGTCATTCAACACTCTTCCGTGTTTGTTTCAGGTTAATCAATACTCGTTCGTATTGATCCTAGAACGTGTAGACACTCGTCTGTGGTCTTTCAACACTCGTTCGTGTTTGTTTCAGGTTAATCAATACTCGTTCATATTGATCCTAGAACATGTAGACACTCGTCCGTGGTCTTCCATCACTCGTCCGTGTTTATTTCAGGTTAATCAATACTCGTTCGTATTGATCCTAGAACGTGTAGATACTCGTCCGCGGTCTTTCAACACTCGTTCGTGTTTGTTTCAGGTTAATCAATACTCGTTCGTATTGATCATATAACGTGTAGACACTCATCTGTGGTCTTTCAACACTCGTCCGTGTTTGTTTCAGGTTTATCAATACTCGTTCGTATTGATCCTAGAACATGTAAACACTCGTCCGTGGTCTTTCAACACTCGTCCGTGTTTGTTTCAGGTTAATCAATACTCGTTTGTATTGATCCTAGAACATGTAGACACACGTCCGTGGTCTTTCAACACTCGTCCGTGTTTGTTTCAGGTTAATCAATACTAGTTCGTATTGATCCTAGAACGTGTAGACACTCATCCATGGTCTTTCAACACTCGTCTGTGTTTGTTTTAGGTTAATCAATACTCGTTCGTATTGATCCTAGAACGTGTAGACACTCATCCGTGGTCTTTCAACACTCGTCCGTGTTTATTTCATGTTAATCAATACTCGTTCGTATTGATCCTAGAACGTGTAGACACTCATTCGTGGTCTTTCAACACTCGTTCGTGTTTGTTTTTTGTTAATCAATACTCGTTCGTATTGATCCTAGAACGTGTAGACACTCGTCTGTGGTCTTTCAGCACTCGTCCGTGTTTGTTCAGGTTAATCAATACTCGTTCGTAATGATCGTAGAACGTGTAGACACTCGTCCTTGGTCTTTTAGCACTCGTCCGTGTATATTTCAGGTTAATCAATACCCGTTCGTATTGATCCTAGAACATGTAGACACTCGTCCGTGGTCTTTCAACACTCGTCCGTGTTTGTTTCAGGTTAATCAATACTCGTTCGTATTGATCCTAGAACGTGTAGACAATCAATCGTTATCTTTCAACACTCGTTCGTGTTTGTTTTTTGTTAATCAATACTCGTTCGTATTGATCCTAGAACGTGTAGACACTCGTCTGTGGTCTTTCAGCACTCGTCCGTGTTTGTTCAGGTTAATCAATACTCGTTCGTAATGATCGTAGAACGTGTAGACACTCGTCCTTGGTCTTTTAGCACTCGTCCGTGTATATTTCAGGTTAATCAATACCCGTTCGTATTGATCCTAGAACATGTAGACACTCGTCCGTGGTCTTTCAACACTCGTCCGTGTTTGTTTCAGGTTAATCAATACTAGTTCGTATTGATCCTAGAACGTGTAGACACTCATCCATGGTCTTTTAACACTCGTCTGTGTTTGTTTTAGGTTAATCAATACTCGTTCGTATTGATCCTAGACCATGTAGACACTCATCCGTGGTCATTCAACACTCTTCCGTGTTTATTTTAGGTTAATCAATACTCGTTCGTATTGATCCTAGAACGTGTGGACACTCTTCTGTGGTCTTTCAACACTCGTTCTTGTTTGTTTCAGGTTAATCAATACTCGTTCATATTGATCCTAGAACATGTAGACACTCGTCCGTGGTCTTCCATCACTCGTCCGTGTTTATTTCAGGTTAATCAATACTCGTTCGTATTGATCCTAGAACGTGTAGATACTCGTCCGCGGTCTTTCAACACTCGTTCGTGTTTGTTTCAGGTTAATCAATACTCGTTCGTATTGATCATATAACGTGTAGACACTCATCTGTGGTCTTTCAACACTCGTCCGTGTTTGTTTCAGGTTTATCAATACTCGTTTGTATTGATCCTAGAACATGTAGACACACGTCCGTGGTCTTTCAACACTCGTCCGTGTTTGTTTCAGGTTAATCAATACTAGTTCGTATTGATCCTAGAACGTGTAGACACTCATCCACGGCCTTTCAACACTCGTCTGTGTTTGTTTTAGGTTAATCAATACTCGTTCGTATTGATCCTAGAACGTGTAGACACTCATCCGTGGTCTTTCAACACTCGTCCGTGTTTATTTCATGTTAATCAATACTCGTTCGTATTGATCCTAGAACATGTAGACACTCATTCGTGGTCTTTCAACACTCGTTCGTGTTTGTTTTTGGTTAATCAATACTCGTTCGTATTGATCCTAGAACGTGTAGACACTCGTCCGTGGTCTTTCAACACTCGTCCGTGTTTGTTTCAGGTTAATCAATACTCGTTCGTATTGATCCTAGAACGTGTAGACACTCGTCTGTGGTCTTTCAACACTCGTCCGTGTTTGTTTCAGGTTAATCAATACACGTTCGTATTGATCCTAGAACGTGTAGACACTCATCCTTGGTGTTTCAACACTCGTCTGTGTTTGTTTCAGGTTAATCAATACTCGCTCGTATTGATCCTAGAACATACAGACACTCGTCCGTGGTCTTTCAACACTCGTCCGTGTTTATTTCATGTTAATCAATACTCGTTCGTATTGATCCTAGAACGTGTAGACACTCATTCGTGGTCTTTCAACACTTGTTCGTGTTTGTTTTTGGTTAATCAATACTCGTTCGTATTGATCCTAGAACGTGTAGACACTCGTCCGTGGTCTTTCAACACTCATCCGTGTTTGTTTCAGGTTAATCAATACTCGTTCGTATTGATCCTAGAACGTGTAGACACTCGTCTGTGGTCTTTCAACACTCGTCCGTGTTTATTTCAGGTTAATCAATACACGTTCGTATTGATCCTAGAACGTGTAGACACTCATCCTTGGTGTTTCAACACTCGTCTGTGTTTATTTCATGTTAATCAAT
The DNA here is from genome assembly GCA_022829125.1 of Lathyrus tuberosus. NCBI lineage: Eukaryota > Viridiplantae > Streptophyta > Magnoliopsida > Fabales > Fabaceae > Lathyrus > Lathyrus tuberosus. Next base: position 145,875 of record JALAZF010000743.1, on the reverse strand, counting down.
ACTCGCTCCTATTGATCCTAGAACATACAGACACTCGTCCGTGGTCTTTCAACACTCGTCCGTGTTTATTTCATGTTAATCAATACTCGTTCGTATTGATCCTAGAACGTGTAGACACTCGTCCGTGGTCTTTCAGCACTCGTCCGTGTTTGTTCAGGTTAATCAATACTCGTTCGTAATGATCGTAGAACGTGGAGACACTCGTCCTTGGTCTTTTAGCACTCGTCCGTGTATATTTCAGGTTAATCAATACCCGTTCGTATTGATCCTAGAACATGTAGACACTCGTCTGTGGTCTTTCAACACTCGTCCGTGTTTGTTTCAAGTTAATCAATACTAGTTCGTATTGATCCTAGAACGTGTAGACACTCATCCATGGTCTTTCAACACTCGTCTGTGTTTGTTTTAGGTTAATCAATACTCGTTCGTATTGATCCTAGAACATGTAGACACTCATCCGTGGTCATTCAACACTCTTCCGTGTTTGTTTCAGGTTAATCAATACTCGTTCGTATTGATCCTAGAATGTGTAGACACTCGTCTGTGGTCTTTCAACACTCGTTCGTGTTTGTTTTAGGTTAATCAATACTCGTTCATATTGATCCTAGAACATGTAGACACTCGTCCGTGGTCTTCCATCACTCGTCCGTGTTTATTTCAGGTTAATCAATACTCGTTCGTATTGATCCTAGAACGTGTATATACTCGTCCGCGGTCTTTCAACACTCATTCGTGTTTGTTTCAGGTTAATCAATACTCGTTCGTATTGATCATATAACGTATAGACACTCATCTGTGGTCTTTCAACACTCGTCCGTGTTTGTTTCAGGTTTATCAATACTCGTTCGTATTGATCCTAGAACATGTAGACACTCGTCCGTGGTCTTTCAACACTCGTCCGTGTTTGTTTCAGGTTAATCAATACTCGTTTGTATTGATCCTAGAACATGTAGACACTCGTCCGTGGTCTTTCAACACTGGTCCGTGTTTGTTTCAGGTTAATCAATACTAGTTCGTATTGATCCTAGAACGTGTAGACACTCATCCATGGTCTTTCAACACTCGTCTGTGTTTGTTTTAGGTTAATCAATACTCGTTCGTATTGATCCTAGAACGTGTAGACACTCATCCGTGGTCTTTCAACACTCGTCCGTGTTTGTTTTAGGTTAATCAATACTCGTTCGTATTGATCCTAGAACGTGTAGACACTCATCCGTGGTCTTTCAACACTCATTCTCGTTTGTTTCAGGTTAATCAATACTCGTTCATATTGATCCTAGAACATGTAGACACTCGTCCGTGGTCTTCCATCACTCGTCCGTGTTTATTTCAGGTTAATCAATACTCGTTCGTATTGATCCTAGAACGTGTAGATACTCGTCCGCGGTCTTTTAACACTCGTCCGTGTTTGTTTCAGGTTAATCAATACTCATTCGTATTGATCCTAGAATGTGTAGACACACATCTGTGATCTTTCAACACTCGTCAGTGTTTTGTCAGGTTAAACAATACTCGTTCGTATTGAATCTAGAACGCGTAGACACTCATCCGCGGTCTTTCAACACTTGTCTGTGTTTGTTTCATGTTAATCAATACCCGTTCGTATTGATCCTAGAACGTGTAGACACTCATCCTTGGTGTTTTAACACTCGTCTGTGTTTGTTTCAGGTTAATCAATACTCGCTCGTATTGATCCTAGAACATACAGACACTCGTCCGTGGTCTTTCAACACTCGTCCGTATTTATTTCATGCTAATCAATACTCGTTCGTATTGATCCTAGAACGTGTAGACACTCATTCGTGGTCTTTCAACACTCGTTCGTGTTTGTTTTTGGTTAATCAATACTCGTACGTATTGATCCTAAAACGTGTAGACACTCGTCCGTGGTCTTTCGACACTCATCCGTGTTTGTTTCAGGTTAATCAATACTCATTCGTATTGATCCTAGAACGTGTAGACACTCGTCCGTGGTCTTTCCACACTCGTCCGTGTTTGTTTCATTTTAATCAATACTCGTTCGTATTAATCCTAGACCATGTAGACACTCATCCGTGGTCATTCAACACTCTTGCGTGTTTATTTCAGGTTAATCAATACTCGTTCATATTGATCCTAGAACATGTAGACACTCGTCCGTGGTCTTCCATCACTCGTCCGTGTTTATTTCAGGTTAATCAATACTCGTTCGTATTGATCCTAGAACGTGTAGATACTCGTCCGCGGTCTTTCAACACTCATTCGTGTTTGTTTCAGGTTAATCAATACTCGTTCGTATTGACCATATAACGTGTAGACACTCATCTGTGGTCTTTCTACACTCGTCAGTGTTTGTTTCAGGTTTATCAATACTCGTTCGTATTGATCCTAGAACATGTAGACATTCGTCCGTGGTCTTTCAACACTCGTCCGTGTTTGTTTCAGCTTAATCAATACTCGTTTGTATTGATCCTAGAACATGTAGACACATGTCCGTGGTCTTTCAACACTCGTCCGTCTTTGTTTCAGGTTAATCAATACTAGTTCGTATTGATCCTAGAATGTGTAGACACTCATCCATGGTCTTTCAACACTCGTCTGTGTTTGTTTTAGGTTAATCAATACTCGTTCGTATTGATCCTAGAACGTGTAGACACTCATCCGTGGTCTTTCAACACTCGTCCGTGTTTATTTCATGTTAATCAATACTCGTTCGTATTGATCCTAGAACGTGTAGACACTCATTCGTGGTCTTTCAACACTCGTTCGTGTTTGTTTTTGGTTAATCAATACTCGTTCGTATTGATCCTAGAACGTGTAGACACTCGTCCGTGGTCTTTCAACACTCGTCCGTGTTTGTTTCAGGTTAATCAATACTCGTTCGTATTGATCCTAGAACGTGTAGACACTCGTCCGTGGTCTTTCAACACTCGTCCGTGTTTGTTTCAGGTTAATCAATACACGTTCGTATTGATCCTAGAACGTGTAGACACTCATCCTTGGTGTTTCAAAACTCGTCTGTGTTTGTTTCAGGTTAATCAATACTCGCTCGTATTGATCCTAGAACATACAGACACTCGTCCGTGGTCTTTCAACACTCGTCCGTGTTTATTTCATGTTAATCAATACTCGTTCATATTGATCCTAGAACGTGTAGACACTCATTCGTGGTCTTTCAACACTTGTTCGTGTTTGTTTTTGGTTAATCAATACTCGTTCGTATTGATCCTAGAACGTGTAGACACTCGTCTGTGGTCTTTTAGCACTCGTCCGTGTTTGTTCAGGTTAATCAATACTCGTTCGTAATGATCCTAGAACGTGTAGACACTCGTCCTTGGTCTTTTAGCACTCGTCCGTGTTTATTTCAGGTTAATCAATACTCGTTCGTATTGATCCTAGAACATGTAGACACTCGTCTGTGGTCTTTCAACACTCGTCCGTGTTTGTTTCAGGTTAATCAATACTAGTTCGTATTGATCCTAGAACGTGTAGACACTCATCCATGGTCTTTCAACACTCGTCTGTGTTTGTTTTAGGTTAATCAATACTCGTTCGTATTGATCCTAGAACATGTAGACACTCATCCGTGGTCATTCAACACTCTTCCGTGTTTGTTTCAGGTTAATCAATACTCGTTTGTATTGATCCTAAAACGTGTAGACACTCGTCTGTGGTCTTTCAACACTCGTTCGTGTTTGTTTTAGGTTAATCAATACTCGTTCATATTGATCCTAGAACATGTAGACACTCGTCCGTGGTCTTCCATCACTCGTCCGTGTTTATTTCAGGTTAATCAATACTCGTTCGTATTGATCCTAGAACGTGTATATACTCGTCCGCGGTCTTTCAACACTCATTCGTGTTTGTTTCAGGTTAATCAATACTCGTTCGTATTGATCATATAACGTGTAGACACTCATCTGTGGTCTTTCAACACTCGTCCGTGTTTATTTCAGGTTTATCAATACTCGTTCGTATTGATCCTAGAACATGTAGACACTCGTCCGTGGTCTTTCAACACTTGTCCGTGTTTGTTTCAGGTTAATCAATACTCGTTTGTATTGATCCTAGAACATGTAGACACTCGTCCGTGGTCTTTCAACACTCGTCCGTGTTTGTTTCAGGTTAATCAATACTAGTTCGTATTGATCCCAGAACGTGTAGACACTCATCCATGGTCTTTCAACACTCTTCTGTGTTTGTTTTAGGTTAATCAATACTCGTTCGTATTGATCCTAGAACGTGTAGACACTCATCCGTGGTCTTTCAACACTCGTCCGTGTTTGTTTTAGGTTAATCAATACTCGTTCGTATTGATCCTAGAACGTGTAGACACTCGTCCGTGGTCTTTCAACACTCATTCGTGTTTGTTTCAGGTTTATCAATACTCGTTCATATTGATCCTAGCACATGTAGACACTCGTCCGTGGTCTTCCATCACTCGTCCGTGTTTATTTCAGGTATATCAATACTCGTTCGTATTGATCCTAGAACGTGTAGGCACTCGTCCGTGGTCTTTCAACACTCATTCGTGTTTGTTTCAGGTTAATCAATACTCGTTCATATTGATCCTAGAACATGTAGACACTCGTCCGTGGTCTTCCATCACTCGTCCGTGTTTATTTCAGGTTAATCAATACTCGTTCGTATTGATCCTAGAACGTGTAGATACTCGTCCGCGGTCTTTTAACACTCGTCCGTGTTTGTTTCAGGTTAATCAATACTCGTTCGTATTGATCCTAGAATGTGTAGACACACATCTGTGATCTTTCAACACTCGTCCGTGTTTTGTCAGGTTAAACAATACTCGTTCGTATTGAATCTAGAACGCGTAGACACTCATCCGCGGTCTTTCAACACTTGTCTGTGTTTGTTTTATGTTAATCAATACCCGTTCGTATTGATCCTAGAACGTGTAGACACTCATCCTTGGTGTTTTAACACTCGTCTGTGTTTGTTTCAGGTTAATTAATACTCGCTCGTATTGATCCTAGAACATACAGACACTCGTCTGTGGTCTTTCAACACTCGTCCGTGTTTATTTCATGTTAATCAATACTCGTTCGTATTGATCCTAGAATGTGTAGACACTCATTCGTGGTCTTTCAACACTTGTTTGTGTTTGTTTTTGGTTAATCAATACTCGTTCGTATTGATCCTAGAACGTGTAGACACTCGTCTGTGGTCTTTTAGCACTCGTCCGTGTTTGTTCAGGTTAATCAATACTCGTTCGTAATGATCCTAGAACGTGTAGACACTCGTCCTTGGTCTTTTAGCACTCGTCCGTGTTTATTTCAGGTTAATCAATACTCGTTCGTATTGATCCTAGAACATGTAGACACTCGTCTGTGGTCTTTCAACACTCGTCCGTGTTTGTTTCAGGTTAATCAATACTAGTTCGTATTGATCCTAGAACGTGTAGACACTCATCCATGGTCTTTCAACACTCGTCTGTGTTTGTTTTAGGTTAATCAATACTCGTTCGTATTGATCCTAGAACATGTAGACACTCATCCGTGGTCATTCAACACTCTTCCGTGTTTGTTTCAGGTTAATCAATACTCGTTCGTATTGATCTTAGAACGTGTAGACACTCGTCTGTGGTCTTTCAACACTCGTTCGTGTTTGTTTTAGGTTAATCAATACTCGTTCATATTGATCCTAGAACATGTAGACACTCGTCCGTGGTCTTCCATCACTCGTCCGTGTTTATTTCAGGTTAATCAATACTCGTTCGTATTGATCCTAGAACGTGTATATACTCGTCCGCGGTCTTTCAACACTCATTCGTGTTTGTTTCAGGTTAATCAATACTCGTTCGTATTGATCATATAACGTGTAGACACTCATCTGTGGTCTTTCAACACTCGTCCGTGTTTATTTCAGGTTTATCAATACTCGTTCGTATTGATCCTAGAACATGTAGACACTCGTCTGTGGTCTTTCAACACTTGTCCGTGTTTATTTCAGGTTAATCAATACTCGTTTGTATTGATCCTAGAACATGTAGACACTCGTCCGTGGTCATTCAACACTCTTCTGTGTTTGTTTCAGGTTAATCAATACTCGTTCGTATTGATCCTAGAACGTGTAGACACTCGTCTGTGGTCTTTCAACACTCGTTCGTGTTTGTTTTAGGTTAATCAATACTCGTTCATATTGATCCTAGAACATGTAGACACTCGTCCGTGGTCTTCCATCACTCGTCCGTGTTTATTTCAGGTTAATCAATACTCGTTCGTATTGATCCTAGAACGTGTATATACTCGTCCGCGGTCTTTCAACACTCATTCGTGTTTGTTTCAGGTTAATCAATACTCGTTCGTATTGATCATATAACGTGTAGACACTCATCTGTGGTCTTTCAACACTCGTCCGTGTTTATTTCAGGTTTATCAATACTCGTTCGTATTGATCCTAGAACATGTAGACACTCGTCTGTGGTCTTTCAACACTTGTCCGTGTTTATTTCAGGTTAATCAATACTCGTTTGTATTGATCCTAGAACATGTAGACACTCGTCCGTGGTCTTTCAACACTCGTCCGTGTTTGTTTCAGGTTAATCAATACTAGTTCGTATTGATCCTAGAACGTGTAGACACTCATCCATGGTCTTTCAACACTCTTCTGTGTTTGTTTTAGGTTAATCAATACTCGTTCGTATTGATCCTAGAACGTGTAGACACTCATCCGTGGTCTTTCAACACTCGTCCGTGTTTGTTTTAGGTTAATCAATACTCGTTCGTATTGATCCTAGAACGTGTAGACACTCGTCCGTGGTCTTTCAACACTCATTCGTGTTTGTTTCAGGTTTATCAATACTCGTTCATAATGATCCTAGAACATGTAGACACTCGTCCGTGTTTATTTCAGGTTAATCAATACTCGTTCGTATTGATCCTAGAACGTGTAGGCACTCGTCCGTGGTCTTTCAACACTCATTCGTGTTTGTTTCAGGTTAATCAATACTCGTTCATATTGATCCTAGAACATGTAGACACTCGTCCGTGGTCTTCCATCACTCGTCCGTGTTTATTTCAGGTTAATCAATACTCGTTCGTATAGATCCTAGAACGTGTAGATACTCGTCCGCGGTCTTTTAACACTCGTCCGTGTTCTTTCAACACTCGTCCGTGTTTGTTTCAGGTTAATCAATACTCGTTTGTATTGATCCTAGAACATGTAGACACTCGTCCGTGGTCTTTCAACACTCGTCCGTGTTTGTTTCAGGTTAATCAATACTCGTTCGTATTGATCCTAAAATGTGTAGACACACATCTGTGATCTTTCAACACTCGTCCGTGTTTTGTCAGGTTAAACAATACTCGTTCGTATTGAATCTAGAACGCGTAGACACTCATCCGCGGTCTTTCAACACTTGTCTGTGTTTGTTTCATGTTAATCAATACCCGTTCGTATTGATCCTAGAACATGTAGACACTCGTCCGTGGTCTTTCAACACTCGTCCGTGTTTGTTTCAGGTTAATCAATACTCGTTTGTATTTATCCTAGAACATGTAGACACTCGTCCGTGGTCTTTCAACACTCGTCCGTGTTTGTTTCAGGTTAATCAATACTCGTTCGTATTGATCCTAGAATGTGTAGACACACATCTGTGATCTTTCAACACTCGTCCGTGTTTTGTCAGGTTAAACAATACTCGTTCGTATTGAATCTAGAACGCGTAGACACTCATCCGCGGTCTTTCAACACTTGTCTGTGTTTGTTTCATGTTAATCAATACCCGTTCGTATTGATCCTAGAACGTGTAGACACTCATCCTTGGTGTTTTAACACTCGTCTGTGTTTGTTTCAGGTTAATCAATACTCGCTCGTATTGATCCTAGAACATACAGACACTCGTCCGTGGTCTTTCAACACTCGTCCGTATTTATTTCATGCTAATCAATACTCGTTCGTATTGATCCTAGAACGTGTAGACACTCATTCGTGGTCTTTCAACACTCGTTCGTGTTTGTTTTTGGTTAATCAATACTCGTACGTATTGATCCTAAAATGTGTAGACACTCGTCCGTGGTCTTTCAACACTCATCCGTGTTTGTTTCAGGTTAATCAATACTCATTCGTATTGATCCTAGAACGTATAGACACTCGTCCGTGGTCTTTCAACACTCGTCCGTGTTTGTTTCATGTTAATCAATACTCGATCGTATTGATCCTAGACCATGTAGACACTCATCCGTGGTCATTCAACACTCTTCCGTGTTTGTTTTAGGTTAATCAATACTCGTTCGTATTGATCCTAGAACGTGTAGACACTCGTCTGTGGTCTTTTAACACACGTTCGTGTTTATTTCAGGTTAATCAATACTCGTTCATATTGATCCTAGAACATGTAGACACTCGTCCGTGGTCTTTCATCACTCGTCCGTGTTTATTTCAGGTCAATCAATACTCGTCCGCGGTCTTTCAACACTCGTTCGTGTTTGTTTCAGGTTAATCAATACTCGTTCGTATTGATCATATAACGTGTAGACACTCATCTGTGGACTTTCTACACTCGTCCGTGTTTGTTTCAGGTTTATCAATACTCGTTCGTATTGATCCTAGAACATGTAGACACTCGTCCGTGGTCTTTCAACACTCGTCCGTGTTTGTTTCAGCTTAATCAATACTCGTTTGTATTGATCCAAGAACATGTAGACACATGTCCGTGGTCTTTCAACACTCGTCCGTGTTTGTTTCAGGTTAATCAATACTAGTTCGTATTGATCCTAGAACGTGTAGACACTCATCCATGGTCTTTCAACACTCGTCTGTGTTTGTTTTAGGTTAATCAATACTCGTTCGTATTGATCCTAGAACGTGTAGACACTCATCCGTGGTCTTTCAACACTCGTCCGTGTTTATTTCATGTTAATCAATACTCGTTCGTATTGATCCTAGAACTTGTAGACACTCATTCGTGGTCTTTCAACACTCATCCGTGTTTATTTCATGTTAATCAATACTCGTTCGTATTGATCCTAGAACGTGTAGACACTCATTCGTGGTCTTTCAACACTCGTTCGTGTTTGTTTTTGGTTAATCAATACTCGTTCGTATTGATCCTAGAACGTGTAGACACTCGTCCGTGGTCTTTCAACACTCGTCCGTGTTTGTTTCAGGTTAATCAATACTCGTTCGTATTGATCCTAGAACGTGTAGACACTCGTCCGTGGTCTTTCAACACTCGTCCGTGTTTGTTTCAGGTTAATCAATACACGTTCGTATTGATCCTAGAACGTGTAGACACTCATCCTTGGTGTTTCAACACTCGTCTGTGTTTGTTTCAGGTTAATCAATACTCGCTCGTATTGATCCTAGAACATACAGACACTCGTCCGTGGTCTTTCAACACTCGTCCGTGTTTATTTCATGTTAATCAATACTCGTTCGTATTGATCCTAGAACGTGTAGACACTCATTCTTGGTCTTTCAACACTTGTTCGTGTTTGTTTTTGGTTAATCAATACTCGTTCGTATTGATCCTAGAACGTGTAGACACTCGTCGGTGGTCTTTTAGCACTCGTCCGTGTTTTGTCAGGTTAAACAATACTCGTCCGTATTGAATCTAGAACGCGTAGACACTCATCCGCGGTCTTTCAACACTTGTCTGTGTTTGTTTCATGTTAATCAATACCCGTTCGTATTGATCCTAGAACGTGTAGACACTCATCCTTGGTGTTTTAACACTCGTCTGTGTTTGTTTCAGGTTAATCAATACTCGCTCGTAGTGATCCTAGAACATACAGACACTCGTCCGTGGTCTTTCAACACTCGTCCGTGTTTATTTCATGTTAATCAATACTCGTTCGTATTGATCCTAGAACGTGTAGACACTCATTCTTGGTCTTTCAACACTTGTTCGTGTTTGTTTTTGGTTAATCAATACTCGTTCGTATTGATCCTAGAACGTGTAGACACTCGTCGGTGGTCTTTTAGCACTCGTCCGTGTTTTGTCAGGTTAAACAATACTCGTTCGTATTGAATCTAGAACGCGTAGACACTCATCCGCGGTCTTTCAACACTTGTCTGTGTTTGTTTCATGTTAATCAATACCCGTTCGTATTGATCCTAGAACGTGTAGACACTCATCCTTGGTGTTTTAACACTCGTACGTGTTTGTTCAGGTTAATCAATACTCGTTCGTAATGATCCTAGAACGTGTAGACACTCGTCCTTGGTCTTTTAGCACTCGTCCGTGTTTATTTCAGGTTAATCAATACTCGTTCGTATTGATCCTAGAACATGTAGACACTCGTCTGTGGTCTTTCAACACTCGTCCGTGTTTGTTTCAGGTTAATCAATACTAGTTCGTATTGATCCTAGAACGTGTAGGCACTCGTCCGTGGTCTTTCAACACTCATTCGTGTTTGTTTCAGGTTAATCAATACTCGTTCATATTGATCCTAGAACATGTAGACACTCGTCCGTGGTCTTCCATCACTCGTCCGTGTTTATTTCAGGTTAATCAATACTGGTTCGTATTGATCCTAGAACGTGTAGATACTCGTCCGCGGTCTTTTAACACTCGTCCGTGTTTGCTTCAGGTTAATCAATACTCGTTCGTATTGATCCTAGAATGTGTAGACACACATCTGTGATCTTTCAACACTCGTCCGTGTTTTGTCAGGTTAAACAATACTCGTTCGTATTGAATCTAGAACGCGTAGACACTCATCCGCGGTCTTTCAACACTTGTCTGTGTTTGTTTCATGTTAATCAATACCCGTTCGTATTGATCCTAGAACGTGTAGACACTCATCCTTGGTGTTTTAACACTCGTCTGTGTTTGTTTCAGGTTAATCAATACTCGCTCGTATTGATCCTAGAACATACAGACACTCGTCCGTGGTCTTTCAACACTCGTCCGTATTTATTTCATGCTAATCAATACTCGTTCGTATTGATCCTAGAACGTGTAGACACTCATTCGTGGTCTTTCAACACTCGTTCGTGTTTGTTTTTGGTTAATCAATACTCGTACGTATTGATCCTAAAATGTGTAGACACTCGTCCGTGGTCTTTCAACACTCATCCGTGTTTGTTTCAGGTTAATCAATACTCATTCGTATTGATCCTAGAACGTGTAGACACTCGTCCGTGGTCTTTCAACACTCGTCCGTGTTTGTTTCATGTTAATCAATACTCGATCGTATTGATCCTAGACCATGTAGACACTCATCCGTGGTCTATCAACACTCTTCCGTGTTTGTTTTAGGTTAATCAATACTCGTTCGTATTGATCCTAGAACGTGTAGACACTCGTCTGTGGTCTTTTAACACACGTTCGTGTTTATTTCAGGTTAATCAATACTCGTTCATATTGATCCTAGAACATGTAGACACTCGTCCGTGGTCTTCCATCACTCGTCCGTGTTTATTTCAGGTCAATCAATACTCGTCCGCGGTCTTTCAACACTCGTTCGTGTTTGTTTCAGGTTAATCAATACTCGTTCGTATTGATCATATAACGTGTAGACACTCATCTGTGGACTTTCTACACTCGTCCGTGTTTGTTTCAGGTTTATCAATACTCGTTCGTATTGATCCTAGAACATGTAGACACTCGTCCGTGGTCTTTCAACACTCGTCCGTGTTTGTTTCAGCTTAATCAATACTCGTTTGTATTGATCCAAGAACATGTAGACACATGTCCGTGGTCTTTCAACACTCGTCCGTGTTTGTTTCAGGTTAATCAATACTAGTTCGTATTGATCCTAGAACGTGTAGACACTCATCCATGGTCTTTCAACACTCGTCTGTGTTTGTTTTAGGTTAATAAATACTCGTTCGTATTGATCCTAGAACGTGTAGACACTCATCCGTGGTCTTTCAACACTCGTCCGTGTTTATTTCATGTTAATCAATACTCGTTCGTATTGATCCTAGAACGTGTAGACACTCATTCGTGGTCTTTCAACACTCGTCCGTGTTTATTTCATGTTAATCAATACTCGTTCGTATTGATCCTAGAACGTGTAGACACTCATTCGTGGTCTTTCAACACTCGTTCGTGTTTGTTTTTGGTTAATCAATACTCGTTCGTATTGATCCTAGAACGTGTAGACACTCGTCCGTGGTCTTTCAACACTCGTTCGTGTTTGTTTCAGGTTAATCAATACTCGTTCGTATTGATCCTAGAACGTGTAGACACTCGTCCGTGGTCTTTCAACACTCGTCCGTGTTTGTTTCAGGTTAATCAATACACGTTCGTATTGATCCTAGAACGTGTAGACACTCATCCTTGGTGTTTCAACACTCGTCTGTGTTTGTTTCAGGTTAATCAATACTCGCTCGTATTGATCCTAGAACATACAGACACTCGTCCGTGGTCTTTCAACACTCGTCCGTGTTTATTTCATGTTAATCAATACTCGTTCGTATTGATCCTAGAACGTGTAGACACTCATTCTTGGTCTTTCAACACTTGTTCGTGTTTGTTTTTGGTTAATCAATACTCGTTCGTATTGATCCTAGAACGTGTAGACACTCGTCGGTGGTCTTTTAGCACTCGTCCGTGTTTGTTCAGGTTAATCAATACTCGTTCGTAATGATCCTAGAACGTGTAGACACTCGTCCTTGGTCTTTTAGCACTCGTCCGTGTTTATTTCAGGTTAATCAATACTCGTTCGTATTGATCCTAGAACATGTAGACACTCGTCTGTGGTCTTTCAACACTCGTCCGTGTTTGTTTCAGGTTAATCAATACTAGTTCGTATTTATCCTAGAACGTGTAGACACTCATCCATGGTCTTTCAACACTCGTCTGTGTTTGTTTTAGGTTAATCAATACTCGTTCGTATTGATCCTAGAACATGTAGACACTCATCCGTGGTCATTCAACACTCTTCCGTGTTTGTTTCAGGTTAATCAATACTCGTTCGTATTGATCCTAGAACGTGTAGACACTCGTCTGTGGTCTTTCAACACTCGTTCGTGTTTGTTTTAGGTTAATCAATACTCGTTCATATTGATCCTAGAACATGTAGACACTCGTCCGTGGTCTTCCATCACTCGTCCGTGTTTATTTCAGGTTAATCAATACTCGTTCGTATTGATCCTAGAACGTGTATATACTCGTCCGCGGTCTTTCAACACTCATTCGTGTTTGTTTCAGGTTAATCAATACTCGTTCGTATTGATCATATAACGTGTAGACACTCATCTGTGGTCTTTCAACACTCGTCCGTGTTTATTTCAGGTTTATCAATACTCGTTCGTATTGATCCTAGAACATGTAGACACTCGTCCGTGGTCTTTCAACACTTGTCCGTGTTTGTTTCAGGTTAATCAATACTCGTTTGTATTGATCCTAGAACATGTAGACACTCGTCCGTGGTCTTTCAACACTCGTCCGTGTTTGTTTCAGGTTAATCAATACTAGTTCGTATTGATCCTAGAACGTGTAGACACTCATCCATGGTCTTTCAACACTCATCTGTGTTTGTTTTAAGTTAATCAATACTCGTTCGTATTGATCCTAGAACGTGTAGACACTCATCCGTGGTCTTTCAACACTCGTCCGTGTTTGTTTTAGGTTAATCAATACTCGTTCGTATTGATCCTAGAACGTGTAGACACTCGTCCGTGGTCTTTCAACACTCATTCGTGTTTGTTTCAGGTTTATCAATACTCGTTCATATTGATCCTAGAACATGTAGACACTCGTCCGTGGTCTTCCATCACTCGTCCGTGTTTATTTCAGGTTAATCAATACTCGTTCGTATTGATCCTAGAACGTGTAGGCACTCGTCCGTGGTCTTTCAACACTCATTTGTGTTTGTTTCAGGTTAATCAATACTCGTTCATATTTATCCTAGAACATGTAGACACTCGTCCGTGGTCTTCCATCACTCGTCCGTGTTTATTTCAGGTTAATCAATACTCGTTCGTATTGATCCTAGAACGTTTAGATACTCGTCCGCGGTCTTTTAACACTCGTCCGTGTTTGTTTCAGGTTAATCAATACTCGTTCGTATTGATCCTAGAATGTGTAGACACACATCTGTGATCTTTCAACACTCGTCCGTGTTTTGTCAGGTTAAACAATACTCGTTCGTATTGAATCTAGAACGCGTAGACACTCATCCGCGGTCTTTCAACACTTGTCTGTGTTTGTTTCATGTTAATCAATACCCGTTCGTATTGATCCTAGAACGTGTAGACACTCATCCTTGGTGTTTTAACACTCGTCTGTGTTTGTTTCAGGTTAATCAATACTCGCTCGTATTGATCCTAGAACATACAGACACTCGTCTGTGGTCTTTCAACACTCGTCCGTATTTATTTCATGCTAATCAATACTCGTTCGTATTGATCCTAGAACGTGTAGACACTCATTCGTGGTCTTTCAACACTCGTTCGTGTTTGTTTTTGGTTAATCAATACTCGTACGTATTGATCCTAAAACGTGTAGACACTCGTCCGTGGTCTTTCAACACTCATCTGTGTTTGTTTCAGGTTAATCAATACTCATTCGTATTGATCCTAGAACGTGTAGACACTCGTCCGTGGTCTTTCAACACTCGTCCGTGTTTGTTTCATGTTAATCAATACTCATTCGTATTGATCCTAGACCATGTAGACACTCATCCGTGGTCATTCAACACTCTTCCGTGTTTGTTTTAGGTTAATCAATACTCGTTCGTATTGATCCTAGAACGTGTAGACACTCGTCTGTGGTCTTTTAACACACGTTCGTGTTTATTTCAGGTTAATCAATACTCGTTCATATTGATCCTAGAACATGTAGACACTCGTCCGTGGTCTTCCATCACTCGTCCGTGTTTATTTCAGGTCAATCAATACTCGTCCGCGGTCTTTCAACACTCGTTCGTGTTTGTTTCAGGTTAATCAATACTCGTTCGTATTGATCATATAACGTGTAGACACTCATCTGTGGACTTTCTACACTCGTCCGTGTTTGTTTCAGGTTTATCAATACTCGTTCGTATTGATCCTAGAACATGTAGACACTCGTCCGTGGTCTTTCAACACTCGTCCGTGTTTGTTTCAGCTTAATCAATACTCGTTTGTATTGATCCAAGAACATGTAGACACATGTCCGTGGTCTTTCAACACTCGTCCGTGTTTGTTTCAGGTTAATCAATACTAGTTCGTATTGATCCTAGAACGTGTAGACACTCATCCATGGTCTTTCAACACTCGTCTGTGTTTGTTTTAGGTTAATCAATACTCGTTCGTATTGATCCTAGAACGTGTAGACACTCATCCGTGGTCTTTCAACACTCGTCCGTGTTTATTTCATGTTAATCAATACTCGTTCGTAATGATCCTAGAACGTGTAGACACTCGTCCTTGGTCTTTTAGCACTCGTCCGTGTTTATTTCAGGTTAATCAATACTCGTTCGTATTGATCCTAGAACATGTAGACACTCGTCTGTGGTCTTTCAACACTCGTCCGTGTTTGTTTCAGGTTAATCAATACTAGTTCGTATTGATCCTAGAACGTGTAGGCACTCGTCCGTGGTCTTTCAACACTCATTCGTGTTTGTTTCAGGTTAATCAATACTCGTTCATATTGATCCTAGAACATGTAGACACTCGTCCGTGGTCTTCCATCACTCGTCCGTGTTTATTTCAGGTTAATCAATACTCGTTCGTATTGATCCTAGAACGTGTAGATACTCGTCCGCGGTCTTTTAACACTCGTCCGTGTTTGTTTCAGGTTAATCAATACTCGTTCGTATTGATCCTAGAATGTGTAGACACACATCTGTGATCTTTCAACACTCGTCCGTGTTTTGTCAGGTTAAACAATACTCGTTCGTATTGAATCTAGAACGCGTAGACACTCATCCGCGGTCTTTCAACACTTGTCTGTGTTTGTTTCATGTTAATCAATACCCGTTCGTATTGATCCTAGAACGTGTAGACACTCATCCTTGGTGTTTTAACACTCGTCTGTGTTTGTTTCAGGTTAATCAATACTCGCTCGTATTGATCCTAGAACATACAGACATTCGTCCGTGGTCTTTCAACACTCGTCCGTATTTATTTCATGCTAATCAATACTCGTTCGTATTGATCCTAGAACGTGTAGACACTCATTCGTGGTCTTTCAACACTCGTTCGTGTTTGTTTTTGGTTAATCAATACTCGTACGTATTGATCCTAAAACGTGTAGACACTCGTCCGTGGTCTTTCAACACTCATCCGTGTTTGTTTCAGGTTAATCAATACTCATTCGTATTGATCCTAGAACGTGTAGACACTCGTCCGTGGTCTTTCAACACTCGTCCGTGTTTGTTTCATGTTAATCAATACTCGATCGTATTGATCCTAGACCATGTAGACACTCATCCGTGGTCTATCAACACTCTTCCGTGTTTGTTTTAGGTTAATCAATACTCGTTCGTATTGATCCTAGAACGTGTAGACACTCGTCTGTGGTCTTTTAACACACGTTCGTGTTTATTTCAGGTTAATCAATACTCGTTCATATTGATCCTAGAACATGTAGACACTCGTCCGTGGTCTTCCATCACTCGTCCGTGTTTATTTCAGGTCAATCAATACTCGTCCGCGGTCTTTCAACACTCGTTCGTGTTTGTTTCAGGTTAATCAATACTCGTTCGTATTGATCATATAACGTGTAGACACTCATCTGTGGACTTTCTACACTCGTCCGTGTTTGTTTCAGGTTTATCAATACTCGTTCGTATTGATCCTAGAACATGTAGACACTCGTCCGTGGTCTTTCAACACTCGTCCGTGTTTGTTTCAGCTTAATCAATACTCGTTTGTATTGATCCAAGAACATGTAGACACATGTCCGTGGTCTTTCAACACTCGTCCGTGTTTGTTTCAGGTTAATCAATACTAGTTCGTATTGATCCTAGAACGTGTAGACACTCATCCATGGTCTTTCAACACTCGTCTGTGTTTGTTTTAGGTTAATAAATACTCGTTCGTATTGATCCTAGAACGTGTAGACACTCATCCGTGGTCTTTCAACACTCGTCCGTGTTTATTTCATGTTAATCAATACTCGTTCGTATTGATCCTAGAACGTGTAGACACTCATTCGTGGTCTTTCAACACTCGTCCGTGTTTATTTCATGTTAATCAATACTCGTTCGTATTGATCCTAGAACGTGTAGACACTCATTCGTGGTCTTTCAACACTCGTTCGTGTTTGTTTTTGGTTAATCAATACTCGTTCGTATTGATCCTAGAACGTGTAGACACTCGTCCGTGGTCTTTCAACACTCGTCCGTGTTTGTTTCAGGTTAATCAATACTCGTTCGTATTGATCCTAGAACGTGTAGACACTCGTCCGTGGTCTTTCAACACTCGTCCGTGTTTGTTTCAGGTTAATCAATACACGTTCGTATTGATCCTAGAACGTGTAGACACTCATCCTTGGTGTTTCAACACTCGTCTGTGTTTGTTTCAGGTTAATCAATACTCGCTCGTATTGATCCTAGAACATACAGACACTCGTCCGTGGTCTTTCAACACTCGTCCGTGTTTATTTCATGTTAATCAATACTCGTTCGTATTGATCCTAGAACGTGTAGACACTCATTCTTGGTCTTTCAACACTTGTTCGTGTTTGTTTTTGGTTAATCAATACTCGTTCGTATTGATCCTAGAACGTGTAGACACTCGTCGGTGGTCTTTTAGCACTCGTCCGTGTTTGTTCAGGTTAATCAATACTCGTTCGTAATGATCCTAGAACGTGTAGACACTCGTCCTTGGTCTTTTAGCACTCGTCCGTGTTTATTTCAGGTTAATCAATACTCGTTCGTATTGATCCTAGAACATGTAGACACTCGTCCGTGGTCATTCAACACTCTTCCGTGTTTGTTTCAGGTTAATCAATACTCGTTCGTATTGATCCTAGAACGTGTAGACACTCGTCTGTGGTCTTTCAACACTCGTTCGTGTTTGTTTTAGGTTAATCAATACTCGTTCGTATTGATCCTAGAACATGTAGACACTCATCCGTGGTCATTCAACACTCTTCCGTGTTTGTTTCAGGTTAATCAATACTCGTTCGTATTGATCCTAGAACGTGTAGACACTCGTCTGTGGTCTTTCAACACTCGTTCGTGTTTGTTTTAGGTTAATCAATACTCGTTCATATTGATCCTAGAACATGTAGACACTCGTCCGTGGTCTTCCATCACTCGTCCGTGTTTATTTCAGGTTAATCAATACTCGTTCGTATTGATCCTAGAACGTGTATATACTCGTCCGCGGTCTTTCAACACTCATTCGTGTTTGTTTCAGGTTAATCAATACTCGTTCGTATTGATCATATAACGTGTAGACACTCATCTGTGGTCTTTCAACACTCGTCCGTGTTTATTTCAGGTTTATCAATACTCGTTCGTATTGATCCTAGAACATGTAGACACTCGTCCGTGGTCTTTCAACACTTGTCCGTGTTTGTTTCAGGTTAATCAATACTCGTTTGTATTGATCCTAGAACATGTAGACACTCGTCCGTGGTCTTTCAACACTCGTCCGTGTTTGTTTCAGGTTAATCAATACTAGTTCGTATTGATCCTAGAACGTGTAGACACTCATCCATGGTCTTTCAACACTCATCTGTGTTTGTTTTAAGTTAATCAATACTCGTTCGTATTGATCCTAGAACGTGTAGACACTCATCCGTGGTCTTTCAACACTCGTCCGTGTTTGTTTTAGGTTAATCAATACTCGTTCGTATTGATCCTAGAACGTGTAGACACTCGTCCGTGGTCTTTCAACACTCATTCGTGTTTGTTTCAGGTTTATCAATACTCGTTCATATTGATCCTAGAACATGTAGACACTCGTCCGTGGTCTTCCATCACTCGTCCGTGTTTATTTCAGGTTAATCAATACTCGTTCGTATTGATCCTAGAACGTGTAGGCACTCGTCCGTGGTCTTTCAACACTCATTTGTGTTTGTTTCAGGTTAATCAATACTCGTTCATATTGATCCTAGAACATGTAGACACTCGTCCGTGGTCTTCCATCACTCGTCCGTGTTTATTTCAGGTTAATCAATACTCGTTCGTATTGATCCTAGAACGTTTAGATACTCGTCCGCGGTCTTTTAACACTCGTCCGTGTTTGTTTCAGGTTAATCAATACTCGTTCGTATTGATCCTAGAATGTGTAGACACACATCTGTGATCTTTCAACACTCGTCCGTGTTTTGTCAGGTTAAACAATACTCGTTCGTATTGAATCTAGAACGCGTAGACACTCATCCGCGGTCTTTCAACACTTGTCTGTGTTTGTTTCATGTTAATCAATACCCGTTCGTATTGATCCTAGAACGTGTAGACACTCATCCTTGGTGTTTTAACACTCGTCTGTGTTTGTTTCAGGTTAATCAATACTCGCTCGTATTGATCCTAGAACATACAGACACTCGTCTGTGGTCTTTCAACACTCGTCCGTATTTATTTCATGCTAATCAATACTCGTTCGTATTGATCCTAGAACGTGTAGACACTCATTCGTGGTCTTTCAACACTCGTTCGTGTTTGTTTTTGGTTAATCAATACTCATACGTATTGATCCTAAAACGTGTAGACACTCGTCCGTGGTCTTTCAACACTCATCTGTGTTTGTTTCAGGTTAATCAATACTCATTCGTATTGATCCTAGAACGTGTAGACACTCGTCCGTGGTCTTTCAACACTCGTCCGTGTTTGTTTCATGTTAATCAATACTCGTTCGTATTGATCCTAGACCATGTAGACACTCATCCGTGGTCATTCAACACTCTTCCGTGTTTGTTTTAGGTTAATCAATACTCGTTCGTATTGATCCTAGAACGTGTAGACACTCGTCTGTGGTCTTTTAACACACGTTCGTGTTTATTTCAGGTTAATCAATACTCGTTCATATTGATCCTAGAACATGTAGACACTCGTCCGTGGTCTTCCATCACTCGTCCGTGTTTATTTCAGGTCAATCAATACTCGTCCGCGGTCTTTCAACACTCGTTCGTGTTTGTTTCAGGTTAATCAATACTCGTTCGTATTGATCATATAACGTGTAGACACTCATCTGTGGACTTTCTACACTCGTCCGTGTTTGTTTCAGGTTTATCAATACTCGTTCGTATTGATCCTAGAACATGTAGACACTCGTCCGTGGTCTTTCAACACTCGTCCGTGTTTGTTTCAGCTTAATCAATACTCGTTTGTATTGATCCAAGAACATGTAGACACATGTCCGTGGTATTTCAACACTCGTCCGTGTTTGTTTCAGGTTAATCAATACTAGTTCGTATTGATCCTAGAACGTGTAGACACTCATCCATGGTCTTTCAACACTCGTCTGTGTTTGTTTTAGGTTAATCAATACTCGTTCGTATTGATCCTAGAACGTGTAGACACTCATCCGTGGTCTTTCAACACTCGTCCGTGTTTATTTCATGTTAATCAATACTCGTTCGTATTGATCCTAGAACGTGTAGACACTCATTCGTGGTCTTTCAACACTCGTCCGTGTTTATTTCATGTTAATCAATACTCGTTCGTATTGATCCTAGAACGTGTAGACACTCATTCGTGGTCTTTCAACACTCGTTTGTGTTTGTTTTTGGTTAATCAATACTCGTTCGTATTGATCCTAGAACGTGTAGACACTCGTCCGTGGTCTTTCAACACTCGTCCGTGTTTGTTTCAGGTTAATCAATACTCGTTCGTATTGATCCTAGAACGTGTAGACACTCGTCCGTGGTCTTTCAACACTCGTCCGTGTTTGTTTCAGGTTAATCAATACACGTTCGTATTGATCCTAGAACGTGTAGACACTCATCCTTGGTGTTTCAACACTCGTCTGTGTTTGTTTCAGGTTAATCAATACTCACTCGTATTGATCCTAGAACATACAGACACTCGTCCGTGGTCTTTCAACACTCGTCCGTGTTTATTTCATGTTAATCAATACTCGTTCGTATTGATCCTAGAACGTGTAGACACTCATTCGTGGTCTTTCAACACTTGTTCGTGTTTGTTTTTGGTTAATCAATACTCCTTCGTATTGATCCTAGAACGTGTAGACACTCGTCGGTGGTCTTTTAGCACTCGTCCGTGTTTGTTCAGGTTAATCAATACTCGTTCGTAATGATCCTAGAACGTGTAGACACTCGTCCTTGGTCTTTTAGCACTCGTCCGTGTTTATTTCAGGTTAATCAATACTCGTTCGTATTGATCCTAGAACATGTAGACACTCGTCTGTGGTCTTTCAACACTCGTCCGTGTTTGTTTCAGGTTAATCAATACTAGTTCGTATTGATCCTAGAACGTGTAGACACTCATCCATGGTCTTTCAACACTCGTCTGTGTTTGTTTTAGGTTAATCAATACTCGTTCGTATTGATCCTAGAACATGTAGACACTCATCCGTGGTCATTCAACACTCTTCCGTGTTTGTTTCAGGTTAATCAATACTCGTTCGTATTGATCCTAGAACGTGTAGACACTCGTCTGTGGTCTTTCAACACTCGTTCGTGTTTGTTTTAGGTTAATCAATACTCGTTCATATTGATCCTAGAACATGTAGACACTCGTCCGTGGTCTTCCATCACTCGTCCGTGTTTATTTCAGGTTAATCAATACTCGTTCGTATTGATCCTAGAACGTGTATATACTCGTCCGCGGTCTTTCAACACTCATTCGTGTTTGTTTCAGGTTAATCAATACTCGTTCGTATTGATCATATAACGTGTAGACACTCATCTGTGGTCTTTCAACACTCGTCCGTGTTTATTTCAGGTTTATCAATACTCGTTCGTATTGATCCTAGAACATGTAGACACTCGTCCGTGGTCTTTCAACACTTGTCCGTGTTTATTTCAGGTTAATCAATACTCGTTTGTATTGATCCTAGAACATGTAGACACTCGTCCGTGGTCTTTCAACACTCGTCCGTGTTTGTTTCAGGTTAATCAATACTAGTTCGTATTGATCCTAGAACGTGTAGACACTCATCCATGGTCTTTCAACACTCATCTGTGTTTGTTTTAGGTTAATCAATACTCGTTCGTATTGATCCTAGAACGTGTAGACACTCATCCGTGGTCTTTCAACACTCGTCAGTGTTTGTTTTAGGTTAATCAATACTCGTTCGTATTGATCCTAGAACGTGTAGACACTCGTCCGTGGTCTTTCAACACTCATTCGTGTTTGTTTTAGGTTTATCAATACTCGTTCATATTGATCCTAGAACATGTAGACACTCGTCCGTGGTCTTCCATCACTCGTCCGTGTTTATTTCAGGTTAATCAATACTCGTTCGTATTGATCCTAGAACGTGTAGGCACTCGTCCGTGGTCTTTCAACACTCATTCGTGTTTGTTTCAGGTTAATCAATACTCGTTCATATTGATCCTAGAACATGTAGACACTCGTCCGTGGTCTTCCATCACTCGTCCGTGTTTATTTCAGGTTAATCAATACTCGTTCGTATTGATCCTAGAACGTGTAGATACTCGTCCGCGGTCTTTTAACACTCGTCCGTGTTTGTTTCAGGTTAATCAATACTCATTCGTATTGATCCTAGAATGTGTAGACACACATCTGTGATCTTTCAACACTCGTCCGTGTTTTGTCAGGTTAAACAATACTCGTTCGTATTGAATCTAGAACGCGTAGACACTCATCCGCGGTCTTTCAACACTTGTCTGTGTTTGTTTCATGTTAATCAATACCCGTTCGTATTGATCCTAGAACGTGTAGACACTCATCCTTGGTGTTTTAACACTCGTCTGTGTTTATTTCAGGTTAATCAATACTCGCTCGTATTGATCCTAGAACATACAGACACTCGTCCGTGGTCTTTCAACACTCGTCCGTATTTATTTCATGCTAATCAATACTCGTTCGTATTGATCCTAGAACGTGTAGACACTCATTCGTGGTCTTTCAACACTCGTTCGTGTTTGTTTTTGGTTAATCAATACTCGTACGTATTGATCCTAAAACGTGTAGACACTCGTCCGTGGTCTTTCAACACTCATCCGTGTTTATTTCAGGTTAATCAATACTCATTCGTATTGATCCTAGAACGTGTAGACACTCGTCCGTGGTCTTTCAACACTCGTCCGTGTTTGTTTCATGTTAATCAATACTCGTTCGTATTGATCCTAGACCATGTAGACACTCATCCGTGGTCATTCAACACTCTTCCGTGTTTGTTTTAGGTTAATCAATACTCGTTCGTATTGATCCTAGAACGTGTAGACACTCGTCTGTGGTCTTTTAACACACGTTCGTGTTTATTTCAGGTTAATCAATACTCGTTC
This sequence comes from Lathyrus tuberosus, assembly GCA_022829125.1. Classification (NCBI taxonomy): domain Eukaryota; kingdom Viridiplantae; phylum Streptophyta; class Magnoliopsida; order Fabales; family Fabaceae; genus Lathyrus; species Lathyrus tuberosus. The sequence continues at coordinate 122,609 of JALAZF010000743.1, read as the reverse complement.
ATATTGATCCTAGAACATGTAGACACTCGTCCGTGGTCTTCCATCACTCGTCCGTGTTTATTTCAGGTCAATCAATACTCGTTCGCGGTCTTTCAACACTCGTTCGTGTTTGTTTCAGGTTAATCAATACTCGTTCGTATTGATCATATAACGTGTAGACACTCATCTGTGGACTTTCTACACTCGTCCGTGTTTGTTTCAGGTTTATCAATACTCGTTCGTATTGATCCTAGAACATGTAGACACTCGTCAGTGGTCTTTCAACACTCGTCCGTGTTTGTTTCAGCTTAATCAATACTCGTTTGTATTGATCCAAGAACATGTAGACACATGTCCGTGGTCTTTCAACACTCGTCCGTGTTTGTTTCAGGTTAATCAATACTAGTTCGTATTGATCCTAGAACGTGTAGACACTCATCCATGGTCTTTCAACACTCGTCTGTGTTTGTTTTAGGTTAATCAATACTCGTTCGTATTGATCCTAGAACGTGTAGACACTCATCCGTGGTCTTTCAACACTCGTCCGTGTTTATTTCATGTTAATCAATACTCGTTCGTATTGATCCTAGAACGTGTAGACACTCATTCGTGGTCTTTCAACACTCGTTCGTGTTTGTTTTTGGTTAATCAATACTCGTTCGTATTGATCCTAGAACGTGTAGACACTCGTCCGTGGTCTTTCAACACTCGTCCGTGTTTGTTTCAGGTTAATCAATACTCGTTCGTATTGATCCTAGAACGTGTAGACACTCGTCCGTGGTCTTTCAACACTCGTCCGTGTTTGTTTCAGGTTAATCAATACACGTTCGTATTGATCCTAGAACGTGTAGACACTCATCCTTGGTGTTTCAACACTCGTCTGTGTTTGTTTCAGGTTAATCAATACTCGCTCGTATTGATCCTAGAACATACAGACACTCGTCCGTGGTCTTTCAACACTCGTCTGTGTTTATTTCATGTTAATCAATACTCGTTCGTATTGATCCTAGAACGTGTAGACACTCATTCGTGGTCTTTCAACACTTGTTCGTGTTTGTTTTTGGTTAATCAATACTCGTTCGTATTGATCCTAGAACGTGTAGACACTCGTCTGTGGTCTTTTAGCACTCGTCCGTGTTTGTTCAGGTTAATCAATACTCGTTCGTAATGATCCTAGAACGTGTAGACACTCGTCCTTGGTCTTTTAGCACTCGTCCGTGTTTATTTCAGGTTATTCAATACTCGTTCGTATTGATCCTAGAACATGTAGACACTCGTCTGTGGTCTTTCAACACTCGTCCGTGTTTGTTTCAGGTTAATCAATACTAGTTCGTATTGATCCTAGAACGTGTAGACACTCATCCATGGTCTTTCAACACTCGTCTGTGTTTGTTTTAGGTTAATCAATACTCGTTCGTATTGATCCTAGAACATGTAGACACTCATCCGTGGTCATTCAACACTCTTCCGTGTTTGTTTCAGGTTAATCAATACTCGTTCGTATTGATCCTAGAACGTGTAGACACTCGTCTGTGGTCTTTCAACACTCGTTCGTGTTTGTTTTAGGTTAATCAATACTCGTTCATATTGATCCTAGAACATGTAGACACTCGTCCGTGGTCTTCCATCACTCGTCCGTGTTTATTTCAGGTTAATCAATACTCGTTCGTATTGATCCTAGAACGTGTATATACTCGTCCGCGGTCTTTCAACACTCATTCGTGTTTGTTTCAGGTTAATCAATACTCGTTCGTATTGATCATATAACGTGTAGACACTCATCTGTGGTCTTTCAATACTCGTCCGTGTTTGTTTCAGGTTTATCAATACTCGTTCGTATTGATCCTAGAACATGTAGACACTCGTCCGTGGTCTTTCAACACTCGTCCGTGTTTGTTTCAGGTTAATCAATACTCGTTTGTATTGATCCTAGAACATGTAGACACTCGTCCGTGGTCTTTCAACACTCGTCCGTGTTTGTTTCAGGTTAATCAATACTAGTTCGTATTGATCCTAGAACGTGTAGACACTCATCCTTGGTCTTTCAACACTCGTCTGTGTTTGTTTTAGGTTAATCAATACTCGTTCGTATTGATCCTAGAACGTGTAGACACTCATCCGTGGTCTTTCAACACTCGTCCGTGTTTGTTTTAGGTTAATCAATACTCGTTCGTATTGATCCTAGAACGTGTAGACACTCGTCCGTGGTCTTTCAACACTCATTCGTGTTTGTTTCAGGTTTATCAATACTCGTTCATATTGATCCTAGAACATGTAGACACTCGTCTGTGGTCTTCCATCACTCGTCCGTGTTTATTTCAGGTTAATCAATACTCGTTCGTATTGATCCTAGAACGTGTAGACACTCGTCCGTGGTCTTTCAACACTCATTCGTGTTTGTTTCAGGTTAATCAATACTCGTTCATATTGATCCTAGAACATGTAGACACTCGTCCGTGGTCTTCCATCACTCGTCCGTGTTTATTTTAGGTTAATCAATACTCGTTCGTATTGATCCTAGAACGTGTAGATACTCGTCCGCGGTCTTTTAACACTCGTCCGTGTTTGTTTCAGGTTAATAAATACTCGTTCGTATTGATCCTAGAATGTGTAGACACACATCTGTGATCTTTCAACACTCGTTCGTGTTTTGTATGGTTAAACAATACTCGTTCGTATTGAATCTAGAACGCGTAGACACTCATCCGCGGTCTTTCAACACTTGTCTGTGTTTGTTTCAGGTTAATCAATACCCGTTCGTATTGATCCTAGAACGTGTAGACACTCATCCTTGGTGTTTCAACACTCGTCCGTGTTTGTTTCAGGTTAATCAATACTCGTTCGTATTGATCCTAGAACGTGTAGACACTCGTCTGTGGTCTTTTAGCACTCGTCCGTGTTTGTTCAGGTTAATCAATACTCGTTCGTAATGATCCTAGAACGTGTAGACACTCGTCCTTGGTCTTTTAGCACTCGTCCGTGTTTATTTCAGGTTAATCAATACTCGTTCGTATTGATCCTAGAACATGTAGACACTCGTCTGTGGTCTTTCAACACTCGTCCGTGTTTGTTTCAGGTTAATCAATACTAGTTCGTATTGATCCTAGAACGTGTAGACACTCATCCATGGTCTTTCAACACTCGTCTGTGTTTGTTTTAGGTTAATCAATACTCGTTCGTATTGATCCTAGAACATGTAGACACTCATCCGTGGTCATTCAACACTCTTCCGTGTTTGTTTCAGGTTAATCAATACTCGTTCGTATTGATCCTAGAACGTGTAGACACTCGTCTGTGGTCTTTCAACACTCGTTCGTGTTTGTTTTAGGTTAATCAATACTCGTTCATATTGATCCTAGAACATGTAGACACTCGTCCGTGGTCTTCCATCACTCGTCCGTGTTTATTTCAGGTTAATCAATACTCGTTCGTATTGATCCTAGAATGTGTATATACTCGTCCGCGGTCTTTCAACACTCATTTGTGTTTGTTTCAGGTTAATCAATACTCGTTCGTATTGATCATATAACGTGTAGACACTCATCTGTGGTCTTTCAACACTCGTCCGTGTTTGTTTCAGGTTTATCAATACTCGTTCGTATTGATCCTAGAACATGTAGACACTCGTCCGTGGTCTTTCAACACTCGTCCGTGTTTGTTTCAGGTTAATCAATACTCGTTTGTATTGATCCTAGAACATGTAGACACTCGTCCGTGGTCTTTCAACACTCGTCCGTGTTTGTTTCAGGTTAATCAATACTAGTTCGTATTGATCCTAGAACGTGTAGACACTCATCCTTGGTCTTTCAACACTCGTCTGTGTTTGTTTTAGGTTAATCAATACTCGTTCGTATTGATCCTAGAACGTGTAGACACTCATCCGTGGTCTTTCAACACTCGTCCGTGTTTGTTTTAGGTTAATCAATACTCGTTCGTATTGATCCTAGAACGTGTAGACACTCGTCCGTGGTCTTTCAACACTCATTCGTGTTTGTTTCAGGTTTATCAATACTCGTTCATATTGATCCTAGAACATGTAGACACTCGTCTGTGGTCTTCCATCACTCGTCCGTGTTTATTTCAGGTTAATCAATACTCGTTCGTATTGATCCTAGAACGTGTAGACACTCGTCCGTGGTCTTTCAACACTCATTCGTGTTTGTTTCAGGTTAATCAATACTCGTTCATATTGATCCTAGAACATGTAGACACTCGTCCGTGGTCTTCCATCACTCGTCCGTGTTTATTTTAGGTTAATCAATACTCGTTCGTATTGATCCTAGAACGTGTAGATACTCGTCCGCGGTCTTTTAACACTCGTCCGTGTTTGTTTCAGGTTAATAAATACTCGTTCGTATTGATCCTAGAATGTGTAGACACACATCTGTGATCTTTCAACACTCGTCCGTATTTTGTATGGTTAAACAATACTCGTTCGTATTGAATCTAGAACGCGTAGACACTCATCCGCGGTCTTTCAACACATGTCTGTGTTTGTTTCAGGTTAATCAATACCCGTTCGTATTGATCCTAGAACGTGTAGACACTCATCCTTGGTGTTTCAACACTCGTCCGTGTTTGTTTCAGGTTAATCAATACTCGTTCGTATTGATCCTAGAACGTGTATATACTCGTCCGCGGTCTTTCAACACTCATTCGTGTTTGTTTCAGGTTAATCAATACTCGTTCGTATTGATCATATAACGTGTAGACACTCATCTGTGGTCTTTCAACACTCGTCCGTGTTTGTTTAAGGTTTATCAATACTCGTTCGTATTGATCCTAGAACATGTAGACACTCGTCCGTGGTCTTTCAACACTCGTCCGTGTTTGTTTCAGGTTAATCAATACTCGTTTGTATTGATCCTAGAACATGTAGACACTCGTCCGTGGTCTTTCAACACTCGTCCGTGTTTGTTTCAGGTTAATCAATACTAGTTCGTATTGATCCTAGAACGTGTAGACACTCATCCATGGTCTTTCAACACTCGTCTGTGTTTGTTTTAGGTTAATCAATACTCGTTCGTATTGATCCTAGAACGTGCAGACACTCATCCGTGGTCTTTCAACACTCGTCCGTGTTTGTTTTAGGTTAATCAATACTCGTTCGTATTGATCCTAGAACGTGTAGACACTCGTCCGTGGTCTTTCAACACTCATTCGTGTTTGTTTCAGGTTTATCAATACTCGTTCATATTGATCCTAGAACATGTAGACACTCGTCCGTGGTCTTCCATCACTCGTCCGTGTTTATTTCAGGTTAATCAATACTCGTTCGTATTGATCCTAGAACGTGTAGACACTCGTCCTTGGTCTTTTAGCACTCGTCCGTGTTTATTTCAGGTTAATCAATACTCGTTCGTATTGATCCTAGAACATGTAGACACTCGTCTGTGGTCTTTCAACACTCGTCCGTGTTTGTTTCAGGTTAATCAATACTAGTTCGTATTGATCCTAGAACGTGTAGACACTCATCCATGGTCTTTCAACACTCGTCTGTGTTTGTTTTAGGTTAATCAATACTCGTTCGTATTGATCCTAGAACATGTAGACACTCATCCGTGGTCATTCAACACTCTTCCGTGTTTGTTTCAGGTTAATCAATACTCGTTCGTATTGATCCTAGAACGTGTAGACACTCGTCTGTGGTCTTTCAACACTCGTTCGTGTTTGTTTTAGGTTAATCAATACTCGTTCATATTGATCCTAGAACATGTAGACACTCGTCCGTGGTCTTCCATCACTCGTCCGTGTTTATTTCAGGTTAATCAATACTCGTTCGTATTGATCCTAGAATGTGTATATACTCGTCCGCGGTCTTTCAACACTCATTTGTGTTTGTTTCAGGTTAATCAATACTCGTTCGTATTGATCATATAACGTGTAGACACTCATCTGTGGTCTTTCAACACTCGTCCGTGTTTGTTTCAGGTTTATCAATACTCGTTCGTATTGATCCTAGAACATGTAGACACTCGTCCGTGGTCTTTCAACACTCGTCCGTGTTTGTTTCAGGTTAATCAATACTCGTTTGTATTGATCCTAGAACATGTAGACACTCGTCCGTGGTCTTTCAACACTCGTCCGTGTTTGTTTCAGGTTAATCAATACTAGTTCGTATTGATCCTAGAACGTGTAGACACTCATCCTTGGTCTTTCAACACTCGTCTGTGTTTGTTTTAGGTTAATCAATACTCGTTCGTATTGATCCTAGAACGTGTAGACACTCATCCGTGGTCTTTCAACACTCGTCCGTGTTTGTTTTAGGTTAATCAATCCTCGTTCGTATTGATCCTAGAACGTGTAGACACTCGTCCGTGGTCTTTCAACACTCATTCGTGTTTGTTTCAGGTTTATCAATACTCGTTCATATTGATCCTAGAACATGTAGACACTCGTCTGTGGTCTTCCATCACTCGTCCGTGTTTATTTCAGGTTAATCAATACTCGTTCGTATTGATCCTAGAACGTGTAGACACTCGTCCGTGGTCTTTCAACACTCATTCGTGTTTGTTTCAGGTTAATCAATACTCGTTCATATTGATCCTAGAACATGTAGACACTCGTCCGTGGTCTTCCATCACTCGTCCGTGTTTATTTTAGGTTAATCAATACTCGTTCGTATTGATCCTAGAACGTGTAGATACTCGTCCGCGGTCTTTTAACACTCGTCCGTGTTTGTTTCAGGTTAATAAATACTCGTTCGTATTGATCCTAGAATGTGTAGACACACATCTGTGATCTTTCAACACTCGTCCGTGTTTTGTATGGTTAAACAATACTCGTTCGTATTGAATCTAGAACGCGTAGACACTCATCCGCGGTCTTTCAACACATGTCTGTGTTTGTTTCAGGTTAATCAATACCCGTTCGTATTGATCCTAGAACGTGTAGACACTCATCCTTGGTGTTTCAACACTCGTCCGTGTTTGTTTCAGGTTAATCAATACTCGTTCGTATTGATCCTAGAACGTGTATATACTCGTCCGCGGTCTTTCAACACTCATTCGTGTTTGTTTCAGGTTAATCAATACTCGTTCGTATTGATCATATAACGTGTAGACACTCATCTGTGGTCTTTCAACACTCGTCCGTGTTTGTTTAAGGTTTATCAATACTCGTTCGTATTGATCCTAGAACATGTAGACACTCGTCCGTGGTCTTTCAACACTCGTCCGTGTTTGTTTCAGGTTAATCAATACTCGTTTGTATTGATCCTAGAACATGTAGACACTCGTCCGTGGTCTTTCAACACTCGTCCGTGTTTGTTTCAGGTTAATCAATACTAGTTCGTATTGATCCTAGAACGTGTAGACACTCATCCATGGTCTTTCAACACTCGTCTGTGTTTGTTTTAGGTTAATCAATACTCGTTCGTATTGATCCTAGAACGTGCAGACACTCATCCGTGGTGTTTCAACACTCGTCCGTGTTTGTTTTAGGTTAATCAATACTCGTTCGTATTGATCCTAGAACGTGTAGACACTCGTCCGTGGTCTTTCAACACTCATTCGTGTTTGTTTCAGGTTTATCAATACTCGTTCATATTGATCCTAGAACATGTAGACACTCGTCCGTGGTCTTCCATCACTCGTCCGTGTTTATTTCAGGTTAATCAATACTCGTTCGTATTGATCCTAGAACGTGTAGACACTCGTCCGTGGTCTTTCAACACTCATTCGTGTTTGTTTCAGGTTAATCAATACTCGTTCATATTGATCCTAGAACATGTAGACACTCGTCCGTGGTCTTCCATCACTCGTCCGTGTTTATTTCAGGTTAATCAATACTCGTTCGTATTGATCCTAGAACGTGTAGATACTCGTCCGCGGTCTTTTAACACTCGTCCGTGTTTGTTTCAGGTTAATAAATACTCGTTCGTATTGATCCTAGAATGTGTAGACACACATCTGTGATCTTTCAACACTCGTCCGTGTTTTGTATGGTTAAACAATACTCGTTCGTATTGAATCTAGAATGCGTAGACACTCATCCGCGGTCTTTCAACACTTGTCTGTGTTTGTTTCAGGTTAATTAATACCCGTTCGTATTGATCCTAGAACGTGTAGACACTCATCCTTGGTGTTTCAACACTCGTCTGTGTTTGTTTCAGGTTAATCAATACTCGCTCGTATTGATCCTAGAACATACAGACACTCGTCCGTGGTCTTTCAACACTCGTCCGTATTTATTTCATGCTAATCAATACTCGTTCGTATTGATCCTAGAACGTGTAGACACTCATTCGTGGTCTTTCAACACTCGTTCGTGTTTGTTTTTGGTTAATCAATACTCGTTCGTATTGATCATAAAACGTGTAGACACTCGTCCGTGGTCTTTCAACACTCGTCCGTGTTTATTTCAGGTTAATCAATACTCGTTCGTATTGATCCTAGAACGTGTAGACACTCGTTCATGGTCTTTCAACACTCGTCCGTGTTTGTTTCAGGTTAATCAATACTCATTCGTATTGATCTTAGAATGTGTAGACACTCGTCCGTGGTCTTTCAACACTCGTCCGTGTTTGTTTCAGATTAATCAATACTCGTTCATATTGATCCTAGAACATGTAGACACTCATCCGTGGTCTTTCAACACTCGTCCGTGTTTGTTTCAGGTTAATCAATACTCGTTTATATTGATGCTAGAACATGTATACACTCGTCTGTGGTCTTTCAACACTCGTCCGTGTTTGTTTCAGGTTAATCAATACTAGTTCGTATTGATCCTAGAACGTGTAGACACTCATCCATGGTCTTTCAACACTCGTCTGTGTTTGTTTTAGGTTAATCAATACTCGTTCGTATGATCCTAGAACGTCTAGACACTCATCCGTGGTCTTTCAACACTTGTCCGTGTTTGTTTCAGGTTAATCAATACTCGTTCGTACTGATCCTAGAACGTGTAGAAACTCGTCTGTGGTCTTTTAACACTCGTTCGTGTCTGTTTCAGGTTAATCAATACTCGTTCATATTGATCCTAGAACATGTAGACACTCGTCTGTGGTCTTCCATCACTCGTCCGTGTTTATTTCAGGTTAATCAATACTCGTTCGTATTGATCCTAGAACGTGTAGATACTCGTCCGCGGTCTTTCAACACTCATCCGTGTTTGTTTCAGGTTAATCAATACTCGTTCGTATTGATCCTATAACGTGTAGACACCTATCTGTGGTCTTTTAACACTCATCCGTGTTTGTTTCAGGTTAATTAATACTCGTTCGTATTGATCCTAGAACGTGTAGACACTCGTCTGTGGTCTTTCAACACTCGTTCGTGTTTTTCAGGTTAATCAATACTCATTCGTATTGATCCTAGAACATGTAGACACTCGTCCGTGGTCTTTTAGCACTCGTCCGTGCTTATTTCAGGTTAATCAATACCCGTTCGTATTGATCCTAGAACGTGTAGACACTCGTCTGTGGTCTTTCAACACTCATCCGTGTTTGTTTTAGGTTAATCAATACTCATTCGTATTGATCCTAGAACGTGTAGACACTCGTCCGTGGTCTTTCAACACTCGTCCGTGTTTGTTTTAGGCTAATCAATACTCGTTCATATTGATCCTAGAACATGTAGACACTCGTTTGTGGTCTTTCAACACTCGTACGTGTTTGTTTCAGGTTAATCAATACTCGTTGGTATTGATCCTAGAATGTGTAGACACACATCTGTGATCTTTCAATACTCGTCCGTGTTTGATTCAGGTTAAACAATACTCGTTCGTATAGAATCTAGAACGCGTAGACACTCATCCGCGGTATTTTAACACTTGTCCGTGTTTGTTTCAGGTTAATCAATACTCGTTCGTATTGATCCTAGAACGTACAGACACTCGTCCGTGGTCGTTCAACACTCGTTCATGTTTATTTCATGTTAATCAATACTCGTTCGTATTGATCCTAGAACGTGTAGACACTCGTTCGTGGTCTTTCAACACTCGTCCGTGTTTGTTTTAGGTTAATCAATACTCCTTCGTATTGATCCTAGAACGTGTAGACACTCGTCCGAGGTCTTTCAACACTCGTCCGTGTTTGTTTCAGGTTAATCAATACCCGTTCGTATTGATCCTAAAACGTGTAGACACTCATTCATGGTCTTTCAACATTCGTCCGTCTTTGTTTCAGGTTAATCAATACTCGTTCGTATTGATCTTAGAATGTGTAGACACTCGTCCGTGGTCTTTCAACACTCCTCCGTGTTTGTTTCAGGTTAATCAATACTCGTTCATATTGATCCTAGAACATGTAGACACTCGTCCTCGGTCTTTCAACCCTCGTCCGTGTTTGTTTCAGGTTAATAAATACTCGTTCGTATTGATCCTAGAACGTGTAGACACTCGTCCGTGGTCTTTCAACACTCGTCCGTGTTTGTTTCAAGTTAATCAATACTCGTTCGTATTGATCCTAGAACGTGTAGACACTCGTCTGTGGTCTTTCAACACTCGTTCGTGTTTGTTCAGGTTAATCAATACTCATTCGTATTGATCCTAGAACGTGTAGACACTCGTCCGTGGTCTTTTAGCACTCGTCCGTGTTTATTTCAGGTTAATCAATACCCGTTCGTATTGATCCTAGAACGTGTAGACACTCGTCTGTGGTCTTTCAACACTCGACCGTGTTTGTTTTAGGTTAATCAATACTCATTCGTATTGATCCTAGAACGTGTAGACACTCGTCCGTGGTCTTTCAACACTCGTCCGTGTTTGTTTTAGGCAAATCAATACTCGTTCTTATTGATCCTAGAACATGTAGACACTCGTCTGTGGTCTTTCAACACTCGTATGTGTTTGTTTCAGGGTAATCAATACTCGTTCGTATCGATCCTAGAATATGTAGACACACATCTGTGATCTTTCAATACTCGTCCGTGTTTGATTCAGGTTAAACAATACTCGTTCGTATTGAATCTAGAACGCGTAGACACTCATCCGCGGTAATTCAACACTTGTCCGTGTTTGTTTCAGGTTAATCAATACTCGTTCGTATTGATCCTAGAACGTACAGACACTCGTCCGTGGTCGTTCAACACTCGTCCATGTTTATTTCATGTTAATCAATACTCGTTCGTATTGATCCTAGAACGTGTAGACACTCGTTCGTGGTCTTTCAACACTCTTCCGTGTTTGTTTTAGGTTAATCAATACTCGTTCGTATTGATCCTAGAACGTGTAGACACTCGTCCGAGGTCTTTCAACACTCGTCCGTGTTTGTTTCAGGTTAATCAATACCCGTTCGTATTGATCCTAAAACGTGTAGACACTCATTCATGGTCTTTCAACACTCGTCCGTGTTTGTTTCAGGTTAATCAATACTCGTTCGTATTGATCTTAGAATGTGTAGACACTCGTCCATGGTCTTTCAACACTCGTCCGTGTTTGTTTCAGGTTAATCAATACTCGTTCATATTGATCCTAGAACATGTAGACACTCGTCCGTGGTCTTTCAACACTCGTCCGTGTTTGTTTCAGGTTAATCAATACTCGTTCGTATTGATCCTAAAACTTGTAGACACTCATCCGTGGTCTTTCAACACTCGTCCGTGTTTGTTTCAGGTTAATCAATACTCGTTCGTATTGATCCTAGAACGTGTAGACACTCATCCGTGGTCTTTCAACACTCGTCCGTGTTTATTTCAGGTTAATTAATACCCGTTCGTATTGATCCTAGAACATGTAGACACTCGTCCGTGGCCTTTCAACACTCGTCCGTGTTTGTTTCAGGTTAATCAATACTAGTTCGTATTGATCCTAGAACCTGTAGACACTCATCCATGGTCTTTCAAAACTCGTCTGTGTTTGTTTTAGGTTAATCAATACTCGTTCGTATTGATCCTAGAACGTGTAGACACTCATCCGTGGCCTTTCAACACTCGTCCGTGTTTGTTTTAGGTTAATCAATACTCGTTCGTATTGATCGTAGAACGTGTAGACACTCGTCCGTGGTCTTTCAACACTCGTTCGTGTTTGTTTCAGGTTAATCAATACTCGTTCATATTGATCGTAGAACGTGTAGACACTCGTCCGTGGTCTTTCAACACTCGTTCGTGTTTGTTTCAGGTTAATCAATACTCGTTCATATTGATCCTAGAACATGTAGACACTCGTCCGTGGTCTTTCAACACTCGTCCGTGTTTGTTTCAGGTTAATCAATACTCGTTCGTATTGATCCTAAAACTTGTAGACACTCATCCGTGGTCTTTCAACACTCGTCCGTGTTTGTTTCAGGTTAATCAATACTCGTTCGTATTGATCCTAGAACGTGTAGACACTCATCCGTGGTCTTTCAACACTCGTCCGTGTTTATTTCAGGTTAATCAATACCCGTTTGTATTGATCCTAGAACATGTAGACACTCGTCCGTGGCCTTTCAACACTCGTCCGTGTTTGTTTCAGGTTAATCAATACTAGTTCGTATTGATCCTAGAACCTGTAGACACTCATCCATGGTCTTTCAAAACTCGTCTGTGTTTGTTTTAGGTTAATCAATACTCGTTCGTATTGATCCTAGAACGTGTAGACACTCATCCGTGGCCTTTCAACACTCGTCCGTGTTTGTTTTAGGTTAATCAATACTCGTTCGTATTGATCGTAGAACGTGTAGACACTCGTCCGTGGTCTTTCAACACTCGTTCGTGTTTGTTTCAGGTTAATCAATACTCGTTCATATTGATCCTAGAACATGTAGACACTCGTCCGTGGTCATCCATCACTCGTCCGTGTTTATTTCAGGTTAATCAATACTCGTTCGTATTGATCCTAGAACGTGTAGATACTCGTCCGCGGTCTTTCAACACTCGTCCGTGTTTGTTTCAGGTTAATCAATACTCGTTCGTATTGATCATATAACGTGTAGACACTCATCTGTGGTCTTGCAACACTCATCCGTGTTTGTTTCAGGTTAATCAATACTCGTTCGTATTGATCCTAAAACATGTAGACACTCGTCCGTGGTCTTTCAACACTCGTTCGTGTTTGTTTCAGGTTAATCAATACTCGTTTGTATTGATCCTATAACATGTAGACACTCGTCCGTGGTCTTTCAACACTCGTCCGTGTTTGTTTCAGGTTAATCAATACTAGTTCGTATTGATCCTAGAACGTGTAGACACTCATCCATGGTCTTTCAACACTCGTCTGTGTTTGTTTTAGGTTAATCAATACTAGTTCGTATTGATCCTAGAACGTGTAGACACTCATCCGTGGTCTTTCAACACTCGTCCGTGTTTGTTTCAGGTTAATGAATACTCGTTCGTATTGATCCTAGAACGTGTAGACACTCGTCCGTGGTCTTTCAACACTCATTCGTGTTTGTTTCAGGTTAATCAATACTCGTTCATATTGATCCTAGAACATATAGACACAAGTCCGTGGTCTTCCATCACTCGTCTGTGTTTATTTCAGGTTAATCAATACTCGTTCGTATTGATCCTAGAACGTGTAGATACTCGTCCGCGGTCTATTAACACTCGTCCGTGTTTGTTTCAGGTTAATCAATACTCGTTCGCATTGATCCTAGAACGTGTAGACACTCATCTGTGGTCTTTCAACACTCGTCCATGTTTGTTTTAGTCTAATCAATACTCGTTAGTATTGATCCTAGAACATGTAGACACGGATGAGTGTCTACTCGTCTGTGGTCTTCAACACTCGTTCGTATTGATCCTAGAATGTGTAGACACACATCTGTGATCTTTCAACACTCGTCCGTGTTTGTTTTAGGTTAAACAATACTCGTTCGTATTGAATCTAGAACGCGTAGACACTCATCCGCGGTCTTTCAACACTTGTCTGTGTTTGTTTCAGGTTAATCAATACTCGTTCGTATTGATCCTAGAACGTGTAGACACTCATCCTTGGTGTTTCAACACTCGTCAGTCTTTGTTTCAGGTTAATCATTAATCGCTCATATTGATCCTAGAACATACAGACACTCGTCCGTGGTCTTTCAACACTCGTCCGTGTTTATTTCATGTTAATCAATACTCGTTCGTATTGATCCTAGAACGTGTAGACACTCATTCGTGGTCTTTCAACACTCGTTCGTGTTTGTTTTTGGTTAATCAATACTCGTTCGTATTGATCCTAGAACGTGTAGACACTCGTCCGTGGTCTTTCAACACTCGTCCATGTTTGTTTCAGGTTAATCAATACTCGTTCGTATTGATCCTAGAACGTGTAGACACTCGTTCATGGTCTTTCAACACTCGTCCGTGTTTGTTTCAGGTTAATCAATACTCGTTCGTATTGATCTTAGAATGTGTAGACACTCGTCCGTGGTCTTTCAACACTCGTCCGTGTTTGTTTCAGGTTAATCAATACTAGTTCGTATTGATCCTAAAACGTGTAGACACTCATCCATGGCCTTTCAACACTCGTCTGTGTTTGTTTTAGGTTAATCAATACTCGTTCGTATTGATCCTAGAACGTGTAGACACTCATCCGTGGTCTTTCAACACTCGTCCGTGTTTGTTTCAGGTTAATCAATACTCGTTCGTATTGATCCTAGAACGTGTAGACACTCGTCCGTGGTCTTTCAACACTCATTCGTGTTTGTTTCAGGTTAATCAATACTCGTTCATATTGATCCTAGAACATGTAGACACTCGTCCGTGGTCTTCCATCACTCGTCTGTGTTTATTTCAGGTTAATCAATACTCTTTCGTATTGATCCTAGAACGTGTAGATACTCGTCCGCGGTCTTTCAACACTCGTCCGTGTTTGTTTCAGGTTAATCAATACTCGTTCGTATTGATCCTAGAACGTGTAGACACTCATCTGTGGTCTTTCAACACTCGTCTGTGTTTGTTTTAGGCTAATCAATACTCGTTCGTATTGATCCTAGAACATGTAGACACTCGTCTGTGGTCTTTCAACACTCGTCCGTGTTTGTTTCAGGTTAAACAATACTCGTTCGTATTGAATCTAGAACGCGTAGACACTCATCCGCGGTCTTTCAACACTTGTCTGTGTTTGTTTCAGGTTAATCAATACTCGTTCGTATTGATCCTAGAACATGTAGACACTCATCCTTGGTGTTTCAACACTCGTCTGTGTTTGTTTCAGGTTAATCAATAATCGCTCGTATTGATCCTAGAACATACAGACACTCGTCCGTGGTCTTTTAACACTCGTCCGTGTTTATTTCATGTTAATCAATACTCGTTCGTATTGATCCTAGAACGTGTAGACACTCATGCGTGGTCTTTCAACACTCGTTCGTGTTTGTTTTTAGTTAATCAATACTCGTTCGTATTGATCCTAGAACGTGTAGACACTCGTCTGTGGTCTTTCAACACTCGTCCGTGTTTGTTTCAGGTTAATCAATACTCGTTCGTATTGATCCTAGAACGTGTAGACACTCGTTCATGGTCTTTCAACACTCGTCCATGTTTGTTTCAGGTTAATCAATACTCGTTCGTATTGATCTTAGAATGTGTAGACACTCGTCCGTGGTCTTTCAACACTCGTCCGTGTTTGTTTCAGGTTAATCAATACTAGTTCGTATTGATCTTAGAATGTGTAGACACTCGTCCGTGGTCTTTCAACACTCGTCCGTGTTTGTTTCAGGTTAATCAATACTCGTTCGTATTGATCATATAACGTGTAGACACTCATCTGTGGTCTTTCAACACTCATCCGTGTTTGTTTCAGGTTAATCAATACTCGTTCGTATTGATCCTAGAACATGTAGACACTCGTTTGTGGTCTTTCAACACTCGTTCGTGATTGTTTCAGGTTAATCAATACTCGTTTGTATTGATCCTATAACATGTAGACACTCGTCCGTGGTCTTTCAACACTCGTTCGTGTTTGTTTCAGGTTAATCAATACTCGTTTGTATTGATCCTATAACATGTAGACACTCGTCCGTGGTCTTTCAACACTCGTCCGTGTTTGTTTCAGGTTAATCAATACTAGTTCGTATTGATCCTAGAACGTGTAGACACTCATCCATGGTCTTTCAACACTCGTCTGTGTTTGTTTTAGGTTAATCAATACTAGTTCGTATTGATCCTAGAACGTGTAGACACTCATCCGTGGTCTTTCAACACTCGTCCGTGTAGACACTCGTCCGTGGTCTTTCAACACTCATTCGTGTTTGTTTCAGGTTAATCAATACTCGTTCATATTGATCCTAGAACATATAGACACAAGTCCGTGGTCTTCCATCACTCATCTGTGTTTATTTCAGGTTAATCAATACTCGTTCGTATTGATCCTAGAACGTGTAGATACTCGTCCGCGGTCTATTAACACTCGTCCGTGTTTGTTTCAGGTTAATCAATACTCGTTCGTATTGATCCTAGAACGTGTAGACACTCATCTGTGGTCTTTCAACACTCGTCCTTGTTTGTTTTAGTCTAATCAATACTCGTTAGTATTGATCCTAGAACATGTAGACACGGATGAGTGTCTACTCGTCTGTGGTCTTCAACACTCGTCCGTGTTTGTTTCAGGTTAATCAATACTCGTTCGTATTGATCCTAGAATGTGTAGACACACATCTTTGATCTTTCAACACTCGTCCGTGTTTGTTTTAGGTTAAACAATACTCGTTCGTATTGAATCTAGAACGCGTAGACACTCATCCGCGGTCTTTCAACACTTGTCTGTGTTTGTTTCAGGTTAATCAATACTCGTTCGTATTGATCCTAGAACGTGTAGACACTCATCCTTGGTGTTTCAACACTCGTCTGTCTTTGTTTCAGGTTAATCATTAATCGCTCGTATTGATCCTAGAACATACAGACACTCGTCCGTGGTCTTTCAACACTCGTCCGTGTTTATTTCATGTTAATCAATACTCGTTCGTATTGATCCTAGAACGTGTAGACACTCATTCGTGGTCTTTCAACACTCGTTCGTGTTTGTTTTTGGTTAATCAATACTCGTTAGTATTGATCCTAGAACGTGTAGACACTCGTCCGTGGTTTTTCAACACTCGTCCATGTTTGTTTCAGGTTAATCAATACTCGTTCGTATTGATCCTAGAACGTGTAGACACTCGTTCATGGTCTTTCAACACTCGTCCGTGTTTGTTTCAGGTTAATCAATACTCGTTCGTATTGATCTTAGAATGTGTAGACACTCGTCCGTGGTCTTTCAACACTCGTCCGTGTTTGTTTCAGGTTAATCAATACTAGTTCGTATTGATCCTAAAACGTGTAGACACTCATCCATGGTCTTTCAACACTCGTCTGTGTTTGTTTTAGGTTAATCAATACTCGTTCGTATTGATCCTAGAACGTGTAGACACTCATCCGTGGTCTTTCAACACTCGTCCGTGTTTGTTTCAGGTTAATCAATACTCGTTCGTATTGATCCTAGAACGTGTTGACACTCGTCCGTGGTCTTTCAACACTCATTCGTGTTTGTTTCAGGTTAATCAATACTCGTTCATATAGATCCTAGAACATGTAGACACTCGTCCGTGGTCTTCCATCACTCGTCTGTGTTTATTTTAGGTTAATCAATACTCGTTCGTATTGATCCTAGAACGTGTAGATACTCGTCCGCGGTCTTTCAACACTCGTCCGTGTTTGTTTCAGGTTAATCAATACTCGTTCGTATTGATCCTAGAACGTGTAGACACTCATCTGTGGTCTTTCAACACTCGTCCGTGTTTGTTTTAGGCTAATCAATACTCGTTCGTATTGATCCTAGAACATGTAGACACTCGTCTGTGGTCTTTCAACACTCGTCCGTGTTTGTTTCAGGTTAAACAATACTCGTTCGTATTGAATCTAGAACGCGTAGACACTCATCCGCGGTATTTTAACACTTGTCTGTGTTTGTTTCAGGTTAATCAATACTCGTTCGTATTGATCCTAGAACGTGTAGACACTCATCCTTGGAGTTTCAACACTCGTCTGTGTTTGTTTCAGGTTAATCAATAATCGCTCGTATTGATCCTAGAACATACAGACACTCGTCCGTGGTCTTTTAACACTCGTCCGTGTTTATTTCATGTTAATCAATACTCGTTCGTATTGATCCTAGAACGTGTAGACACTCATGCGTGGTCTTTCAACACTCGTTCGTGTTTGTTTTTAGTTAATCAATACTCGTTCGTATTGATCCTAGAACGTGTAGACACTCGTCCGTGGTCTTTCAACACTCGTCCGTGTTTGTTTCAGGTTAATCAATACTCGTTCGTATTAATCCTAGAACATGTAGACACTCGTTCATGGTCTTTCAACACTCGTCCATGTTTGTTTCAGGTTAATCAATACTCGTTCGTATTGATCTTAGAATGTGTACACACTCGTCCGTGGTCTTTCAACACTCGTCCGTGTTTGTTTCAGGTTAATCAATACTAGTTCGTATTGATCCTAGAACGTGTAGACACTCATCCATGGTCTTTCAACACTCGTCTGTGTTTGTTTTAGGTTAATCAATACTCGTTCGTATTGATCCTAGAACGTGTAGACACTCGTCCGTGGTCTTTCAACACTCGTCCGTGTTTGTTTCAGGTTAATCAATACTCGTTCGTATTGATCCTAGAACGTGTAGACACTCGTCCGTGGTCTTTCAACACTCATTCGAGTTTGTTTCAGGTTAATCAATACTCGTTCATATTGATCCTAGAACATGTAGACACTCGTCCGTGGTCTTCCATCACTCGTCCGTGTTTATTTCAGGTTAATCAATACTCGTTCGTATTGATCCTAGAACGTGTAGATACTCGTCCGCGGTCTTTCAACACTCATCCGTGTTTGTTTCAGGTTAATCAATACTCGTTCATATTGATCCTAGAACGTGTAGACACTCATCTGTGGTCTTTCAACACTCGTCCGTGTTTGTTTTAGGCTAATCAATACTCGTTCGTATTGATCCTAGAACATGTAGACACTCGTCTGTGGTCTTTCA
Organism: Lathyrus tuberosus; assembly: GCA_022829125.1. NCBI lineage: Eukaryota > Viridiplantae > Streptophyta > Magnoliopsida > Fabales > Fabaceae > Lathyrus > Lathyrus tuberosus. Next base: position 103,760 of record JALAZF010000743.1, on the reverse strand, counting down.
ACACTCGTCCGTGTTTGTTTCAGGTTAATCAATACTCGTTCGTATTGATCCTAGAATGTGTAGACACACATCTGTGATCTTTCAACACTCCTCCGTGTTTGTTCAGGTTAAACAATACTCGTTCGTATTGAATCTAGAACGCGTAGACACTCATCCGCGGTCTTTTAACACTTGTCTGTGTTTGTTTCAGGTTAATCAATACTCGTTCGTATTGATCCTAGAACGTGTAGACACTCATCCTTGGTGTTTCAACACTCGTCTGTGTTTGTTTCAGGTTAATCAATAATCGCTCGTATTGATCCTAGAACATACAGACACTCGTCCGTGGTCTTTTAACACTCATCCGTGTTTATTTCATGTTAATCAATACTCGTTCGTATTGATCCTAGAACGTGTAGACACTCATGCGTGGTCTTTCAACACTCGTTCGTGTTTGTTTTTAGTTAATCAATACTCGTTCGTATTGATCCTAGAACGTGTAGACACTCGGCCGTGGTCTTTCAACACCCGTCCGTGTTTGTTTCAGGTTAATCAATACTCGTTCGTATTGATCCTAGAACGTGTAGACACTCGTTCATGGTCTTTCAACACTCGTCCATGTTTGTTTCAGGTTAATCAATACTCGTTCGTATTGATCTTAGAATGTGTAGACACTCGTCCGTGGTCTTTCAACACTCGTCCGTGTTTGTTTCAGGTTAATCTATACTAGTTCGTATTGATCTTTGAATGTGTAGACACTCGTCCGTGGTCTTTCAACACTCGTCCGTGTTTGTTTCAGGTTAATCAATATTAGTTCGTATTGATCCTAGAACGTGTAGACACTCATCCATGGTCTTTCAACACTCGTCTGTGTTTGTTTTAGGTTAATCAATACTCGTTCGTATTGATCCTAGAACATGTAGACACTCGTCTGTGGTCTTTCAACACTCGTCCGTGTTTGTTTCAGGTTAAACAATACTCGTTCGTATTGAATCTAGAACGCGTAGACACTCATCCGCGGTATTTTAACACTTGTCTGTGTTTGTTTCAGGTTAATCAATACTCGTTCGTATTGATCCTAGAACGTGTAGACACTCATCCTTGGAGTTTCAACACTCGTCTGTGTTTGTTTCAGGTTAATCAATAATCGCTCGTATTGATCCTAGAACATACAGACACTCGTCCGTGGTCTTTTAACACTCGTCCGTGTTTATTTCATGTTAATCAATACTCGTTCGTATTGATCCTAGAACGTGTAGACACTCATGCGTGGTCTTTCAACACTCGTTCGTGTTTGTTTTTAGTTAATCAATACTCGTTCGTATTGATCCTAGAACGTGTAGACACTCGTCCGTGGTCTTTCAACACTCGTCCGTGTTTGTTTCAGGTTAATCAATACTCGTTCGTATTGATCCTAGAACATGTAGACACTCGTTCATGGTCTTTCAACACTCGTCCATGTTTGTTTCAGGTTAATCAATACTCGTTCGTATTGATCTTAGAATGTGTACACACTCGTCCGTGGTCTTTCAACACTCGTCCGTGTTTGTTTCAGGTTAATCAATACTAGTTCGTATTGATCCTAGAACGTGTAGACACTCATCCATGGTCTTTCAACACTCGTCTGTGTTTGTTTTAGGTTAATCAATACTCGTTCGTATTGATCCTAGAACGTGTAGACACTCGTCCGTGGTCTTTCAACACTCGTCCGTGTTTGTTTCAGGTTAATCAATACTCGTTCGTATTGATCCTAGAACGTGTAGACACTCGTCCGTGGTCTTTCAACACTCATTCGAGTTTGTTTCAGGTTAATCAATACTCGTTCATATTGATCCTAGAACATGTAGACACTCGTCCGTGGTCTTCCATCACTCGTCCGTGTTTATTTCCGGTTAATCAATACTCGTTCGTATTGATCCTAGAACGTGTAGATACTCGTCCGCGGTCTTTCAACACTCATCCGAGTTTGTTTCAGGTTAATCAATACTCGTTCATATTGATCCTAGAACATGTAGACACTCATCTGTGGTCTTTCAACACTCGTCCGTGTTTGTTTTAGGCTAATCAATACTCGTTCGTATTGATCCTAGAACATGTAGACACTCGTCTGTGGTCTTTCAACACTCGTCCGTGTTTGTTTCAGGTTAATTAATACTCGTTCGTATTGATCCTAGAATGTGTAGACACACATCTGTGATCTTTCAACACTCCTCCGTGTTTGTTCAGGTTAAACAATACTCGTTCGTATTGAATCTAGAACGCGTAGACACTCATCCGCGGTCTTTTAACACTTGTCTGTGTTTGTTTCAGGTTAATCAATACTCGTTCGTATTGATCCTAGAACGTGTAGACACTCATCCTTGGTGTTTCAACACTCGTCTGTGTTTGTTTCAGGTTAATCAATAATCGCTCGTATTGATCCTAGAACATACAGACACTCGTCCGTGGTCTTTTAACACTCATCCGTGTTTATTTCATGTTAATCAATACTCGTTCGTATTGATCCTAGAACGTGTAGACACTCATGCGTGGTCTTTCAACACTCGTTCGTGTTTGTTTTTAGTTAATCAATACTCGTTCGTATTGATCCTAGAACGTGTAGACACTCGGCCGTGGTCTTTCAACACCCGTCCGTGTTTGTTTCAGGTTAATCAATACTCGTTCGTATTGATCCTAGAACGTGTAGACACTCGTTCATGGTCTTTCAACACTCGTCCATGTTTGTTTCAGGTTAATCAATACTCGTTCGTATTGATCTTAGAATGTGTAGACACTCGTCCGTGGTCTTTCAACACTCGTCCGTGTTTGTTTCAGGTTAATCTATACTAGTTCGTATTGATCTTTGAATGTGTAGACACTCGTCCGTGGTCTTTCAACACTCGTCCGTGTTTGTTTCAGGTTAATCAATATTAGTTCGTATTGATCCTAGAACGTGTAGACACTCATCCATGGTCTTTCAACACTCGTCTGTGTTTGTTTTAGGTTAATCAATACTCGTTCGTATTGATCCTAGAACGTGTAGACACTCGTCCGTGGTCTTTCAACACTCGTCCGTGTTTGTTTCAGGTTAATCAATACTCGTTCGTATTGATCCTAGAACGTGTAGACACTCGTCCGTGGTCTTTCAACACTCATCCGTGTTTGTTTCAGGTTAATCAATACTCGTTCGTATTGATCCTAGAACGTGTAGACACTCGTTCATGGTCTTTCAACACTCGTCCGTGTTTGTTTCAGGTTAATCAATACTCGTTCGTATTGATCTTAGAATGTGTAGACACTCGTCCGTGGTCTTTCAACACTCATTCGTGTTTGTTTCAGGTTAATCAATACTCGTTCATATTGATCCTAGAACATGTAGACACTCGTCCGTGGTCTTCCATCACTCGTCCGTGTTTATTTCAGGTTAATCAATACTCGTTTGTATTGATCCTTGAACGTGTAGATACTCGTCCGCGGTCTTTCAACACTCGTCCGTGTTTGTTTCAGGTTAATCAATACTCGTTCATATTGATCCTAGAACGTGTAGACACTCATCTGTGGTCTTTCAACACTCGTCCGTGTTTGTTTTAGGCTAATCAATACTCGTTCGTATTGATCCTAGAACATGTAGACACGCGTCTGTGGTCTTTCAACACTCGTCCGTGTTTGTTTCAGGTTAATCAATACTCGTTCGTATTGATCCTAGAATGTGTAGACACACATCTGTGATCTTTCAACACTCGTCCTTGTTTGTTTCAGGTTAAACAATACTCGTTCGTATAGAATCTAGAACGCGTAGACACTCATCCGCGGTCTTTCAACACTTGTCTGTGTTTGTTTCAGGTTAAACAATACTCGTTCGTATAGAATCTAGAACGCGTAGACACTCATCCGCGGTCTTTCAACACTTGTCTGTGTTTGTTTCAGGTTAATCAATACTCGTTCGTATTGATCCTAGAACGTGTAGCCACTCATCCTTGGTGTTTCAACACTCGTCTGTGTTTGTTTCAGGTTAATCAATACTCGCTCGTATTGATCCTAGAACATACAGACACTCGTCCGTGGTCTTTCAACACTCGTCCGTGTTTATTTCATGTTAATCAATACTCGTTCGTATTGATCCTAGAACGTGTAGACACTCATTCGTGGTCTTTCAACACTCGTTCGTGTTTGTTTTTGGTTAATCAATACTCGTTCGTATTGATCCTAGAACGTGTAGACACTCGTCTGTGGTCTTTCAACACTCGTCCGTGTTTGTTTCAGGTTAATCAATACTCGTTCGTATTGATCCTAGAACGTGTAGACACTCGTTCATGGTCTTTCAACACTCGTCCGTGTTTGTTTCAGGTTAATCAATACTCGTTCGTATTGATCTTAGAATGTGTAGACACTCGTCCGTGGTCTTTCAACACTCGTCCGTGTTTGTTTCAGGTTAATCAATACTCGTTCATATTGATCCTAGAACGTGTAGGCACTCGTCCGTGGTCTTTCAACACTCGTCCGTGTTTGTTTCAGGTTAATCAATACTCGTTCGTATTGATCCTAGAACGTGTAGACACTCGTTCATGGTCTTTCAACACTCGTCCGTGTTTGTTTCAGGTTAATCAATACTCGTTCGTATTGATCTTAGAATGTGTAGACACTCGTCCGTGGTCTTTCAAAACTCGTCCGTGTTTGTTTCAGGTTAATCAATACTAGTTCGTATTGATCCTAGAACGTGTAGACACTCGTCCGTGGTCTTTCAACACTCGTCCGTGTTTGTTTCAGGTTAATCAATACTCGTTCGTATTGATCCTAGAACGTGTAGACACTCGTCCGTGGTCTTTCAACACTCATTCGTGTTTGTTTCAGGTTAATCAATACTTGTTCATATTGATCCTAGAACATGTAGACACTCGTCCGTGGTCTTTCATCACTCGTCCGCGTTTATTTCAGGTTAATCAATACTCGTTCGTATTGATCCTAGAACGTGTAGATACTCGTCCGCGGTCTTTCAACACTCATCCGTGTTTGTTTCAGGTTAATCAATACTCGTTCATATTGATCCTAGAACGTGTAGACACTCATCTGTGGTCTTTCAACACTCGTCCGTGTTTGTTTTAGGCTAATCAATACTCGTTCGTATTGATCCTAGAACATGTAGACACTCGTCTGTGGTCTTTCAACACTCGTCCGTGTTTGTTTCAGGTTAATCAATACTCGTTCGTATTGATCCTAGAATGTGTAGACACACATCTGTGATCTTTCAACACTCCTCCGTGTTTGTTCAGGTTAAACAATACTCGTTCGTATTGAATCTAGAACGCGTAGACACTCATCCGCGGTCTTTTAACACTTGTCTGTGTTTGTTTCAGGTTAATCAATACTCGTTCGTATTGATCCTAGAACGTGTAGACACTCATCCTTGGTGTTTCAACACTCGTCTGTGTTTGTTTCAGGTTAATCAATAATCGCTCGTATTGATCCTAGAACATACAGACACTCGTCCGTGGTCTTTTAACACTCATCCGTGTTTATTTCATGTTAATCAATACTCGTTCGTATTGATCCTAGAACGTGTAGACACTCATGCGTGGTCTTTCAACACTCGTTCGTGTTTGTTTTTAGTTAATCAATACTCGTTCGTATTGATCCTAGAACGTGTAGACACTCGGCCGTGGTCTTTCAACACCCGTCCGTGTTTGTTTCAGGTTAATCAATACTCGTTCGTATTGATCCTAGAACGTGTAGACACTCGTTCATGGTCTTTCAACACTCGTCCATGTTTGTTTCAGGTTAATCAATACTCGTTCGTATTGATCTTAGAATGTGTAGACACTCGTCCGTGGTCTTTCAACACTCGTCCGTGTTTGTTTCAGGTTAATCTATACTAGTTCGTATTGATCTTTGAATGTGTAGACACTCGTCCGTGGTCTTTCAACACTCGTCCGTGTTTGTTTCAGGTTAATCAATATTAGTTCGTATTGATCCTAGAACGTGTAGACACTCATCCATGGTCTTTCAACACTCGTCTGTGTTTGTTTTAGGTTAATCAATACTCGTTCGTATTGATCCTAGAACGTGTAGACACTCGTCCGTGGTCTTTCAACACTGGTCCGTGTTTGTTTCAGGTTAATCAATACTCGTTCGTATTGATCCTAGAACGTGTAGACACACGTCCGTGGTCTTTCAACACTCATCCGTGTTTGTTTCAGGTTAATCAATACTCGTTCTTATTGATCCTAGAACGTGTAGACACTCGTTCATGGTCTTTCAACACTCGTCCGTGTTTGTTTCAGGTTAATCAATACTCGTTCGTATTGATCTTAGAATGTGTAGACACTCGTCCGTGGTCTTTCAACACTCATTCGTGTTTGTTTCAGGTTAATCAATACTCGTTCATATTGATCCTAGAACATGTAGACACTCGTCCGTGGTCTTCCATCACTCGTCCGTGTTTATTTCAGGTTAATCAATACTCGTTTGTATTGATCCTTGAACGTGTAGATACTCGTCCGCGGTCTTTCAACACTCGTCCGTGTTTGTTTCAGGTTAATCAATACTCGTTCATATTGATCCTAGAACGTGTAGACACTCATCTGTGGTCTTTCAACACTCGTCCGTGTTTGTTTTAGGCTAATCAATACTCGTTCGTATTGATCCTAGAACATGTAGACACTCGTCTGTGGTCTTTCAACACTCGTCCGTGTTTGTTTCAGGTTAATCAATACTCGTTCATATTGATCCTAGAATGTGTAGACACACATCTGTGATCTTTCAACACTCGTCCTTGTTTGTTTCAGGTTAAACAATACTCGTTCGTATAGAATCTAGAACGCGTAGACACTCATCCGCGGTCTTTCAACACTTGTCTGTGTTTGTTTCAGGTTAATCAATACTCGTTCGTATTGATCCTAGAACGTGTAGCCACTCATCCTTGGTGTTTCAACACTCGTCTGTGTTTGTTTCAGGTTAATCAATACTCGCTCGTATTGATCCTAGAACATACAGACACTCGTCCGTGGTCTTTCAACACTCGTCCGTGTTTATTTCATGTTAATCAATACTCGTTCGTATTGATCCTAGAACGTGTAGACACTCATTCGTGGTCTTTCAACACTCGTTCGTGTTTGTTTTTGGTTAATCAATACTCGTTCGTATTGATCCTAGAACGTGTAGACACTCGTCTGTGGTCTTTCAACACTCGTCCGTGTTTGTTTCAGGTTAATCAATACTCGTTCGTATTGATCCTAGAACGTGTAGACACTCGTTCATGGTCTTTCAACACTCGTCCGTGTTTGTTTCAGGTTAATCAATACTCGTTCGTATTGATCTTAGAATGTGTAGACACTCGTCCGTGGTCTTTCAAAACTCGTCCGTGTTTGTTTCAGGTTAATCAATACTAGTTCGTATTGATCCTAGAACGTGTAGGCACTCGTCCGTGGTCTTTCAACACTCGTCCGTGTTTGTTTCAGGTTAATCAATACTCGTTCGTATTGATCCTAGAACGTGTAGACACTCGTTCATGGTCTTTCAACACTCGTCCGTGTTTGTTTCAGGTTAATCAATACTCGTTCGTATTGATCTTAGAATGTGTAGACACTCGTCCGTGGTCTTTCAACACTCGTCCGTGTTTGTTTCAGGTTAATCTATACTAGTTCGTATTGATCTTTGAATGTGTAGACACTCGTCCGTGGTCTTTCAACACTCGTCCGTGTTTGTTTCAGGTTAATCAATATTAGTTCGTATTGATCCTAGAACGTGTAGACACTCATCCATGGTCTTTCAACACTCGTCTGTGTTTGTTTTAGGTTAATCAATACTCGTTCGTATTGATCCTAGAACGTGTAGACACTCGTCCGTGGTCTTTCAACACTCGTCCGTGTTTGTTTCAGGTTAATCAATACTCGTTCGTATTGATCCTAGAACGTGTAGACACTCGTCCGTGGTCTTTCAACACTCATCCGTGTTTGTTTCGGGTTAATCAATACTCGTTCGTATTGATCCTAGAACGTGTAGACACTCGTTCATGGTCTTTCAACACTCGTCCGTGTTTGTTTCAGGTTAATCAATACTCGTTCGTATTGATCTTAGAATGTGTAGACACTCGTCCGTGGTCTTTCAACACTCATTCGTGTTTGTTTCAGGTTAATCAATACTCGTTCATATTGATCCTAGAACATGTAGACACTCGTCCGTGGTCTTCCATCACTCGTCCGTGTTTATTTCAGGTTAATCAATACTCGTTTGTATTGATCCTTGAACGTGTAGATACTCGTCCGCGGTCTTTCAACACTCGTCCGTGTTTGTTTCAGGTTAATCAATACTCGTTCATATTGATCCTAGAACGTGTAGACACTCATATGTGGTCTTTCAACACTCGTCCGTGTTTGTTTTAGGCTAATCAATACTCGTTCGTATTGATCCTAGAACATGTAGACACTCGTCTGTGGTCTTTCAACACTCGTCCGTGTTTGTTTCAGGTTAATCAATACTCGTTCGTATTGATCCTAGAATGTGTAGACACACATCTGTGATCTTTCAACACTCGTCCTTGTTTGTTTCAGGTTAAACAATACTCGTTCGTATAGAATCTAGAACGCGTAGACACTCATCCGCGGTCTTTCAACGCTTGTCTGTGTATGTTTCAGGTTAATCAATACTCGTTCGTATTGATCCTAGAACGTGTAGCCACTCATCCTTGGTGTTTCAACACTCGTCTGTGTTTGTTTCAGGTTAATCAATACTCGCTCGTATTGATCCTAGAACATACAGACACTCGTCCGTGGTCTTTCAACACTCGTCCGTGTTTATTTCATGTTAATCAATACTCGTTCGTATTGATCCTAGAACGTGTAGACACTCATTCGTGGTCTTTCAACACTCGTTCGTGTTTGTTTTTGGTTAATCAATACTCGTTCGTATTGATCCTAGAACGTGTAGACACTCGTCTGTGGTCTTTCAACACTCGTCCGTGTTTGTTTCAGGTTAATCAATACTCGTTCGTATTGATCCTAGAACGTGTAGACACTCGTTCATGGTCTTTCAACACTCGTCCGTGTTTGTTTCAGGTTAATCAATACTCGTTCGTATTGATCTTAGAATGTGTAGACACTCGTCCGCGGTCTTTCAAAACTCGTCCGTGTTTGTTTCAGGTTAATCAATACTAGTTCGTATTGATCCTAGAACGTGTAGACACTCGTCCGTGGTCTTTCAACACTCGTCCGTGTTTGTTTCAGGTTAATCAATACTCGTTCGTATTGATCCTAGAACGTGTAGACACTCGTCCGTGGTCTTTCAACACTCATTCGTGTTTGTTTCAGGTTAATCAATACTTGTTCATATTGATCCTAGAACATGTAGACACTCGTCCGTGGTCTTTCATCACTCGTCCGTGTTTATTTCAGGTTAATCAATACTCGTTCGTATTGATCCTTGAACGTGTAGATACTCGTCCGCGGTCTTTCAACACTCGTCCGTGTTTGTTTCAGGTTAATCAATACTCGTTCATATTGATCCTAGAACGTGTAGACACTCATCTGTGGTCTTTCAACACTCGTCCGTGTTTGTTTTAGGCTAATCAATACTCGTTCGTATTGATCCTAGAACATGTAGACACTCGTCTGTGGTCTTTCAACACTCGTCCGTGTTTGTTTCAGGTTAATCAATACTCGTTCGTATTGATCCTAGAATGTGTAGACACACATCTGTGATCTTTCAACACTCGTCCGTGTTTGTTTCAGGTTAAACAATACTCGTTCGTATTGAATCTAGAACGCGTAGACACACATCCGCGGTCTTTCAACACTTGTCTGTGTTTGTTTCAGGTTAATCAATACTCGTTCGTATTGATCCTAGAACGTGTAGACACTCATCCTTGGTGTTTCAACACTCGTCTGTGTTTGTTTCAGGTTATTCAATACTCGCTCGTATTGATCCTAGAACATACAGACACTCGTCCGTGGTCTTTCAACACTCGTCCGTGTTTATTTCATGTTAATCAATACTCGTTCGTTTTGATCCTAGAACGTGTAGACACTCATTCGTGGTCTTTCAACACTCGTTCGTGTTTGTTTTTGGTTAATCAATACTCGTTCGTATTGATCCTAGAACGTGTAGACACTCGTCCGTGGTCTTTCAACACTCGTCCGTGTTTGTTTCAGGTTAATCAATACTCGTTCGTATTGATCCTAGAACGTGTAGACACTCGTTCATGGTCTTTTAACACTCGTCCGTGTTTGTTTCAGGTTAATCAATACTCGTTCGTATTGATCTTAGAATGTGTAGACACTAGTTTGTGGTCTTTCAACACTCGTCCGTGTTTGTTTCAGGTTAATCAATACTCGTTCTTATTGATCCTAGAACACGTAGAAGTTCATCCGTGGTCTTTCAACACTCGTCCGTGTTTGTTTCAGGTTAATCAATACTCGTTTGTATTGATCCTAGAACATGTAGACACTCGTCCGTGGTCTTTTAACACTCGTCCGTGTTTGTTTCAGGTTAATCAATACTAGTTCGTATTGATTCTAGAACGTGTAGACACTCATCCTTGGTGTTTCAACACTCATCTGTGTTTGTTTCAGGTTAATCAATAATCGCTCGTATTGATCCTAGAACATACAGACACTCGTCCGTGGTCTTTTAACACTCATCCGTGTTTATTTCATGTTAATCAATACTCGTTCGTATGGATCCTAGAACGTGTAGACACTCATGCGTGGTCTTTCAACACTCGTTCGTGTTTGTTTTTAGTTAATCAATACTCGTTCGTATTGATCCTAGAACGTGTAGACACTCGGCCGTGGTCTTTCAACACCCGTCCGTGTTTGTTTCAGGTTAATCAATACTCGTTCGTATTGATCCTAGAACGTGTAGACACTCGTTCATGGTCTTTCAACACTCATCCATGTTTGTTTCAGGTTAATTAATACTCGTTCGTATTGATCTTAGAATGTGTAGACACTCGTCCGTGGTCTTTCAACACTCGTCCGTGTTTGTTTCAGGTTAATCAATACTAGTTCGTATTGATCTTTGAATGTGTAGACACTCGTCCGTGGTCTTTCAACACTCGTCCGTGTTTGTTTCAGGTTAATCAATACTAGTTCGTATTGATCCTAGAACGTGTAGACACTCATCCATGGTCTTTCAACACTCGTCTGTGTTTGTTTTAGGTTAATCAATACTCGTTCGTATTGATCCTAGAACGTGTAGACACTCGTCCGTGGTCTTTCAACACTCGTCCGTGTTTGTTTCAGGTTAATCAATACTCGTTCGTATTGATCCTAGAACGTGTAGACACTCATCTGTGGTCTTTCAACACTCGTCCGTGTTTGTTTTAGGCTAATCAATACTCGTTCGTATTGATCCTAGAACATGTAGACACTCGTCTGTGGTCTTTCAACACTCGTCCGTGTTTGTTTCAGGTTAATCAATACTCGTTCGTATTGATCCTAGAATGTGTAGACACACATCTGTGATCTTTCAACACTCCTCCGTGTTTGTTCAGGTTAAACAATACTCGTTCGTATTGAATCTAGAACGCGTAGACACTCATCCGCGGTCTTTTAACACTTGTCTGTGTTTGTTTCAGGTTAATCAATACTCGTTCGTATTGATCCTAGAACGTGTAGACACTCATCCTTGGTGTTTCAACACTCGTCTGTGTTTGTTTCAGGTTAATCAATAATCGCTCGTATTGATCCTAGAACATACAGACACTCGTCCGTGGTCTTTTAACACTCATCCGTGTTTATTTCATGTTAATCAATACTCGTTCGTATTGATCCTAGAACGTGTAGACACTCATGCGTGGTCTTTCAACACTCGTTCGTGTTTGTTTTTAGTTAATCAATACTCGTTCGTATTGATCCTAGAACGTGTAGACACTCGGCCGTGGTCTTTCAACACCCGTCCGTGTTTGTTTCAGGTTAATCAATACTCGTTCGTATTGATCCTAGAACGTGTAGACACTCGTTCATGGTCTTTCAACACTCGTCCATGTTTGTTTCAGGTTAATCAATACTCGTTCGTATTGATCTTAGAATGTGTAGACACTCGTCCGTGGTCTTTCAACACTCGTCCGTGTTTGTTTCAGGTTAATCTATACTAGTTCGTATTGATCTTTGAATGTGTAGACACTCGTCCGTGGTCTTTCAACACTCGTCTGTGTTTGTTTCAGGTTAATCAATATTAGTTCGTATTGATCCTAGAACGTGTAGACACTCATCCATGGTCTTTCAACACTCGTCTGTGTTTGTTTTAGGTTAATCAATACTCGTTCGTATTGATCCTAGAACGTGTAGACACTCGTCCGTGGTCTTTCAACACTCGTCCGTGTTTGTTTCAGGTTAATCAATACTCGTTCGTATTGATCCTAGAACGTGTAGACACTCGTCCGTGGTCTTTCAACACTCATCCGTGTTTGTTTCAGGTTAATCAATACTCGTTCGTATTGATCCTAGAACGTGTAGACACTCGTTCATGGTCTTTCAACACTCGTCCGTGTTTGTTTCAGGTTAATCAATACTCGTTCGTATTGATCTTAGAATGTGTAGACACTCGTCCGTGGTCTTTCAACACTCATTCGTGTTTGTTTCAGGTTAATCAATACTCGTTCATATTGATCCTAGAACATGTAGACACTCGTCCGTGGTCTTCCATCACTCGTCCGTGTTTATTTCAGGTTAATCAATACTCGTTTGTATTGATCCTTGAACGTGTAGATACTCGTCCGCGGTCTTTCAACACTCGTCCGTGTTTGTTTCAGGTTAATCAATACTCGTTCATATTGATCCTAGAACGTGTAGACACTCATCTGTGGTCTTTCAACACTCGTCCGTGTTTGTTTTAGGCTAATCAATACTCGTTCGTATTGATCCTAGAACATGTAGACACTCGTCTGTGGTCTTTCAACACTCGTCCGTGTTTGTTTCAGGTTAATCAATACTCGTTCGTATTGATCCTAGAATGTGTAGACACACATCTGTGATCTTTCAACACTCGTCCTTGTTTGTTTCAGGTTAAACAATACTCGTTCGTATAGAATCTAGAACGCGTAGACACTCATCCGCGGTCTTTCAACACTTGTCTGTGTTTGTTTCAGGTTAATCAATACTCGTTCGTATTGATCCTAGAACGTGTAGCCACTCATCCTTGGTGTTTCAACACTCGTCTGTGTTTGTTTCAGGTTAATCAATACTCGCTCGTATTGATCCTAGAACATACAGACACTCGTCCGTGGTCTTTCAACACTCGTCCGTGTTTATTTCATGTTAATCAATACTCGTTCGTATTGATCCTAGAACGTGTAGACACTCATTCGTGGACTTTCAACACTCGTTCGTGTTTGTTTTTGGTTAATCAATACTCGTTCGTATTGATCCTAGAACGTGTAGACACTCGTCTGTGGTCTTTCAACACTCGTCCGTGTTTGTTTCAGGTTAATCAATACTCGTTCGTATTGATCCTAGAACGTGTAGACACTCGTTCATGGTCTTTCAACACTCGTCCGTGTTTGTTTTAGGTTAATCAATACTCGTTCGTATTGATCTTAGAATGTTCAGACACTCGTCCGTGGTCTTTCAAAACTCGTCCGTGTTTGTTTCAGGTTAATCAATACTAGTTCGTATTGATCCTAGAACGTGTAGACACTCGTCCGTGGTCTTTCAACACTCGTCCGTGTTTGTTTCAGGTTAATCAATACTCGTTCGTATTGATCCTAGAACGTGTAGACACTCGTCCGTGGTCTTTCAACACTCATTCGTGTTTGTTTCAGGTTAATCAATACTTGTTCATATTGATCCTAGAACATGTAGACACTCGTCCGTGGTCTTTCATCACTCGTCCGTGTTTATTTCAGGTTAATCAATACTCGTTCGTATTGATCCTTGAACGTGTAGATACTCGTCCGCGGTCTTTCAACACTCGTCCGTGTTTGTTTCAGGTTAATCAATACTCGTTCGTATTGATCCTAGAACGTGTAGACACTCATCTGTGGTCTTTCAACACTCGTCCGTGTTTGTTTTAGGCTAATCAATACTCGTTCGTATTGATCCTAGAACATGTAGACACTCGTCTGTGGTCTTTCAACACTCGTCCGTGTTTGTTTCAGGTTAATCAATACTCGTTCGTATTGATCCTAGAATGTGTAGACACACATCTGTGATCTTTCAACACTCGTCCGTGTTTGTTTCAGGTTAAACAATACTCGTTCGTATTGAATCTAGAACGCGTAGACACTCATCCGCGGTCTTTCAACACTTGTCTGTGTTTGTTTCAGGTTAATCAATACTCGTTCGTATTGATCCTAGAACGTGTAGACACTCATCCTTGGTGTTTCAACACTCGTCTGTGTTTGTTTCAGGTTATTCAATACTCGCTCGTATTGATCCTAGAACATACAGACACTCGTCCGTGGTCTTTCAACACTCGTCCGTGTTTATTTCATGTTAATCAATACTCGTTCGTATTGATCCTAGAACGTGTAGACACTCATTCGTGGTCTTTCAACACTCGTTCGTGTTTGTTTTTGGTTAATCAATACTCGTTCGTATTGATCCTAGAACGTGTAGACACTCGTCCGTGGCCTTTCAACACTCGTCCGTGTTTGTTTCAGGTTAATCAATACTCGTTCGTATTGATCCTAGAACGTGTAGACACTCGTTCATGGTCTTTCAACACTCGTTCGTGTTTGTTTCAGGTTAATCAATACTCGTTCGTATTGATCTTAGAATGTGTAGACACTCGTCTGTGGTCTTTCAACACTCGTCCGTGTTTGTTTCAGGTTAATCAATACTCGTTCTTATTGATCCTAGAACACGTAGAAGTTCATCCGTGGTCTTTCAACACTCGTCCGTGTTTGTTTCAGGTTAATCAATACTCGTTTGTATTGATCCTAGAACATGTAGACACTCGTCCGTGGTCTTTTAACACTCGTCCGTGTTTGTTTCAGGTTAATCAATACTAGTTCGTATTGATCCTAGAACGTGTAGACACTCATCCTTGGTGTTTCAACACTCATCTATGTTTGTTTCAGGTTAATCAATAATCGCTCGTATTGATCCTAGAACATACAGACACTCGTCCGTGGTCTTTTAACACTCATCCGTGTTTATTTCATGTTAATCAATACTCGTTCGTATGGATCCTAGAACGTGTAGACACTCATGCGTGGTCTTTCAACACTCGTTCGTGTTTGTTTTTAGGTAATCAATACTCGTTCGTATTGATCCTAGAACGTGTAGACACTCGGCCGTGGTCTTTCAACACCCGTCCGTGTTTGTTTCAGGTTAATCAATACTCGTTCGTATTGATCCTAGAACGTGTAGACACTCGTTCATGGTCTTTCAACACTCATCCATGTTTGTTTCAGGTTAATCAATACTCGTTCGTATTGATCTTAGAATGTGTAGACACTCGCCCGTGGTCTTTCAACACTCGTCCGTGTTTGTTTCAGGTTAATCAATACTAGTTCGTATTGATCTTTGAATGTGTAGACACTCGTCCGTGGTCTTTCAACACTCGTCCGTGTTTGTTTCAGGTTAATCAATACTAGTTCGTATTGATCCTAGAACGTGTAGACACTCATCCATGGTCTTTCAACACTCGTCTGTGTTTGTTTTAGGTTAATCAATACTCGTTCGTATTGATCCTAGAACGTGTAGACACTCGTCTGTGGTCTTTCAACACTCGTCCGTGTTTGTTTCAGGTTAATCAATACTCGTTCGTATTGATCCTAGAACGTGTAGACACTCGTCCGTGGTCTTTCAACACTCATCCGTGTTTATTTCAGGTTAATCAATACTCGTTCGTATTGATCCTAGAACGTGTAGACACTCGTTCATGGTCTTTCAACACTCGTCCGTGTTTGTTTCAGGTTAATCAATACTCGTTCGTATTGATCTTAGAATGTGTAGACACTCGTCCGTGGTCTTTCAACACTCGTCCGTGTTTGTTTCAGGTTAATCAATACTAGTTCGTATTGATCCTAGAACGTGTAGACACTCATCCATGGTCTTTCAACACTCGTCTGTGTTTGTTTTAGGTTAATCAATACTCGTTCGTATTGATCCTAGAACGTGTAGACACTCGTCCGTGGTCTTTCAACACTCGTCCGTGTTTGTTTCAGGTTAATCAATACTCGTTCGTATTGATCCTAGAACGTGTAGACACTCGTCCGTGGTCTTTCAACACTCATTCGTGTTTGTTTCAGGTTAATCAATACTCGTTCATATTGATCCTAGAACATGTAGACACTCGTCCGTGGTCTTTCATCACTCGTCTGTGTTTATTTCAGTTTAATCAATACTCGTTCGTATTGATCCTTGAACGTGTAGATACTCGTCCGCGGTCTTTCAACACTTGTCCGTGTTTGTTTCAGGTTAATCAATACTCGTTCATATTGATCCTAGAATGTGTAGACACTCATCTGTGGTCTTTCAACACTCGTCCGTGTTTGGTTTTGGTTAATCAATACTCGTTCGTATTGGATCTAGAACGTGTAGACACTCGTCCGTGGTCTTTCAACACTCGTCCGTGTTTGTTTCAGGTTAATCAATACTCGTTCGTATTGATCCTAAAACGTGTAGACACTCATTCGTGGTCTTTCAACACTCGTCCGTGTTTGTTTTAGGTTAATCAATACTCGTTCATATTGATCCTAGAACACGTAGAAGTTCATCCGTGGTCTTTCAACACTCGTCCGTGTTTGTTTCAGGTTAATCAATACTCGTTTGTATTGATCCTAGAACATGTAGACACTCGTCCGTGGTCTTTTAACACTCGTCCGTGTTTGTTTCAGGTTAATCAATACTAGTTCGTATTGATCCTAGAACGTGTAGACACTCATCCTTGGTGTTTCAACAATCATCTGTGTTTGTTTCAGGTTAATCAATAATCGCTCGTATTGATCCTAAAACATACAGACACTCGTCCGTGGTCTTTTAACACTCATCCGTGTTTATTTCATGTTAATCAGTACTCGTTCGTATTGATCCTAGAACGTGTAGACACTCATGCGTGGTCTTTCAACACTCGTTCGTGTTTGTTTTTAGTTAATCAATACTCGTTCGTATTGATCCTAGAACGTGTAGACACTCGGCCGTGGTATTTCAACACCCGTCCGTGTTTGTTTCAGGTTAATCAATACTCGTTCGTATTGATCCTAGAACGTGTAGACACTCGTTCATGGTCTTTCAACACTCGTCCATGTTTGTTTCAGGTTAATCAATACTCGTTCGTATTGATCTTAGAATGTGTAGACACTCGTTCGTGGTCTTTCAACACTCGTCCGTGTTTGTTTCAGGTTAATCAATACTCGTTCGTATTGATCCTAGAACGTGTAGACACTCGTCCGTGGTCTTTCAACACTCATCCGTGTTTGTTTCAGGTTAATCAATACTCGTTCGTATTGATCCTAGAACGTGTAGACACTCGTTCATGGTCTTTCAACACTCGTCCATGTTTGTTTCAGGTTAATCAATACTCGTTCGTATTGATCTTAGAATGTGTAGACACTCGTCCGTGGTCTTTCAACACTCGTCCGTGTGTGTTTCAGGTTAATCAATACTATTTCGTATTGATACTAGAACGTGTAGACACTCATCCATGGTCTTTCAACACTCGTCTGTGTTTGTTTTAGGTTAATCAATACTCGTTCGTATTGATCCTAGAACGTGTAGACACTCATCCATGGTCTTTCAACACTCGTCTGTGTTTGTTTTAGGTTAATCAATACTCGTTCATATTGATCCTAGAACGTGTAGACACTCGTCTGTGGTCTTTCAACACTCGTCCGTGTTTGTTTCAGGTTAATCAATACTCGTTCATATTGATCCTAGAACATGTAGACACTCGTCCGTTGTCTTTCATCACTCGTCCGTGTTTATTTCAGGTTAATCAATACTCGTTCGTATTGATCTTAGAATGTGTAGACACTCGTCTGTGGTCTTTCAACACTCGTCCGTGTTTGTTTCAGGTTAATCAATACTCGTTCATATTGATCCTAGAACACGTAGAAGTTCATCCGTGGTCTTTCAACACTCGTCCGTGTTTGTTTCAGGTTAATCAATACTCGTTTGTATTGATCCTAGAACATGTAGACACTAGTCCGTGGTCTTTTAACACTCGTCCGTGTTTGTTTCAGGTTAATCAATACTAGTTCGTATTGATCCTAGAACGTGTAGACACTCATCCTTGGTGTTTCAACACTCATCTGTGTTTGTTTCAGGTTAATCAATAATCGCTCGTATTGATCCTAGAACATACAGACACTCGTCCGTGGTCTTTTAACACTCGTCCGTGTTTATTTCATGTTAATCAATACTCGTTCGTATTGATCCTAGAACGTGTAGACACTCATTCGTGGTCTTTCAACACTCGTTCGTGTTTGTTTTTGGTTAATCAATACTCGTTCGTATTGATCCTAGAACGTGTAGACACTCGTCCGTGGTCTTTCAACACTCGTCCGTGTTTGTTTCAGGTTAATCAATACTCGTTCGTATTGATCCTAGAACGTGTAGACACTCATCCTTGGTGTTTCAACACTCATCTGTGTTTGTTTCAGGTTAATCAATAATCGCTCGTATTGATCCTAGAACATACAGACACTCGTCCGTGGTCTTTTAACACTCATCCGTGTTTATTTCATGTTAATCAATACTCGTTCGTATGGATCCTAGAACGTGTAGACACTCATGCGTGGTCTTTCAACACTCGTTCGTGTTTGTTTTTAGTTAATCAATACTCGTTCGTATTGATCCTAGAACGTGTAGACACTCGGCCGTGGTCTTTCAACACCCGTCCGTGTTTGTTTCAGGTTAATCAATACTCGTTCATATTGATCCTAGAACGTGTAGACACTCGTTCATGGTCTTTCAACACTCATCCATGTTTGTTTCAGGTTAATCAATACTCGTTCGTATTGATCTTAGAATGTGTAGACACTAGTCCGTGGTCTTTCAACACTCGTCCGTGTGTGTTTCAGGTTAATCAATACTAGTTCGTATTGATACTAGAACGTGTAGACACTCATCCATGGTCTTTCAACACTCGTCTGTGTTTGTTTTAGGTTAATCAATACTCGTTCGTATTGATCCTAGAACGTGTAGACACTCATCCATGGTCTTTCAACACTCGTCTGTGTTTGTTTTAGGTTAATCAATACTCGTTCGTATTGATCCTAGAACGTGTAGACACTCGTCTGTGGTCTTTCAACACTCGTCCGTGTTTGTTTCAGGTTAATCAATACTCGTTCATATTGATCCTAGAACATGTAGACACTCGTCCGTGGTCTTTCATCACTCGTCCGTGTTTATTTCAGGTTAATCAATACTCGTTCGTCTTGATCTTAGAATGTGTAGACACTCGTCTGTGGTCTTTCAACACTCGTCCGTGTTTGTTTCAGGTTAATCAATACTCGTTCATATTGATCCTAGAACACGTAGAAGTTCATCCGTGGTCTTTCAACACTCGTCCGTGTTTGTTTCAGGTTAATCAATACTCGTTTGTATTGATCCTAGAACATGTAGACACTCGTCCGTGGTCTTTTAACACTCGTCCGTGTTTGTTTCAGGTTAATCAATACTAGTTCGTATTGATCCTAGAACGTGTAGACACTCATCCTTGGTGTTTCAACACTCATCTGTGTTTGTTTCAGGTTAATCAATAATCGCTCGTATTGATCCTAGAACATACAGACACTCGTCCGTGGTCTTTTAACACTCGTCCGTGTTTATTTCATGTTAATCAATACTCGTTCGTATTGATCCTAGAACGTGTAGACACTCATTCGTGGTCTTTCAACACTCGTTCGTGTTTGTTTTTGGTTAATCAATACTCGTTCGTATTGATCCTAGAACGTGTAGACACTCGTCCGTGGTCTTTCAACACTCGTCCGTGTTTGTTTCATGTTAATCAATACTCGTTCGTATTGATCCTAGAACGTGTAGACACTCGTTCATGGTCTTTCAACACTCGTCCGTGTTTGTTTCAGGTTAATCAATACTCGTTCGTATTGATCTTAGAATGTGTAGACACTCGTCTGTGGTCTTTCAACACTCGTCCGTGTTTGTTTCAGGTTAATCAATACTCGTTCATATTGATCCTAGAACACGTAGAAGTTCATCCGTGGCCTTTCAACACTCGTCCGTGTTTGTTTCAGGTTAATCAATACTCGTTTGTATTGATCCTAGAACATGTAGACACTCGTCCGTGGTCTTTTAACACTCGTCCGTGTTTGTTTCAGGTTAATCAATACTAGTTCGTATTGATCCTAGAACGTGTAGACACTCATCCTTGGTGTTTCAACACTCATCTGTGTTTGTTTCAGGTTAATCAATAATCGCTCGTATTGATCCTAGAACATACAGACACTCGTCCGTGGTCTTTTAACACTCATCCGTGTTTATTTCATGTTAATCAATACTCGTTCGTATGGATCCTAGAACGTGTAGACACTCATGCGTGGTCTTTCAACACTCGTTCGTGTTTGTTTTTAGTTAATCAATACTCGTTCGTATTGATCCTAGAACGTGTAGACACTCGGCTGTGGTCTTTCAACACCCGTCCGTGTTTGTTTCAGGTTAATCAATACTCGTTCGTATTGATCCTAGAACGTGTAGACACTCGTTCATGGTCTTTCAACACTCATCCATGTTTGTTTCAGGTTAATCAATACTCGTTCGTATTGATCTTAGAATGTGTAGACACTCATCCGTGGTCTTTCAACACTCGTCCGTGTTTGTTTCAGGTTAATCAATACTAGTTCGTATTGATCTTTGAATGTGTAGACACTCGTCCATGGTCTTTCAACACTCGTCCGTGTTTGTTTCAGGTTAATCAATACTAGTTCGTATTGATCCTAGAACGTGTAGACACTCATCCATGGTCTTTCAACACTCGTCTGTGTTTGTTTTAGGTTAATCAATACTCGTTCGTATTGATCCTAGAACGTGTAGACACTCGTCCGTGGTCTTTCAACACTCATCCGTGTTTGTTTCAGGTTAATCAATACTCGTTCGTATTGATCCTAGAACGTGTAGACACTCGTCCGTGGTCTTTCAACACTCATCCGTGTTTGTTTCAGGTTAATCAATACTCGTTCGTATTGATCCTAGAACGTGTAGACACTCGTTCATGGTCTTTCAACACTCGTCCGTGTTTGTTTCAGGTTAATCAATACTCGTTCGTATTGATCTTAGAATGTGTAGACACTCGTCCGTGGTCTTTCAACACTCGTCCGTGTTTGTTTCAGGTTAATCAATACTAGTTCGTATTGATCCTAGAACGTGTAGACACTCATCCATGGTCTTTCAACACTCGTCTGTGTTTGTTTTAGGTTAATCAATACTCGTTCGTATTGATCCTAGAACGTGTAGACACTCGTCCGTGGTCTTTCAACACTCGTCCGTGTTTGTTTCAGGTTAATCAATACTCGTTCGTATTGATCCTAGAACGTGTAGACACTCGTCCGTGGTCTTTCAACACTCATTCGTGTTTGTTTCAGGTTAATCAATACTCGTTCATATTGATCCTAGAACAAGTAGACACTCGTCCGTGGTCTTTCATCACTCGTCCGTGTTTATTTCAGTTTAATCAATACTCGTTCGTATTGATCCTTGAACGTGTAGATACTCGTCCGCGGTCTTTCAACACTTGTCCGTGTTTGTTTCAGGTTAATCAATACTCGTTCATATTGATCCTAGAATGTGTAGACACTCATCTGTGGTCTTTCAACACTCGTCCGTGTTTGGTTTTGGTTAATCAATACTCGTTCGTATTGATCTTAGAACGTGTAGACACTCGTCCGTGGTCTTTCAACACTCGTCCGTGTTTGTTTCAGGTTAATCAATACTCGTTCGTATTGATCCTAGAACGTGTAGACACTCATTCGTGGTCTTTCAACACTCGCCCGTGTTTGTTTTAGGTTAATCAATACTCGTTCATATTGATCCTAGAACACGTAGAAGTTCATCCGTGGTCTTGCAACACTCGTCCGTGTTTGTTTCAGGTTAATCAATACTCGTTTGTATTGATCCTAGAACATGTAGACACTCGTCCGTGGTCTTTTAACACTCGTCCGTGTTTGTTTCAGGTTAATCAATACTAGTTCGTATTGATCCTAGAACGTGTAGACACTCATCCTTGGTGTTTCAACAATCATCTGTGTTTGTTTCAGGTTAATCAATAATCGCTCGTATTGATCCTAGAACATACAGACACTCGTCCGTGGTCTTTTAACACTCATCCGTGTTTATTTCATGTTAATCAGTACTCGTTCGTATTGATCCTAGAACGTGTAGACACTCATGCGTGGTCTTTCAACACTCGTTTGTGTTTGTTTTTAGTTAATCAATACTCGTTCGTATTGATCCTAGAACGTGTAGACACTCGGCCGTGGTCTTTCAACACCCGTCCGTGTTTGTTTCAGGTTAATCAATACTCGTTCGTATTGATCCTAGAACGTGTAGACACTCGTTCATGGTCTTTCAACACTCGTCCATGTTTGTTTCAGGTTAATCAATACTCGTTCGTATTGATCTTAGAATGTGTAGACACTCGTTCGTGGTCTTTCAACACTCGTCCGTGTTTGTTTCAGGTTAATCAATACTCGTTCGTATTGATCCTAGAACGTGTAGACACTCGTCCGTGGTCTTTCAACACTCATCCGTGTTTGTTTCAGGTTAATCAATACTCGTTCGTATTGATCCTAGAACGTGTAGACACTCGTTCATGGTCTTTCAACACTCGTCCGTGTTTGTTTCAGGTTAATCAATACTCGTTCGTATTGATCTTAGAATGTGTAGACACTCGTCCGTGGTCTTTCAACACTCGTCCGTGTGTGTTTCAGGTTAATCAATACTAGTTCGTATTGATACTAGAACGTGTAGACACTCATCCATGGTCTTTCAACACTCGTCTGTGTTTGTTTTAGGTTAATCAATACTCGTTCGTATTGATCCTAGAACGTGTAGACACTCATCCATGGTCTTTCAACACTCGTCTGTGTTTGTTTTAGGTTAATCAATACTCGTTCGTATTGATCCTAGAACGTGTAGACACTCGTCCGTGGTCTTTCAACACTCGTCCGTGTTTGTTTCAGGTTAATCAATACTCGTTCGTATTGATCCTAGAACGTGTAGACACTCGTCCGTGGTCTTTCAACACTCATCCGTGTTTGTTTCAGGTTAATCAATACTCGTTCGTATTGATCCTAGAACGTGTAGACACTCGTTCATGGTCATTCAACACTCGTCCGTGTTTGTTTCAGGTTAATCAATACTCGTTCGTATTGATCTTAGAATGTGTAGACACTCGTCCGTGGTCTTTCAACACTCGTCCGTGTTTGTTTCAGGTTAATCAATACTAGTTCGTATTAATCCTAGAACGTGTAGACACTCATCCATGGTCTTTCAACACTTGTCTGTGTTTGTTTTAGGTTAATCAATACTCGTTCGTATTGATCCTAGAACGTGTAGACACTCGTCTGTGGTCTTTCAACACTCGTCCGTGTTTGTTTCAGGTTAATCAATACTCGTTCGTATTGATCCTAGAACATGTAGACACTCGTCCGTGGTCTTTCAACACTCATCCGTGTTTGTTTCAGGTTAATCAATACTCGTTCGTATTGATCCTAGAACGTGTAGACACTTGTTCATGGTCTTTCAACACTCGTCCGTGTTTGTTTCAGGTTAATCAATACTCGTTCGTATTGATCTTAGAATGTGTAGACACTCGTCCGTGGTCTTTCAACACTCGTCCGTGTTTGTTTCAGGTTAATCAATACTAGTTCGTATTGATCCTAGAACGTGTAGACACTCATCCATGGTCTTTCAACACTCGTCTGTGTTTGTTTTAGGTTAATCAATACTCGTTCGTATTGATCCTAGAACGTGTAGACACTCGTCCGTGGTCTTTCAACACTCGTCCGTGTTTGTTTCAGGTTAATCAATACTCGTTCGTATTGATCCTAGAACGTGTAGACACTCGTCCGTGGTCTTTCAACACTCATTCGTGTTTGTTTCAGGTTAATCAATACTCGTTCATATTGATCCTAGAACATGTAGACACTCGTTCGTGGTCTTTCATCACTCGTCCGTGTTTATTTCAGTTTAATCAATACTCGTTCGTATTGATCCTTGAACGTGTAGATACTCGTCCGCGGTCTTTCAACACTCGTCCGTGTTTGTTTCAGGTTAATCAATACTCGTTCGTATTGATCATAGAATGTGTAGACACTCATCTGTGGTCTTTCAACACTCGTCCGTGTTTGGTTTTGGTTAATCAATACTCGTTCGTATTGATCCTAGAACGTGTAGACACTCGTCCGTGGTCTTTCAACACTCGTCCGTGTTTGTTTCATTTTAATCAATACTCGTTCGTATTGATCCTAGAACGTGTAGACACTCATTCGTGGTCTTTCAACACTCGTCCGTGTTTGTTTCAGGTTAATCAATACTCGTTCATATTGATCCTAGAACACGTAGAAGTTCATCCGTGGTCTTTCAACACTCGTCCGTGTTTGTTTCAGGTTAATCAATACTCGTTCGTATTGATCCTAGAACGTGTAGACACTCGTCCGTGGTCTTTCAACACTCGTCCGTGTTTGTTTCAGGTTAATCAATACTCGTTCGTATTGATCCTAGAACGTGTAGACACTCATTCGTGGTCTTTCAACACTCGTCCGTGTTTGTTTCAGGTTAATCAATACTCGTTCATATTGATCCTAGAACACGTAGAAGTTCATCCGTGGTCTTTCAACACTCGTCCGTGTTTGTTTTAGGTTAATCAATACTCGTTTGTATTGATCCTAGAACATGTAGACACTCGTCCGTGGTCTTTTAACACTCGTCCGTGTTTGTTTCAGGTTAATCAATACTAGTTCGTATTGATCCTAGAACGTGTAGACACTCATCCTTGGTGTTTCAACACTCATCTGTGTTTGTTTCAGGTTAATCAATAATCGCTCGTATTGATCCTAGAACATACAGACACTCGTCCGTGGTCTTTTAACACTCATCCGTGTTTATTTCATGTTAATCAGTACTCGTTCGTATTGATCCTAGAACGTGTAGACACTCATGCGTGGTCTTTCAACACTCGTTCGTGTTTGTTTTTAGTTAATCAATACTCGTTCGTATTGATCCTAGAACGTGTAGACACTCGGCCGTGGTCTTTCAACACCCGTCCGTGTTTGTTTCAGGTTAATCAATACTCGTTCGTATTGATCCTAGAACGTGTAGACACTCGTTCATGGTCTTTCAACACTCGTCCATGTTTGTTTCAGGTTAATCAATACTCGTTCGTATTGATCTTAGAATGTGTAGACACTCGTCCGTGGTCTTTCAACACTCGTCCGTGTTTGTTTCAGGTTAATCAATACTCGTTCGTATTGATCCTAGAACGTGTAGACACTCGTCCGTGGTCTTTCAACACTCATCCGTGTTTGTTTCAGGTTAATCAATACTCGTTCGTATTGATCCTAGAACGTGTAGACACTCGTTCATGGTCTTTCAACACTCGTCCGTGTTTGTTTCAGGTTAATCAATACTCGTTCGTATTGATCTTAGAATGTGTAGACACTCGTCCGTGTGTGTTTCAGGTTAATCAATACTAGTTCGTATTGATACTAGAACGTGTAGACACTCATCCATGGTCTTTCAACACTCGTCTGTGTTTGTTTTAGGTTAATCAATACTCGTTCGTATTGATCCTAGAACGTGTAGACACTCATCCATGGTCTTTCAACACTCGTCTGTGTTTGTTTTAGGTTAATCAATACTCGTTCGTATTGATCCTAGAACGTGTAGACACACGTCCGTGGTCTTTCAACACTCGTCCGTGTTTGTTTCAGGTTAATCAATACTCGTTCGTATTGATCCTAGAACGTGTAGACACTCGTCCGTGGTCTTTCAACACTCCTCCGTGTTTGTTTCAGGTTAATCAATACTCGTTCGTATTGATCCTAGAACGTGTAGACACTCGTTCATGGTCATTCAACACTCGTCCGTGTTTGTTTCAGGTTAATCAATACTCGTTCGTATTGATCTTAGAATGTGTAGACACTCGTCCGTGGTCTTTCAACACTCGTCCGTGTTTGTTTCAGGTTAATCAATACTAGTTCGTATTGATCCTAGAATGTGTAGACACTCATCCATGGTCTTTCAACACTCGTCTGTGTTTCTTTTAGGTTAATCAATACTCGTTCGTATTGATCCTAGAACGTGTAGACACTCGTCCGTGGTCTTTCAACACTCATCCGTGTTTGTTTCAGGTTAATCAATACTCGTTCGTATTGATCCTAGAACGTGTAGACACTCGTTCATGGTCTTTCAACACTCGTCCGTGTTTGTTTCAGGTTAATCAATACTCGTTCGTATTGATCTTAGAATGTGTAGACACTCGTCCGTGGTCTTTCAACACTCGTCCGTGTTTGTTTCAGGTTAATCAATACTAGTTCGTATTGATCCTAGAACGTGTAGACACTCATCCATGGTCTTTCAACACTCGTCTGTGTTTGTTTTAGGTTAATCAATACTCGTTCGTATTGATCCTAGAACGTGTAGACACTCGTCCGTGGTCTTTCAACACTCGTCCGTGTTTGTTTCAGGTTAATCAATACTCGTTCGTATTGATCCTAGAACGTGTAGACACTCGTCCGTGGTCTTTCAACACTCGTCCGTGTTTGTTTCAGGTTAATCAATACTCGTTCGTATTGATCCTAGAACGTGTAGACACTCGTCCGTGGTCTTTCAACACTCATCCGTGTTTGTTTCAGGTTAATCAATACTCGTTCGTATTGATCCTAGAACGTGTAGACACTCGTTCATGGTCTTTCAACACTCGTCCGTGTTTGTTTCAGGTTAATCAATACTCGTTCGTATTGATCTTAGAATGTGTAGACACTCGTCCGTGGTCTTTCAACACTCGTCCGTGTTTGTTTCAGGTTAATCAATACTAGTTCGTATTGATCCTAGAACGTGTAGACACTCATCCATGGTCTTTCAACACTCGTCTGTGTTTGTTTTAGGTTAATCAATACTCGTTCGTATTGATCCTAGAACGTGTAGACACTCGTCCGTGGTCTTTCAACACTCGTCCGTGTTTGTTTCAGGTTAATCAATACTCGTTCGTATTGATCCTAGAACGTGTAGACACTCGTCCGTGGTCTTTCAACACTCATCCGTGTTTGTTTCAGGTTAATCAATACTCGTTCGTATTGATCCTAGAACGTGTAGACACTCGTTCATGGTCTTTCAACACTCGTCCGTGTTTGTTTCAGGTTAATCAATACTCGTTCGTATTGATCTTAGAATGTGTAGACACTCGTCCGTGGTCTTTCAACACTCGTCCGTGTTTGTTTCAGGTTAATCACTACTAGTTCGTATTGATCCTAGAACGTGTAGACACTCATCCATGGTCTTTCAACACTCGTCTGTGTTTGTTTTAGGTTAATCAATACTCGTTCGTATTGATCCTAGAACGTGTAGACACTCGTCCGTGGTCTTTCAACACTCGTCCGTGTTTGTTTCAGGTTAATCAATACTCGTTCGTATTGATCCTAGAACGTGTAGATACTCGTCCGTGGTCTTTCAACACTCATTCGTGTTTGTTTCAGGTTAATCAATACTCGTTCATATTGATCCTAGAACATGTAGACACTCGTCCGTGGTCTTTCATCACTCGTCCGTGTTTATTTCAGTTTAATCAATACTCGTTCGTATTGATCCTTGAACGTGTAGATACTCGTCTGCGGTCTTTCAACACTCGTCCGTGTTTGTTTCAGGTTAATCAATACTCGTTCGTATTGATCCTAGAATGTGTAGACACTCATCTGTGGTCTTTCAACAGTCGTCCGTGTTTGGTTTTGTTTAATCAATACTCGTTCGTATTGATCCTAGAACGTGTAGACACTCGTCCGTGGTCTTTCAACACTCGTCCGTCTTTGTTTCAGGTTAATCAATACTCGTTCGTATTGATCCTAGAACGTGTAGACACTCATTCGTGGTCTTTCAACACTCGTCCGTGTTTGTTTCAGGTTAATCAATACTCGTTCATATTGATCCTAGAACACGTAGAAGTTCATCCGTGGTCTTTCAACACTCGTCCGTGTTTGTTTCAGGTTAATCAATACTCGTTTGTATTGATCCTAGAACATGTAGACACTCGTCCGTGGTCTTTTAACACTCGTCCGTGTTTGTTTCAGGTTAATCAATACTAGTTCGTATTGATCCTAGAACGTGTAGACACTCATCCTTGGTGTTTCAACACTCATCTGTGTTTGTTTCAGGTTAATCAATAATCGCTCGTATTGATCCTAGAACATGTAGACACTCGTCCGTGGTCTTTTAACACTCGTCCGTGTTTGTTTCAGGTTAATCAATACTAGTTCGTATTGATCCTAGAACGTGTAGACACTCATCCTTGGTGTTTCAACACTCATCTGTGTTTGTTTCAGGTTAATCAATACTCGTTCATATTGATCCTAGAACGTGTAGACACTCGGCCGTGGTCTTTCAACACCCGTCCGTGTTTGTTTTAGGTTAATCAATACTCGTTCGTATTGATCCTAGAACGTGTAGACACTCGTTCATGGTCTTTCACCACTCGTCCATGTTTGTTTCAGGTTAATCAATACTCGTTCGTATTGATCTTAGAATGTGTAGACACTCGTCCGTGGTCTTTCAACACTCGTCCGTGTTTGTTTCAGGTTAATCAATACTCGTTCATATTGATCCTAGAACGTGTAGACACTCGTCCGTGGTCTTTCAACACTCATCCGTGTTTGTTTCAGGTTAATCAATACTCGTTCGTATTGATCCTAGAACGTGTAGACACTCGTTCATGGTCTTTCAACACTCGTCCGTGTTTGTTTCAGGTTAATCAATACTCGTTCGTATTGATCTTAGAATGTGTAGACACTCGTCCGTGGTCTTTCAACACTCGTCCGTGTGTGTTTCAGGTTAATCAATACTAGTTCGTATTGATACTAGAACGTGTAGACACTCATCCATGGTCTTTCAACACTCGTCTGTGTTTGTTTTAGGTTAATCAATACTCGTTCGTATTGATCCTAGAACGTGTTGACACTCATCCATGGTCTTTCAACACTCGTCTGTGTTTGTTTTAGGTTAATCAATACTCGTTCGTATTGATCCTAGAACGTGTAGACACTCGTCCGTGGTCTTTCAACACTCGTCCGTGTTTGTTTCAGGTTAATCAATACTCGTTCGTATTGATCCTAGAACGTGTAGACACTCGTCCGTGGTCTTTCAACACTCATCCGTGTTTGTTTCAGGTTAATCAATACTCGTTCGTATTGATCCTAGAACGTGTAGACACTCGTTCATGGTCTTTCAACACTCGTCCGTGTTTGTTTCAGGTTAATCAATACTCGTTCGTATTGATCTTAGAATGTGTAGACACTCGTCCGTGGTCTTTCAACACTCGTCCGTGTTTGTTTCAGGTTAATCAATACTAGTTCGTATTGATCCTAGAACGTGTAGACACTCATCCATGGTCTTTCAACACTCGTCTGTGTTTGTTTTAGGTTAATCAATACTCGTTCGTATTGATCCTAGAACGTGTAGACACTCGTCCGTGGTCTTTCAACACTCGTCCGTGTTTGTTTCAGGTTAATCAATACTCGTTCGTATTGATCCTAGAACGTGTAGACACTCGTCCGTGGTCTTTCAACACTCATCCGTGTTTGTTTCAGGTTAATCAATACTCGTTCGTATTGATCCTAGAACGTGTAGACACTCGTTCATGGTCTTTCAACACTCGTCCGTGTTTGTTTCAGGTTAATCAATACTCGTTCGTATTGATCTTAGAATGTGTAGACACTCGTCCGTGGTCTTTCAACACTCGTCCGTGTTTGTTTCAGGTTAATCAATACTAGTTCGTATTGATCCTAGAACGTGTAGACACTCATCCATGGTCTTTCAACACTCGTCTGTGTTTGTTTTAGGTTAATCAATACTCGTTCGTATTGATCCTAGAACGTGTAGACACTCGTCCGTGGTCTTTCAACACTCGTCCGTGTTTGTTTCAGGTTAATCAATACTCGTTCGTATTGATCCTAGAACGTGTAGACACTCGTCCGTGGTCTTTCAACACTCATCCGTGTTTGTTTCAGGTTAATCAATACTCGTTCGTATTGATCCTAGAACGTGTAGACACTCGTTCATGGTCTTTCAACACTCGTCCGTGTTTGTTTCAGGTTAATCAATACTCGTTCGTATTGATCTTAGAATGTGTAGACACTCGTCCGTGGTCTTTCAACACTCGTCCGTGTTTGTTTCAGGTTAATCACTACTAGTTCGTATTGATCCTAGAACGTGTAGACACTCATCCATGGTCTTTCAACACTCGTCTGTGTTTGTTTTAGGTTAATCAATACTCGTTCGTATTGATCCTAGAACGTGTAGACACTCGTCCGTGGTCTTTCAACACTCGTCCGTGTTTGTTTCAGGTTAATCAATACTCGTTCGTATTGATCCTAGAACGTGTAGATACTCGTCCGTGGTCTTTCAACACTCATTCGTGTTTGTTTCAGGTTAATCAATACTCGTTCATATTGATCCTAGAACATGTAGACACTCGTCCGTGGTCTTTCATCACTCGTCCGTGTTTATTTCAGTTTAATCAATACTCGTTCGTATTGATCCTTGAACGTGTAGATACTCGTCTGCGGTCTTTCAACACTCGTCCGTGTTTGTTTCAGGTTAATCAATACTCGTTCGTATTGATCCTAGAATGTGTAGACACTCATCTGTGGTCTTTCAACAGTCGTCCGTGTTTGGTTTTGTTTAATCAATACTCGTTCGTATTGATCCTAGAACGTGTAGACACTCGTCCGTGGTCTTTCAACACTCGTCCGTCTTTGTTTCAGGTTAATCAATACTCGTTCGTATTGATCCTAGAACGTGTAGACACTCATTCGTGGTCTTTCAACACTCGTCCGTGTTTGTTTCAGGTTAATCAATACTCGTTCATATTGATCCTAGAACACGTAGAAGTTCATCCGTGGTCTTTCAACACTCGTCCGTGTTTGTTTCAGGTTAATCAATACTCGTTTGTATTGATCCTAGAACATGTAGACACTCGTCCGTGGTCTTTTAACACTCGTCCGTGTTTGTTTCAGGTTAATCAATACTAGTTCGTATTGATCCTAGAACGTGTAGACACTCATCCTTGGTGTTTCAACACTCATCTGTGTTTGTTTCAGGTTAATCAATAATCGCTCGTATTGATCCTAGAACATGTAGACACTCGTCCGTGGTCTTTTAACACTCGTCCGTGTTTGTTTCAGGTTAATCAATACTAGTTCGTATTGATCCTAGAACGTGTAGACACTCATCCTTGGTGTTTCAACACTCATCTGTGTTTGTTTCAGGTTAATCAATACTCGTTCATATTGATCCTAGAACGTGTAGACACTCGGCCGTGGTCTTTCAACACCCGTCCGTGTTTGTTTTAGGTTAATCAATACTCGTTCGTATTGATCCTAGAACGTGTAGACACTCGTTCACGGTCTTTCACCACTCGTCCATGTTTGTTTCAGGTTAATCAATACTCGTTCGTATTGATCTTAGAATGTGTAGACACTCGTCCGTGGTCTTTCAACACTCGTCCGTGTTTGTTTCAGGTTAATCAATACTCGTTCATATTGATCCTAGAACGTGTAGACACTCGTCCGTGGTCTTTCAACACTCATCCGTGTTTGTTTCAGGTTAATCAATACTCGTTCGTATTGATCCTAGAACGTGTAGACACTCGTTCATGGTCTTTCAACACTCGTCCGTGTTTGTTTCAGGTTAATCAATACTCGTTCGTATTGATCTTAGAATGTGTAGACACTCGTCCGTGGTCTTTCAACACTCGTCCGTGTGTGTTTCAGGTTAATCAATACTAGTTCGTATTGATACTAGAACGTGTAGACACTCATCCATGGTCTTTCAACACTCGTCTGTGTTTGTTTTAGGTTAATCAATACTCGTTCGTATTGATCCTAGAACGTGTTGACACTCATCCATGGTCTTTCAACACTCGTCTGTGTTTGTTTTAGGTTAATCAATACTCGTTCGTATTGATCCTAGAACGTGTAGACACTCGTCCGTGGTCTTTCAACACTCGTCCGTGTTTGTTTCAGGTTAATCAATACTCGTTCGTATTGATCCTAGAACGTGTAGACACTCGTCCGTGGTCTTTCAACACTCATCCGTGTTTGTTTCAGGTTAATCAATACTCGTTCGTATTGATCCTAGAACGTGTAGACACTCGGTCGTGGTCTTTCAACACCCGTCCGTGTTTGTTTCAGGTTAATCAATACTCGTTCGTATTGATCCTAGAACGTGTAGACACTCGTTCATGGTCTTTCACCACTCGTCCATGTTTGTTTCAGGTTAATCAATACTCGTTCGTATTGATCTTAGAATGTGTAGACACTCGTCCGTGGTCTTTCAACACTCGTCCGTGTTTGTTTCAGGTTAATCAATACTCGTTCATATTGATCCTAGAACGTGTAGACACTCGTCCGTGGTCTTTCAACACTCATCCGTGTTTGTTTCAGGTTAATCAATACTCGTTCGTATTGATCCTAGAACGTGTAGACACTCGTTCATGGTCTTTCAACACTCGTCCGTGTTTGTTTCAGGTTAATCAATACTCGTTCGTATTGATCTTAGAATGTGTAGACAATCGTCCGTGGTCTTTCAACACTCGTCCGTGTGTGTTTCAGGTTAATCAATACTAGTTCGTATTGATACTAGAACGTGTAGACACTCATCCATGGTCTTTCAACACTCGTCTGTGTTTGTTTTAGGTTAATCAATACTCGTTCGTATTGATCCTAGAACGTGTTGACACTCATCCATGGTCTTTCAACACTCGTCTGTGTTTGTTTAAGGTTAATCAATACTCGTTCGTATTGATCCTAGAACGTGTAGACACTCGTCCGTGGTCTTTCAACACCCGTCCGTGTTTGTTTCAGGTTAATCAATACTCGTTCGTATTGATCCTAGAACGTGTAGACACTCGTTCATGGTCTTTCACCACTCGTCCATGTTTGTTTCAGGTTAATCAATACTCGTTCGTATTGATCTTAGAATGTGTAGACACTCGTCCGTGGTCTTTCAACACTCGTCCGTGTTTGTTTCAGGTTAATCAATACTCGTTCATATTGATCCTAGAACGTGTAGACACTCGTCCGTGGTCTTTCAACACTCATCCGTGTTTGTTTCAGGTTAATCAATACTCGTTCGTATTGATCCTAGAACGTGTAGACACTCGTTCATGGTCTTTCAACACTCGTCCGTGTTTGTTTCAGGTTAATCAATACTCGTTCGTATTGATCTTAGAATGTGTAGACACTCGTCCGTGGTCTTTCAACACTCGTCCGTGTGTGTTTCAGGTTAATCAATACTAGTTCGTATTGATACTAGAACGTGTAGACACTCATCCATGGTCTTTCAACACTCGTCTGTGTTTGTTTTAGGTTAATCAATACTCGTTCGTATTGATCCTAGAACGTGTTGACACTCATCCATGGTCTTTCAACACTCGTCTGTGTTTGTTTTAGGTTAATCAATACTCGTTCGTATTGATCCTAGAACGTGTAGACACTCGTCCGTGGTCTTTCAACACTCGTCCGTGTTTGTTTCAGGTTAATCAATACTCGTTCGTATTGATCCTAGAACGTGTAGACACTCGTCCGTGGTCTTTCAACACTCATCCGTGTTTGTTTCAGGTTAATCAATACTCGTTCGTATTGATCCTAGAACGTGTAGACACTCGTTCATGGTCATTCAACACTCGTCCGTGTTTGTTTCAGGTTAATCAATACTCGTTTGTATTGATCTTAGAATGTGTAGACACTCGTCCGTGGTCTTTCAACACTCGTCCGTGTTTGTTTCAGGTTAATCAATACTAGTTCGTATTGATCCTAGAACGTGTAGACACTCATCCATGGTCTTTCAACACTCGTCTGTGTTTGTTTTAGGTTAATCAATACTCGTTTGTATTGATCCTAGAACGTGTAGACACTCGTCCGTGGTCTTTCAACACTCGTCCGTGTTTGTTTCAGGTTAATCAATACTCGTTCGTATTGATCCTAGAACGTGTAGACACTCGTCCGTGGTCTTTCAACACTCGTCCGTGTTTGTTTCAGGTTAATCAATACTCGTTCGTATTGATCCTAGAACGTGTAGACACTCGTCCGTGGTCTTTCAACACTCATCCGTGTTTGTTTCAGGTTAATCAATACTCGTTCGTATTGATCCTAGAACGTGTAGACACTCGTCCGTGGTCTTTCAACACTCATCCGTGTTTGTTTCAGGTTAATCAATACTCGTTCGTATTGATCCTAGAACGTGTAGACACTCGTTCATGGTCTTTCAACACTCGTCCGTGTTTGTTTCATTTTAATCAATACTCGTTCGTATTGATCTTAGAATGTGTAGACACTCGTCCGTGGTCTTTCAACACTCGTCCGTGTTTGTTTCAGGTTAATCAATACTAGTTCGTATTGATCCTAGAACGTGTAGACACTCATCCATGGTCTTTCAACACTCGTCTGTGTTTGTTTTAGGTTAATCAATACTCGTTCGTATTGATCCTAGAACGTGTAGACACTCGTCCGTGGTCTTTCAACACTCGTCCGTGTTTGTTTCAGGTTAATCAATACTCGTTCGTATTGATCCTAGAACGTGTAGACACTCGTCCGTGGTCTTTCAACACTCATCCGTGTTTGTTTCAGGTTAATCAATACTCGTTCGTATTGATCCTAGAACGTGTAGACACTCGTTCATGGTCTTTCAACACTCGTCCGTGTTTGTTTCAGGTTAATCAATACTCGTTCGTATTGATCTTAGAATGTGTAGACACTCGTCCGTGGTCTTTCAACACTCGTCCGTGTTTGTTTCAGGTTAATCACTACTAGTTCGTATTGATCCTAGAACGTGTAGACACTCATCCATGGTCTTTCAACACTCGTCTGTGTTTGTTTTAGGTTAATCAATACTCGTTCGTATTGATCCTAGAACGTGTAGATACTCGTCCGTGGTCTTTCAACACTCATTCGTGTTTGTTTCAGGTTAATCAATACTCGTTCATATTGATCCTAGAACATGTAGACACTCGTCCGTGGTCTTTCATCACTCGTCCGTGTTTATTTCAGTTTAATCAATACTCGTTCGTATTGATCCTTGAACGTGTAGATACTCGTCTGCGGTCTTTCAACACTCGTCCGTGTTTGTTTCAGGTTAATCAATACTCGTTCGTATTGATCCTAGAATGTGTAGACACTCATCTGTGGTCTTTCAACAGTCGTCCGTGTTTGGTTTTGTTTAATCAATACTCGTTCGTATTGATCCTAGAACGTGTAGACACTCGTCCGTGGTCTTTCAACACTCGTCCGTCTTTGTTTCAGGTTAATCAATACTCGTTCGTATTGATCCTAGAACGTGTAGACACTCATTCGTGGTCTTTCAACACTCGTCCGTGTTTGTTTCAGGTTAATCAATACTCGTTCATATTGATCCTAGAACACGTAGAAGTTCATCCGTGGTCTTTCAACACTCGTCCGTGTTTGTTTCAGGTTAATCAATACTCGTTTGTATTGATCCTAGAACATGTAGACACTCGTCCGTGGTCTTTTAACACTCGTCCGTGTTTGTTTCAGGTTAATCAATACTAGTTCGTATTGATCCTAGAACGTGTAGACACTCATCCTTGGTGTTTCAACACTCATCTGTGTTTGTTTCAGGTTAATCAATAATCGCTCGTATTGATCCTAGAACATGTAGACACTCGTCCGTGGTCTTTTAACACTCGTCCGTGTTTGTTTCAGGTTAATCAATACTAGTTCGTATTGATCCTAGAACGTGTAGACACTCATCCTTGGTGTTTCAACACTCATCTGTGTTTGTTTCAGGTTAATCAATACTCGTTCATATTGATCCTAGAACGTGTAGACACTCGGCCGTGGTCTTTCAACACCCGTCCGTGTTTGTTTCAGGTTAATCAATACTCGTTCGTATTGATCCTAGAACGTGTAGACACTCGTTCATGGTCTTTCACCACTCGTCCATGTTTGTTTCAGGTTAATCAATACTCGTTCGTATTGATCTTAGAATGTGTAGACACTCGTCCGTGGTCTTTCAACACTCGTCCGTGTTTGTTTCAGGTTAATCAATACTCGTTCATATTGATCCTAGAACGTGTAGACACTCGTCCGTGGTCTTTCAACACTCATCCGTGTTTGTTTCAGGTTAATCAATACTCGTTCGTATTGATCCTAGAACGTGTAGACACTCGTTCATGGTCTTTCAACACTCGTCCGTGTTTGTTTCAGGTTAATCAATACTCGTTCGTATTGATCTTAGAATGTGTAGACACTCGTCCGTGGTCTTTCAACACTCGTCCGTGTGTGTTTCAGGTTAATCAATACTAGTTCGTATTGATACTAGAACGTGTAGACACTCATCCATGGTCTTTCAACACTCGTCTGTGTTTGTTTTAGGTTAATCAATACTCGTTCGTATTGATCCTAGAACGTGTTGACACTCATCCATGGTCTTTCAACACTCGTCTGTGTTTGTTTTAGGTTAATCAATACTCGTTCGTATTGATCCTAGAACGTGTAGACACTCGTCCGTGGTCTTTCAACACTCGTCCGTGTTTGTTTCAGGTTAATCAATACTCGTTCGTATTGATCCTAGAACGTGTAGACACTCGTCCGTGGTCTTTCAACACTCATCCGTGTTTGTTTCAGGTTAATCAATACTCGTTCGTATTGATCCTAGAACGTGTAGACACTCGTTCATGGTCATTCAACACTCGTCCGTGTTTGTTTCAGGTTAATCAATACTCGTTCGTATTGATCTTAGAATGTGTAGACACTCGTCCGTGGTCTTTCAACACTCGTCCGTGTTTGTTTCAGGTTAATCAATACTAGTTCGTATTGATCCTAGAACGTGTAGACACTCATCCATGGTCTTTCAACACTCGTCTGTGTTTGTTTTAGGTTAATCAATTCTCGTTCGTATTGATCCTAGAACGTGTAGACACTCGTCCGTGGTCTTTCAACACTCGTCCGTGTTTGTTTCAGGCTAATCAATACTCGTTCGTATTGATCCTAGAACGTGTAGACACTCGTCCGTGGTCTTTCAACACTCATCCGTGTTTGTTTCAGGTTAATCAATACTCGTTCGTATTGATCCTAGAACGTGTAGACACTCGTTCATGGTCTTTCAACACTCGTCCGTGTTTGTTTCATTTTAATCAATACTCGTTCGTATTGATCTTAGAATGTGTAGACACTCATCCGTGGTCTTTCAACACTCGTCCGTGTTTGTTTCAGGTTAATCAATACTCGTTCGTATTGATCCTAGAACGTGTAGACACTCGTTCATGGTCTTTCAACACTCGTCCGTGTTTGTTTCAGGTTAATCAATACTCGTTCGTATTGATCTTAGAATGTGTAGACACTCGTCCGTGGTCTTTCAACACTCGTCCGTGTTTGTTTCAGGTTAATCAATACTAGTTCGTATTGATCCTAGAACGTGTAGACACTCATCCATGGTCTTTCAACACTCGTCTGTGTTTGTTTTAGGTTAATCAATACTCGTTCGTATTGATCCTAGAACGTGTAGACACTCGTCCGTGGTCTTTCAACACTCGTCCGTGTTTGTTTCAGGTTAATCAATACTCGTTCGTATTGATCCTAGAACGTGTAGACACTCGTCCGTGGTCTTTCAACACTCATCCGTGTTTGTTTCAGGTTAATCAATACTCGTTCGTATTGATCCTAGAACGTGTAGACACTCGTTCATGGTCTTTCAACACTCGTCCGTGTTTGTTTCAGGTTAATCAATACTCGTTCGTATTGATCTTAGAATGTGTAGACACTCGTCCGTGGTCTTTCAACACTCGTCCGTGTTTGTTTCAGGTTAATCACTACTAGTTCGTATTGATCCTAGAACGTGTAGACACTCATCCATGGTCTTTCAACACTCGTCTGTGTTTGTTTTAGGTTAATCAATACTCGTTCGTATTGATCCTAGAACGTGTAGACACTCGTCCGTGGTCTTTCAACACTCGTCCGTGTTTGTTTCAGGTTAATCAATACTCGTTCGTATTGATCCTAGAACGTGTAGATACTCGTCCGTGGTCTTTCAACACTCATTCGTGTTTGTTTCAGGTTAATCAATACTCGTTCATATTGATCCTAGAACATGTAGACACTCGTCCGTGGTCTTTCATCACTCGTCCGTGTTTATTTCAGTTTAATCAATACTCGTTCGTATTGATCCTTGAACGTGTAGATACTCGTCTGCGGTCTTTCAACACTCGTCCGTGTTTGTTTCAGGTTAATCAATACTCGTTCGTATTGATCCTAGAATGTGTAGACACTCATCTGTGGTCTTTCAACAGTCGTCCGTGTTTGGTTTTGTTTAATCAATACTCGTTCGTATTGATCCTAGAACGTGTAGACACTCGTCCGTGGTCTTTCAACACTCGTCCGTCTTTGTTTCAGGTTAATCAATACTCGTTCGTATTGATCCTAGAACGTGTAGACACTCATTCGTGGTCTTTCAACACTCGTCCGTGTTTGTTTCAGGTTAATCAATACTCGTTCATATTGATCCTAGAACACGTAGAAGTTCATCCGTGGTCTTTCAACACTCGTCCGTGTTTGTTTCAGGTTAATCAATACTCGTTTGTATTGATCCTAGAACATGTAGACACTCGTCCGTGGTCTTTTAACACTCGTCCGTGTTTGTTTCAGGTTAATCAATACTAGTTCGTATTGATCCTAGAACGTGTAGACACTCATCCTTGGTGTTTCAACACTCATCTGTGTTTGTTTCAGGTTAATCAATAATCGCTCGTATTGATCCTAGAACATGTAGACACTCGTCCGTGGTCTTTTAACACTCGTCCGTGTTTGTTTCAGGTTAATCAATACTAGTTCGTATTGATCCTAGAACGTGTAGACACTCATCCTTGGTGTTTCAACACTCATCTGTGTTTGTTTCAGGTTAATCAATACTCGTTCATATTGATCCTAGAACGTGTAGACACTCGGCCGTGGTCTTTCAACACCCGTCCGTGTTTGTTTCAGGTTAATCAATACTCGTTCGTATTGATCCTAGAACGTGTAGACACTCGTTCATGGTCTTTCACCACTCGTCCATGTTTGTTTCAGGTTAATCAATACTCGTTCGTATTGATCTTAGAATGTGTAGACACTCGTCCGTGGTCTTTCAACACTCGTCCGTGTTTGTTTCAGGTTAATCAATACTCGTTCATATTGATCCTAGAACGTGTAGACACTCGTCCGTGGTCTTTCAACACTCATCCGTGTTTGTTTCAGGTTAATCAATACTCGTTCGTATTGATCCTAGAACGTGTAGACACTCGTTCATGGTCTTTCAACACTCGTCCGTGTTTGTTTCAGGTTAATCAATACTCGTTCGTATTGATCTTAGAATGTGTAGACACTCGTCCGTGGTCTTTCAACACTCGTCCGTGTGTGTTTCAGGTTAATCAATACTAGTTCGTATTGATACTAGAACGTGTAGACACTCATCCATGGTCTTTCAACACTCGTCTGTGTTTGTTTTAGGTTAATCAATACTCGTTCGTATTGATCCTAGAACGTGTTGACACTCATCCATGGTCTTTCAACACTCGTCTGTGTTTGTTTTAGGTTAATCAATACTCGTTCGTATTGATCCTAGAACGTGTAGACACTCGTCCGTGGTCTTTCAACACTCGTCCGTGTTTGTTTCAGGTTAATCAATACTCGTTCGTATTGATCCTAGAACGTGTAGACACTCGTCCGTGGTCTTTCAACACTCATCCGTGTTTGTTTCAGGTTAATCAATACTCGTTCGTATTGATCCTAGAACGTGTAGACACTCGTTCATGGTCATTCAACACTCGTCCGTGTTTGTTTCAGGTTAATCAATACTCGTTCGTATTGATCTTAGAATGTGTAGACACTCGTCCGTGGTCTTTCAACACTCGTCCGTGTTTGTTTCAGGTTAATCAATACTAGTTCGTATTGATCCTAGAACGTGTAGACACTCATCCATGGTCTTTCAACACTCGTCTGTGTTTGTTTTAGGTTAATCAATTCTCGTTCGTATTGATCCTAGAACGTGTAGACACTCGTCCGTGGTCTTTCAACACTCGTCCGTGTTTGTTTCAGGCTAATCAATACTCGTTCGTATTGATCCTAGAACGTGTAGACACTCGTCCGTGGTCTTTCAACACTCATCCGTGTTTGTTTCAGGTTAATCAATACTCGTTCGTATTGATCCTAGAACGTGTAGACACTCGTTCATGGTCTTTCAACACTCGTCCGTGTTTGTTTCATTTTAATCAATACTCGTTCGTATTGATCTTAGAATGTGTAGACACTCGTCCGTGGTCTTTCAACACTCGTCCGTGTTTGTTTCAGGTTAATCAATACTAGTTCGTATTGATCCTAGAACGTGTAGACACTCATCCATGGTCTTTCAACACTCGTCTGTGTTTGTTTTAGGTTAATCAATACTCGTTCGTATTGATCCTAGAACGTGTAGACACTCGTCCGTGGTCTTTCAACACTCGTCCGTGTTTGTTTCAGGTTAATCAATACTCGTTCGTATTGATCCTAGAACGTGTAGACACTCGTCCGTGGTCTTTCAACACTCATCCGTGTTTGTTTCAGGTTAATCAATACTCGTTCGTATTGATCCTAGAACGTGTAGACACTCGTTCATGGTCTTTCAACACTCGTCCGTGTTTGTTTCAGGTTAATCAATACTCGTTCGTATTGATCTTAGAATGTGTAGACACTCGTCCGTGGTCTTTCAACACTCGTCCGTGTTTGTTTCAGGTTAATCACTACTAGTTCGTATTGATCCTAGAACGTGTAGACACTCATCCATGGTCTTTCAACACTCGTCTGTGTTTGTTTTAGGATTATCAATACTCGTTCGTATTGATCCTAGAACGTGTAGACACTCGTCCGTGGTCTTTCAACACTCGTCCGTGTTTGTTTCAGGTTAATCAATACTCGTTCGTATTGATCCTAGAACGTGTAGATACTCGTCCGTGGTCTTTCAACACTCATTCGTGTTTGTTTCAGGTTAATCAATACTCGTTCATATTGATCCTAGAACATGTAGACACTCGTCCGTGGTCTTTCATCACTCGTCCGTGTTTATTTCCGTTTAATCAATACTCGTTCGTATTGATCCTTGAACGTGTAGATACTCGTCTGCGGTCTTTCAACACTCGTCCGTGTTTGTTTCAGGTTAATCAATACTCGTTCGTATTGATCCTAGAATGTGTAGACACTCATCTGTGGTCTTTCAACAGTCGTCCGTGTTTGGTTTTGTTTAATCAATACTCGTTCGTATTGATCCTAGAACGTGTAGACACTCGTCCGTGGTCTTTCAACACTCGTCCGTCTTTGTTTCAGGTTAATCAATACTCGTTCGTATTGATCCTAGAACGTGTAGACACTCATTCGTGGTCTTTCAACACTCGTCCGTGTTTGTTTCAGGTTAATCAATACTCGTTCATATTGATCCTAGAACACGTAGAAGTTCATCCGTGGTCTTTCAACACTCGTCCGTGTTTGTTTCAGGTTAATCAATACTCGTTTGTATTGATCCTAGAACATGTAGACACTCGTCCGTGGTCTTTTAACACTCGTCCGTGTTTGTTTCAGGTTAATCAATACTAGTTCGTATTGATCCTAGAACGTGTAGACACTCATCCTTGGTGTTTCAACACTCATCTGTGTTTGTTTCAGGTTAATCAATAATCGCTCGTATTGATCCTAGAACATGTAGACACTCGTCCGTGGTCTTTTAACACTCGTCCGTGTTTGTTTCAGGTTAATCAATACTAGTTCGTATTGATCCTAGAACGTGTAGACACTCATCCTTGGTGTTTCAACACTCATCTGTGTTTGTTTCAGGTTAATCAATACTCGTTCATATTGATCCTAGAACGTGTAGACACTCGGCCGTGGTCTTTCAACACCCGTCCGTGTTTGTTTCAGGTTAATCAATACTCGTTCGTATTGATCCTAGAACGTGTAGACACTCGTTCATGGTCTTTCACCACTCGTCCATGTTTGTTTCAGGTTAATCAATACTCGTTCGTATTGATCTTAGAATGTGTAGACACTCGTCCGTGGTCTTTCAACACTCGTCCGTGTTTGTTTCAGGTTAATCAATACTCGTTCATATTGATCCTAGAACGTGTAGACACTCGTCCGTGGTCTTTCAACACTCATCCGTGTTTGTTTCAGGTTAATCAATACTCGTTCGTATTGATCCTAGAACGTGTAGACACTCGTTCATGGTCTTTCAACACTCGTCCGTGTTTGTTTCAGGTTAATCAATACTCGTTCGTATTGATCTTAGAATGTGTAGACACTCGTCCGTGGTCTTTCAACACTCGTCCGTGTGTGTTTCAGGTTAATCAATACTAGTTCGTATTGATACTAGAACGTGTAGACACTCATCCATGGTCTTTCAACACTCGTCTGTGTTTGTTTTAGGTTAATCAATACTCGTTCGTATTGATCCTAGAACGTGTTGACACTCATCCATGGTCTTTCAACACTCGTCTGTGTTTGTTTTAGGTTAATCAATACTCGTTCGTATTGATCCTAGAACGTGTAGACACTCGTCCGTGGTCTTTCAACACTCGTCCGTGTTTGTTTCAGGTTAATCAATACTCGTTCGTATTGATCCTAGAACGTGTAGACACTCGTCCGTGGTCTTTCAACACTCATCCGTGTTTGTTTCAGGTTAATCAATACTCGTTCGTATTGATCCTAGAACGTGTAGACACTCGTTCATGGTCATTCAACACTCGTCCGTGTTTGTTTCAGGTTAATCAATACTCGTTCGTATTGATCTTAGAATGTGTAGACACTCGTCCGTGGTCTTTCAACACTCGTCCGTGTTTGTTTCAGGTTAATCAATACTAGTTCGTATTGATCCTAGAACGTGTAGACACTCATCCATGGTCTTTCAACACTCGTCTGTGTTTGTTTTAGGTTAATCAATTCTCGTTCGTATTGATCCTAGAACGTGTAGACACTCGTCCGTGGTCTTTCAACACTCGTCCGTGTTTGTTTCAGGCTAATCAATACTCGTTCGTATTGATCCTAGAACGTGTAGACACTCATCCGTGGTCTTTCAACACTCATCCGTGTTTGTTTCAGGTTAATCAATACTCGTTCGTATTGATCCTAGAACGTGTAGACACTCGTTCATGGTCTTTCAACACTCGTCCGTGTTTGTTTCAGGTTAATCAATACTCGTTCGTATTGATCTTAGAATGTGTAGACACTCGTCCGTGGTCTTTCAACACTCGTCCGTGTTTGTTTCAGGTTAATCAATACTAGTTCGTATTGATCCTAGAACGTGTAGACACTCATCCATGGTCTTTCAACACTCGTCTGTGTTTGTTTTAGGTTAATCAATACTCGTTCGTATTGATCCTAGAACGTGTAGACACTCGTCCATGGTCTTTCAACACTCGTCCGTGTTTGTTTCAGGTTAATCAATACTCGTT
Organism: Lathyrus tuberosus; assembly: GCA_022829125.1. Lineage (NCBI taxonomy): Eukaryota > Viridiplantae > Streptophyta > Magnoliopsida > Fabales > Fabaceae > Lathyrus > Lathyrus tuberosus. Next base: position 60,233 of record JALAZF010000743.1, on the reverse strand, counting down.
CGTATTGATCCTAGAACGTGTAGACACTCGTCCGTGGTCTTTCAACACTCATTCGTGTTTGTTTCAGGTTAATCAATACTCGTTCATATTGATCCTAGAACATGTAGACACTCGTCTGTGGTCTTTCATCACTCGTCCGTGTTTATTTCAGTTTAATCAATACTCGTTCGTATTGATCCTTGAACGTGTAGATACTCGTCCGCGGTCTCTCAACACTCGTCCGTGTTTGTTTCAGGTTAATCAATACTCGTTCGTATTGATCCTAGAACGTGTAGACACTCATTCGTGGTCTTTCAACACTCGTTCGTGTTTGTTTTTGGTTAATCAATACTCGTTCGTATTGATCCTAGAACGTGTAGACACTCGTCCGTGGTCTTTCAACACTCGTCCGTGTTTGTTTTAGGTTAATCAATACTCGTTCGTATTGATCCTAGAACGTGTAGACACTCGTTCATGGTCTTTCAACACTCGTCCGTGTTTGTTTCAGGTTAATCAATACTCGTTCGTATTGATCTTAGAATGTGTAGACACTCGTCCGTGGTCTTTCAACACTCGTCCTTGTTTGTTTCAGGTTAATCAATACTCGTTTATATTGATCCTAGAACACGTAGAAGTTCATCCGTGGTCTTTCAACACTCGTCCGTGTTTGTTTCAGGTTAATCAATACTAGTTTGTATTGATCCTAGAACATGTAGACACTCGTCCGTGGTCTTTTAACACTCGTCCGTGTTTGTTTCAGGTTAATCAATACTATTTCGTATTAATCCTAGAACGTGTAGACACTCATCCTTGGTGTTTCAACACTCATCTGTGTTTGTTTCAGGTTAATCAATAATCGCTCGTATTGATCCTAGAACATACAGACACTCGTCCGTAGTCTTTTAACACTCATCCGTGTTTATTTCATGTTAATCAATACTCGTTCGTATTGATCCTAGAACGTGTAGACACTCATGCGTGGTCTTTCAACACTCGTTCGTGTTTGTTTTTAGTTAATCAATACTCGTTCGTATTGATCCTAGAACGTGTAGACACTCGGCCGTGGTCTTTTAACACCCGTCCGTGTTTGTTTCAGGTTAATCAATACTCGTTCGTATTGATCCTAGAACGTGTAGACACTCGTTCATGGTCTCTCAACACTCGTCCATGTTTGTTTCAGGTTAATCAATACTCGTTCGTATTGATCTTAGAATGTGTAGACACTCGTCTGTGGTCTTTCAACACTCGTCCGTGTTTGTTTCAGGTTAATCAATACTAGTTCGTATTGATCTTTGAATGTGTAGACACTTGTCCGTGGTCTTTCAACACTCGTCCGTGTTTGTTTCAGGTTAATCAATACTAGTTCGTATTGATCCTAGAACGTGTAGACACTCATCCATGGTCTTTCAACACTCGTCTGTGTTTGTTTTAGGTTAATCAATACTCGTTCGTATTGATCCTAGAACGTGTAGACACTCGTCCGTGGTCTTTCAACACTCGTCCGTGTTTGTTTCAGGTTAATCAATACTCGTTCGTATTGATCCTAGAACGTGTAGACACTCGTCCGTGGTCTTTCAACACTCATCCGTGTTTGTTTCAGGTTAATCAATACTCGTTCGTATTGATCCTAGAACGTGTAGACACTCGTTCATGGTCTTTCAACACTCGTCCGTGTTTGTTTCAGGTTAATCAATACTCATTCGTATTGATCTTAGAATGTGTAGACACTCGTCCGTGGTCTTTCAACACTCGTCCGTGTTTGTTTCAGGTTAATCAATACTAGTTCGTATTGATCCTAGAACGTGTAGACACTCATCCATGGTCTTTCAACACTCGTCTGTGTTTGTTTCAGGTTAATCAATACTCGTTCGTATTGATCCTAGAACGTGTAAACACTCGTCCGTGGTCTTTCAACACTCATTCGTGTTTGTTTCAGGTTAATCAATACTCGTTCATATTGATCCTAGAACATGTAGACACTCGTCCGTGGTCTTTCATCACTCGTCCGTGTTTATTTCAGTTTAATCAATACTCGTTCGTATTGATCCTTGAACGTGTAGATACTCGGCCGCGGTCTTTCAACACTCGTCCGTGTTTGTTTCAGGTTAATCAATACTCGTTCATATTGATCCTAGAATGTGTAGACACTCATCTGTGGTCTTTCAACACTCGTCCGTGTTTGTTTTAGGCTAATCAATACTCGTTCGTATTGATCCTAGAACATGTAGACACTCGTCTGTGGTCTTTCAACACTCGTCCGTGTTTGTTTCAGGTTAATCAATACTCATTCGTATTGATCCTAGAATGTGTAGACACACATCTGTGATCTTTCAACACTCGTCCGTGTTTGTTTCAGGTTAAACAATACTCGTTCGTATTGAATCTAGAACGCGTAGACACTCATCCGCGGTCTTTCAACACTTGTCTGTGTTTGTTTCAGGTTAATCAATACTCGTTCGTATTGATCCTAGAACGTGTAGACACTCATCCTTGGTGTTTCAACACTCGTCTGTGTTTGTTTCAGGTTAATCAATACTCGCTCGTATTGATCCTAGAACATACAGACACTCGTCCGTGGTCTTTCAACACTCGTCCGTGTTTATTTCATGTTAATCAATACTCGTTCGTATTGATCCTAGAACGTGTAAACACTCATTCGTGGTCTTTCAACACTCATTCGTGTTTGTTTTTGGTTAATCAATACTCGTTCGTATTGATCCTAGAACGTGTAGACACTCGTCCGTGGTCTTTCAACACTCGTCCGTGTTTGTCTCAGGTTAATCAATACTCGTTCGTATTGATCCTAGAATGTGTAGACACTCGTTCATGGTCTTTCAACACTCGTCCGTGTTTGTTTCAGGTTAATCAATACTCGTTCGTATTGATCTTAGAATGTGTAGACACTCGTCCGTGGTCTTTCAACACTCGTCCGTGTTTGTTTCAGGTTAATCAATACTCGTTCATATTGATCCTAGAACACGTAGAAGCTCATCCGTGGTCTTTCAACACTCGTCCGTGTTTGTTTCAGGTTAATCAATACTCGTTTCTATTGATCCTAGAACATGTAGACACTCGTCCGTGGTCTTTCAACACTCGTCCGTGTTTGTTTCAGGTTAATCAATACTAGTTCGTATTGATCCTAGAACGTGTAGACACTCATCCATGGTCTTTCAACACTCGTCTGTGTTTGTTTTAGGTTAATCAATACTCGTTCGTATGATCCTTGAACGTGTAGACACTCATCCGTGGTCTTTCAACACTCGTCCGTGTTTGTTTTAGGTTAATCAATACTCGTTCGTATTGATCCTAGAACGTATAGACACTCGTCTGTGGTCTTTCAACACTCGTCCGTGTTTGTTTTAGGTTAATCAATACTCGTTCGTATTGATCCTAGAACGTGTAGATACTCGTCCGTGGTCTTTCAACACTCATTCGTGTTTGTTTCAGGTTAATCAATACTCGTTCATATTGATCCTAGAACATGTAGACACTCGTCCGTGGTCTTCCATCACTCGTCCGTGTTTATTTCAGGTTAATCAATACTCGTTCGTATTGATCCTAGAACGTGTAGATACTCGTCCGCGGTCTTTCAACACTCGTCCGTGTTTGTTTCAGGTTAATCAATACTCGTTCATATTGATCCTAGAACGTGTAGACGCTCATCTGTGGTCTTTCAACACTCGTCCGTGTCTGTTTTAGGCTAATCAATACTCGTTCGTATTGATCCTAGAACATGTAGACACTCGTCTGTGGTCTTTCAACACTCGTTCGTGTTTGTTTCAGGTTAATCAATAGTCATTCGTATTGATCCTAGAATGTGTAGACACACATCTGTGATCTTTTAACACTCGTCTGTGTTTGTTTCAGGTTAAACAATACTCGTTCGTATTGAATCTAGAACGCGTAGACACTCATCCGCGGTCTTTCAACACTTGTCTGTGTTTGTTTCAGGTTAATCAATACTCGTTCGTGTTGATCCTAGAACGTGTAGAAACTCATCCTTGGTGTTTCAACACTCATCTGTGTTTGTTTCAGGTAAATCAATAATCGCTCGTATTGATCCTAGAACATACAGACACTCGTCCGTGGTCTTTTAACACTCATCCGTGTTTATTTCATGTTAATCAATACTCGTTCGTATTGATCCTAGAACGTGTAGACACTAATGCGTGGTCTTTCAACACTCGTTCGTGTTTGTTTTTAGTTAATCAATACTCGTTCGTATTGATCTTAGAATGTGTAGACACTCGTCCGTGGTCTTTCAACACTCGTCCGTGTTTGTTTCAGGTTAATCAATACTAGTTCGTATTGATCTTTGAATGTGTAGACACTCGTGCGTGGTCTTTCAACACTCGTCCGTGTTTGTTTCAGGTTAATCAATACTAGTTCGTATTGATCCTAGAACGTGTAGACACTCATCCATGGTCTTTCAACACTCGTCTGTGTTTGATTTAGGTTAATCAATACTCGTTCGTATTGATCCTAGAACGTGTAGACACTCGTGCGTGGTCTTTCAACACTCGTCCGTGTTTGTTTCAGGTTAATCAATACTAGTTCGTATTGATCCTAGAACGTGTAGACACTCATCCATGGTCTTTCAACACTCGTCTGTGTTTGTTTTAGGTTAATCAATACTCGTTCGTATTGATCCTAGAACGTGTAGACACTCGTCTGTGGTCTTTCAACACTCGTCCGTGTTTGTTTCAGGTTAATCAATACTCGTTCGTATTGATCCTAGAACGTGTAGACACTCGTCCGTGGTCTTTCAACACTCATTCGTGTTTGTTTCAGGTTAATCAATACTCGTTCATATTGATCCTAGAACATGTAGACACTCGTCCGTGGTCTTCCATCACTCGTCCGTGTTTATTTCAGGTTAATCAATACTCGTTCGTATTGATCCTTGAACGTGTAGATACTCGTCCGCGGTCTTTCAACACTCGTCCGTGTTTGTTTCAGGTTAATCAATACTCGTTCATATTGATCCTAGAACGTGTAGACACTCATCTATGGTCTTTTAACACTCGTCCGTGTTTGTTTTAGGCTAATCAATACTCGTTCGTATTGATCCTAGAACATGTAGACACTCGTCTGTGGTCTTTCAACACTCGTCCGTGTTTGTTTCAGGTTAATCAATACTCGTTCGTATTGATCCTAGAATGTGTAGACACACATCTGTGATCTTTCAACACTCGTCCGTGTTTGTTTCAGGTTAAACAATACTCGTTCGTATTGAATCTAGAACGCGTAGACACTCATCCGCGGTCTTTCAACACTTGTCTGTGTTTGTTTCAGGTTAATCAATACTCGTTCGTATTGATCCTAGAACGTGTAGACACTCATCCTTGGTGTTTCAACACTCGTCTGTGTTTGTTTCAGGTTAATCAATACTCGCTCGTATTGATCCTAGAACATACAGACACTCGTCCGTGTTTATTTCATGTTAATCAATACTCGTTCGTATTGATCCTAGAACGTGTAGACACTCATTCGTGGTCTTTCAACACTCGTTCGTGTTTGTTTTTGGTTAATCAATACTCGTTCGTATTGATCCTAGAACGTGTAGACACTCATCCGTGGTCTTTCAACACTCGTCCGTGTTTGTTTCAGGTTAATCAATACTCGTTCGTATTGATCCTAGAACGTGTAGACACTCGTTCATGGTCTTTCAACACTCGTCCGTGTTTGTTTCAGGTTAATCAATACTCGTTTGTATTGATCTTAGAATGTGTAGACACTCGTCCGTGGTCTTTCAACACTCGTCCGTGTTTGTTTCAGGTTAATCAATACTCGTTCATATTGATCCTAGAACATGTAGAAGCTCATCCGTGGTCTTTCAACACCCGTCCGTGTTTGTTTCAGGTTAATCAATACTCGTTCGTATTGATCCTAGAACATGTAGACACTCGTTCATGGTCTTTCAACACTCGTCCATGTATGTTTCAGGTTAATCAATACTCGTTCGTATTGATCTTAGAATGTGTAGACACTCGTCCGTGGTCTTTCAACACTCGTCCGTGTTTGTTTCAGGTTAATCAATACTAGTTCGTATTGATCTTTGAATGTGGAGACACTCGTGCGTGGTCTTTCAACACTCGTCCGTGTTTGTTTCAGGTTAATCAATACTAGTTCGTATTGATCCTAGAACGTGTAGACACTCATCCATGGTCTTTCAACACTCATCTGTGTTTGTTTTAGGTTAATCAATACTCGTTCGTATTGATCCTAGAACGTGTAGACACTCGTCCGTGGTCTTTCAACACTCGTCCGTGTTTGTTTCAGGTTAATCAATACTCGTTCGTATTGATCCTAGAACGTGTAGACACTCGTCCGTGGTCTTTCAACACTCATTCGTGTTTGTTTCAGGTTAATCAATACTCGTTCATATTGATCCTAGAACATGTAGACACTCGTCCGTGGTCTTCCATCACTCGTCCGTGTTTATTTCAGGTTAATCAATACTCGTTCGTATTGATCCTTGAACGTGTAGATACTCGTCCGCGGTCTTTCAACACTCGTCCGTGTTTGTTTCAGGTTAATCAATACTCGTTCATATTGATCCTAGAACGTGTAGACACTCATCTGTGGTCTTTCAACACTCGTCCGTGTTTGTTTTAGGCTAATCAATACTCGTTCGTATTGATCCTAGAACATGTAGACACTCGTCTGTGGTCTTTCAACACTCGTCCGTGTTTGTTTCAGGTTAATCAATACTCGTTCGTATTGATCCTAGAATGTGTAGACACACATCTGTGATCTTTCAACACTCGTCCGTGTTTGTTTCAGGTTAAACAATACTCGTTCGTATTGAATCTAGAACGCGTAGACACTCATCCGCGGTCTTTCAACACTTGTCTGTGTTTGTTTCAGGTTAATCAATACTCGTTCGTATTGATCCTAGAACGTGTAGACACTCATCCTTGGTGTTTCAACACTCGTCTGTGTTTGTTTCAGGTTAATCAATACTCGCTCGAATTGATCCTAGAACATACAGACACTCGTCCGTGTTTATTTCATGTTAATCAATACTCGTTCGTATTGATCCTAGAACGTGTAGACACTCATTCGTGGTCTTTCAACACTCGTTCGTGTTTGTTTTTGGTTAATCAATACTCGTTCGTATTGATCCTAAAACGTGTAGACACTCGTCCGTGGTCTTTCAACACTCGTCCGTGTTTGTTTCAGGTTAATCAATACTCGTTCGTATTGATCCTAGAACGTGTAGACACTCGTTCATGGTCTTTCAACACTCGTCCGTGTTTGTTTCAGGTTAATCAATACTCGTTCGTATTGATCTTAGAATGTGTAGACACTCGTCCGTGGTCTTTCAACACTCGTCCGTGTTTGTTTCAGGTTAATCAATACTCGTTCATATTGATCCTAGAACATGTAGAAGCTCATCCGTGGTCTTTCAACACTCGTCTGTGTTTGTTTCAGGTTAATCAATACTCGTTTGTATTGATCCTAGAACATGTAGACACTCGTCCGTGGTCTTTCAACACTCGTCCGTGTTTGTTTCAGGTTAATCAATACTAGTTCGTATTGATCCTAGAACGTGTAAACACTCATCCATGGTCTTTCAACACTCGTCTGTGTTTGTTTTAGGTTAATCAATACTCGTTCATACGATCCTAGAACGTGTAGACACTCATCCGTGGTCTTTCAACACTCGTCCGTGTTTGATTCAGGTTAATCAATACTCGTTCATATTGATCCTAGAACATGTAGACACTCGTCCGTGGTCTTCCATCACTCGTCCGTGTTTATTTTAGGTTAATCAATACTCATTCGTATTGATCCTAGAACGTGTAGATACTCGTTCGCGGTCTTTCAACACTCATCCGTGTTTGTTTCAGGTTAATCAATACTCGTTCGTATTGATCCTAGAACGTGTAGACACTCATCTGTGGTCTTTTAACACTCGTCCGTGTTTGTTTCAGGTTAATTAATACTCGTTCGTATTGATCCTAGAACGTGTAGACACTCGTCTGTGGTCTTTCAAGACTCGTCCGTGTTTGTTCAGGTTAATCAATACTTGTTCGTATTGATCCTAGAACGTGTAGACACTCGTCCGTGGTCTTTTAGCACTCGTCCGTGTTTATTTCAGGTTAATCAATACCCGTTCGTATTGATCCTAGAACGTGTAGACACTCGTCTGTGGTCTTTCAACACTCATCCGTGTTTGTTTTAGGTTAATCAATACTCATTCGTATTGATCCTAGAACGTGTAGACACTCGTTCGTGGTCTTTCAACACTCGTCCGTGTTTGTTTTAGGTTAATCAATACTCGTTCGTATTGATCCTAGAACGTGTAGACACTCGTCCGAGGTCTTTCAACACTCGTCCGTGTTTGTTTCAGGTTAATCAATACTCGTTCGTATTGATCCAAGAACGTGTAGACACTCATTCATGGTCTTTCAACACTCGTCTGTGTTTGTTTCAGGTTAATCAATACTCGTTCGTATTGATTCTAGAACGTGTAGACACTCGTCCGTGGTCTTTCAACACTCGTCCGTGTTTGTTTCAGGTTAATCAATACTCGTTCGTATTGATCCTAGAACGTGTAGACACTCGTCCGTGGTCTTTCAACACTCGTCCGTGTTTGTTTCAGGTTAATCAATACTCGTTCGTATTGATCTTAGAACGTGTAGACACTCGTTCATGGTCTTTCAACACTCGTCCGTGTTTGTTTCAGGTTAATCAATACTCGTTCGTATTGATCCTAGAACTTGTAGACACTCGTCTGTGGTCTTTCAACACTCGTCCGTGTTTGTTTCAGGTTAATCAATACTAGTTCGTATTGATCTTAGAATGTGTAGACACTCGTCCGTGGTCTTTCAACACTCGTCCGTGTTTGTTTCAGGTTAATCAATACTAGTTCGTATTGATCCTAGAACGTGTAGACACTCATCCATGGTCTTTCAACACTCGTCTGTGTTTGGTTTAGGTTAATTAGTACTCGTTCGTATTGATCCTAGAACGTGTAGACACTCGTCCGTGGTCTTTCAACACTCGTCCGTGTTTGTTTCAGGTTAATCAATACTCGTTCGTATTGATCCTAGAACGTGTAGACACTCGTCCGTGGTCTTTCAACACTCATTTGTGTTTGTTTCAGGTTAATCAATACTCGTTCATATTGATCCTAGAACATGTAGACACTCGTCCGTGGTCTTCCATCACTCATCCGTGTTTATTTCAGCTTAATCAATACTCGTTCGTATTGATCCTAGAACGTGTAGATACTCGTCTGCGGTCTTTCAACACTCGTCCGTGTTTGTTTCAGGTTAATCAATACTCATTCATATTGATCCTAGAACGTGTAGACGCTCATCTGTGGTCTTTCAACACTCGTCCGTGTTTGTTTTAGGCTAATCAATACTCGTTCGTATTGATCCTAGAACATGTAGACACTCGTCTGTGGTCTTTCAACACTCGTCCGTGTTTGTTTCAGGTTAATCAATACTCGTTCGTATTGATCCTAGAATGTGTAGACACACATCTGTGATCTTTCAACACTCGTCTGTGTTTGTTTCAGGTAAAACAATACTCGTTCGTATTGAATCTAGAACGCGTAGACACTCATCCGCAGTCTTTCAACACTTGTCTGTGTTTGTTTCAGGTTAATCAATACTCGTTCGTATTGATCCTAGAACGTGTAGACACTCATCCTTGGTGTTTCAACACTCGTCTGTGTTTGTTTCAGGTTAATCAATACTCGCTCGTATTGATCCTAGAACATACAGACACTCGTCCGCGTTTATTTCATGTTAATCAATACTCGTTCGTATTGATCCTAGAACGTGTAGACACTCATTCGTGGTCTTTCAACACTCGTTCGTGTTTGTTTTTGGTTAATCAATACTCGTTCGTATTGATCCTGGAACGTGTAGACACTCGTCCGTGGTCTTTCAACACTCGTCCGTGTTTGTTTCAGGTTAATCAATACTCGTTCGTATTGATCCTAGAACGTGTAGACACTCGTTCATGGTCTTTCAACACTCGTCCGTGTTTGTTTCAGGTTAATCAATACTCGTTCGTATTGATCTTAGAATGTGTAGACACTCGTCCGTGGTCTTTCAACACTCGTCCGTGTTTGTTTCAGGTTAATCAATACTCGTTCATATTGATCCTAGAACATGTAGAAGCTCATCCGTGGTCTTTCAACACTCGTCCGTGTTTGTTTCAGGTTAATCAATACTCGTTTGTATTAATCCTAGAACATGTAGACACTCGTCCGTGGTCTTTCAACACTCGTCCGTGTTTGTTTCAGGTTAATCAATACTAGTTCGTATTGATCCTAGAACGTGTAAACACTCATCCATGGTCTTTCAACACTCGTCTGTGTTTGTTTTAGGTTAATCAATACTCGTTCATATTGATCCTAGAACATGTAGACACTTGTCCGTGGTCTTCCATCACTCGTCCGTGTTTATTTTAGGTTAATCAATACTCATTCGTATTGATCCTAGAACGTGTAGACACTCGTCCGTGGTCTTTTAGCACTCGTCCGTGTTTATTTCAGGTTAATCAATACCCGTTCGTATTGATCCTAGAACGTGTAGACACTCGTCTGTGGTCTTTCAACACTCGTCCGTGTTTGTTTTAGGTTAATCAATACTCATTCGTATTGATCCTAGAACGTGTAGACACTCGTCCGTGGTCTTTCAACACTCGTCCGTGTTTGTTTTAGGTTAATCAATACTCGTTCGTATTGATCCTAGAACGTTTAGACACTCGTCCGAGGTCTTTCAACACTCGTCCGTGTTTGTTTTAGGCTAATCAATACTCGTTCGTATTGATCCTAGAACATGTAGACACTCGTCTGTGGTCTTTCAACACTCGTCCGTGTTTGTTTCAGGTTAATCAATACTCGTTCGTATTGATCCTAGAATGTGTAGACACACATCTGTGATCTTTCAACACTCGTTTGTGTTTGTTTCAGGTAAAACAATACTCGTTCGTATTGAATCTAGAACGCGTAGACACTCATCCGCGGTCTTTCAACACTTGTCTGTGTTTGTTTCAGGTTAATCAATACTCATTCGTATTGATCCTAGAACGTGTAGACACTCATCCTTGGTGTTTCAACACTCGTCTGTGTTTGTTTCAGGTTAATCAATAGTCGCTCGTATTGATCCTAGAACATACAGACACTCGTCTGTGGTCTTTCAACACTCGTCCGTGTTTATTTCATGTTAATCAATACTCGTTCGTATTGATCCTAGAACGTGTAGACACTCATTCGTGGCCTTTCAACACTCGTTCGTGTTTGTTTTTGGTTTATCAATACTCGTTCGTATTGATCCTAGAACGTGTAGACACTCGTCCGTGGTCTTTCAACACTCGCCCGTGTTTGTTTCAGGTTAATCAATACTCGTTCGTATTGATCCTAGAACGTGTAGACACTCGTTCATGGTCTTTCAACACTCGTCCGTGTTTGTTTCAGGTTAATCAATACTCGTTCGTATTGATCTTAGAATGTGTAGACACTCGTCCGTGGTCTTTCAACACTCGTCCGTGTTTGTTTCAGGTTAATCAATACTCGTTCATATTGATCCTAGAACATGTAGACACTCATCCATGGTCTTTCAACACTCGTCCGTGTCTGTTTCAGGTTAATCAATACTCGTTTGTATTGATCCTAGAACATGTAGACACTCGTCTGTGGTCTTTCAACACTCGTCCGTGTTTGTTTCAGGTTAATCAATACTAGTTCGTATTGATCCTTGAACGTGTAGACACTCATCCATGGTCTTTCAACACTCGTCTGTGTTTGTTTTAGGTTAATCAATACTCGTTCGTATGATCCTAGAACGTGTAGACACTCATCCGTGGTCTTTCAACACTCGTCCGTGTTGGTTTCAAGTTAATCAATACTCGTTCGTATTGATCCAAGAACGTGTAAACACTCGTCCGTGGTCTTTCAACACTCGTTCCTGTTTGTTTCAGGTTAATCAATACTCGTTCATATTGATCCTATAACATGTAGACACTCGTCCGTGGTCTTACATCACTCGTCCGTGTTTATTTCAGGTTAATCAATACTCGTTCGTATTGATCCTAGAACGTGTAGATACTGTAACGCCCCAGTTTTGGTCCGTTTTATTTAATCGAGTTTAATTGATTATTTTATTATTATATTATTTTATTTTCGACTTTTATTTAGAAAAATGTTATTTTTCATCGTTATTATGTTTTATCGCATTTTGAGAGCGTTTGCGGGATATTTGAGTTGAGGGGTAAAATGGTCTTTTAGGGGATTAGATATTTTGAATAAATAGAAAAGTTGAGAGAAAAAGAAAGAGGAGAAAAGAAAACAGAAAAATAGAAAGAGAAGAGAAGAGAAAAGAGAAGGAAAGAAGGGAGAAGAGAAAAAGAGGAAAATCGAGTATTCATCCGTTTCGAGCGCGATTAATCGGGTAAGGGTGAGAAGTTTCAATTATATCTCGCTTGTGTATGTATATGTGTATGTTTTGTATGAATATTTTGGTTGGTTTTTATATGTTTCCGTTTATGCCGTATCAGACGAAATCGATAGAAACCGATGTTTTTACGGTCGGAAAGTCGTATAAATACATGTGTTGGTTGGTTATATGTTTGTGAGCTGCTGTTTGAAGTTTCACGAAGTTTGGTTATGTTTCGGTTAGTTTTCGGTATGTTTCCGTTGTTGTTTCCGTTTAGGTCGAATTATAGGAAATTGATAGAAAACGATGTTTTCACGGTTAGAATTCGAAATAAATTACGTAGTTGTATCGAGGAAGGTTAGGTCGTCGTATAGCGTGCTTTTCATTCGATTTGGCGAGGTTTGAAAATTCTGGTTTTTGAACGGTTGAAATTTAATCGAAAAATCGAACGTCGTAGAAATTTCGTTTAAGTGTTCTAAATTGTTCTTATGTATTTGGTGTTTATGAGTATATGTTTGTTTCGGTGAAAATGTTCGATTTAGTCGAGTTTTTGGGTGTTTCGGAAAAGGACAGCATAGGTGTATCGAAAAAATCTGGTTTTTTGTGAAAAACAGGGTTAGGGATCGATACATAACCCCAGGGATCGATCCCTACTGTGAAAATTAGGAAAAATGGCATTTTACTACAGCAGGGATCGATCCCTGCGAGTTAGGGATCGATACCTACTGTGCTGAAACAGAAAATTCTGTTTTTCGGGGAAACTTCGGAAATTCATATCTTTTGATCCGTAGCTCGGATTGGGACGTTCTTTATACCGTTGGAAAGCTAATGAAAAGCTCTTTCTATTAAAAATGGTTTGGAGGGTAAAAGATGATTTAATTAATTCGTGTTTTTGGAAAATAGTCGGGTGGTCGGGTTTTTATCGCGTACAACGTGGGCGATTGATGTGTTATCGTGTTATATGCTTTTGATATGTAATGTGTAGCTGGTGTGTTGTTATATGATGTGAATATACATGATGAGTTGTTGTGATATGGTGTCGATGTTGTGATAATGTGGTTGTTGTGCGGTAAATACATTGTTTGATTTAATATCAATGTATGTTGTTATGGTGTATTGTGGGTAGCCTTTGTGGTGTGAATCCCTTGTGGAAGTAATTGTGATTGCATGATTGTTGTGGTTTGTGGTTTGTGATGAAATGCATTGTTATGTGAAATTCAATGTATGTTGTGTGGTGGCCTTTATGGTTTGAAATGCATTGTTTGAATTGTGTTGCAATGCATGAATGTGTTGTTGATTTGTGGCCTAAGGGCAAGAATATGCAATGTGTGGTATTTGATTATATATGCATGATTATGGATGTGTATGTGGGTGCAATGTGAATGTCATGAGTCATTGTATGCCAAACATCATAATATGCATTGTTGAACGTCCTGAGTGACGGTTTGATTCCAGAGGGAATCTGCTATAACACCGTGGGCCTCGAAAATATGAGGCGCTGCCTGAGGACTTAAAGCGGTGGTTATAGACGATTGTGGGCTCCTTTGGAGACTTAAAGCAATCCTTAACGTCGTGGGCCTCGAAAATACGAGGCGATGCCTGAGGACTTACAGCGACGGGTGAACATCGTAGACCCGACGGGGTGTTATTGGCTACGTCCCAGTAACGAGCGATGATTCCAAGAGTTCCTGGGGGACTAATGAATTACAAGGTTGGAAGTCGGTACCGCATGGCATGTGCATAGAGTCGTAGTGTCGATCTATGTGCATTGCATAAATCATGAGTCATTTGTGCATGAAATTGTGATTGTGATTGATGAGATGAAATATGTGCAATTGTATTGAATGGTATATGTTTGTTTGACATATGTGATTGTGAATGGATGTATGATTGGTGGAAAATCATGATTTGATGACTATGTGTGGAAATTGTGCATTGATTTGTTATGTGTTGAGGTTGTGATGGCCTTGGTAATTGGATGTGCATATGTGATACATGCTATGACTTGGTATGCTTTATGTGCAAATGTGTAGTTATGTTTTTTTAAGTGTGATGTGTGAGGTGAGAATAACTGTGTATGTGATTTTATGTGTTTTTGCATATTATTATGCAATCTTGTTATAGTTGTTATTTCTCACCCTTCTGCTGGAATATGCTTTTTATGGCATAGTGCAGATTGTCAGCTTTAGAGGCTTGGAGGCTTTTGTGGAGATTAGTCCTCCGTTTCGTTGTCGTTCGTGGTGTCTGCTCTGATACGTAGCACGGGAGTCGGGGAACGTTTATTATATGTATATAATTGTTGAATATATTTTGTATTTATATTTTGATGTTCTAAAACCATTTATTTTGTAAAACAAGTCGGTTATGGATCTTTCCGCTTTATTCCATAATTGACCATCCTTTTGTAAGGAAAAGTTTCCCTTTGTGTTATGTATCAAAAATGTTGAGCAGGGATTGTATTTTATTTCTTTAAATGTGGCATCCCTGTTTCTGTCGGAAAAATAAATTTTTAGTTACTCTGATATTTATTATGTGTTATTTATTTCGCGATGGGAATTGGGGTGTTACATTAGTGGTATCAGAGCAGGTCGGTCCGTCCGGCCAAGTTGTTGAGTCAGTTGGTGTGACAGTTGAATACTGTCGTTGTTGTTTATCCCTTAGTACGTGATAGGTGTGTGGAACACTGTCAGTACTTTCTGGGTTTTCTAATCCTTTGTTTTCAGGATTGAGTTTGAGATAAGTGGGGGAGAAGCTGGTACTTCTCCATGTTGTTTCAGGTGTGGAGCGTTGGCTCAGTGTACCGTTGGTTGCAAGATTGTAAGTGCTCTTTGGACAGTGTGGTTCCCGGTTCCGGAGGGAATGCGGAGGTAAGGTTTATGCCTTAGGTAGTTTTGTGCACAAGATGCAAGAAATACTATTATAGTTTGGTAAAGACGGTTTATGCCACATCATGATTGTCGGCTGTCTATTGACAAATTGAGGAACTGATCACCCTTAATCTCTTGTTGATAGCAGACGGGAATTATGTTGGATGGAATAGATGTGTCTTTCCGGCTTTGATAGTGTGCGCCATGAATTGTTTGGAATTGAGAAAACGATTACAGATTATTTTGACGAGTCGATGAAGATGCTAATATCGGAAAATGAAATGGATTAGAGGTTTTGGTATGTTGGTCCAGTTGGGAAGTCATTGAGAGAGAATGATTGGGCATCGTTAATGGTGGTTCTCAGAGAGAAAAGTGTGAACTCAAATTGTACGAAGGTAAGGATTTGAGGTTTGGATCTGCTAAGTAAGCAGGAGAACTTTTAGGAAGTGAAACTAAGATGTTGTTATGTTCGTGATGATAGTTTTTTCTAGAAATTGGCAGGAAGGGCACAGTGATGAGCTACCGGTTGTGCGTGATTTTCAGATGTATTCCCGGATGGAATATTGGATGTTAGCATTAGAGGTACCCGAACTGATAGAGTAGTTGGAAGATTTACTGGAAAGGAGAATTGTGAGGCCAAGTGTGTCGTTTTGGAGAGCTTCAGTGTTGTTGGCGACAAAAAGGAAGGATGATTGACCGAAATAACAAGCATGATGTGAATAATGGTATTGAGACTATGGAAAGCCAAACTTAGAGTTCCGAAGAGGTTTGGAGTTTTTGGAATTTTAGAGCATTAATGGAAATTTTGAGAAAACCTTAAGTGTGGATGTACTATTTGAGAGTTCTTTTGGATTGGTTGTTGCTACATGTTGGGATTTATGGAATTTGGACGGTTAAGAGAAGAAATTGTGTATGGATTACTGACAGTTGAATAAGGTAATGGTGGAGAATAAGTGTCCGCTTTCAGGAATAGATGACTGTAATGGTTTGGCTGAGTTTGAGTGAACTTGCGATTGTTTGGAATGTTTGATAAGAGTGGTGAATTGTGTGAGTTAAGACTTTTATCGATTTGATGTGACTGGTTATGTTGTTATCATCGGAATAGACTGGTAATTACTCGGTTAAGCTTGTGTGTGAGTAACCAGTTACCCAGTGCAAGGTTTTGCAAAAGCTTTAAGAATTTATATCTTTTGGAATTTGGTTGGACATTGCAGAGTACGGTGATGTTATTTGGTGTTAGTAAGGAATCTGTAATGTTTGTGGAGTAAAGGAATCGTATCTTCCATATTTAATTGGATAAGTTCGTAGTGGTTTCGATTGAGGATATTTGGATTTGTTATAAACTAAGAGGAAGAATGAGTAAAGTGTTTGAGATTTGAATTACAAGTGTTGAAAAGAGACGAAGTTTTATGCTAAGTTATTCAAGTGAGAATTTGGGTTGGAAAAAGGTTAGTCTTCTTGGATATGTTATTTCAGGTAATGGTATTGTTATGGATTCATCGGAAGTAGATCTGGTTTTACAACGAGAGGTTCCGAAGTTGGTTAAGGAGATTAGAAACTTTTGGGTTCAGTTGGTTGTTATTGCAGGCTATGGGAGACTTTGCTAAGTTCGTACTTCTGTTATTTCAGTTGGCTTGCCAAGGATGAGTCGTTTGTTTTGGATGTTCATTGTGAGGAAAGTTTCAGAAAGCTGAAGTAGAATTTGTCTACGGCTGCAGTTTTGATTCTGTGTGATCCTGTTCGACCGTTTGTGAGGTATGAGGATGTGTTTTGATAAGTTTAGGCAGTGTGTTAGTGCAAGAAAGTAAATTTGTGGCTTATACTTTACGACCTTTGAGGATTCATAGAAGGATCTATACTATTCAGGATTTGGAATTGGTTACGGTTGTATTGTGTTGGAAAATTTGGAGGTATTATCTTTATGGTTCTAGGTTCGAAGTGTTTGGTAATCGCAAGGACATTGAGTACTTGTTGGGTCTAAAGGAATAGAGTATGAGACAACAAGGATGGTTAGAGTTCTTGATGGGTTATGAATTTGGCTTGGATTATCCTTCGGGGAAAAGCTGTTGTTGTGCCTGAAAAGTTAAGTCGGAAGTTTCAGTGTATGTCTGTTTTGATGGTCAGAGAATTAGAATAATTTGAGCAGTTCCGAGACTGGTGTCTGGTGTGTGAGATAACACAGTAGAGTGTGAAGTTGGATATATTAAAAGTGAACAATGATTTTTGGTGAATATGAGATAGAGTTAAACTTTGGTCGTGAGATTGGTAGTTTTGATGGTTGCGAGTAATCAGAGTGTGCAGCGGATGCGTGATGTAGCATGATTTGTATTTGCGTGTGTGTGACTTGTAAGAGTTCATAAGAGGAATATTGGGAACATGTAGGAGTGTTGAGACCATTGGACGTTTCAAAATGGAAGTGATAAGTGAAAGGTTTAAATGTTATCCATGGGCTACTATGTAGATGGATGTTTCGGTTATATGTTCGATTGGTGAATCGTAGCATTGTTGTGGTATGATTGTGTGACAAGGATGTTAGTATTATGGTTGTGTGGAGGTTGTTTAATCGATGTTGTGTCGTGGAACTTTATGTTCTTGTTTGTGTTGTTGCCTCATTTCCATTGTGTTGGTTCGAGTACGGGTAGCTAATTCCTGTGTGGGGGATTAGGGGAGTGTTACCTACGGTTATGGTAACGATCTTGTTGTGTTTCGGTTCTAGAGTGAACCTGTGTGTTGGTATCGCGGTTTTCCTTGAGTTGTGAGTTGGTCGTCAAGTGCATTGTATGGGCTTTGCATCTTGTCGTTGTAGTTGTCGTCGTATCGTGTTGTTGTAATTACGGTTAGCAAGGTGTTTGTCTGTTGTGTTATTCGTGGTGTGCCTTTTGTTGGCATGTTGGTTTGTTGATCGGATGCGAGAGTCGTGTCCGGAGTTGTTCGTCTCGGTTATATTTTCGAGGACGAAAATGTCTAAGTGGGGGAGAATTGTAACGCCCCAGTTTTGGTCCGTTTTATTTAATCGAGTTTAATTGATTATTTTATTATTATATTATTTTATTTTCGACTTTTATTTAGAAAAATGTTATTTTTCATCGTTATTATGTTTTATCGCATTTTGAGAGCGTTTGCGGGATATTTGAGTTGAGGGGTAAAATGGTCTTTTAGGGGATTAGATATTTTGAATAAATAGAAAAGTTGAGAGAAAAAGAAAGAGGAGAAAAGAAAACAGAAAAATAGAAAGAGAAGAGAAGAGAAAAGAGAAGGAAAGAAGGGAGAAGAGAAAAAGAGGAAAATCGAGTATTCATCCGTTTCGAGCGCGATTAATCGGGTAAGGGTGAGAAGTTTCAATTATATCTCGCTTGTGTATGTATATGTGTATGTTTTGTATGAATATTTTGGTTGGTTTTTATATGTTTCCGTTTATGCCGTATCAGACGAAATCGATAGAAACCGATGTTTTTACGGTCGGAAAGTCGTATAAATACATGTGTTGGTTGGTTATATGTTTGTGAGCTGCTGTTTGAAGTTTCACGAAGTTTGGTTATGTTTCGGTTAGTTTTCGGTATGTTTCCGTTGTTGTTTCCGTTTAGGTCGAATTATAGGAAATTGATAGAAAACGATGTTTTCACGGTTAGAATTCGAAATAAATTACGTAGTTGTATCGAGGAAGGTTAGGTCGTCGTATAGCGTGCTTTTCATTCGATTTGGCGAGGTTTGAAAATTCTGGTTTTTGAACGGTTGAAATTTAATCGAAAAATCGAACGTCGTAGAAATTTCGTTTAAGTGTTCTAAATTGTTCTTATGTATTTGGTGTTTATGAGTATATGTTTGTTTCGGTGAAAATGTTCGATTTAGTCGAGTTTTTGGGTGTTTCGGAAAAGGACAGCATAGGTGTATCGAAAAAATCTGGTTTTTTGTGAAAAACAGGGTTAGGGATCGATACATAACCCCAGGGATCGATCCCTACTGTGAAAATTAGGAAAAATGGCATTTTACTACAGCAGGGATCGATCCCTGCGAGTTAGGGATCGATACCTACTGTGCTGAAACAGAAAATTCTGTTTTTCGGGGAAACTTCGGAAATTCATATCTTTTGATCCGTAGCTCGGATTGG
Source organism: Lathyrus tuberosus (assembly GCA_022829125.1). Taxonomy (NCBI): domain Eukaryota; kingdom Viridiplantae; phylum Streptophyta; class Magnoliopsida; order Fabales; family Fabaceae; genus Lathyrus; species Lathyrus tuberosus. Next base: position 40,875 of record JALAZF010000743.1, on the reverse strand, counting down.
GACGTTCTTTATACCGTTGGAAAGCTAATGAAAAGCTCTTTCTATTAAAAATGGTTTGGAGGGTAAAAGATGATTTAATTAATTCGTGTTTTTGGAAAATAGTCGGGTGGTCGGGTTTTTATCGCGTACAACGTGGGCGATTGATGTGTTATCGTGTTATATGCTTTTGATATGTAATGTGTAGCTGGTGTGTTGTTATATGATGTGAATATACATGATGAGTTGTTGTGATATGGTGTCGATGTTGTGATAATGTGGTTGTTGTGCGGTAAATACATTGTTTGATTTAATATCAATGTATGTTGTTATGGTGTATTGTGGGTAGCCTTTGTGGTGTGAATCCCTTGTGGAAGTAATTGTGATTGCATGATTGTTGTGGTTTGTGGTTTGTGATGAAATGCATTGTTATGTGAAATTCAATGTATGTTGTGTGGTGGCCTTTATGGTTTGAAATGCATTGTTTGAATTGTGTTGCAATGCATGAATGTGTTGTTGATTTGTGGCCTAAGGGCAAGAATATGCAATGTGTGGTATTTGATTATATATGCATGATTATGGATGTGTATGTGGGTGCAATGTGAATGTCATGAGTCATTGTATGCCAAACATCATAATATGCATTGTTGAACGTCCTGAGTGACGGTTTGATTCCAGAGGGAATCTGCTATAACACCGTGGGCCTCGAAAATATGAGGCGCTGCCTGAGGACTTAAAGCGGTGGTTATAGACGATTGTGGGCTCCTTTGGAGACTTAAAGCAATCCTTAACGTCGTGGGCCTCGAAAATACGAGGCGATGCCTGAGGACTTACAGCGACGGGTGAACATCGTAGACCCGACGGGGTGTTATTGGCTACGTCCCAGTAACGAGCGATGATTCCAAGAGTTCCTGGGGGACTAATGAATTACAAGGTTGGAAGTCGGTACCGCATGGCATGTGCATAGAGTCGTAGTGTCGATCTATGTGCATTGCATAAATCATGAGTCATTTGTGCATGAAATTGTGATTGTGATTGATGAGATGAAATATGTGCAATTGTATTGAATGGTATATGTTTGTTTGACATATGTGATTGTGAATGGATGTATGATTGGTGGAAAATCATGATTTGATGACTATGTGTGGAAATTGTGCATTGATTTGTTATGTGTTGAGGTTGTGATGGCCTTGGTAATTGGATGTGCATATGTGATACATGCTATGACTTGGTATGCTTTATGTGCAAATGTGTAGTTATGTTTTTTTAAGTGTGATGTGTGAGGTGAGAATAACTGTGTATGTGATTTTATGTGTTTTTGCATATTATTATGCAATCTTGTTATAGTTGTTATTTCTCACCCTTCTGCTGGAATATGCTTTTTATGGCATAGTGCAGATTGTCAGCTTTAGAGGCTTGGAGGCTTTTGTGGAGATTAGTCCTCCGTTTCGTTGTCGTTCGTGGTGTCTGCTCTGATACGTAGCACGGGAGTCGGGGAACGTTTATTATATGTATATAATTGTTGAATATATTTTGTATTTATATTTTGATGTTCTAAAACCATTTATTTTGTAAAACAAGTCGGTTATGGATCTTTCCGCTTTATTCCATAATTGACCATCCTTTTGTAAGGAAAAGTTTCCCTTTGTGTTATGTATCAAAAATGTTGAGCAGGGATTGTATTTTATTTCTTTAAATGTGGCATCCCTGTTTCTGTCGGAAAAATAAATTTTTAGTTACTCTGATATTTATTATGTGTTATTTATTTCGCGATGGGAATTGGGGTGTTACAGATACTCGTCCGCGGTCTTTCAACACTCATCCGTGTTTGTTTCAGGTTAATCAATACTCGTTCGTATTGTTCCTAGAACGTGTAGACACTCATCTGTGGTCTTTTAACACTCGTCCGTGTTTGTTTCAGGTTAATTAATACTCGTTCGTATTGATCCTAGAACGTGTAGACACTCGTCTGTGGTCTTTCAACACTCATCCGTGTTTGTTCAGGTTAATCAATACTCGTTCGTATTGATCCTAGAACGTGTAGACACTCGTCTGTGGTCTTTTAGCACTCGTCCGTGTTTATTTCAGGTTAATCAATACCCGTTCGTATTGATCCTAGAACGTGTAGACACTCATCTGTGGTCTTTCAACACTCGTCCGTGTTTGTTTTAGGTTAATCAATACTCATTCGTATTGATCCTAGAACGTGTAGACACTCGTCCGTGGTCTTTCAACACTCGTCCGTGTTTGTTTTAGGCTAATCAATACTCGTTCATATTGATCCTAGAACATGTAGACACTCGTCTGTGGTCTTTCAACACTCGTCCGTGTTTGTTTCAGGTTAATCAATACTCGTTCGTATTGATCCTAGAATGTGTAGACACACATCTGTGATCTTTCAACGCTCGTCCGTGTTTGTTTCAGGTTAAAAAATACTCGTTCGTATTGAATCTAGAACGCGTAGACACTCATCCGCGGTCTTTCAACACTTGTCCGTGTTTGTTTCAGGTTAATCAATACTCGTTCGTATTGATCCTAGAACGTACAGACACTCGTCCGTGGTCTTTCAACACTTATTCGTGTTTGTTTCAGGTTAATCAATACTCGTTCATATTGATCCTAGAACGTGTAGACACTCGTTCGTGGTCTTTCAACACTCGTCCGTGTTTGTTTTAGGTTAATCAATACTCGTTCGTATTGATCCTAGAACGTGTAGACACTCGTCCGAGGTCTTTCAACACTCGTCCGTGTTTGTTTCAGGTTAATCAATACTCGTTCGTATTGATCCTAGAACGTGTAGACACTCGTTCAGGGTCTTTCAACACTCGTCCGTGTTTGTTTCAGGTTAATCAATACTCATTCGTATTGATCCTAGAACGTGTAGACACTCGTCCATGGTCTTTCAAAACTCGTCCGTGTTTGTTTCAGGTTAATCAATACTCGTTCGTATTGATCCTAGAACGTGTAGACACTCGTCCGTGGTCTTTCAACACTCGTTCGTGTTTGTTTCAGGTTAATTAATACTCGTTCATATTGATCCTAGAACATGTAGACACTCGTCCGTGGTCTTCCATCACTCGTCCGTGTTTATTTCAGGTTAAACAATACTCGTTCGTATTAATCCTAGAACGTGTAGATACTCGTCCATGGTCTTTCAACACTCGTCCGTGTTTTTTTCAGGTTAATCAATATTTGTTCGTATTGATCCTAGAACGTGTAGACACTCATCTGTGGTCTTTCAACACTCGTCCGTGTTTGTTTCAGGCTAATAAATACTCGTTCGTATTGATCCTAGAACGTGTATACACTCATCTGTGGTCTTTCAACACTCGTCCGTGTTTGTTTCAGGTTAATCAATACTCGTTCGTATTGATCCTAGAACATGTAAACACTCCTTCGTGGTCTTTCAACACTCGTCCGTGTTTGTTTCAGGCTAATCAATACTCGTTCGTATTAATCCTAGAACGTGCAGACACTCGTCCGTGGTCTTTCAACACTCGTCCGTGTTTGTTTTAGGTTAATCAATACTCGTTCGTATTGATCCTAGAACGTGTAGATACTCATCTGTGGTCTTTCAACACTCGTCCGTGTATGTTCAGGTTAATCAATACTCGGTGGTATTGATCCTAGAACGTGTAGGGACTCGTCCGTGGTCTTTTAACACTCGTCCGTGTTTATTTCAGGTTCATCAATACTCGTTCGTATTGATCCTAGAACGTGTAGACAGTCGTCCGTGGTCTTTCAACACTCTTCCGTGTTTGTTCAGGTTAATCAATACTTGTTTGTATTGATCCTAGAACATGTAGACACTCGTCCGTGGTCTTTTAACACTCGTCTGTGTTTGTTTTAGGTTAACCAATACTCGTTCGTATTGATCCTAGAACGTGTAGACACTCGTCCGTGGTCTTTCAACACTCCTCCGTGTTTGTTTCAGGTTAATCAATACTCTTTCGTATATATCCTAGGACGTGTAGACACTCGTCTGTGGTCTTTCAACACTCGTCCGTGTTTGTTTCAGGTTAATCAATACTTGTTCGTATTGATCCTAGAACATGTAGACACTCGTCCGTGGTCTTTCAACACTCGTCCGTGTTTGTTTCAGGTTAATCAATACTCGCTCGTATTGATCCTAGAACGTGTAGACACTCGTCCGTGGTACTTCAACACTCGTCCGTGTTTGTTTTAGGTTAATCAATACTTATTCGTATTGATCCTAAAATGTGTAGACACTCGTCCGTGGTCTTTCAACACTCGTCCGTGTTTGTTTCAGGTTAATCAATACTCGTTTGTATTGATCCTAGAACATGTAGACACTCGTCCGTGGTCTTCCATCACTCGTCCGTGTTTGTTTTAGGTTAATCAATACTCGTTCGTATTGATCCTAGAACGTGTAGACACTCGTCCGAGGTCTTTCAAGACTCGTCCGTGTTTGTTTCAGGTTAATCAATACTCGTTCGTATTGATCCTAGAACGTGTAGACACTCGTTCAGGGTCTTTCAACACTCGTCCGTGTTTGTTTCAGGTTAATCAATACTCATTCGTATTGATCCTAGAACGTGTAGACACTCGTCCGTGGTCTTTCAACACTCGTCCGTGTTTGTTTCAGGTTAATCAATACTCGTTAGTATTGATCCTAGAACGTGTAGACACTCGTCCGTGGTCTTTCAACACTCGTTCGTGTTTGTTTCAGGTTAATTAATACTCGTTCATATTGATCCTAGAACATGTAGACACTCGTCCGTGGTCTTCCATCACTCGTCCGTGTTTATTTCAGGTTAAACAATACTCGTTCGTATTAATCCTAGAACGTGTAGATACTCGTCCATGGTCTTTCAACACTCGTCCGTGTTTGTTTCAGGTTAATCAATACTTGTTCGTATTGATCCTAGAACGTGTAGACACTCATCTATGGTCTTTCAACACTCGTCCGTGTTTGTTTCAGGCTAATAAATACTCGTTCGTATTGATCCTAGAACGTGTATACACTCATCTGTGGTCTTTCAACACTCGTCCGTGTTTGTTTCAGGTTAATCAATACTCGTTCGTATTGATCCTAGAACATGTAAACACTCCTTCGTGGTCTTTCAACACTCGTCTGTGTTTGTTTTAGGTTAACCAATACTCGTTCGTATTGATCCTAGAACGTGTAGACACTCGTCCGTGGTCTTTCAACACTCCTCCGTGTTTGTTTCAGGTTAATCAATACTCTTTCGTATATATCCTAGGACGTGTAGACACTCGTCTGTGGTCTTTCAACACTCGTCCGTGTTTGTTTCAGGTTAATCAATACTTGTTCGTATTGATCCTAGAACATGTAGACACTCGTCCGTGGTCTTTCAACACTCGTCCGTGTTTGTTTTAGGTTAATCAATACTCGCTCGTATTGATCCTAGAACGTGTAGACACTCGTCCGTGGTCTTCCATCACTCGTCCGTGTTTATTTCAGGTTAAACAATACTCGTTCGTATTAATCCTAGAACGTGTAGATACTCGTCCATGGTCTTTCAACACTCGTCCGTGTTTGTTTCTGGTTAATCAATACTTGTTCGTATTGATCCTAGAACGTGTAGACACTCATCTGTGGTCTTTCAACACTCGTCCGTGTTTGTTTCAGGCTAATAAATACTCGTTCGTATTGATCCTAGAACGTGTATACACTCATCTGTGGTCTTTCAACACTCGTCCGTGTTTGTTTCAGGTTAATCAATACTCGTTCGTATTGATCCTAGAACATGTAAACACTCCTTCGTGGTCTTTCAACACTCGTCCGTGTTTGTTTCAGGCTAATCAATACTCGTTCGTATTAATCCTAGAACGTGCAGACACTCGTCCGTGGTCTTTCAACACTCGTCCGTGTTTGTTTCAGGTTAATCAATACTTGTTCGTATTGATCCTAGAACGTGTAGACACTCATCTATGGTCTTTCAACACTCGTCCGTGTTTGTTTCAGGCTAATAAATACTCGTTCGTATTGATCCTAGAACGTGTATACACTCATCTGTGGTCTTTCAACACTCGTCCGTGTTTGTTTCAGGTTAATCAATACTCGTTCGTATTGATCCTAGAACATGTAAACACTCCTTCGTGGTCTTTCAACACTCGTCTGTGTTTGTTTTAGGTTAACCAATACTCGTTCGTATTGATCCTAGAACGTGTAGACACTCGTCCGTGGTCTTTCAACACTCCTCCGTGTTTGTTTCAGGTTAATCAATACTCTTTCGTATATATCCTAGGACGTGTAGACACTCGTCTGTGGTCTTTCAACACTCGTCCGTGTTTGTTTCAGGTTAATCAATACTTGTTCGTATTGATCCTAGAACATGTAGACACTCGTCCGTGGTCTTTCAACACTCGTCCGTGTTTGTTTTAGGTTAATCAATACTCGCTCGTATTGATCCTAGAACGTGTAGACACTCGTCCGTGGTCTTCCATCACTCGTCCGTGTTTATTTCAGGTTAAACAATACTCGTTCGTATTAATCCTAGAACGTGTAGATACTCGTCCATGGTCTTTCAACACTCGTCCGTGTTTGTTTCAGGTTAATCAATACTCGTTCGTATTGATCCTAGAACGTGTAGACACTCGTCCGTGGTCTTTCAACACTCGTTCGTGTTTGTTTCAGGTTAATTAATACTCGTTCATATTGATCCTAGAACATGTAGACACTCGTCCGTGGTCTTCCATCACTCGTCCGTGTTTATTTCAGGTTAAACAATACTCGTTCGTATTAATCCTAGAACGTGTAGATACTCGTCCATGGTCTTTCAACACTCGTTCGTGTTTGTTTCAGGTTAATCAATACTTGTTCGTATTGATCCTAGAACGTGTAGACACTCATCTATGGTCTTTCAACACTCGTCCGTGTTTGTTTCAGGCTAATAAATACTCGTTCGTATTGATCCTAGAACATGTATACACTCATCTGTGGTCTTTCAACACTCGTCCGTGTTTGTTTCAGGTTAATCAATACTCGTTCGTATTGATCCTAGAACATGTAAACACTCCTTCGTGGTCTTTCAACACTCGTCCGTGTTTGTTTCAGGCTAATCAATACTCGTTCGTATTGATCCTAGAACGTGCAGACACTCGTCCGTGGTCTTTCAACACTCGTCCGTGTTTGTTTCAGGTTAATCAATACTCGGTCGTATTGATCCTAGAACGTGTAGATACTCATCTGTGGTCTTTCAACACTCGTCCGTGTATGTTCAGGTTAATCAATACTCGTTCGTATTGATCCTAGAACGTGTAGGGACTCGTCCGTGGTCTTTTAACACTCGTCCGTGTTTATTTCAGGTTCATCAATACTCGTTCGTATTGATCCTAGAACGTGTAGACAGTCGTCCGTGGTCTTTCAACACTCTTCCGTGTTTGTTCAGGTTAATCAATACTTGTTTGTATTGATCCTAGAACATGTAGACACTCGTCCGTGGTCTTTTAACACTCGTCTGTGTTTGTTTTAGGTTAACCAATACTCGTTCGTATTGATCCTAGAACGTGTAGACACTCGTCCGTGGTCTTTCAACACTCCTCCGTGTTTGTTTCAGGTTAATCAATACTCTTTCGTATATATCCTAGGACGTGTAGACACTCGTCTGTGGTCTTTCAACACTCGTCCGTGTTTGTTTCAGGTTAATCAATACTTGTTCGTATTGATCCTAGAACATGTAGACACTCGTCCGTGGTCTTTCAACACTCGTCCGTGTTTGTTTCAGGTTAATCAATACTCGCTCGTATTGATCCTAGAACGTGTAGACACTCGTCCATGGTATTTCAACACTCGTCCGTGTTTGTTTTAGGTTAATCAATACTTATTCGTATTGATCCTAAAATGTGTAGACACTCGTCCGTGGTCTTTCAACACTCGTCCGTGTTTGTTTCAGGTTAATCAATACTCGTTTGTATTGATCCTAGAACATGTAGACACTCGTCCGTGGTCTTCCATCACTCGTCCGTGTTTGTTTTAGGTTAATCAATACTCGTTCGTATTGATCCTAGAACGTGTAGACACTCGTCCGAGGTCTTTCAACACTCGTCCGTGTTTGTTTCAGGTTAATCAATACTCGTTCGTATTGATCCTAGAACGTGTAGACACTCGTTCAGGGTCTTTCAACACTCGTCCGTGTTTGTTTCAGGTTAATCAATACTCATTCGTATTGATCCTAGAACGTGTAGACACTCGTCCATGGTCTTTCAACACTCGTCCGTGTTTGTTTCAAGTTAATCAATACTCGTTCGTATTGATCCTAGAACGTGTAGACACTCGTCCGTGGTCTTTCAACACTCGTTCGTGTTTGTTTCAGGTTAATTAATACTCGTTCATATTGATCCTAGAACATGTAGACACTCGTCCGTGGTCTTCCATCACTCGTCCGTGTTTATTTCAGGTTAAACAATACTCGTTCGTATTAATCCTAGAACGTGTAGATACTCGTCCATGGTCTTTCAACACTCGTTCGTGTTTGTTTCAGGTTAATCAATACTTGTTCGTATTGATCCTAGAACGTGTAGACACTCATCTATGGTCTTTCAACACTCGTCCGTGTTTGTTTCAGGCTAATAAATACTCGTTCGTATTGATCCTAGAACATGTATACACTCATCTGTGGTCTTTCAACACTCGTCCGTGTTTGTTTCAGGTTAATCAATACTCGTTCGTATTGATCCTAGAACATGTAAACACTCCTTCGTGGTCTTTTAACACTCGTCCGTGTTTGTTTCAGGCTAATCAATACTCGTTCGTATTGATCCTAGAACGTGCAGACACTCGTCCGTGGTCTTTCAACACTCGTCCGTGTTTGTTTCAGGTTAATCAATACTCGTTCGTATTGATCCTAGAACGTGTAGATACTCATCTGTGGTCTTTCAACACTCGTCCGTGTATGTTCAGGTTAATCAATACTCGTTCGTATTGATCCTAGAACGTGTAGGGACTCGTCCGTGGTCTTTTAACACTCGTCCGTGTTTATTTCAGGTTCATCAATACTCGTTCGTATTGATCCTAGAACGTGTAGACAGTCGTCCGTGGTCTTTCAACACTCTTCCGTGTTTGTTCAGGTTAATCAATACTTGTTTGTATTGATCCTAGAACATGTAGACACTCGTCCGTGGTCTTTTAACACTCGTCTGTGTTTGTTTTAGGTTAACCAATACTCGTTCGTATTGATCCTAGAACGTGTAGACACTCGTCCGTGGTCTTTCAACACTCCTCCGTGTTTGTTTCAGGTTAATCAATACTCTTTCGTATATATCCTAGGACGTGTAGACACTCGTCTGTGGTCTTTCAACACTCGTCCGTGTTTGTTTCAGGTTAATCAATACTTGTTCGTATTGATCCTAGAACATGTAGACACTCGTCCGTGGTCTTTCAACACTCGTCCGTGTTTGTTTCAGGTTAATCAATACTCGCTCGTATTGATCCTAGAACGTGTAGACACTCGTCCGTGGTATTTCAACACTCGTCCATGTTTGTTTTAGGTTAATCAATACTTATTCGTATTGATCCTAAAATGTGTAGACACTCGTCCGTGGTCTTTCAACACTCGTCCGTGTTTATTTCAGGTTAATCAATACTCGTTTGTATTGATCCTAGAACGTCTTAGACACTCGTTCGTGGTCTTTCAACACTCGTCCGTGTTTATTTCAGGTTAATCAATACTCATCCGTATTTACCCTAAAATTCTTAGACACTCGTCCGTGATCTTTCAACACTCATCCGTGTTTGTTTCAGTCTCATAAATACTATTTTGTATTGATTATGGATTCTCAATCACTCGTTAGTGGTCTTTCGACACCCTTCCGTGTTCGAATTCATTCCTCCATACCTCGTCTGTATTGACCTTAGACACTCGTCTGTGATCTTTCAACACTCGTCCGTGTCGGTCCCCCTTTTCCTCAATATTCATCCAGATTGATCTTAAACACTCGTTCTTGTTTATCTCACTTTCTTCAACACTCGCCGTGGTCTTTCAACACTCGTCCGTGTTTGTTTTAGTTTTGTCAATACTCATTCGTATTGAATCTGGGTTTTTAGCCACTCGTCTGTGCTCTTTCTTGGTCACTTGTCTGTGCTCTTTCGACACCCGTCTGTGTTCGATTTCATTTCCTCAATACTATGTCCGTATTGGTCTTAGACACTCGTCCGTGTTTGTTTAGGATTCATCAATACTCGTCTGTGTTGATCCCATAGTCCATATTCACGGTAAGCTTTCCATCACTCATCTGTGTTCTTTCAACACTCGTCTGTGTTTATCCCCAGCACATTTAAGCACCCGTCCTTATTTTTTTTGTTCTATTTCAATACTTCGTCCGTATTGATTTTAACGCCCGTCCGTGTTCATGATTTTACATCTCTTGTTACTGGTTTCCCAGTGGAGTCGTCCCTCCCTCGCAGATTTGGTGGTTATTTTGATATTCAATCTTCTTCTTGACACTCGTCCGTGTTCGTCTTTCGTCGATATGTGTAAGTCTTTCGATACTCGTCTGTGTCGTTAACTGAATCACTAGTCCATGTTTGTCCTCTTTCTTTGATACCCGTCTGTATCATCTTTCGATACTCGTTCGTGTCATCAACATAAACATTCGTCAGTGTCCATATTTCCTTTATACATGTAAGTATCATCTTCCGATACTCACCAGTGTCGTTAACCGAATCTTTCATTCGTGTTCATCCTCTTTCTTTGACGCCCGTCTCTGTCATATCCTACCCTTAACGGATTTTTCAATCTCACATACCTTTTCATCCCCAGTAGAGTTTTACACTTGTCTAGTCTTCTACCCGTATTTTATTCCCACAGAGTGCAAATTTCCGGGTTCTTTGGGTATTCTATCTCCGTGTACCTCGAATGTCTGAAAGTCGTTGCTATCGACCTTTCAGGTCCAAGTCGATTGAATAGGGGTAGCTGTTGCACCCCAAAATTTGCCCTCCTATTTATACCATCAGTAACTGGCTTTTACTTTGCCTTCATCTGCATATCCATTAGTTCATAACTCATTCATTCATTTGCATTATGCTCCTGAGGCATGGGATTATGGTTTCTTATCTTCTGTGCGAATTGGTTGATGTTCATTAATTGAAGATGGTGGTTAGGGTTCATGGCAAAGGCATCTTGACATGAGATCCAGTTGTGGATTTGTATTGTGGTCAGGACAAAATTATTCTCTCAGTTGCTTATTATTCATTGCGTATAATACAAGTTAATGAGGGAGGAGATTGAAGTTGATTCTAGGTGGAGTTCATGGAGTATTTGAGTTTGAATTTGGATTGGGCAAGCGCTTTAAGATATTTGGAATTCAAGATACAAGTTCGTAAATCCGTATCCACCCCATATCATAAACCATAACCCACTTTCGATATCCATTTCAATCATTAACTATTTACCCAAATTAAACCAAATATCCAATTGAACCAAATTCAAATCTATTTTAGACCAATTTATCCATTTCATATCCAATTCAGATCCAAATTCCACGGCCATATCCAAAAGCCCGATTTCTAAACTCATTGTCTAAACCATATCCATTTTCCATATATGCCCATTTTCTGTTTTCAAACCATGTCCATATTCACATTCAAATTTCAATATCCATTTCACTATCCATTATTTTCCAATAACCATTTTTTAAATTTCATAATCCAAAACTCCTCATTAAGTCCGTTTAAGTTTCAAAACCATAAACCAATGTTCATTGATTCGTGTACATCTCAAGTCCATATTCACTACAACTTTCATTATCATTTACCTTCTTAAACCAAATTCATGATATGTCCTTCAAATTACAAGACAAAAGGCCCATGTACATAGTTATAAACAATTGCCAGAAAACCCCATTACCAAGTGACTACAAATGTTACATGTGAGCTAAAAAATGCTTCGGTGCAGCAATAGCAACCACCAAAGATGCAATAAGTGGTTACGTTGACTTCTTTGGTTGTTGTTCAGAAACCCTTTGGCCCATAATTTTACGAACAACTTCACTTTTGAGTGAAGAAGTTTTAATGCAGGATGCCCCACATCTAACTCACGTAAGTCCACTTCAATATATGGGAAATAATGTCTACAGATGGTATTCAAAGAAGCATAGTAGGAAAACAAAAATACGCACCAGAAAATTCATAAAACCATAACAGAATTTTTCTAACATTTCCTAACTGTCAGTTACAATCTGTTGCGGTGAAAATCGGATAACATTCTATTAATTAACTTGCATCATTTTCTTTTACAACCGACTTTGATTTATCCAAAGGAAAGGTTCAAGATCGAAGAAAACCTAAAAGGGGGGAGATCTAAGGTTTGGGGGTTGGTTATACTAAGGGAAGGTATTAGCACCCTTAATATCTGTTGTACTCAACAGGAACCTCTTGTTTAGCTTGTGTTATGTTATGTTTGTTTGCTAAGGGTAAGGTAAAGATATCGCTAATGACTATGAGGTCAAAGGCTAGATGGCTATGAGGCCAAGGTGATAATGAGCTATCTATGACTATGAGGTTAATAGAGAGACTTTGTATGACTATGAGGTCAATGTTGGAAGATGGCTATGAGGCCAAGGGAGGGGGGCTATGACTATGAGGTCAAAGCTTTGCCTATGACTATGAGGTCAAGGTAAGATAGCCCTATGACTATGAGGTCAAGAGGGGGTCCTATGACTATGAGGTCAAAGGAGGGTAATGAGCTTTCTATGACTATGAGGTCAATAAAGAGACTTTGACTATGAGGTCAAGGTTGAAAAATGGCAATGAGGCCAAGGTCTTACCTATGACTATGAGGTCAAGGGTTGAAGATGTTGCTAATGACTATGAGGCCAAGAGCTACCTATGACTATGAGGTCAAGGTTGAATGAATGGCTCTATGACTATGAGGTCAAGAGGGGGTCCTATTGACTATGAGGTCAAAGGTAGCAATGAGCTTTCTATGATCTTGAAATCAATAGAAAAACTTTTCCTTTGGAAGGAAGGGGGAAATAACATCTTATAAATAAGAGTTACAAATAGTTACAATATGATTGAACATATGAGTTCAATAATTCTAAGCAGTAAGCAGCAATTAATATGTGAAATGGAATTCCAAATATGAACATGGTAAACAGCAATGATAGGTGGTCAAATAAATGTGACAAGCATGGCAAAGAGAACGTTTACAATTTAAACCACATGCATATGCAACTTATCATCACAAAGCAAAACAATCAGCATTGCATAGTAAGATTTTGTTAAAGTCAGGAACAGAACTTTACAAATCAAGCATATTTCATGGAAAACTCAAATCAGAATCAGAAGTCACATTATTATATCCAACATGGCATGGAAAGCACCAGAAAAAAATGGATTTAAGTCATGTGATTTCAACAGAGAACAAAAACAAGCAATATTCTCGTGGTAGGGTTTAGTTAAAGTCAAGAACAATGCTTTCAGGAATCACAGCAATATTTTCAAAACTCTTTTAAAATCAGTGGGCACATGCATCCACCAAGTGCAGCAGAAAAGGTACTCTTATGGCTTGAAAACAAATACATTTGGAATCATGTAACTTAATCAAACAGAAGCCAGAAAAACAAACAAACTTTCTGGTGATACAGTTTCGTTCAAAGTCAGTGAATAATTCTTAAACAAACTTTCACAAATTTACAAAATGGTCCTAAGAAAAAAAAAATCCTCTAATCGTTTTCAAGAAAAATGATTCATTTTATTTACAAGAAAAAGTAAGGATTTAAAAAGTTTAGTCATATTTATTTCCATTGTTTTTAGATAAGATAAAAAAACAAATAGTAAAAACAAATAAATAAATAAAAACAAAATAATAAAACAAAAAAGAAAAAGCGGCGGGGGCCACATGAAGGGTGGCTTGCGCCACCTATTGTGAAACAAGGTGGCTTGCGCCACATGTGTGTGTGGGTGAAGGTGGCTTGCGCCACCCCTTGTGAGTGTGTGCAAGGTGGCTTGCGCCACCTGTATGTGAGTAGGAAGGTGGCTTGCGCCACCTGTGTGTATTATACTATTTTCTTTTCTTGTTTTTTTTTATTACGTGTTGTTTTTTTTTTAATATTTCTTTGCATGGGACCTATTATTCTGTTATATTTTCTTTTAAAAACAAAGTGGCGGACGCCATATTATAACGTGACAAGTGCCACTACAAATTTCTTTTATTTATTTTCAGTTTCCTTCTAAATGAAAACGAATACAAACCAACTACGATTAACAAAACTAAACATGCCACTGACTTATTTTCACAGAAATAAACAATAATCAGATAATAACAAGATCATAACATGATAACAATATGGAACAGAATGGTCATGGATTCAGACAATAACAAGATGATGACTATAATAACAACATGGTGCAAACATGAAATGAAAATAGAATGAGGTAGAGTAATACCTAGTGGAGAACGTCCACTGCTTCTTCACAGGCGAGTGTTTCTGGAGATGGTGGATAAGCCTCCTTCTTTCAGCCGCTACAGAACCAGCCTCTCAGCAAGAAACAAGAGCTTTTGGTGGTTAAGGTGTTAGAAATTTGGAGTGTTTACGGGAATGAATAAAAGAGATAAGTTCTTGCAAGACTTGAGGGTGACTTGCAAAACTTAACAAGAATGGAAAAGTGAAGAGGTTTTGATGAGTTTTTTTTTTTGGTATTTTCTCGGAGTGTTTGTTGTGATGTTTCTGTGTGTTACAGAGGAAATGAAAAATAGTGAATTTCTTGCAAGCCTTGTAGTGTTACTTGCAAGATTATGGGAGGGAGAGGTAGAGAGAAATTCTTGGCAATTTCTGGTGTGCCTCAACAAGGAGGAAATGAGCTCCTTTTATAGGCCAAGCAAGTGGATCCGGGTATTGGAAATACAGTGGATAGTTTGTTTGTCCATGGGATAAAAAATTAGGGTGTGTATGGCCTGCTAAGTAAAGAATTAGGGTTTGTGTATCAATCTCCTCAGCCGTTGATCTTGGTCAATCCTTTGGAGATCACCACGCTGGACAAGTGCAGTGGAGGAGGTGGTGGTGCAGTCTGCTACTTTCATTTTTCATTGGTTATTCCAAAACCACTTTTTAATATGCCATGAGAGAGAAAGCAAAAATGAGTAATAATTTGAATTTTGACATACGGATTCTCTACTCATGCATGCAGGCCTCTTGTGCTGAGCCGCCTTATTTCACTAATCCACTATGGTATCTCAGTATCCTTTTGGCTTCAACAGGAATGGGTGAGCTTAGAAGGGTAATATGTAGTGACTCCACGAAACTTATTTTTGAAGCAAAGCATCTCCAGATTTTCCAACTAATAAATGGCACATGGACTACTTAGATGTACAAGGCCTTGCTACTTAATCCATACGGGAGCAATACTTTGAATTTTCACTACCTTAAAGCCTTTGATCCAAATGATACATTTTGGGCCCAAAAGAAATTTGAGACAAACCATATGTCCATGACCAAAGAGAAAAGTTACGGGGACAAACTTAGGGCATTGCAAAATTAAATCCTCCCATGGCACCACTTTGATATGTTACACCTTGATAAATTTTTATCTCCATGGAAAATTCTTGCACTTGAGAAAAAAAATCTTTAAGGCCCAAAAATGGATTCTAAGGATGTTTGTTATCACATGGCATAGTTTCTCAAGATTTGGGATCATACTTTGCTTGACATGAAAGGCAATGGTTGACTTGTCTTGGTGAAACATTTGATTTCTTGCTGAAAAAGTCTTCTTGGATGCATATAGATTCAAATGGTTGCATTTGGCCAAAAGGTGTCTTAGGGAGACCTTGCCGTCTTTGTGTAAATCCTATCTTTCGCAATGAAGAGAAATAACTTGCAACAAGAAATTTTTAGTTAACAATGCATACATGATTGAGGTCTAAATGTAGGTGCAAGAAAATATGACATCTATGGGGTAAAATTTGGGGTACAACACAATCCATAACAAAACTAACTAACTTCTAACCGATTCCTAACCTCCAATCTATCTCAGAAACTCTAACAAAAAACTTCTTCTGACTTCAATCTCCCTCTCTCTTATATTATTCATCACGCTTTAATCAACCTTCAATTCCCGGCAACAATCTTCACCTTCAACACCCACCTTCAATCTTCCTCTACTCTTTCTCTCCATCATTCTTCATCAGTGCCTTCATCAATCTCCAATTCACTCCCCTAATAAACCATCATCAATCTCACACTGCACCTGTAATCTTTATAGAGCATCATTGAAACGAGCTCTGCAATGCGTCACATCTGTGATTTCTGCAAAATCGAGAACAACAACATTTCACCGTTATTTCACAAATCCAGAAACCGCACGGAAGAAGAAAGATTGAAGATTAGAGAAGAAGATAATTGAGGGAAAAGGGAGATCGAAGCATTACCAGTGATTCTGCGAATGTTTCGAGCCTATTTATTTGCGCCATTACTATGCATATCCATCTTTCTTCACCAATTCAACGCGCCTTTGTTCTTCTATGATTCAACGCACCTTCATCACGAACCTTCGATTTGTAACAAGCTTATCCCAACCTTTCCACCTCATCTTTAACGCATCATCAAGGAATCATCAAGAATCAATAACTGGCAAATCGTTGAAACTGCAACAAATTCCAATCCATGATCTTCACTGAACCTCTTCAATCAACCTTCCTCAATCTACAATTGACGACGTCAACACCGGCACTAGCAACCGAGGTCAAAGAAGTTCTTGAAGGAAATGACATCACGTCAAAGATCGAAGCATTCAAGAAAGCAATCATGCTTCTCCTCAACGATGAAACCGCCCCTCAGCTCTTCATCACCATCATCCGTTAGGTTCTCACTTGCGATGGTCACGCCGTTCAGAAACTCCTTCTGTATCTTGAAATCACTGACGAAACCGATCCGCGCGGTAAAGTTCTCCCTGAGATGATCCTCATTTGTCAGAATCTCCACAACAATCTTCATTTCCCTAACGAATCCATTCGCGGCGTTACTCTTCGGTTCCTTTGCAGTATCAATGAATCCAAGATCATTGAACCATTGATCCCTTCAATTTGGTCAAATCTCGAGCAGCGCCGTCCCTTGTTTCTGATTTTGTAATACGGATTTGAAATTGATTGGAGAAGAATGAAGTCCGACGGAGGGAGTTTGAATCAAGTTAGAAAGGAAAGGATTGTTTGAGAAGATTATGGTGCAGCACGGTGTTTTATGTTTCGATCATTGTAGGGTGAAGACGGTGGACGGCACGGCGCATGGAAGGAGAATGGAGGATGAGAAAGAGGGAGATGGGTTATGAAGATAAAGGTTTAACCTAGTTTCATCTGGGTTGCAACGGATTGGGCTCTTAGGCCCTAAGTCTCTAATTCATTTCCACACTCGTTTTACTCGCTGGCCACCTCCCTGATGTTCTTTTCCACACGCCTAGAATTGCCAGCACATCACAGCACCCCACGGTTAACTTTATTTTTATTTCTAATTGTGGATTTTGTTCTAATTATGGATTAGAATATGATTTTGATTAATTAGGTTTAATTAGACTAGTTTCTAAGTTTTTAGAATTAGATAATCGGAATATTAATACTAGTTTTAGAATTAGGTTTCTAAAATTAATATAACTTTAGGATTTGACATTGATTTTGGAAATTAATCTTGATTGTAATTGACTTTTGACGTTGGATAGGTCCTTGTTATTTGTGACTAGTTTTTTGGGATTAATGTTGGTAATTGTTTAATCATTTTGATGGTTGTGGATATTTCCCTTGTTAAATTGTTTTTGTTGAATAATATCTTGATTAGTTTCTTGATGATTCTAATGGTGTTAACCAATTTTGAATAAGTGTTCATAAATTTTTGGATAGCCTCTCATGGAGTTACTTTGGTGAGTCTTCTCGAATTAATTCCTTTTGATTAATTTTGATGGATATCATGGGGCTTTGTATGATTAAGCTTGAGGTGATGAATATTCTCGTTATTTATTTTAAATCTTAATGTTTGTTGATTACATTTGATCTTTGCTTGACCTTTAGATATTATTAATGCTTGCTTGATCTTGATGATGTGTATTCGATTGACAATGATTGCTTAATCTCATTGAGGTACGTTTCTTCTTGCGCAATAATTAATTGAATGAATGTAGAAGTTGTTGTAGCATACACTGCTGTAGTGAACAAAGTGTGCTGTAAAATGTTACTATTCTGTCTGGTTGCATATACACCTATTCTATTCTGGAAATAGTAGTTGTTATAGGTTGTTTTTGCTTATTGCTGGTTTTTATAGCTATGCAGGTGCTGGAGCGCTGTTGTTGCTGTTGTTTATGGTTTATTGCCTTGTTTTATTGTTCTTATTCATGAAGGGTGAAGATCATTTGGTTCCATGTCTTTCACGGATCTGTTCCGTTTTTTGACACTTTTGCTCATTTATGCTAGATTACTAGAAGTTTGCCGGTTTGGTTATAAATTGCTTGCATTGCTACGGATTGCTATCCGTTCGGTATTACTTCTCTTCTCTTTTACTAATTCCTCATTTTTTCCTTTTGATGCCATGAGAAGTAGAATTGGGAGTCCGTGTCACTTGGCCGGCAATTCTGGAAGTTCTCAAAGGAGGCTCTGTTTGTGATTGTTTACTTTTGTGCCAAAGACCTCAAAGAGGCGTCCCGTTCCCCATTTCCTGGAAAGTCCTCAAAGAAGGCATTAGGCGGAATGAGAGTCCGCAATCGACTCCCGCCATTTCTAGTCCCAAGTCGTTCATAGCTCGCATTTCATGTTGATGCTTTGAACATAGCTTACTCTTGTTATCGAGTCGGTCAAGTGGAAAAGGGTTTTGTAATCAGACCCCCACACCTTGTATATAGCTCGCATTGACCGATGCTGATGCTTATGTGATCTGATTCACATCTTCTACTTCCTTACTCTGCTCTCCATGGTTCTCGATACCATTGGGTGAGTACCCCTATTTCCCACAACTAGCTTGTTTGCCTCGGTTGATATGACCCCTTGGCTAAAGCTCCCCCTTTCTTATTTTGACTGCTTGATGTTATTGTTGACTGACACTGTTTACTCTTTCGTTTGCTTTTAGTTCCTTTTATTTATGGATTGAGTTACATAATGTTTACTTGTCTATTCACATGATCCCCTTAGGAATCCTAGCTCCACTTAATTTTTTGATTAAGTCGGAGGTAGGAGAGACATTAGGATAGCAATCCATGCATGACAACATTAGTTAAATTCCCCTCTTGATCCTGACCTTAGGACCATCATTGCATGCTGACGTGTAGGGAAGAGTTTCCCCTTAGACCTTTCGTGAGTCTCATCTTATCTCTCGCACCCATGCGATCGAAACTGTTTCCCGTTCACCCGTAGTAGCGTGAACTACGGATGCTCTGATTCCTCTCTCGCGTCAGATTGAGGATACGTAGGCACGAGATGCGATATCTCGGCGAGCACACTAACAACTAAATTCCCTTTTCTCTCGCTCTCGTACGATCGAGACGTTAACCAATCAATCAATCAAACTTTTTCTCATGCCCTAGTGCGATCGAGACTCTTTCACTAAACAATACAAAACTGACCCGTAGGTCGAACTACGACTGCTCTGACTTCCTCCTTCGCGTTAGATTGAGGATACGTAGGCACAAGACGGTGATGTCTTGGCGAGCAACCTTCCCCTCATTAGTCTGTAGTCCGTCGAACTACGTCGACTCTGATTCTTCGTTCGTCCACGAAGATACGTAGGCATAAGATTGCGATGATCCTTGCGAGTCCTCTTTAGGTTTGCACCTTCCCTTTTCCTGTTTCTCCGTTTCGCGTTTTTTCCCGTTTCAAGTCAGCAGTCAAGCTTCAGATAACCCTACACCCTTTGATCGATAACAACAAGCGTGGATCCCATCGAGTACGATGGATGCGAGGGGGTGCTAATACCTTCCTCTCGCGTAACCGACTCCGGAACCCAGGCTATGGTTGCGACGACCATTCCTTTCCCTTTGTTGAGGTTTTCTTCGATCGTTTCCTTTCCCTGGGTAGGGATAAATAACATTCGGTGGTGACTCTTCTGTTCTTTTCCGCCGATTAATTTTCGCAGATGTGACAACTAGTACCATACCTTTGGCACCTACTTAAGTTACATCCTGATCATTGTCTTATCTTCCACCTTCTGGGCAACGTGCCACTTAGTACCTTCCACACACAGGGAATCCCTAATCACTTCCAGGTTTTGCTCGTCCGCATTCTCCACTAGACTTTGGTAAGATTCTTCTACTTCTTACAATCCATACACCATGGCTATGGTGGGTCTGGAATAATGCACCTTTGTTCCTCTCATGATCACTTCGCACCTCTTGTTGCTGGTGAGGTTGGAGTAAAACTCCTTCACCACTTGCATATTGTAAGCCTTTGGGTGCTTGTAGAATTTCTTCCACTTGTGCCCTGTGATGACACGGCCGATCTCTTCTGGAATGCCTAAATCTTCATCTTCATGGTTAAAGATAACACCCCTTTCAGAGTGAGCACTTTTTTAAGAGAAGTTCTTAATAAAAAATTTCTTCACATCTTCGTTGATGAAAATCTCCCTTCAGAACCTTCATAATCAAAATATTCCACATGGGGTTGGCATTTTTCCAAGCACTCATCTTGATTATGTTACCAGTGTATTCCATGGTGAGGTTTTGAGTGTGTGTGTATGTGAGAGAGAGAGAGAGAGAGAGATGGGTTTGATCAAAAGGAAAATCAAAATCAATTTAAAGGGTTGAAAGAAGGGTAACAGCTAGATTAAAATGTGAGAAACCCAAAAAGTAACCGTTAAGTAACTTGCTTCAGTCATTGTGCAGTAACTGCTCATACTGATGTGTCATGATTGCGTCAGACATAGGTATATCATGCATTTTGCTCAAGGTAATTGTCTGCTGCACACCTACCCATTATCTTTCTCTTCGCCCTTTCCTTTCTTGGCCAAACAAATTCAAATTCAAATTTTCCATCAGACTCTCTTTTCCCTTTTCATGTAATTGCATTCAGCTCACTTTTTAAGACTTGTCACAGTCGTGACAAAGCTGGTCAGATCCTCCCTTAATTATTTCCGCTACACTAATCATCTAAAATAAAGAAAATTTATAAACAAAAATTTCATTAAGTTGGGATGCCTCCCAGTAGTGCTATTTTTAAGTCTTATAGCCTGACTAAATCACACAATTAGTCATCA
Organism: Lathyrus tuberosus; assembly: GCA_022829125.1. Lineage (NCBI taxonomy): Eukaryota > Viridiplantae > Streptophyta > Magnoliopsida > Fabales > Fabaceae > Lathyrus > Lathyrus tuberosus. The sequence goes on along the minus strand of JALAZF010000743.1, from coordinate 19,755 downwards.
AAATTTATGGTAACCCTAGTGTTGTTAGAGGGTTCACCATGGTAAGCCTTTACTCTCTGTCCGTTTACCCTAAACTCATTTCCAGTTTGTTCATTCAAGATATCCACAGCCCTATAAGGATAGATTTTCAAAAGTTTAAAGGGACCTGACCATCTTGACTTCAACTTTTCTGGAAATAGTTTTAATCTGGAATTGAACAAAAGTAATTTATGTCCTTCCACTAACTCCTTTTTCTGGCATATTCTGTCGTGCCATTTTTTGGTTTTCTCCTTGTATAATTCAACATTCTCATAGGAAAATAATATGTGTTCTTCTAACTCATTAAGTTGCAACATCCTTGCTTGCCCAATAGATGGCAAGTTGAAATTCAATCTTTTCATATCCCAAAAAGCCTTATGTTCCAATTCAATTGGTAAGTGACATACCTTTCCATACACAAGCCTATAGGGAGACATTCAAATTGGTGTTTTAAAAGCAAATCTATAGGCTCAAAGAGCATCATCAAGATGTCTGGACCAATCTTTTCTTGTAACATTCACCATTTTTTCTAAAATTCTTTTGATCTCCCAATTAGAAAATTCAGTTTACCCACTAGTTTGAGGATGGTAGGTTGTGGCAACCTTGTGTTTCACCCCATATTTTCTCAACAAACATTCAAAAAGTCTTTTAAAAATGTGTTCCCTCGTCACTAATGATGGCTCTTGGCGTGCCATACCTTGAAAATATATGTTTGACTAAAAACTTGGTCACAACCTTTGCATCATTAGTGGGGGTTGCCACTGCCTCAATCCATTTGGAAACATAATCCACATCTACCAAAATATATAGATTTTCAAAGGATTGGGGAAAAGGTCCCATGAAATTTATACCCCATACATCAAAGAGTTCAATTTCTAAAATGTTAGTAAGGGGCATCTCTTGTCTCATAGAAATATTTCCCATCCTTTGAAAATCTATATATTTTTAGTTAAAATAAGTTAATGCAAACAAACTTTTAGTCTCATTGGTCTTTTAGTTTGTTAGTCTATTTAAACATTATTTGAATTGCTTATTTACATATGTCTAAAATAAATAGACTTTTATGTAGGCTGACAGACTAACCAGACCTTCAAAAAGGTCAGCCTCAGGCCTAAGAAAAAGCCTATGATATGCTATAGGCCAGGCTTAGGCTTTAGTTTTTTGGGCAGGCCAGGCTTAGGCTTGGCAAAGTCTAGCTCGACCCATCCTAATTCCACCCCAACATCTATTGGTAACCTGTGAACCGATATTCAAGTTGTTAAGAAAATAATAAGTGATCGAGTGAAACGACGATTGCTAAGGGGCATTTGATAAAATCAAACAATACTTGCAAGATTCATTAATCCTAATACCACCGTGTAGCGTGCGATTTTTGTCGGTGACGCGACCACCTTGTCGGCATTTGGTTTTTCCTCACCGCAATGGTAGGAATTGGGTGCTACTTTCTGATTTCTTATTTATCCTATGAAGCTGGAAAGGAAAGGGAAGATATCTAAAACTAACCTTGCACACAAATGTTTAACTGAACAAATTCTTTAAGAGATTCGGGGAGTTCGGGGACTGGTTATATAATGGGGAGTTGTCAATTACCCATCCTATATGTGGTTATCCACAGGTTGTTAGCAATTTACCTTACTGCTTTCTACTTATTGATGTTTGTTTGTCGTGGGTTGGGAGAGTTTCTCCTTTGGGAGTGTTGAGAGAGAGAGTTTTTGTTGATGTCGGGTTTTCTGATGTTTTTGGTAAGGTGTTGGACCTAAAGTTTTTTATTAGTGTGCTCGCTAAGATTTCACAATCTTATGCCTACGTATTCCCGTTAAAGATAAACAGTGAAATCAGAGCAATCGTAGTTCCTCCTATTCTATGGGAGGAAAAGATATTTGGTGTCTTGTTCAAAGCCCAATATTGAAGCTAAATGAGTATTTGTGTCTTGTTCAAAGCCCAAGATTGAAGCTAAAAGTTTGACTGAAAGAGAATTTGTCATCTCTAAAGGGAGACATCTCGTCTATTTATCACAAATGTTGGGTGACTGATCATAAAGGAGAATTACTTTAACTGGGATGTGAGAATCCAGCAATGCCATAGTTTCCTTTATGAGGGATTTGTCTTGAAGGAGAAAACTTTAACTCAGTGTTGAGCAATGCCATTTTTCCTTAGGAATTTCTCATGCTAAGAGAGGGACAGTGGCGTGGATATAAATAATCCTGAGGCTTGCCACTTACAACAATTAGATGAAAGAAGGAATTTACCAGGATAAGAGATGGACTACAGTTTGGATTTTTGAATCATTAAGTGTGCCACTTACAGCAGTTATCTGGGATTAAGGTTTGTTTTCAATGTCTGTTTTGATGTGTGATTGTACAAAGAAATATCTTCCTACAAAGAGTTTTTAATTTCCTCTGAGGGGATGTTGGTTTTTGTGTGCCTTGATCAAAGCCCAAGGTTGAAGCTAAGAGATTGATTAACTCCACTGGGGAAGTCCTTATACAAAGCCTAAGAGGAGGCTGGAAAAGGCTAACTCAACAAGAGAGTGTTTATTTGTCTTGTACAAAGCCCAAGATTGAGGCTAAAAGAGAATTGACTCTTTTAGGGATATCATTATACAAAGCCTAAGAGGAGGCTGAAAGTTTAACTTTTCTGGGGAAATATTTTGTTTGTCTTGTACAAAGCCCAAGATTGAGGCTAAAAAAGGATTTTTAGACTCCACTGGGGAATATTTGTATGTGTCTTGTACAAAGCCCAAGATTGAGGCTAAAAGGGGAAACTAACTCTACTGGTGAGAGGTTTTATCTGTCTTGTACAAAGCCCAAGATTAAGGCTAGAAGAAGTTGACTGACTCAGCTGGAGAATATGATTTATCTTGTACAAATCCCAAGATTGAGGCTAAAAGGAGGATTGACTCTACTTAGGGAGATTTTATATGTCTTGTAAAAAGCCCAAGATTGAGGCGAAAAGATATTTGACTGACTCAACAAGAGAGTGTTTATGTGGGAGTCTTGTACAAAGCCCAAGATTGAGGCTGACTTTTGCTGAGGAAAAGAATGATCATTATACAAAGCCTAAAAGGAGGCTGAAAATGATTAACTCAACAAGAGAGTGTTTTAAGGAAGAAGATTGACTCAACAAGAGAGTGTTTTTAAGTGATTGACTCAACAAGAGAGTGCTGAAAGGTGATTGACTCAACAAGAGAGTGCTGGAAGGTGATTGACTCAACAAGAGAGTGGGGAAAAATCTTTATACAAAGCCTAAGAGGAGGCTAGTTTCTGCTGAGGATTATTGAGATCCAGAGACAGGTCCAAGTTGGGGAATCAACTCTTGCTGAGGGTTTACAGAAGAGTTGAGGTATCAGATGCCTTGAGGTTCTGATAAAGGTTCTGATATATATATATATATATATATATATATATATATATATATATATATATATATATATATATATATATATGCGTGTATGTGTGCAATTATGTAAAAGAAAGTTGTTAAAAATTACAGGTGAGCAAGCTTCCATTGTATCAGCTGTATGGTTGTTTTGATAACAATCATGAATTTGAACCTAAATCAAAAGGGAAAGTTGTTTTGAAAAGATTGGGGCTTATACTCATGGAGAGGCCCAGATGAAAAACAGTGATCGTACCATTGATCTGAAAATTGAATCGTGACTTATACAATGACTGAGGCCCAAATTAGGTTTTTTTACAAAGGGATGGGACTTACACTCTATCAAGAGGTGCAAATTGTTTGAAAAAGAAAAGAAATAGGACTTATAACACAAGGGTAGGCCCAGATGATTTGTTTAAAAATGGCGATCGCGCCGAGGTTTTAAAAACTGTATTAGGACTTATACAATAACTGAGGCCCAAAATTATTTATGTACAAAGGGGGTTGGGTTTTACACTCTATTAGAGACCCATGAGTGTTTTGAAAAAGATTTGTGAGGGTGAAAATAATCAAAACCCTAATTTGATTTAAGAAAAGTATTTTAATTGAATAAAATTAAATTAAAATGATCAAAATTACCAAACATGTGTGAAAAAACAAGTTTTGATCTTGGTTTAATGTTTGAAAAATCATGTTTCATTCATAGAAAGATTTGAAACTCATTTGATTTTGCAAAATCAAGAAAAATAAGTATTTTTAAATGTTTAAAAACAAATAAAAACATAATTCTTTACAAAAATACAAAATATATGAAATAAATAATATTTTTGTGAAATTTCTGTAGAATAAAATATTTTAACATTTTTGTGAATTTTCAAAAAAAGAATCAATAAAAAATAATAAAAACTGAGAGAGAAATTAATTTTGGAATTAATTAACAAAAACCATGAAAATGTGAAAAAATAGCAAAAATAGAGAAAATGGCAAAATGGTCTGGGTGGGTGTTGAACCCACGACCTTCCCTCCAAACACACATGCGCGCTACCACTGGGGTGGTGATACATCCGTGTATCAAAACCGTCCCATGAATATATATGGGTGCCTTGTTTTTAAGCCTGGCCAAGGCGTCATGGCCTGGCTCTTGCCCAAGGCAATGCCTGATTTTATGCCTCTTGCATGAAGGCTCTAACTTCCACATTTCTCCATGGATTTGGACAAAATTTAGGTGTATCCTGCCTAGACTTTCATGAGGAATCCAATGGTGCCTTTGGAATTTTCAGAAAATGTTTCTATTTTAAAATCCGATAGTGATTTCAAAATAGGCCTAGATTTGCATGTTCTATGCTATCTCATCATACAGGCAACAATAACATGGTAAATTAGTTCAAACACAACATATATGATTTGTATGAAATGTCCATGATCAATGGACCTCAAAGCAATGCATGATTTAGAGAGTTCAAGTTGTGACGCACTTACCTCTTGAAGCTTCTTGTGCTATCTGTCAAGTTCCTTGTGCCAGAAGTAATTCAATGTATTGAACACTCTTGATTGATCCCTTAGAAGCTTTTAGGATGATCAAAATCAGCTGGAATCCTCAGGAACAAGTATTGGCTCTTGTTGTACCCCAAATTTTTCCCTTAGATTCATTGATTTGTCTGCATAACATCTTAGGTCATCATTCGTGTATAACTAACCTCTTTATCTAGTTTTTTTGTCGGTTTGCTTCGTTTATGAATACAGGTGCTGTTGCAGAAGGTTCAAAGCGTTTGAGGCTATATGTGTGTGCTCATTAAGCCAATGCAAGATGGATTGTGTTTACTTCAAGGGTTTGTGTTTGGATCAAAGATCAAGAATTACTAAAGGTGGTATGGAAGACTAGTGGATTCGCGGACTCAAGCATGTTCAAGTAGGCATCAAGTGTCTTAGGCGCTTATCTTTGCCAAGGTGTGCAAAATAATACCGAGACTCACCGCGAGCCAAAAAAATACAAATTCCAAACTTAAATCTAAATCATCTTTCCAAAATTCAAAATGGTGTTCAAGAAAGTACAAAAAAATAAAGTTCCTACTACCATAGAATATGAAGACACAAGTCTTAAAAGAAAATATAGCTTCGTATACTACAAGGGAAGAAGCCCTTAGTGCTCTATCGACACATTGAAGGATCCCTCGGCAGATTGTTAAGTGTTAAAATTTTTTGTATAAAGAGAATTGGAATTGTTTTTCATAAGCTTAGCACCACCACCTTTCAAAGAGCAAACTTAAGAATTCAAAATTCAAGAGTTCAAATTCATTTATCATTTAAAGATGAATTCATGAGTTTTCATATCAAGGATTTCACATGTCTAAGAAAAAAATTCAAGTTCAAAAGTTCTCAAGTGTTCAAAGGATTCATCATAATTCAAGCTCCTCCCCAAAATACAAACTCAAAGGGCCGAGTTTTATCAAAGTCAAGATACAAAAGAGTACAAGGCCAATATTTGTAATTTACCATAGAATTCAAAACGTTACAAGATTCTTTTTTACAAAATCATGATACTTCCAAAGTGCACATATCAAGGTTACAAATACACTTAAATATAAGAGCAATCACAAGCCTATGATATAGGTACATTACAAAAGAGAACAATTCTATAATACTCAGGTTGTCTTTGGTGCGTCTTTTAAGGAAAACAATGTCAGGGACATTTAATATTACGACTAGGCTGGTTATCCTAATTCACGCGATTAAGTATTCCGCTCATAAGACCAAGTATATGACGTCATAGGACACCCCATCCGCTGTAGCTTGTGTTATTCAGAATTTATTTTGCTTCAAAGAGAACCCTTCTGTTCAATATCCTAATAAAAAACGAGGTTTTTCTACAATAAACTCCTTGCTTATTTAAGCTTCATATAGAACAAAGGTCATGAAAATTGCAGCCTTGCTTGTTTCTATCACTGCGCTCCTATAAAGAGGAATAATATTAAATCTACTTGTGTTCAAGAGCAGACCTCAAAGCAGTCCCAAGTCATCACGCAACTGTTGAGGGCTATGAATAAATATGTGTAGCTGACTTTGAAATATTGAAATGCTAAAAGCAGCAGTACAAGGACGTCATCATCATCATTTTTGTTTCCAAAAGAAGACCTGACATGTTCATGTAAAAATGGAAACTCATCAATGTGAAATCTTCAGCATAACCACAGAATCATAACAAGTTCAACAGGAAATCAGACAGCTGCAATAACCTAGAATCACATTCAAACGAAATTTGAAATAGTTCCAAAACATTCCAAAATAGCTCCAAGACAAAATCAAACGAGAAAGGAAGGTTTTTGAAATCTCAAGGCACAATCAATATGATTACACGAGAAAGGAAGGAAAATCAAGTGTGTTTTGAACATGTTGGGATGGAAAAGGAAACAACATCATACCACATCAGTTTTCCCGCTTGCCACAAACACAATTAGACAAGTCAAGATTTGAAACCATCAACAACATTCAATTCTGTAAATCAAAGTTTCAAGCATCTAAGCCTATAAATTGGAACAACTACGCTCATGAGAGAAAACACAGAAAATCTTCACAAACAAATTCACATAACACGCACAAGGGACCGTTCACAAAGATGCATACCCAGATTCAAACCAAGTCACATAACCCTTCATCATAAATCAGCCATCAAACCCAATTCAGAAAAATAACCATCACAATTCATCAAAGTCACGACCAAACCTTCATCAACTTCACTCACCAATTCATTAACAAACATTCACCACAACCATTCATCATCAATAAACCAGAGATTCATCAAAACCATATACAACTCCACGCACACAATCCGTGACATCAAGATATCAACACTCAAATTCAATCAACAAACAAAGTCAGTAAAGCAATCAACAACATCAATAATTCGAAGTAGCAACAGGACGAGGTAGACATGGACATACACATTTCCATAACAACAATACACATACACACGAAAAAAAGGAGACTTATCTGAGAGGAGATCTTGAGTTTGCAACCACCTTTCCTCGCCTTCAACCGCCGACATCTTCTTTACTTTCCATCACTCTGATCTTTGTAATTTGTAATCAAACTCATAGTGGATTGGGGTATTGGGCTATGTGGGGTTAGGGTTTTGTATTGTTTGATCGGAGAAGATGAGAGCGGCGGCGATTAGGGTTTTCAAAACCCTAATTATTGAGAGGAAAGAGCTATGAGAGAGAAGGTGAGATGGTATCGAGAGAAGAGAGATCTTGAGTGTCATTTTCTCCCTCTTTCTTTGTTTTACTTCCTTTATGATCACATGTGTGTGCTATCACCCTCCTTATCATGCATCCTCGTTCACGGCCCTTGATTTGAGTCAACCAGCTGACTCATTTTAATCAACGGCGAGGATTAAAGACTGACCAGGGGTTCACGATGGACCCCCTGCCTGCGTCTTACTCTGTTTTCCCCCTTACCTTTTTAATTTATTTTATTCCTCTTTTGAAATATTAAAACATCTTTCTTTTTACATAACCATCTTTTAATTTAACTCTTTTCTAAATAATAAAAACAGAACTTTTTTTTTAACGAAAATAAACCTTTTATAAAAATCAAGACTTTTCCTTATAATACTAAAATCAACCTTTACAATAAAAAAATCACCCTTTTTATATATTAGACTAAAACCTTTTCTACATAAATATTTCCTTTTATATACAAATAAATATGACATTTCTTTTAAAATAAATGAATTAAAACTTGTTGCTTATAATAATAAATAACTTTAAAAAGAATTAAAACCTTCTTTTAAGAAATCCTTGCCCCTTCTTTTAATTTAAAATAATCTTTAGCATAATTCCCAAGAATAATAAACCTTAAATAATCAAACTCTGTTCTTTTTAAACTGTTCGTTAGGATCCCTCTCACGCGCCTGAGTGAATAGTATGCTTGTATGTTTATCTTGTCTCTGCTTATTACCATGCCTTTATTTGCTTACTGGTACTTAATTTATGTATGCATTGCTTTTTGTCCAACCTTTCAAAACATTACAAATCCTCGATCCAACATCGAGCCCGTTTTCTACCCATGTAAGTCGATTGCCTTTAGGCATCGCATTCAACCTTGGGTCACCATACACATTACTAGCCCACTTTGCTAGTGCGCACAAACTAATCTAAGTTAGTCGTCCCTTTAATTCCAAAGGAAAGGTACCCTAATATTGACTCAAACGTCATAGGACTAACTTTAGAACCTTTGGCCTTATGATTCGGAGTCGCCGTACTCCATGTCTCGCCGTAGACGCTTAGAATTTTAGCCTTAGGATCGGAGTCGCCGCACTCCACGTAAATGTTTCACCGTAAACATTTACAATCCTACCCCTCTTAAACCAACTTACAACTTTAGAGTCGCCGCACTCTATGTAATGTCTTGCCCAAGACATTACCCCCTTGGAACCTTGACACCGCCAAGAAGTTCCTTTTTTCAGAACTACGCATTACTCTGATTCCGTTCCCCTCGGGATACGTAGGCACAAGATGCGATATCTTGCCGAGTATACTTAGATACTAACCCCTAGGGTTTCAGCCTTTAGTATAGCACCTTTAGCAAGCGAGTAATAGATAGCATAATATATTAAAAAGAGGTTCCTGTAGAGTACTACAGACGTTTAGGATGCTAATACCTTCCCTAGGCGTAACCAACCCCCGAACCTTAGATCTCTTAGGTTTTTTTGCTTCTGAACCTTTCCTTTGGATAAATCAAAGTCGGTGGTGAATATTTAAAGAAGTGTGATCCTAGTTAATCAATAACTATGGTATCTAATTCTCATCGCAACAGAAATGGCGACTTCACTGGGGACATATTGTTTAGAGGGTTAGGCCTAACTTGTTTAATATTCATGTTATATATTTGCTTATTTGTCCTTATATTGCTTGCTTATTTGTACATGTATATTTGCTATGCTTGGTTTTTCTGTATGCAGGGTTATCTTTGAGTGGTGAGATAAGTCCTAACCCGGACTTGAGAGCACACATAAGATAGGATCGTGGATATAATCGAGGAGATTTCGAGGAAGTAATTCCAAAGAAGTCGATTTGAGATTCCACACTCAGTTGAGGCCCTCTCGAAGGTGGTATTTGTTGAACGAGCTATCATGAATACATTACTACTTTCGACCTAGGAGCCCGGGATATTGAGAACCGTAGTTACCTTTAACCCAACTTGGCCTTTTAGGATGTAGTACGATGACTATGAGGGAGTAATTCCAAAATGGTTGATACACGATACTACACCCAGACGAGGTTCTCTTGAGAATATTGTTGACTACCAAGTAATTGGGAAGTCGATAATATCCGAAAGATGGATCGTAGACTCTGGGAACTTTGTAGAACCCGTTCAGCAGGTACATTTGAAACCATAGTACACACCTATTGGGATGGTTAGACCTTGACTCCACGTTGTGACCTCTCAAACCTAGGACTTTTGCTTGTCTGTTTGATCATGTCTGCTTATCTGTGCTTTGTGCTTTGTGTGTTTGCATCCCTGCATTCATAAGCATCATATCATAAAGATTCATGGAACTTAGCTCCATTTGTAAACATCGTAGGGATACATAGACTCTGAAAAAGAAAGAAAATGTTGAAGTACACTGACAAGAGTCATAACCTGGACGATCTAAGGAGATTGGAGACCTTGCTGACAGATAAAGAAAGGTTCAAGACAAGATAGGAAGTTATTATCTCCGTTCTACTACAGTCTATCACTATTCCTGATTACTAGCTATTATCAACTCATAAAGAATATTCTCAGTTGATGGAGTTACTAAATTAAGATATGCGTCTGTTTCCTATCTTCAGTTAATACTCAAGCTAAGATAACTATAAAAGAAGGATTTTTTGGGAAGAAGTGACTTCTTGCAAGAAACGGAAAGCTCAAGACGTCTTATCCCATCCTAGTCATCAATCAACATTTTGGAAGTCGACAAGCTTATTCTGGAAGAAGCTCAGATGGAAGAGGAAATCAAAGGAATCAAAGAAGACGTTGGAAGAGTCTCCTTAGATCTATCGTTATTAGCTTTTATTTAGCTTTTTCGTTATGACTTTTGTAAGGCGTACTGACGTGGTTTATAATTAATTTTTGTAATAAATCAATTTTTAGTATTCCGGTACTGATGATTGTAACCGCTTTTTTATGATTATTAAAACGAGCCTTTTGGTATTCCTAAATGATTATAAATAGCTAAGTTTCCATGATTCTTGTTGCATAGCATTCGCATTTTCATTTCCCTCCCTATCAAGGAACTTAGAGTTGTTTTGCAAGCATTGTACGATGGATTACGGGAAGAAGGGAGTTTTGTCGTACACCTTCAAGGTTTTGGATGTTGAGCAACTAAGGGAACTAGGAAGTCAGATCAAAGATCCCGAGGCGTTCACTGTGAAGTATGGAAAGATCCTTCCGCTGTTGCAGATCCGAGTAGCTGTTGGTCCATTGGAGACGTTGGTTCAACTGAACGACCTGATCTACCATTATTTCACCTTCCAAGATTTCCAGCTGATGCCTACATTGGAAGAGTACTCCGCTATATTGGGGATCCCTGTCAAACACTCACCTCCGTTCTTCGGTGGAGAGGGAAGGCCTAGCCAAGAAGACGGTGCAAGAGTGACCCGCATAAAGCTGTTGGAGATCCAAACTCACATGACGTTCAGAGGAGGAATCGACGGTTTGCTTGCCCAATTCTTGTTTGAGAAAGCTCGACATTTTGCTAGTGTGGGGAACACTGGGGCGTTCGAGCACATATTTGTGCTACTGGCCTATGGTTTATTCTTATTTCCCAATGTTGAAGATTTTGTTGACATCCATGCCATAAAGATTTTCATGCTCAAAAATCTAGTGCCTACATTATTAGCTGATTCCTTCCACTCTATCCATTCAGAGGCTCTGAAGGGAGAAGGTCGGATTATCTGCTGCACCACTATCCTCTATAGGTGGTTTATTTAGCACCTACAGAGGTCTACCGATTTCTGGGATGTGAAAGATGGTTTAGAATGGCCTGTGAAGCTCATGGATCTTACTCATTCGGATATTATTTGGCATGACCCGATGTATGGAGGAATCCCCATAATTCATAGCTGTGGAGACTTTCCCAATGTACCTCTTCTTGGTACAAAGGGATGTACCAGTTACAATCACGTTCTCGCCCGTCGTCAATTGGGGCACCCAATGAAATAAGTACCCGATCCAAAAAAAACCTGACAATACTTTTCCTCTATCAAGGAGAGGATCTTGGGTTGAAGACCGAAATTGTGTTTGCTTGGCGTCGCATCAATCGACAAGGAATGACGGAAACAATGGATCCTGATTGTTCAGTTACTGAAGAGTGTTTAGCCTGGGCACGTGAAAAGGCTCTTATGCTGAGGATGCATTGTCCTCGTCCCAAGCCTCCTGTGGTCAAATTAGATGAAGTTTCAAAGTTGAAGGCTGAAATAGAGAAACTTACCCTAGAAAAAGCACGGATGCAACACCAGATCGACGGGCTGATGGAAGAAATCCGTGGAAGATAAGGGGCATCATCCAGCAGTTTAGACTCCTAGTTCCTTTTGTGTTATTTCGCTTATGTAATAATACTTTGGAGGTGTACTGGCTGTTGAAAATTTTTAATAAAATGTTTTATTATCTACAATGACTACAAATAGGATTTGAGTTCCTTGATAGTTACATCGTTCTTGCATTCGCATATCATTTGCATCTTTGCATTGTTTCCTTTTCTTCTGTTTGTTCTTGTGATCTCGTCCATCATCTATTCACGACCCGTCTGTTGATTTCCCGACAGTAATCTCTGAAACTGAAGCCAGTTTTGAAAGATCATGAACTCCGAAGAGCAGAACTAGTTTGCGACCAGAGTAGATCTTGAGTTCAGTCAACTTGTGGAAGCTATGACGGCCTTGGCAATGAAAGATGGTAATACTCAAAGGACTGTTGTGAACAATGTTACCCAAGATCAACCTGTGCCGATCCCTGTTGAAAACCAGGTTATACAAGAGCGTAGTACCATCCAAGATAAATATTCCTCTTCTGTTGATGCTATGGAATATCGTAGTTTTGTACCCTCAGAACCAGATTTCCAAGAAGTGATTCCTGAAATGAAAATTGAAGATCCACGGAATGTTGAGATTTTGGAAAAATGTCGTGCTTTGGAAAGAAGACTTGACGCCATTAAGGTTCATGACGTTGGTGATCTAAATTCCTTGAATATGTGTTTGGTACCCGACCTTGTAATGCCTCCAAAGTTCAAAACACCAAAATTTGAAAAGTACAAAGGGGACAGCTGTCCAAAGCAGCATTTGGTGATGTTTTATAGAAGAATGACATCGTATGTCCGTAATGAACAGCTTATGATCCACTGTTTCCAAGACAGCCAGAGTGGGGCATCACTAAATTGGCATATGCAGCTAGAGAGTAGCAACGTCCAATCGAGGTCAGATCTTGCCAGTGCTTTTGTGGAGCAATATAACTATAATCTTGACTTGGCTCCTAGTCGACTGCATTTGCTAGACCTATCTCAAAAAGACAATGAATCCTTCAGAAAGTATGCTCAGAGGTGGAGAGAAGTAGCTTCTCGCGTTCAACCGCCGCTCTTGGATAAAGAATTGGTTGACTGGTTTGTGGATACTTTGCAAGGCCCATACCAAGAGAAGCTGTTTAGCATTGTGACGACAAATTTCTCTGATGTAGTAATAGCCGGAGAGCGCATCGAGATTGGTCTTAAGAAAGGAAAAATCCGAGGTACCTCAAACATCCGAGCCATGGAGAGTGAATCAATTGTCAGTTCTCAAGAAGAACAGGAAGAAGAAAATAATTCCATCGAGGAGTATCCAATATATCATTCTTGACACTCTTTCAACTCAAATGTTCGAAGTCAGCGCTCTTTTGAGTCTCTACGTCAGACACCATTATCTCTTCAGGGGCAATATTCTTCTCCAAATCCAATACCTCCTCGGTATCGACAGTTATACCGCCGTCAGCCGCGTCAACATGATAGACGAAGATTAAGGAAGCCGAGACATTTCACTCCACTACCAATGCCATATAGTCAGTTCTTGCCAGATTTAATCAAAGGTGGACTTATAGTGCCGAAGGAATTGAAGCCAGTGCCTTTTCCATACCCACCAGGTTTTGACGCTAACGCCTGATGTGACTATCACGCTGGGGCACCGGGGCATTCAACTGACTACTGTAAGGTACTTCCGAGTAAGGTTCAGAATCTGCTAGACTCCAAGATGATCTCGTTCACGCCTCATGGCATTCAAATCAATACTCCTTCACCCAATCACGCGGGTTCATCAACCTTGGTTATGGAAGAAAATACCGAGAGTGGATATGAAAATGATCCTCAGACCGATCTCGAAAGTCGATTTTGAAGATAGTTAGCTCAAATGGAAAATAAAGAGGAAATCTTTCCCGGAAGTATCAGTTGTTTATTTATTTGCATGTTATCGCTTTTCTTTGGTTATTAAAACATGTTTACATGTAAGAACTTGTTATTTTGAACGTTAATGCAATTTAATGTTTATTTCGAAGAAATCCATTCGCTTCGCTCATTTTTAAAATTGTTTACTATTTTATAATGCCAATACTGATGGATGGAGGATGACGAAATAAAACATGACATCTCCTGTCGTATGCTTTTGAACGAAAACCCTGCTAAGGATATAAGGCATTGTTTAAACACCAGAGATAACCGCTTGTTAACCCTTTTGATGCCTCGAAAAAAAACCTCATTTTAACCTGGGGCAGGGTAACTCTCGAACCCAAGCGACCGAGCTTCCAAACTATCAAAATTAGAGTGGGTACAAATAAATGTTGACCCTTAAACCTTCAAAATAACTCCACAAAAGGGTCGGGTACAAACAATTTTGACTCTCGTATCCTTTGTCTTCCTAAACTGTGAACCAAACCATTAAAAACCTCAAAAGACCTTATTGAAGCAGAGTTCATTTCAAAAGCATACTAGACGAGATAATGTTCCTGACTTCTATGAGTCACGCTCAAAATTCATACTGGCTTTGTAAAAGGAAAACTATTGTCATATCCAAACTAGTGATTCACTCACAAGTTTGTGATATGCTTTTCTTCGATAAAACTTCAAAACAAACATGACGTTGTACTAGCAATTTTAGAATGTACACCTTTTGCAAGTTAATATTGCTTAATATCATAGAAGCCTTATTGCAAACCGCTACGAGAAGTTCAATTCCTGATTAAAACTGTGTTGAAGATGGCCTCTCATTTTAGAAAATATCTAATCAGGAGCATGTTGCTTGAAGACCCGAGCAGGGGCAAGTTTGTTTTTTTCAGTTTGTTACCTCCACAAATTGACTTACCCAAGGGGCAGACTCTGAAGATTCAGTATACCGAATACCGTTAATCTGAGCCAGTTACGTCGAGATTCTACAAATCTCTCAAGAGTTGGAAGACACTGGATTAATTTTGAATGCTGAGTCTTCTGTAAAATCCTTTTGAGATGACTCCTTTTCAGAATCTTGCAATCCGGGACAGTTGAGAATTGAAGACTTCTTCAACAATTGTTATTTGAAAATGGCGACTACCATGCAAGTCAAAGCTACATTGACTTCGCAACATCCTTCACCTATTTTCCCAAAAAATTTCTAGCAGTATGATATTTCCCCAGCAAGTTCCTACTGCAGGAAGTCATGACGATTCCCTAGTGAATCATTATTTCAAGCAATTATGACGGGATCAGTACAAGAATTCAGCATTTGGTAGACCAAAGAATCCCCGATGAATCTCCTTGGTCTCAACTTTCCCCGATGAAGTGAGTGTTTATTTCACTCCTCCGTGTTTTCTCAGTATTTCAATCTTCCTCAATATTGGATGTTTATTTCATCCCTACTGAAGTCTACTCTGATGTCTACAATTACAATATTGGTTCAAGCTTCCCCAATGAAGCGGATATTTATTTTATCCCCATGAAGCCTCGTCCATGGCATCTACTACTACATTCTCATTTCGGATTATCTCAATTATAGCGGATATTTATTTTATTTCCGTGGCATCTACTACTTCACTTCAGTATATTTCAGTTATAGAGGATATTTATTTTATCCCCATCAAAGTCTCTACGAACACGAGTTTGATCCGTTCCCAGTGGATCTTTCTCATCCAGATAATCATATTCATCTTGACGATCCCTAAGTGAAGTCATGATATTATATCTCCAAGTGGATTGTGTAACACCTCAAAATTTGCCCTAGTGTTGCTAACCTTTTTGGCTTATGCTTCATTTCATTTGCATTGTCATTTCTGCATTTGCATAGTTCTTTTGAGCATGGGATCAAGGTATTCTTTCAGCAGCTCACGGTGTCATCAGTTTCAGTATGATTTTTAATAGTGTTCAAAGCCAAGCAGATAGCTTTCCAAGTCTTTTTTAGCATTTATTTTGCTCATTAAATGACTGGATGATCAGAAACTCTGGCAGTCAACTTTTGATCAGTTATTCAGCACCAGACAGTTGTTATCAGCAGTTTAATCTGAGCGCAAAAAAACATTTCACGGCATATTTCAAGTATATTCCAGTGGTAATATCAAATGGCAAGTTTCAGAGGTCTATCGTGGTCCAGAACGGGTAGAACCAGACGAATATCCAAGTTTCCCTCCTTTTGGCGCAAAAATTCAAATTTTGAATGTGTTAATCGATTAACCAATTGCAGTGCAATTAGGTTAATCGATTAACCATTGTGAGTTTTGCCCAATTGCTGCATTTTCAGAGCTGTTTCTTTTTAATCCAATTTCTAATCACCCATTTTAATTCTACACATCAGTAGAAGGATCTAGAGAGTTGATTTTCCATTCAAAAATTCAAATTCTTTCCACTCCAAATCCACATTTCCTTTCCTAATTCACATTTCATCCCAATTTCCACTCACTTAACCTCACTCCAAACCCTAACCTAGGGGTTATTTAAACCAATTCATTCCAAACCTCAAAAAAATATAGATCATATTTTCACTCCTAATTTTCAGAATTCTCTCAATTCTCTCTCACTTTTTCATTCTCAACCTCCATTTTTCAACCACACTCAAAGCTCTCTTTCAAAGATTAACAAGTTCTTCATTGGAACTTGTTAATTCTTGAGCTAAAGCCTCTCATCATCACTACATTTCAGCTTTTCAACTTGGATTTTCGTTTGGATCTAGTTCTGATTTTTCAGAAGTGATTATTGAAAGTGATTTTGGAGTTTTGTTGCTTATTTGCTTGGATCTTCAACTTTTGAGTGCAAGAAGCTTGTGGATCTTGGATTTCTCTACTTGAATTCATCCATTTCTGTTTACAACACTTACTAAAGCAAATCTCAACTTTGTAGGTTGGTTAATTTTAGATCCATACTCATTTTAGCTTAATCGTAACTTATACAATGTAGATCCATGAATTTTGATGTGTTTTGATTCGTTTAGTTGATCTTGATTGTGGATGTTGATGATTATTGAACTTAAATGATGTTTGAATGTTGTTTCTGAACTTAATTTTCGTGCATTGTTGATTACATGATCATTGGAGATGATTGGATAAGTGCTTTTGCTGCTGGAAGTGGTTTTTCAAACTGATTTTGTGCTGATTTTACAGTGTTAATCGATTAACCAATTGCAGTGCAATTAGGTTAATCGATTAACCAGTGCAAAATGTGCGTAATTAGAGCTGTTAATCGATTAACACAATTGCACTGCAATTGGTTAATCGATTAACACTGCTGCAGAGTGTGTTTTTTGTGCATTTTTTAGCATGTTTCGATCCCGTTTCACTTTTAATCTTCAAGGATTAATATGATACTCATCTAATGACTGTTTTGATGTTGTTGCACCTCACACCATTGTATGTGCACAATTTTCCGACACGCGACTCTTGGATTTTTATCGTTTATGATCATGTTTGCGATGTTGCGTTCCCGATGCAATAAACACATAGCACACACTTCTTGAGCATGTTGATTGTGACTTGTTGTTGATGTTTCTGGAGTTGTTTGTTTGAACATGATTGCTTGCACATAACTTCATGAGATGCATGCTTGTTTTGACTTGTCCATTATCAAATGATGTGCATTCTTTCATGATGAATTCAAGTATTATGTACCATGGTGTGCGACGTGATTGTGATCATGATTAATTGTGAAACGTAATGCTTGATACATGCTTGCTTTGCTATGTTTGAGTTGTATTCAAGCGAATCACGTGTTGCCCTATTTCTACTTCCGTCTATATGCATGTATGCTGTTGTATGTGCTGCTGGTTGACATTTTACACCTATCTTTGTGCTGAATTGTGAGCTGTGGAAAGTTGTCTTGCTTGTGTGCTACTTTTTACTGCTGTGTTGTTGTAGATGCGCTGTTGTAGCTGCTGTTTTTGCTCATTTTCGTCTTTCCTTCTTCGTCTCTTTCACTCTTTCCTTCCCTTGAATCTCAAGACTTGTTTAAGTTTTGGATTCACTCCCTTAGAGCTACCTAGTCCAACTTAATTTTCGATTAAGCTTGGAGTAGGATTAGCATTAGGCTTCCCTTTGCATGCTAACTTAAGTATAAGTTTCCCTTTCAAACTCAACCTTAGGGCCACCTTTTGCATGAAAACATTAGGATAGAATTCCCCTTAGTGTTTTCTTTTCCTTTGAGTCTTCTTCTCTTCTCATCTCATAACACTTCTAAAATACTTAATAAAATTAACGTGTATTGCGCATGAGCCTTGCATGTGGGAAGTGAGGAATTAGGGGTTTCCTCTCATTTTTCTAGAGTGTTTGGTGGACGTTCCATCTTGGAACGATTTGCTAAACATTCGTTCCTACCTCATAGACTTCG
This sequence comes from Lathyrus tuberosus, assembly GCA_022829125.1. Classification (NCBI taxonomy): domain Eukaryota; kingdom Viridiplantae; phylum Streptophyta; class Magnoliopsida; order Fabales; family Fabaceae; genus Lathyrus; species Lathyrus tuberosus. The sequence goes on along the minus strand of JALAZF010000743.1, from coordinate 1,523 downwards.
GTGTAATACAAGTTACGAACTAACTTCAATCCACTTCTGTCTAAAAAACATAAAAATAAACTCAAACCTTTTTCATCCTTCGGGATCGTTAATCTCAAATCATTTTCAGAAAAGGGCACGTTACTTCCGTCTCGTCGCAAACAGGCATCGACCCTAACTTCCAGACGCAAATCTAACGTCGCTCATAAAAAACACTAACCGACCTCGTTAGGTCGAACTACGACTGCTCTGATTTCCTATTTCTCGTCCGATAGAGGATACGTAGGCACAAGATGACGATGTCTTGGCGAGCAACCTCCCCCCTTATTTCGTGTCTGAACTACGTTGACTCTGACTTTCCCATTGCATGAGGGAGTACGTAGGCATAGGACGGGCGATGTCCTATCGAGTCACTTCTTTTTCTTTTCTTTTTCGTTTCTTCGCTCTTTCCGTTCCTGTTCCTTCTCGTTTCCAGTAGCAGTGGAGCTCCAGATGACGACACCCTTTGATCGAGATAGCAAGCGTGGATCCCATCGAGTACGATGGACGTGTGGGGTCCTAACACCTTCCCTTCGCGTAACCGACTCCCTTACCCCTTTCTCTTGGTCGCGAGACCATGCTCTTTTCCTTCCCTCAGGTTTATGCAGTGTTTCCTTTCCCTCTCTTGGGATAAATACACATTGTTGGCGACTCTATTTTCAGTGCCACTTTTTGCGTTTGTACCATGGGTGCAAATCCTCGGGGAGCGACATATTGCTATTTCCCCAGAGAATTTTGGACTCTGATGTTTAACTATTAGTTCCGCCTTTGTGATTTCTATACATCTCCTAGCAGATGTATCCCTCGTGCAGAGGATGGACGGGCTTCCTTGTCGAGATGCTTATTTCATCTCCAGTTTTCTTTTGTCTGTTTTGTCAGCATGAGCATAAGCATGGTATGACATCATATGTATCGCATACGTGCATGTTTGCCTTTTGTTTGTTTGTTTTTTTTGTCGCTTTATCTTTATCTTCTTTGTTGTGTTTATCACCAAGTTTGGGTTTGTCCGATCTCTCCAAATAGAGTCGTCAGCCTTAGGCAGAAAGCGCTATACATTCTAAGTTTCCCCGCAGAGTTCAACCCTTGTGGATGATGGTTATTTCAGGTATCTTTTTTCGTGCTTGGATAAGATAAATTTCCATTCGAGTTCATTTCTCAATGGTGGGTCTTGTTTGACCGTTTCCTTCTAGCTTGGTCCTAGATCGAACTTTGGTCCCTGGGGGTACCACCTTTAACTTTTGCTCTCCAAACCTATTTTTGAGCGTGCATTTATTTTGCACTGCGTCTCACGGATTAATCTTTTATAGATCTTATTTGAAGAATCTGTTCTCCAATAGTGTTGATGGAACGACGTCTCCTTTGAATTTAAAGCCAAACAACAAGTGGCAGTCTACCTCCGGAATATTATTCAACCATCTTACAGATACAACTTATTTCTATTTTCAGTCAGATATCCTCGTCAGACTCTTCGACGGTTGCTCTCCAGTGTGAAGTGGATCTCTCCA